>OY759168.1:67357210-68567140 GCA_963662145.1 Sturmia bella
GACTATTTTAACATTACGATGTCCTAGGAGGTAGTCAATTGTCCGACGCTGCATTACTTTTCAACTAACTTAAAGTTAGCTACTTAAAAGTCAGTACATACAGAAAAAAATGTACAAATCAAGGCTGATTTTGCATTTTTCGGTGGTAATATTTATTATATTTTACTAAATTAAATTTCATCCAATTTTTTTTTTTTTTTTTTTTTTTTGTTAGCCTCTGGTGGGATTCGAACCACTAAGCCTCAAGACTGGTGAGCAGCCACCTTAACCCATTCAGCCATCGCAATATTTAAAACGAATGCGACAATAGGCAATTTAATTCAAGAGTTATTTACCGTGTATGTGTGTATGTTAGTATTTGAATTTTGGGTGAACTCTGCACTACGTTTCGATTGTATTGTAGCTAATTTGAAGCTAGTCCATAAAAGTTAACGTAAAGTTAATTATTTTAGTAGTCGACTACCAATTTGCTGGCAGAGAGCAAGCAATGTAAATATGTATGTATGTATGTATGTATGTATGTATATAATCATTGTTTTATGGAACACACTGAAAATATTCAATAACAAAAAATTTATTTTAGAATTTTCTATTATAGGTACATACGTATGCATGTACCCACATACGTAAGTAAATTGAAAAGAAAATCACACTTGATGGCAATGTTTAGCATTATAATTCAAAAATAATGCAATTATATGCAATTTTTTGTTAAATAAATTTTACTATAAAGTTAACTGATAAATAATTAAGAAATACATTTTGCTTTTCTTTATTTCATTGATATTAAAAAGAATTGGTGTCACCCAGTGGTTGAACTTGAGCATATTGAGAATTATTTTAATAAAAGTTTTGCAGCCTGTGTTAAATCCCGGTAGTGGACCTGATATTGAAATTCAGAAAAAATCGGCCCATTTAAAAGCCAAATAAAACAACTTTTCGCACCAAAAATCAATCAGAATGTATGTACCATTGTGAAGGGTATTTAAGATTCGGCCCAGCCGAATATAGCACTCTTACTTGTTTTAACTCAGAATAATAATTTGTTATAGCATTGGTTGCCACATAATTAAATTTCTTTGAATCTGGCTTTAAAACGGCTTAATAAAAGAGAACAAATAAACTAACATAAAATATGAAGAAACCAAAATCGTACTTACTAAAAAGAAGTGAAACCAAATGCAAACCTTTTATTGGTACCAGGAATTGTATGCCTACTGTTTGCTTCTTTGAAGTTGCTGGTCTAAGGTTTGCCCTTCCTATTTTCCATCAGCTCTATGAATTGTTGTGTCAAAAATAAGGGCAAAAGCATGCCACATTGAAATAGTATTTGAGCTTATTTATTTTCAGCAGTCTAACGCTGTAAGCGGCATGAAATACTCATGCAGGCAGTTTATTCCACAAACAAACCGTACGGCTGAAGAACTAGCAAATTATGTAATGTGTATTGTGATTTACTTGCCAATCAACTACAAACGGATGAGCCCTGGACGATTTACACGTACTGAGTAAAAATATGAGGGTTTCGAAAACAAGACCCATGATTTCGTCACAGCAGAAGCCACTACAGTAGCGACAAAGCAATATGATGCACACAACACTGCGACAATTTTCCAGTGAATCAGTAGAGTTGGATCCCCTACTCGCTCTTTCTTGCCCACGCTCGAGTAACCACAAAATGGACTTGAAGGAGCTATCCGAAACATGAGAGCTGTATTCCATATTTTGTCAGATAGAGGTGATATAAATAGTGAGGAGTTCGCGTGATATGAGAAATATATCTTACAGCGTTTCAAAAAAAACGAGGCACTTGATGCTTCTTTTGCAACGTGAAAAATGTGTTCAGTCCAGCGAACATTACATAGCACTTTCATTCAAAAAGCTTCTGATCCATTAATATTTAAGCCCAATGACCTGCAACTAGCACTGCTCATCTCAATATATATTTTAAGCAAAGCTCTGTTGCACTGGGATTGCCTGGAAGATAGTAACCAGCATTATGGGCGGAAGTGTCAGTTAAATTAGTTGGCCGATTACAAAATACAGGTAACAGAAATCGCAATAAACAACAACAATCAATCGATGTTAATCTTTCAAAGGAAGTGGGTTATATTATTTGAAACCTGGATTATAATATATCTCTGAAAAATTAATACCATACATACAACATCAAAGCAATTGGCCTACTAAAAACAAATTACCTGTCGACCGACACGAAACTTACAATATTTGACTCGAGTATAAAGACATTATTACTAAATAGTGGAATTAGAAGATAGGTTTTTGCAAACAGCTGCCTATCTAAAATCCTACGTTTTTCTAATGCCTTTCACAATAGTGTTATGGGTATATTTTATATATTTATTCGAGCTTAAGGTCTTTTTTATTCAATAATTTGAGTATTTTTGTCAATATTTCGCTCTCCTTCGGATAGCTTCTTCAGGACAATAATAATGAATAATGTTTTGATTGGCTTTTTCATATGTAACTCTATGATTCCGTTTGTAACTTCCAGCCCCATTAATTATATATAATATTCCGGATCAGTATTGACAGAAGCGTCTACTGAAGAATAAATGTATCTCAATTCTTCTGTAGTCCCTTGAAATACCATTTCTAAAATTGAACAAAATCATTTCATGAATTACGGAAATATAGTCAAAACCCATGAGTGGTCAAAGAAATTAGCATATTTCACATGAGAGCTTAAAAATTTTTTTCGGAGGGTCTTTACAAGCTAAAAACAGAATAGTGGCCCGCATCGGTCCATATATATCTTAAATCTAATAATGCGGTTATATAAAGAGATATAACGAAAACCGAGTTCTCAAGATGTGGGGCCTGTACGCTTACTAAAATAGTTAACCGTAGCAAACAGTTAAGGGAGAAATAAAATAATAAAAAAAAATTCAATACTATTTAATTTTGAGGTATGTACCTGATACATTTGCGAAATCTATTCTACGCTACGGTTATCATAACTACATACCAAGGAAATAGCTAAATATTCTATTTAAATATAAACTCATTTGTCTAGGTATATAATTTATCAACATACACGTACATATGTATATGAAACTATTTAAAACAAAAAACCGTTGAACGTTATACATTCATTCCATCATTTGTTTGTTTTATTTTGTCTATTTTTTAGCATTTAAATACATTTTTTTTTATTTTTTTTAGACAATTTCGTGACAAAATATTATTTTTGATATTTATGTGTTGAATAAAGTCTTCGAAAAATATTTGTATACTATATACTGCAATAATGTTTTATGTATGAAAACTGTTTTACAAAATATCTTATATACTGTTCATACATGCAGCAATATTGAAATTATAACAATTAAAGCCATTATTGAGACAAAATTTTCATATAAAAATTACAATTAGCTTATTGGCAATTAAGAGATAATTGTTTCAATAATGAGTAAAATTTATAATGCAACACTGTTAGATTTGTATTAACAGTACCAAATGAACAAGCTTTTACAATAACAGTACATATTGAACACTCCTTGTGAAAATTTGACTAATCAAACATCAACAAAATAAATAAACAAAAAACAAATTTTTTTTTTAAATTTTTTATGCTAAAGGGTGTTTTTTTTTTCGATGTATAGAACTTTAAGTTGCAATAAAACAACGATGGATTATTCAATTGACATGAGTTTTATTTATCCTTGTGGCATTACATTTTAAATATGACTTCTGGCATATGACCGCCACGGCTGTCGCGGATGTAGTCCAATCTGGACGTCCAATTTTCGATGACTTTTTCCAACATTTCTGGCCGTATATCGGCACTAACACGGCGAATGTTGTCTTCCAAATGGTCATGCGTTTGTGGCACAAGCATGTTGCGCAGTCTTGTTAAAATCACAATTCAGGAATGAAAAAGTTAGTAATCATGGCTCTATATCGATCACCATTGACTGTAACGTTCTGGCCAACAGTCAGTTTTTCTGGATGTAACGGTGTTTCGACATGCACTTGGGGATTAGCTTCACTCCAAATGCGGCAGTTTTGATTGTTGACGTTGCCATTCAACCAGAAGTACGCTTCATCGCTAAAAAAAATTGTGCGCGATGCGTATTCCGCACAGAACCATCATTTTCGAAATAAAATTGCACTATTTGCAAGCCTTGTTCACGCGTGAGTTTATTCATGATGTAAATATTGCCAACCAAACTGAGAATAAATCACTTGACACCTGTTAAATCGGTCGCCATCTTGAACAGTAATGCCAAATTAAAGTTCTATACATCGAAAAAAAACACCCTTTACAAAATAACCAGATGTAAACAATAACTTTTTCACCTGTCAAATGCTAATTGTCGTAGCAATATTAAGTATGTATGAACACCAAAAATATATTGTCAATTAACTGAATATTGTTTCAATTAAAAAGGCATATGTGAACATGATATTAATGCTTCCAAAAGCACTGTACAGTAAATTGAAGTATTTTCCGAAACAGAGAAGGGGCACCCTGGCACTTAAATATTACAGTCGTGTGAAAATACATTGTATCCTCCTTTTGGTCCTTAAAATCAATTAGGTGTCATGTTTCAAATAGAGCAGCTGTATCTGCATCAGTTAATTATGGTGTTTATTAATATTTTTAATTCATCGACGATTTGTGTTACACACACCAACGCAGGAGCGCTTCGTAACATGTATTAACTGAATAGAAATAAACATCACAAAAGAACTTTTGTTATTAGATCAACCTGGGAGGCAAACAGCGAAATTTTTTTTTTACAAGCATATTTCTATAAATAATTAAATTATCTAAATTATCTATTTGCTATAAGAACTGATTGAAATAAGGTGTGAAAATAGAACCTATTAATGTTTTCTGTGTTTTTTTAGCTATCAATATTCTGCCGGCAACTAAATGATGCTAATCAACTCATCAGTAGACTCGAAAATTTTTAAAGAAATATCTAAAACCTAACTACTTATTTCAAAATTTTCATAAACAAAATAAGAACTAGAAATGTTCAAACAAACCTTTTCCACAGAAAAAAATGTTTGGTCTTGCAACACTTATGTACTTTTCTAAATAACTTAGATACAACGAGTTCAAAAACTGAAAGTTTCTTGAATATTAAAAAATGCACTACATTAATTATATACTTTAAAACTGATTTGATATGTATTACTTTAGGTGTAAAAATATACCCTATTTATGTTTCCTGTCTTTTTTAGCTGTCTGCATGCTGCCGACATATTTTAATGCTAATCAATTCATCAGTAGACAGCTGAAAATGTATCGACAGTTTGTACACTATAAAAAACATTTCAACCCATTTGTACTTAAATCAATCCCACAGGGTGTCAGAAGTTCAATAACTATGGATTTTCTTAAATCAGGTACGCTGTGTGGATTATTCAATCACTAAATACTCAGTTTTCATATCCCAGTGTCCAATTGATTTTAGCCAATTTAGTCCTTATTTCAGAATGAATATAAAATCTGTATTTAAAACAAGCACGTGGTGCTTGACTTAAGAACATTCGTCCTTCCATATTTTGACACTGATTGGGATTGATTTACGTACAGAAGGATTGAACTTATCTTGAGTATAATGATTATGTACTTGATTTGAAGTGCCTGAAGTCTATTGAATACCAAATCTGTACTTCCTTAATTTAATAAGAGTTTATAAATTATTTCGTTTCTTTGCTGATCAGAAACTGAAACCAAACTACTGCCAGTCCAGCCACTCTACCAATTCAGATATCACAGCAATTAGAAAACGAAACAAAATTCAATACATATATGTATACGTACATACACAAGTACTGGTTATAAATAGACCAAAGAATTTCTACTCATTTTAAGTAATAAGAGGACTGATCATCTTTAATGATCCCTATCCGGCTTGTTTAAAGTATACTTATGTTCCATTCGTACTTAAATGCTCAAGTACGTTTCGTATTAAAGTCAAGTAATAAAAACATAAATATATAATGAGTTTTTTCTTTCTACGTACTGCTACTACATTTAAACTTAATTTTAGTACTAAATAAATATCACTTTTCGTACCGGACGTTATTTTTATTTATTTTGTATAGATTAAAAGTAACTACTTATTTAGAAAGAACATAGCACCCATCTTTGTTCACCATGTTTGGCACTATCATAATCCTCATATCGCTCGTATACGTTGATATCCGGACCCTCACAGGGTCACAACTGTATCTTGCTGATATTGCTCAAAGTCTCCAGTTCATCCGTCTGAGACCTCACACTGGTTGAACATTTTTGGAAAGTCTTCAATACAGCTAGTGAGGTTACTTGAAGCATTTTCCATTTGCACATATAATAATACAAATACTCGCTTTAGTTCCTTTAACCTTGTGTGTTTCTGTAAAATAGTTTGAAAATTTTTAGTTTTATATCAAAATAAAATAAACTGTTTTATGGTTTTCACAGCAATGTAGAACTATTCAACTTTACAGTTGTTTTACCATGACATTGTTTTATTGTTTCACAAAATTAATTTGTCTCTATCAGCATATTTTTCTTTCTGTCTTTTATTTCCTAGTTAAATGGCAATCACCCGCAAGGGAAATGTGCCAAGATGACACAACAGAAATAAATATAATAAAAGAAGTATAAAATCATCAATGTCTTAGAGGACCACAAAATCATAAAAGGAGAAACGAAATTTGTTTCAGAAAAATTCAAAGGATACTTTAAAAACCAGTTTTTAATGTACATTTATCTGCAATTTTGTGCGTTCAGCTGAGCACTCTCTCTTCTAGACCACGAAAAATGTTAAGCGACATATAAGTTTTCAAATCAAAACATTTGGCATGTAACAAATGTTACCTTTCCCGAGAATGACGAGTTTTTTTGAGAAGTATATACAAATACTATTTTTTGCTTGAAAACAATCTCCAGATGCCATTGAGAATTCCACGGGAGTCAAGTGGCAATTTATTTATATCGCAGAGAAAATAAATAGAAAAAAGTAATGAGGAGCTCTATTAACGAATATCTGCTGCTTCAAATGATCTGAGCTGGAAGAGATAGGTAAACTGTCATCTGATAAAACATTTCTTTTCCTATGGTGTAAAACTGTTTATATTAAGGTTTTCAACTACAAATATTTTTGTTAATATCATATACATTAACATTTCAACAGCCTACAGACAGATATGGTCAATCGAGTTTTCTATCGATACTGATCCAGAATATATTTGCTTTTTTTAATCGGAAATTAAAAGTTACGGTATTCCCTCTGTAATTTTCCAAACTTTGATACGCTCTTACTACTTGTTTCTTAGGGTATAAAAAAACCCCTTTTGCAATTTGGAGGAGGCAATACTAATAATAAGTATTAATAATCAAAGTATTTGTGATTTTTATACCCTTTACAAAAATGACTATATAGATTTGTATCACAAGAAATGCTGCTTTCAAACAACGTTTTAAAGCTATTAGACAATTCTTTAACTTCACATAATCTGGGTTTTAAATAACCCTGAAAAGTGCAGAGCAATAACAATTTGCTCTGCACTTTGCAAAGTATGTTCATCATGTTAAATAACATACTTTACTTCGTGAACTACAATATGGATGTTGTAGTGGTCGCTCCACTAGCAAGCTCCTGGTAAACCATTTTGAGAAATGGTGCCACTCGATCAATCATTTAGGGGAAAGTAAAATGGCGGCTCTAAATATCTCTCAGGCATTACTTTGCATATGGCATTGCTATCAAAATTTCTTGCTTTTGGTGTCGGTAGTAACTTATCTCTATTTATATCGAGTCCTGCGGAGAACGCACTATATGCGCAATCATAGGTGGAGTATCTTCAAGCGAGTTCAAGATTAATTCAGTGCTACCGAAAGGTTCTGGTGTTTCTCAACCTCTATTTCTTATATTTTTTGATGATCTTCAGCCTATTATCTCTAATCCTATGAAGCACTTTGTAAAAGATAGCAGCATGTGAAACTCATATTCATTCGGCCATAGACGCAGGAGATTGGTGCAAAAAGACTGAACATGAACGTTATATTCAGTAATAATCTACGTATAATCTACGAATGGGTTCGTAAAACTGAGCATTCCATTTACTCTTGAAATCGTTTATAATGCGTTGTATCAATATTTTGATAATCTTTAATATTTGGTGTTCCATCCTTATAACTATGACCGTGCGTAACATATGTAGATGGCGCCCAACGCAAAGCTTTGTATGCAGCCTGCCTTAATTAACATCATATTTTTTAAAATAGTTGAAAAGAACGTAAATTCGACACATGTGTTCGTATAATTGTTTAAATTATTTTCTTCAGAGTTAGAATCCAACGCAATTTCAACATACATATATATTGTTTTGCATACCCGACAAGGCGTTTACATGTTCGGATTGGTATACACTTATGTGTAGTTTTTAATAACACTTGTTTTGACTCGATTGATTGACGAAATACATTTTCACATTTTTTTTTTATCTCTCCAATAGTGAGTTTAGAAAGAAAACTATTTTTATAAGTTGTTTCTGCCGCTTTGGCCAGATTCATTAAAACCTCGTAAACAAAACATCACATTCATTAGAGAGGATTGTGGGACTATAAGTCTAAGGAAAGAAGCATCGCGTAGCACTTTTACCTATATTGCGTTCAGTTCTTCAGTTCTTTTCTAATGAATGAGAAAATCTCAAGTTTTGCAAGTCTTGAAATTTTAACGGGAGGCTTTAACTAAAATTGTGAATTCGGTAAAATTTGAGAGGATCTTTAGTTATATTTAAAAAAAATTAATATTTAATACCGAGGAATTTTAAGTAAAATTATTACTAATTGCAATAGCTTATGTTTTCGAAAGTATCTAGAATCAGAAACATTACATCATTGGTATATTTAGAATCTACAGACACAACTTACTACGGAAGTAATAATGCGGTAAAGCTGAATTTTAAGGCCCAAAGTAATTATTTTAATAAAAAAAAAATCTATAAAAAGAAGAGCAAATATTTTTGGTGCTGTGGAAAAAGAAATAGAAATAAATATAGCACTCAGTCTTAGCTGATGCTTTTGGTACGCATGAGAGAATTGTGAGCAAGTGTAAATAGTGATTTAAATATTTATAAAAGGGGTTATCATATACATATAAGGGCTGCAGATGATTGCCATAGGCGTGATCATAAAGACCATAGGGAGGGAAAAAGTGCACCCAGGTGACCAAAGATCTTTAGTCATCTACAACATTAGTGTTTCACCCGATCAATCGAATCGTTTTCTTAGCCACCTATGTTATTTAAGTGCTCTAAATTTTTCTATGTTTGTTTTTGTGGCATTAAGTTTTGAATGGCATGTAATTTTTCTCTGCTTACGCGGCGCTGAACAGTGGGTCAACAACCACGATACTGAGGGCCGAGCTAGCCTGTTTTTTTTTTCTCCAATTGTGCATGCCATTGACTATTGAAATCGTTTTATAATACGTTAACAAAAACTAAAATTCGAGCTCAAAACTACACATGTTGTGTCAAAGTAGGAAGAATATATTAAACAATAAAAAACCTCGTGAATCAATTCTATGTAAACAAAAACAGCAACAACAGCAATGTCAAATCTCTCAAAAAAAAAATCAAAAAGAGCACTTAAATGTTTGAAAGATGTAGCATTTTTTTCTCCTGATGCAAAGCTTGTTATTTTATTTTCTACTTTTGTTTTGGACAGTCAACAGTGGACAATTCCGAACGAAAGCTTTTACTTTTTAATAATTTCAAAAATACAAATCGTAGTAACCGATGGTAACTCGTTGTATAGAAAGTTGCAAAGAAAAGTAAGAGTTGCAAAACGAAAAGAAATGTTTACTGTGTTACAGGTTTGTTTGAACATTTCTGATTCTCATTTTGGTCATGGGAAATATGGAATAACTAGTTGAGTTTCAAGCAACCTTTTAGAACTTTTCAAGTCTACTACACCAACGAAATGTCGTCAACATATAGACAGCTGGAAAAAACAAAAAGCATTTAAAAAGGTCTATATTTTTGGACCTGAATTAATACTTTTTAATTGGCTCTTAAAGCAAATAAATAATTAAGTTCATATTTAAATAAGTAGTTAAGTTTAAAAAAATCTTTTAAGAATTTTTAGAATCTATTGATGAATTGATTAGCATCAACGAAATGTCGCCGGCATTATATATATATATATATATATATATATATATATATATATATATATATATATATATATATATATATATATATATATATATATATATATATATATATATATATATATATATATATATATATATATATATATATATATATATATATATATATACATATATATATATAAAAGTATTAGTTTTGGTCTATAATTATACCTAATTATTGTTTTCTGTCTTTTTCCACCGTCTGTATGCCACCGACATTTAGTTGATATTAATCAACTCATCAGTAGATTCGACATAGTTTTGTTAAAGGAAACATATTTTCGCTATGCATAACAAAAAAAATTTTTTTTTGCGGGATTTTTGTTTTATATAGAAAATATTAGCTTTTAACACTATTTTTATAAATCAATGCTTACAAATTTGCATTAAGATTTTTATTTCTTTCCTACAATTTATTCAGTATCAATTATATGCAATATTTTTGACAAAAACCCGTTTTCTATAGTTATTTTCAGCATTTAACACGGAAATATCTTAAAATAAAAAAGTAAAAAAAATATCGTGTCACGACAATGAATTTCTAAAGCAATCATCTAAGAAAAATTTCTGTTCCCATATTTTTGATGAGTTGTATGTCCTGCTATTTGAAAAATATTGTAAGCAAAACAATTAACTTAGACTGGCCAGACAAGTCCTGCAAAGTCGTATTTTGTATCTTGAAAATAGAAAGACAATCCGTGTAACTAGTTATTGGTACTATTGTAGTGAAAATTATGAGAATAACTTAGCGTGAATTTATATGTATTGTTGAGTACATTACAATTTATGTCAAACTATTCGCGAGCTCTGAAATTTTTCTCAAAAAAAAAAAAAAAAAACGATTTTCTGTAATTTTCCGAAAGAAAACTAATTGAGCTTCAAAGTTGAAAATATCTAAAACAACAAGTTTTTAGCTCGAGCTCTTTTGACTGAAGTTACTTTTCATTGCTTTTTTATAAAACTTTACCGTAATACTGAACTATTAGCTATAAAATGGATTCAGAATTTCATCCGTATTAAATAAAACAAAAGAATTGATTGTTCCCGCTATTAACCACCGTGCAGCACACACCAACATAAACCATTGTTTGATTTTTTTAATCTTATTTTGGTAGTGTTTGATTTACAAAAAATAAGAATCATACACTCTTGCTTGGACATGCATTTGTTAACAGTTTTGTCAGCAAAAAACTAACCATTCTAAAGAAGACTTCTCTGTTTCACGACATTGTTACTTTGCATGACGACTGCCATTGGTGATCCATGCAAATCAGATTCCACATTTTCGGAGCTTTTTCCCACAAAATCATGTTTTTAAATTGTAAGTATTTTTTCATATTTACGTGTGTTTGCTTGTTGTCCTTCAAGTATTAGAATTTAGCCTTAAAATATAGTGAGTGAAAAAAAAAGTTTGGTTCTTAAATTCTATTGAAGAGATGGGCAAAAATACATTAAAAAGACATACATATGTATCTCTTTACTAGAGGAGAGTTATAAATGAAAGAAACATCAAGACAAAGTTGAACATATACAAGCAGAAAAAAAATGCAACATTAAAAATTGAAGAATGAATTTAATATGTGGGTGTTTCCATAGAAAATGACCCCACACAGTTTAAAAATAAAATCAATATCTTCGATTTATATATCCGCTAATATTACGCAAAATAAGTGTATCCCTCACCGACTGTAACGGCCGTTGTGATAATTTTAGCGATATATTGTTTCCCATAGCAAATGAATGCAAACATATAAATTTTAACATTTTAAAATGCAACGACAGTTACTTAAAAAGTATTTTTTTTCTTATCGTTTCAAAATAATAAAGCATTTCAAAAAATAAAGTAAGATTTTAGTGTTTGATGCATTCTGCAGCACGCGATTGTTAATTTCGAAATTTCGGAACGGCTGTTATTTTTGTAATAGTCTGAAAAAGTTATTAAAAATATATTTATTGTTAACTGTTTCGCTTTCTACTAGTACTAAAGCTTCTGTATGTTCAAACTTAAGCAATCCTCTCTCTATATTTGCTTATTTTATATTGTTTCTTAAGTGCGAATTTCGTTCAGAAATCTCCCAAAATCGGGAATGATTGTTACCTTGAAAACACCATATGCTACCACTTACAACTGAAATATATATTGTTGATCTAAAAGAATTATCTAATTGGCTACTAATTTCCGCGCTTTTTAGGCAGCATGTCCGGTGGAACGTATGTTTCTTTATTTTGCCGAAATTTTTATAAATATTAGTCTTGATAGTACATATTTGGCAATCGTGAAGTTGAGACGTAGCAAACTTAATATGGAAAAATATTCGGTAATCTAACGTGTTTTAATTGTTAAAACGTTACATTAAAACCTATAATCGGTTACTGTGACAATGAGAAAGTTAAGTGGAATTTTCAGGAGCAACAATGTGCCTACAAGACACACTATTTATCGTGTAGTGAATGATTTCGAAGAAAGATGAGCTGTGGCTAGTAGGCATAATCATGGACCACAAAGTACTACAATATTGTGTTCCAAACAGTTCATAATTTGGCATTTGTTTCCATTTAAAATTCAGTTGGCACAGGAGCTTCTACCAGAAGACCATTTACGCAATCGTAAATGGTCTTCTGCATCCACCAAAAGTGACATTCTGGTGTGCAATTCGGACCTTACTTCTTTGAAATTGAAAACAGCGCAATGGTAATTGTCAACTGGTAACGATATCGTGATATGATGGCAAAGTTTTTAACGCTACAACTGCATGCTTTAGGTTTAACTAAGATGTGTTATCAACAAGAAGGAACCACATTATATACTGCCTGGATTAAAATGGAATTACTGCGTACCTCTTTCCACAACAACTTATGTCAAGAAATGATGATGTTAATTGTCCTCCTCGATCGCTGGATTTGACTGCTTCGTACTTCCTTTTGTGGGAATTTTTTAAAAGCAAGGTTTATGCAAACGAACCGGAAATGCTGGAACAAGTAATGAAATACCGCGTGAAGTGTGTGAGAATGTAATGAAAAATGTAATTAAAAGCGATCGCATTCGTGGGGCTAACAGAAGTGGACATTTGATGTAATATCCTATCTCTTTCACTTAATCAAAACTTATAAACAAAGTAGTTCATTTTAGCGGCGAACAACCTGTATTAAACGATACCAACTTATAACATTTAGGACTAGACTTTGTCCTTTTCGGCTGCATGAGATGATCTTTTTTCTTACTTGCCTCTTTGAAAAAATTATTGAATGAACTCTTTTCATTTTTTTTTTTTTTTGTTGACTAAGCACTAAGCGAAATAGTATCATTTAAAATTTTCCCCCATATGTTCAATGGAATTGTGTAAGTGACGAATGTATTTTTGGTCATAATTTCTTTAAAGCTTTTGCAAAATTTAATATGAAAATTTTAATTGCAAAAGTGATTCAACATTATTTTTGTTTTAAATAAAATTTTCAAATACAAATAGAATTAACTTCACCAAGAACTATTTGTTGTATAAGAACTCTAACTTAGATTTTCTGCTGACAAAGGAATTATTTGCTTTTTGTTTCTTAATCTGTAAGTTTAACAGTTACTAGTTAAAATAATTTAATAATCGTTCTTTGAAATTATATTTTTGATTAAGTTTTTTTGTACTAACGTTCTGAAAACAGCCAAACAGATAGTTATTTTAGATCTAAAACCAGAAATTTGAAGATTTTAATATATTTTGCTTCACTGTAAGGCTAATACTATTACTTTTTCTTTAGTGATCTCACTTGATATGTTTTTAAACATTTTTTAAATGCGAAAATTAAAAACATTTGTTGATACTAGTTATCAGTTTTAACCTACTATTGGCAGCTTAAGCTTAAGAAAGCGTTTTAAGGGATGTTAGAATTAAAACATTTTGATCATTACAACTAAATTTTAAAGCTCCGTCATCTCATGTAAAACGGGTAATACATTTTTTTAAGTCTGTCTTAACTACTTTTTTTACTCTTCTTACTTAAGCAAATATCAATAGTGCTAAGAACATAAAAAAATTAAAAATGCTATATACGTATATGATGATTTTTCACTAAGTATCATTTTGCAGACATTCGTTTTGGCAGCTGAACTGTTCTGATGTAACATGTTACTATTAGAGATGCTCAGTTTGGTCTTTAATTTAATTATGGATTAACTGACAAAAAACGAAAAGATTATTGATTTTTTTTAAACGTATTGATTGTACACTTCTTTCATTATATAGTCAGTGTGGTAGATCTTTTGAGGCAGCTATTCGAAATCTTGTGACTAAATTTCACCTCAAATTTACATTAATGTATAATAAACTACCACAGCGCATGTGGTGTGTGCGGACAGAACAACATGTGCCATTTATATTCGGGCGTGTTCTTCATGACCATGAATTATCGATTCAACACTTCAATTTGAATAAATATATATACAAACAAATTTACCATTTTTGATGTAAACGCAGCCAGAAATAATCCAACAACTGCTTACACATCTCGAAAAATTAAAAATGTATTGGTCGGTGGTGTATCATTTGAGCGTACTTTTTCAAATACGGCTAAGTCAAAAATGTATTTTTTATTACAACTGTCAGCGAAGTGATAATAAGTAATTTTATGTACTTTTCTGGGGTGTTAATTATCTTAAATATTTAAGATAACTTATATCTTGTGTTAATAAAAATATGATAATCATATAAAATTATTTGTTTTTTTTTTCTCTTAACAGCGTCAGTAACGGTTAAGTAGTTCCGATGGAATGGTGAGCGCAATTGTGCGATGACTAAAATGATTTTTTCCGAAAAAAAGTAAAGATCTGGACTTTTCTGACACATCGACTCAAAAAGATGGAGCTACACATCACTCAAAACTATGGACTAATTGAGAGGCTAGCTTGGTGAATAGTTTATTTCACGTTAAGAGCCAGTCAATTCACCAGCTTTCTCGTGCAATCTACCAACCATAAATGGTTGACGTATTGAAGATCGATATTGCCGAATTTGTGAGTAATGTAACAGATGAATATGTCAAAGCTGCATACCTCGTATGAACCGTTTGGGGCTTAGCCGCCGTAATAATTTACTTAAAATTATTATGTAGATGTCTCTAATTTTATAAGTTTTTCGTTTTAATCCGCAAGATCTTGCTCACACTTCTATACAAAGTGTCTATTAAAATAGTTTTGTATTCCGAACTGCTTGAGGTGCCCTTTAACCAAATTTTAATTTATGACCTTTTGCTTCAATTCCACACAAAGGTAATTTTGTTCATTTTATAGTGCACACAGGTCATCAGATAAATAATTAATTTAAAAAATCAGAAATAAGAAGAAATAAAACTGATTGCAGTATTCAATTAACTTGGTAAAAAAAAAGATTACTTTTACATCCTTTCTGAATGATGTAAATTTCAGTATTTATTTATTTATTTTAAATTAAGAAAACGGCTACCAGCAATACGCAAAACATGCACGCTCTCAGTTTCCGCAACATGACTTTGGGTAATATATGCAATTGAAACAGTTAAAACAAAATCCAATAGCCTTAAAAGCAACAAGGGAAACAACTTTCAAAAACAATTTTCTTACTCAAAAGTATGCAAAAAAGAAACAAGAAACAAGAAACAGAATAACCAAATATTTGTGATGGGAACAACATTTAATGAAAACACGAAAAAAATAACAGGATATTAAAAATGTCCCTAAAAAGTTCAACCAAATTTAAGAACATAGTAGAACGAAAATTGCTTTGGTTATTGCCTTTTAGCGAAAAAAAAAATTTCTCTGATATAATTAAAATTGTTTTACGTAATTGTGGCAATATATTGTTATAAAAGTAATATATTACTTTAGGTCTAAAAAATAGAACTTAATGCTTTCTGTTTTTTTTTTCAGCCGTCAGGCGTCTATATGCCGCCGACATTTCGTTGCTGCTAAACAACTCATTAGTAGACTTGAGAAATCGAAAAAGAATGTTTGAGCATTTCTGATTCTCATTTTGTTCATGAAAATTTTGGAATAAGTAGTTGAGCTTCAAATATTCTTTTTAGATTTTCCAAGTCTACTGATAAGTTGTTTAGCAGCAACGAAATGTCGGAGGCATCACAAAGTAGAACAGAGCTGAAACGCCACCAGAATGAGGTAGCAAGTCAGCGCAAAGCTCTGTACGTCTCGTTTTCACAATCGCTCGAGAACTTGTAATCAAAACAAAACAAAAAGCATTTTCTACAGAAAAAGTGGTGGATTTTTGTATTATAAATTTATGAATGCTTAAAAAGTATATTAAATGGTTTTTTATAATATAAAACTTTATAGTATTCACTGTTTATAATGTGCTAAACATTATTTAATTGTGTTTTATTTTGTAACTTTAAAGATATTGCTTTAATTTTACTTTGTAGTGGTGGTTTTGTGAGCAAAAAATACATGCTCTTCGTAATCAATTTGCAAACACTCAAATATGTATAATCAAATCCTAAGTCAAAGAGGACTTTTAGTTGACCATTTTTTATAAATTTTTTGCTTTTAATTTACTTTAAATTATTAAATTTTTGCTGTTTCGGTGGTGGTTGTTCACAAAAACGTGTTATTTTTTGTTTTGTTTACATTTGTTTTTCGTAAAAAATTCATACTATAGCCTAGCTCTTTACACAATCTGTCTAGAAGTTGATTTGAGCCATTTTCAAATGTCAGTTCTAACATCTCTGTGTACTCTGTGGGAGGCATCTAGACGGCTGAAAAGTGACAGAAAGCATTAAGGTCTATTTTTTAGACCTAAAGTAATAAATTTCAATTGGCTCCTATGGCCAATAAATAATTAAGTTCATTGTTGAAAAGTAATATGGTTATAATAAAAATAATATAGTCGGTAATTTTAAAAAGAGTTTTTAAAAATAATAATTGTGTTGGATATTTTCTTTCAAAAATTTATTTAAAACTTACCTAAGACATGGCCTACTTCTCTCGCAAAAGCAGCAACATTAAACGCAATAAAAAATATGTCATACAAAATGACAAAGGATAACTTTAATCACGACATTGTAGCTATAATAGGTATACGTATAGCATAGTTTTTGTAGTATTGCAGCCAAAACCGCGACATTATCGGAGTTATATAAATGAGAGCAAAACAAAATCGTTTACACAGACTTTAGGAAAGATTTTGACAAAGCAACCCATCTGCCTTATTAACGTGAGTATACTTGTAAATTTCTCAATAGGTTGAAATAAAAAATAGTGATATTAAATAACTCAAAATCTATGTGTTCCAATTATATCTTGTGTTTTTAAAAGCGTGCCTATAGAGAAAAAAAATGTTACCACGATATATCAAAGAAATATTTTTCAGGACGCTAAATTTAATTTTTTATTTCTGTATTGAAAGTGTCCTAAAAAGCGTATAAAACATATTTGGAAAAGGTTCTACCCATGACATTATCAGTCCCAGGGTGCGTGTAGCGGAGTGAAAATATTTTTCATCAACATTTTTTTTCCAACACACGTTCCGGTGGAGGATTGTAGAAAAATACAAAAAAAAATAAGTTTATGTGCCTCGTTGCAGATGTTTTTATGCCAAAAGCTATCGAAAAAGTGCTGCCACAATATCAAGTGCTGAATCGACGACCCACCGTAATCTATTTATACATATCCATATATTATTTTTTATCAGCTAATGCAAATTTCGTTCAGACAGAATGACCACAAGATTTATACGATACTCTAACATTTATTTAACCCAACCCCAAATTGATTTGACCCAAAAGCAATTGACTTGATGAAACCACAACTCAATTTAAGTTAAATCAAAATGACCCAAACGTAAGCTGAATTAAAAAAAGCTAAATTCAAATTACAGCAAAGATAAATCTACTATTTTATGTCTAAATATAGACCTTATTAATGTTTTCTAACCTTTTCAGCGGTCTTTATGCCGCCAACATGTCGTTGATACTAATCAATTTAGCAGTAGAACCAAAAAAACTTAAGGGTATATTTGAAGCCCAACTAATTATTCTGAAATTCCCATGAACAAAATGAGCATCAGAAATGTTAAAACAAACATTTATTACAACAAAACAAATTTTTTGGGTCATACAAGACTTACTTTTCTTAACAAATTCTATACAGTTGGTTACTACGACTTTTATTTTTAAAAGTTTTTTTGATTAGAGACAAAGTGGAGGGGCCGCACTATATTTGATATATTTGCATAACTTTCGGAAAAATGTTGTAACTTGATCCATTATCTGAAAAAAAGTAAGATGGTGGCCAGCGTGACCGTCAGAGCCACGTTGAAAATGATAGTGAGGTATGTAGTTAACTGTTGACTATAATTCTTAAACTTTTTCGATTTTCCTGGCACGCCATGTCAATCTTCATGCCCTAAGACAGCCAAATGTTACCCGACTAAGTGTCATGAAAGTTTTGGACAATGTAAGAGTGTGAAGTATTTTTAAAGGGCCATTCAACGGCATAATTATCGTGACTAAAACTGATCTGTCTTCATTCAGGCTTATTCAGTTTGTTGTATGTCTTGCGTTTGCAATGGCTTCAAGTTAAGGGACAAATGGCCAGCTTCACAGTAATATATGTCGTGAATCACTAAATAAGAGAAATTTTCATATTCTTTAAGAAGAACCAATAAAATAAATAAAAAAAACGAGTAAGACTGTTATATTCGGCTGGGTCGGATCTTATATACTTTTCACAATCCACGTTTCTAATTCATAGATCTAATGTAAGTAAATGGATATCAAAACTTTCTGTTTTGTCTTTAGTTGAGTTATCTTATCGTTGCAACAACGTCCTTCATCGACGATCTTCATAAAATAATAATATCAGCTACCCTTTGGCACCAATGCCTGAACAGCTGGTTAGTTCTGTTGCCAATTTATTTGCTATTGCAAATAAATTGGCCCATAACACAACTACTTGCTATACACAATATTTAAACAGCTTGGTCTCAAATACGGTATTTAAATGGCTGCGAAAGAACGGGCATCGCTAAATCGAGTTTTTTTTTATCAATAATGTTGCAGAATATATAGAATTTATGGGGTCAAAAACCAAAATTGTTGTGGTTTCTACAAACAAAAAATCACAAAGCTATATAAACCGAACACTTGTTGTGAAGGGTATACGAGTAAAAGGGCTCTTTTTAAATTACCCATAGAAATAGGATATGACTGCTTCGTCAGGGTTTCAGTATAGTTGATTTAGCTTAGTTGAGCTAGAATTTATCCAATCCATATTTAAATTTAATATAATAATTTCGCTTAGAAAATAATAATTGATCCAAATTAATTAATCAGTAGTTTCATTTTTGGCAAAACAAAAATGCTTTGGCAAAACAAAAACATATAAAGACAAACGTTTGAAACTGCCTGTTAAAGTTACCAAGTCTGCTGTTACCTACACAATTTTCTGCTGCTACCTACAAATTAACTAAAATTTGTAAAAGTTTCTAATTTTAGGACACAATTTTTTATTTCAGGTGCTGCTTTAATTCATCTCTTTCATATTCCTAGATATAATTGGATTTTGAAATAGAATCGCATATACTGAAATCGCAGTTTAATCAATCAGACTCAAACTAGATGAACGAAGTCAAAACCTGTGCACTAATTCTAATTAAAGAAAACTACTTTGGATGTGATGCAATAATTTACACGATATCAAACAATTTGTTGTTTTTTCCATGAATACTAAAATCTTGTACATTTTTAATAAAAATAATAAAACCTGTAAACTTAATTAATTTCTTGTATTTATATATTAAGATTATCAGGCTCAAGTTCTTTCTATATTATCTTTTTGATTGATATTAATTAAATTAGACAAAGAAAACATCAAAGACATTTAGCAAAGGTGGACAACTAGTTGTTTCGAAGCCGCCACACTTTCTCGTCAGCACCCGTCTTTGAACTCTTAGAAACATGAGCACCCGTCTTTGAACTCAGGGGCTCATGTTTCTAAGAGTTCAAAGACGGGTGCTTACAAGAAAGTGTGGCGGCTTTGAAACAACTAGTTGTCCACCCTACTAAATGTCTTTGATGTTTTATTTGTCTAATTTAACTAATATCAATCACAAAGATAATATAGAAAGAACTTGAGCTTGATAAACTTAATACAGAAAAAAAAAACCTGTAAACTTTAAGACTCAGCATAATTTTACGAAATATGTCGTTTACTGTTAAATACAATCGAAAAAGTTAGGAACTTTATAGATATTCAACAAGAAAAAACATTTTTCTGTTGATCACTTCCCAGATAAGCAATTTGAAGAAAAGTGTATTCTTTTTATTTTAATGAAAAAAAAAAACCATTTTCCCCAACAGCTACTGGGTCATTAATGCCATAAAAAGCGAAAACGAAATGAAATAAATTATATCATAACGGAAATTACGATGCATTTGAGATTTACAGCAAAAGTTCTTTGCAATTTTAAGAACATATATAGCACTGATTGTTGAACTTTCTGCTGGTAGTCAGTCATAAGTTTTTATTTAATTCCTTTATTTTGCAATACAAGACAAAAGGGCTCTGACTTTCATTATGGCACCAAAGAAAATTTAAATAGCACACTCACCCGTATAAAATGCACTAACACTCACAATTTATAAGAGAACAGAGGAAATCAAAATGCTGCAATACCAGAACTGTAGTTTTCCTTCAATCCTTTTGAGAAAGTTATTACAAAATCGGACTACAAACAATTTACACAGCCAAACGAACATTTAAAACATACATACATACATACATACATACATACATACATACATACATACATACATACATACATACATACATACATACATACATACATACATCCATACTTCTTAAACAGTGCAATAGTACAACGTGCAATTGAAACTCACAATCTGATTGTTCTTAAGTGCAAAATTTATGTTGCCCCAGAAAATACTATGAAATTTACACAGACATACAACTACATTTACGTTCAAATCCAAATGTTAAACGAAAGGAGTAACGCAAATAAATATTGACGTAAAATAACAAAAATATAATTTATTTCGTAGTAGAGAATAAAGCGATAGTAATACGGAATACAGGTATAAGCTTTTGGGGAATAACATTTTTTCAATCCAAGCAATATCTAGGAAACATAGTTTCCAGTTAAAATATTTTTAGAAACATGAACTTAATTATTTATTTGCTTTAAGAGCCCATTGAAATGTCGTCGGCATATAGACAGCTGAAAAAGACACAAAATTTTTAGAAAAGGTTCATTTTTGGACCAAAATTAATATATTTTTGGAAACCTTACGAAGTTCTGAGAACAAAAAGGAGGCAAAAATAGTGCAAAGATCCGAATATCCGAGAGGTGCGTAAAGTGTTTACTCAAATTTTGGGGGGTGTGATGTCAGGAAGAGATCAAGGATGTTTTGTTTTTGCCCATCAACGCACAAAATGTGCTTTGGTTCACTCACAAGTTGCATTAGTGGCTTATGTGCGGCAAAGAGCCTTTTGGAGTTGCACACTGGGCTGGATCGCCAAATTTTTGGCATAAAGCCTAAAAATAGAGTTACAGAATTGAAACTTGGTACATTTGATAGTTATGGTATGCGTAGCATCTGTGCAAAATTTTGTACTAATCCGACAACGCCTTCCTTCCATATGGGGCCAAAACGTGCGTTACAACTATTTAATATACCCAAATTTTGCATAAATATTGTTTTGTACAAAATTTAACGGCTTCTTGAGATCAGGAGTACATACGTTTTTAACATCCGACCCAAGCTGGTCAAAATCGGGCCATTTTTGGACCTGTAATTCCTAAATTACGAAAAATTTCAGTTGAAATTTCGAATACCAATGTATTTTTATTTGAGAAAGTAATATTATTAAATTGCAAAATTTTTTTAAAGTGATATATAGCATAGTATGGTAATGGACTTAAAAATACCTAAATCCTTAAATATATGTAGCTTTCTTTAATATATGCGTTAAAATAAAAAGAATAGTCATCCAATTCAATTCAATTCAATTTATTTATTTCAATTTATGGTGTTTACAAAATTGCTTAATGTAGCGTATATATACATTTTTACAAGTTTTTATGGACATTTCCTTGTTCTACTTAAATATATTTCTGATTTTGTATTATTTGTACTTTTGGTTTGAGATTATAATAAATTGAAGGTTAAAAATTTCAAAAAACCTTTGTGAATTTTTTTTTTATATAAAACTTAGGATCTACTTTACAAAAAATAGTCATCCTCTACGTCTAGTTCTAATGAATAATTGAAAGTTGGACACAGTTCTATTGCATTTAGGTAAGTTTTTCTTGATGAAGCGAGTAAAATTGCTGATTTTTTTCTTTACAGAACCTTTTGTGTCTATGCTCATAGTTTCAGAGTTAAGCTGTTCAAAAATGAAATTGCATCTTCATTTCGATTGTTGTCTAGCCACACATTGAAAAGGTAGCGTGACTGAAATCAAATATACCTAAAAATCCATAAATTTATGGTAAACGGGCAAAATTGGGCAAAAACTGTTAATAACACGTTATAATGTATACTTTCAAGTATATTTTAGCATAATTAAATTTTGGCCAAAATTGGGCGAAAGTTAGTTTTTGCTCCACTATAAACTGGTGTTTTGGTTAATTTTTTCTCTTTCTTAGGATTTCACAAAAAATAATTCACAAAAACATTTAACAAATAAAAAGCAATTGCTATTAGTTTTTAATAATAAACATACATTTATCTTTATTGTCCATATTTATCAAATTTTTTTTTTTTTGTTTAGCGGCAGTCGCTTTCGGTAATTATAAAGCTAAGCTAACTTTTTCTGCTTTTATGTGAAAACCAACAGCTGACGTATAGATTGGACTTTATACCCCTTGTAAAAGTTCAGGGTTACCATGAAATAACTTTTATTTACTGAAATGTTGTAGCTAGGGTATGCACTTTAAGAAAATATAGTTAAAATTAACAAATATTTCCATAAAAATTTCGACTTTATGCCAAAAATTTTGCGATCCAGTCCAGAGTGAGTTGTATGGCTCGAATGGCAAAGCCAGGATGAGCTGTGAACATTAAAAACACCAGCAGCAACGATTTCACTGCCGGAACAGCTCTCCATAATCTTCGATATGGAGTCATAAAGGGCATCGAAACCTGAAAAGATAGTGTCCTTTGGCATATTGGGACTTCTGTATAGAAAACCGAAGTGCAAATAGTGTGCCCTGATTTTGAATTTAACCCAGAGACAGTTAAATTCTAAATTATACTAACGGTTGCTGACATTGGTACACAACTGCATTGTGTTTGTACATCGCAAAGCCGCGATGGAAGTGAAAGAGGGACAGTAATTAATACCCAGGTATATGAAAAATCCTCTTGGCCAACGTTCTCAGACATCTTTACAAAGCCGACCACTTTAACCATACGAGCTATATACCTTAGATACTACTACAATAGGAGACATTAAGAGCAACAAAAACGTAAAAATTTAGGAGGGGCACTTATCGCCAATGCTAATTAAAATGTCACGGTGAAAACTAGTTATTTACATTTTTTTACTCAGTTTCTGTTATTGTTGATATTGAAAAAAAGTCAAAAAAAAGTAAATAGTGATAGTAAATATTCCATTTATATAAGCTATGGGCAAATTTTTAGTAGTTTTGCAAAAAATGGTTGAGCCACACCATGCGATATCAAATTGATATAGTGGTCAATCCCTGTAAAAAACGTTGTTGGTACATCTTGTGTAAATTAATATAAAAAATTTGTTTAGGTATATGTGGGCAGCAATTTATCAGCCAAAACATATAACTGAGCTCTTGCATTTATAATGAAACTTTCGCCGAAGTCAAGATGAAAAGTAAAATACATATTCATACTTTTAAACATATGCACATTTTTATGTATTAAACACGCGTGCTGGGCTAAACCATTATATAGATATATAGTTCCCAAAAGGTTTTTTTTTACAGCAGTTCTCAAATATTTATTATTATTTCAAAAATAATTTTTTCTAATATCTAGCGGTCTTGTTTTAGAGAAAATGATCAAATTTTTACTCAATTACTCTCAGTTATGAAAACAAAACAAAAAGTACAGCAACAGTATTTTATAAAATTGTTTATGGAACTAACAGTTGTAATGCTAACAGAAAAGAAAAAAGTTAATTTCTGCTTAAGATTGTTGAGATAAATGTTATTTAATATAGATCTGAAAAGTAATTTTTTAGCTATTCCTCAACGTTTTTTCATATAAATAATTCTTCAGTGATTAATAATTATTTTATACTTTAAGACATAATGATCGCCAAATTTTAAAACAAGCTTAAGATTAGAATTAAAAAATCGAGTGACTTAAGTCATTCAAAATTTATATTATTCTGTTGGCAACACATACAAAAAGCTATAAAAATTTTACAAAATCAGTTAGAAAGTGATTAGAAAAAAAATTTTTTTGACCCGATTAGAAGGAACACTTTTCAAATGAAAAAATTATTTTTAAAATAGTTTCACAAACAGCGTAGTAAGATTGGAACAAACGTAAAAAATTACAAGAATATATATACTCATCCTTTTGGAAAATCATATAAAAAACAAGTAAGAGTGCTATATTCGGCTGAAACGTGACGCCAATAAGGGTATCTCCACAACAGTCACGCCTGTGCACATATAAGGGTATATATCACAGATGCCCAGTAGTGGCTGATATCAGCAAAATTAAACTCACACGTATTATTATGCTCTTTTATTTGATCGTCAATCAACCAATAGGAAATCACCATGTTGAGTGGGAGAGACAAACTACACTTGCAGAAATTCTGTGTCTTATTTTACATTTCAATCGTCATCGAGACTGCTGTCAGTGAACAAATAAATTCAAATTATTGCGAGATATTAATGATGTCAGCCGAAAAGTATTTTATGTTACAAAATGCTTTTGTTGACATGCAATGTCTTATTTGTCATAAGACATATAAAAAAATAATATATATATATATATATATATATATATATATATATATATATATATATATATATATATATATATATATATATATATATATATATATATATATATATATATATATATATATATATATATATATATATATATAATAAATAAGATATATAATTTAAAAAACAAATTTTAAGATGTTCACAAAGACATGAATAAAATGAATAGCAAATTGATTTCTTCCAGTGTTATTTCGTCACTCTCACCAGTACTACCACCTTGGGCATTTATGGTCTATATGCACTGCTTTGGTGGGTCACAATTTCAACATCATTGAAACTTTTTTTTCTTTTGTTGGAGCTATTTTTTCAACGAAAATTGTTTTAGTTTGCTTGTAGACCATAACCACTACTATCCAATATTTTTTGTGGCCCGGAAAACTTCTTTTGCTATCAAAACTACTTGTTGCCTCCATAAAATCTATAAACTCGCTTACAGGCCAAACCTGCTGAAAAATATTGACTTAAAAACGATGCACTATCGATATTTATACATATGTGTTTAAGTAAAAAAAGTTAATGTAAATAAAAATTGCATTGTTTGTAAATATTTCTTCTTTCATAGAACAAATTTCTATAGTATTTTCATGGAGCATTCAACTAATTAGTTAAAATAATTTTTAAGGCTGTCAATTCAAGAATCGATATTGAGCTACCGATTTTGCGATGAGTAAAAAAGTACTACTATGAGTACCATTCATACAAAAATAGTTTTCCAGGTATCCGTTTTACAAGTTCTTTCGTATTTCATCTTTGCATGGAAGCCCCTCTCAGACGATGAAGTGCCGAGCTAATGTAAAGATGTCGGAATCAAACACAAGTACAGAACTACATGTAACTCTGAAAACCCAGTTAGTGAACAGTACACAGAAAATTAGATAGGGAGATCAAGAATTGAGGCAAAATATTAAGCAATTTTTTTGTCTTTTTTGAGATAATTTTCAACTAGATTGTTATCCTAGTGGGTGAATTATTACAATATTTTCGAAGCAATTAACTACATACAAAGGGTGTTTTTTTCGATATATAGAACTTTAAGTTGCAATAAAACATTCGATTGACATGCATTTTATTTATCCGAAAGATAATCTTGTGGCATTACATTTTAAACATGATTTCCGGCATATGACTGACATATGGCTGACGCGGATGTTGCTCAATCTTTACGTCCAATTTTCGATGACTTTTTCCAACATTTGTGGCCATATATCGGCAATAACACGGCGAATCTTGCCTTCCAAATGGTCAAGCGCTTGTGTCTTAGACCAATGATCTTACATAACCCCACAGAAAGTAGTCTAGCGGTGTTAAATACAAAGATCTTGAAGGCTAATTCGCAGGTCCAAAACGTGAAACTAGGCGGTCACCAAACGTGTCTTTCAATGAGCTGTGTGACATGTTTCGCCGTCTTGTTGAAACCACATCTCCTGGACATCATGGTTATTCAATTCAGGAATGAAAAAGTTAGTAATCATATCTCTATACCGATCGCCATTGCATGTAACGTTCTGGCCATCATCGTTTTTGAAGAAGTACGGACCAATGATTCCACCAGCTCATAAAGCGCACCGAACAGTCAGTTTTTCTGGATGTAACGGTGTTGCGACATACACTTGAGGATTAGCTTCACTCCAAATGCGGCAGTTTTGTTTGTTGACGTAGCCATTCAAGCAGAAGTGCCCTTCACCACTAAACAAAATCGGGAACAACGCCAATCGCGTTTTGCACAAAAATTGCACTATTTACAAGCGTTGTTCAGGCGTGAGTCTATTCATGATGAATTGCCAAACCAAACTGAGAATAAATCATTGACAGCTGTTAAATCGGTAGCCATCTTGAACAGTAATGGCAACTTAAAATTCTATACATCGAAAAAAAACACCCTTTATATGCTCTGCTCGACAGGTTAAAATATTAATACCTTAAAATTTTGTGTTCCATAGCGATGTTTGTATTTTAATTGACAAATCAGATATCTAGCTTAAATTTCACACAAATGCTTAGAAATAGCTAAGCATTTAGTGCCTTTCAAACGTGGTCCGATTATTCCAATTTGTGGTATGCATAGTTATTTTGTTGAATAAATACAGCCGAAAACTCCGTACATCCTTGATCCAGCCTTATGTTAAACGTATGTATCAAATATGTATTGTGGCTGAATTTCTTAAAAATAATATATCATGTTTAATGTTTGAGATGAATATATATTAAAAAAATCTTATAGATAAATATTATACTATTTTGTATTCAAATGATTCTGCCTCGCCTTCAACGGCAATAGCTTATTTATATATTTTTAGTATTTTTCAACACTCCTGACGAGCAATAAAGTCACTAATAAGTTTTCAACTTTAGACACTCTACACATCCGCACTGTCGGCTGCAGCTCTATAAAAAGCAGTTGTACTCAAAACTCATGTATGTTTGTATGTATATCGCTGGCATAGCCGAAACTGCTATATATTGGCTTCAATATTAAATAACTGGTGGAATTTGAGAGTGCTTATGAATGCCGAAGCGAAAAAAAAGTATTAACTTGAGAACATTCTTCATATCTGGGACACACACACTTATGCGTGTGAATATATGTATGTAATATGCTCTGTAAAACAAACTTTAAAACTGCATTTTTTCACTTGAAAAAATTAACTGCAATATTGGTTGAAAACAACAAACCCCTTCATACGTAAATGAAAACAAAAGCAAGAGGAGCATAAGTGCTTTTTCGAATACTTGGTTATTTATTTATGTGGCTGCTCTTTCGAAGGTTCGTTACTTTAATTAACATGTCCATAGAGAAGCTATTATAAAAGTTTTTCAAAAGGAGATTTCTATTGTTCGAGCTATTGCTGATTTTGTTATTTTACTTTATGGCTTTTCTCTTTTAAAAAAACAAACAATTTTAGCATACAACGAAGGGTTAAATTAATGAAAAGTAAACATGAAAGTAATTAAATTTTGCTAACAAGCTTTGCACAAAACTTCAACATGTTCTGTCACGAAAAACTAAGAATAAATAAATTGTAAACGCTATTCACATAACCAAGAAATGACGTGAAAACTAGTTTGGTAACAATTTTTATATATTAGCTATATATTAAAGATTTTGCTAGTAAAAACAAGTAATTTGAAACAAAGTCCTTGTAAATACATATCTGTATATCCATCACACAAGTATATTCTCATATGAGTTTTTGATTCCGCTTATAAATTCTACAAATTAATTTTTTGATAGAATACAAAACAAATGATGTCGGTCTGTAGAATAGCCTCAAGTGCCGTTTATAAAAAAACTACCGGATTACGAAAACAACTATTTTTTTTTTTTTTTTTTTTTTTTTTTTTGTTTAATGAGTTTGTGGCGGAAATTTTATAAGACAAATTTTTACATTAATTTCGCTTTATAATTTATGATCCTTAATTTATGTCATCAACACAAATATAAAAACAAACAAAAAAAATTTTATAAATAACCACGTAGAAAACAACAGGAACACAAATTGCATGCCGCTGAAATAAGCTGTTGTTCCAATATTTGTCAATGATAAAAAAATGTTTTTTGGCCAAGTGGGTACCACTTTTGATTTTTCGGGAATAAGTCAAACATTTACATATGGATTTTAAAAAGAAATGCGGTCGGGGGACCCCCGTTAGGAACGAAGTTCCTTACGTTTTTTTCATCTTTGAATGTAATACAAGGTGAAATCTGTATGTTTTATTTTGTGTTGTTTTTGAAATTTTGAAATTTTATGACTCTTTAAATTTTTGGAACGTTTTCCAACTAATTAATATTTATTGGTAGGTGTCTCCGCTGCTGCCAGTGGAGACACCGCCCATCATACACAATTGCTTGTCGACAGTACACCAATACATATAAACAGCTCACACGCTTTCGTGACTAATTTCCACTACCAGCAAGCCGCGTTAAGGAACTTCGTTCCAATAAATGGGGGTTTATTTTATTTCTTTTATATGCAGCTTTAGACATATAAAAAAAAAACTGGAAGGTATTTTTAAATTTCTATTTGTTATAAGTGTTTCAAAATAAAAAATTTTACTACTTTAGGCTTAAAAATAGATTAAAGATAGAGACATTAGTGTGTCTTTTTCGGCCTTCTATATACCACCGACATTTCGGCAATGCTAATCAACTCATCAGTAGACTCGAAAAATTCCTAAAACATTTTTGAAACTTATTCCGATGTGTTATAAAAGCGCAGATTCCTGGTACAATTGATTACAACATTAAATAAATATGGTGAAATTCTGTTGCATTCCTCAGCTTACTACAGGGAAATGCAATTTTTAAATTTGTACGTGAACATGGAAAAATGCATTCCATGATATAAAATCAATTGAAGCAAAATGAAAAATTGTTAATTTTTTTTAAGCTTAAATGATGAAAAAAAGTAATTAGGTATGCAATTGTTGAAATGAGAGAAAAACTATCTCTGCACGAGATAAAACAGCACAAGGAAAAAATAACTTACCACCCGACGGAGTAATAGAAACAAATGCTAAAAAGCCACAAAAACTATGATGCTGTCAAACATCAACATCAGTCTTATTAAAATAACTGGCATGTACACATCAAACTGTGTGAAGAGTTTATTATGCGTTTCCTGGGCACTAAACAAATGTTATAAAAATTTTGCAACACTTTCACAATTTAGATACATACAAACAAAATAAATACAAACAGCTAGTTATTCTGAGAAAATGTTATTGGTTTGTCAGTTTTATAAATAGTAACACATGTGCACGTCTACTTTCTCCTCATTTTTGTGCAATATTTTATCAACTCTGAAAACTACAGCTTAAACTTTTCTAAAAATTTTTTTTCTGCTAGTAGTAGATAGTTGTATCATCACAAATGTTTCATTTAATGTTTCTTTTGTTTATACATTGTATCAAATTATATGCTTTCGCGAAATTTCTACAATTAAAGAGTAGGTTGTTATCAAAAAACAAACAAAAAATTGCCTGCATAAAGTAATTGATTATTATAAATATTCACGACGGCATAAGTCAGTTACTTATAGGTAATAAGCAAGAGGACCCCATCATTAATCAACAGCAAAAGGTATCACATGCGAAAATTGCTTGCCTTGTCTGTGACAGTTTTTTGATGTAACACAGAACATGTGATATATTATACGCTTATAACGGCAAGTTTTTTTTTTTTTTTTTGAGATGTAGCTTCATTTTTGGGAATTGCTCCATTAAGAGTATTTAATTTTTTGATGTGGTTCTCAGTTGTGATATGACGGAAAGCTCAAAGTTTAAATGAAATTTCGGTATCTGTTATTGTATTTTATTGTAAATTATTTACGACTACATTTTACTTATTTACTTTATGAGGCTGTTGTTTTAACATTGAGAAAATTTAAATATTTACACAATATTTCATTTGTGATAATTATTTCTGTGAGCTAGTACTAACTCAATTAAAGTCATTTAAAAAAACACATGTGTGCGTTTGTGTTCATTTTAACAACTTAAAGGGTCAAGGGTTATACAAAGACGTTGTTACCATAAAACAAATAGAAACTGTAGTTTATCTCCTAGCGATCTGGGTACAGGATTTCTTCAAAATGATTTATTAGTTTCATAATCTAAAAATATCATACATGCATATGTAAATAATTGTTTAGTTATAAACTCCAAGCCACTAGATAGGCAGACTTTTTTTTTACAATAAATAGTACTAAAATGCGTATGTATGCAAAAGCGCACGCATTTATCTACGAAAAATAAAACTAAGACTTTAAGTATGTATAACCACGACCACTTTAACAAACTGGTTCATATAAGGACATAAAGTTATTCTTTCTTCTCAGTTTTGTTTGAATATCTTAAAGCTTAAAGCCATACTTGACATAAAAGCACTTAAAAAAGCAAATAGAAAACATAAAACAAACAGAAATACAAATACCAGAAGAGTAAAATGAATATTCTCATAAAAAATTTGTTTATACCATGTTACGAGTAGGGTTTCGGAAACAACTCTTAATTTCCCGGGAATACGGGGAACAGGATACACGAAAAATGTCTGCAAAACATCTTTCGTTATTTTGAAAATTAGGAAATTGCATTTTATTAGGAGTTCAAAACACCAAAGTTTATTGTTTTAGCTGTTTTGCACAACTATAAAGATATTAAAGTGGTAGAAATCTTAAATTTTTCTTTCCTGGGAAGACAATATTATTTTTTAAGCTTCCCGGTATATAAATAAATAAACAAAATTCTAAACCCTAGGTAAAAGTTTCTCATATTCACATTTTGATGTCAGTTTATTTAGTTTTCTCTGTCCGCAATTTTTCGTTTTCGTTTTTTCTTTTTCTTTTATTTCTTCAAATAAATCCCCATAAAGTTTTTGGTTTGTTGTGAAATAAAGTTCGTATTTCAAGAAGACGTCTGCCTGCACATTCACTTGTACAGTTTTGTTTGTGCATACATATGTATGTATTAATATGTCTTGATGCATGCTCAAACTTTCGATGTTAAAAAGTATAGGAGTGTAAATATATGTACACTGAAAAAATAAATTCAATACATTTGCACTTAAATTAATTCTAAGCGGTGTCATAAGTACGTTGAGTATGGATTATCTTAAATCAAGAACGTTGTGCTTGTTTTAAGTACGGATTTTTTAAGCGCTGAATACTTAACCTTAGCTAATTCAAACCCGTGCTTATAAACAAGAACGCCATTCCTGATTTAAAATTATTGGTACTTACCATACTTTTGACACCATGTGTGACTGATTTGATGATTGATTATGCCCTTTATTTAATGTTTCTGAAGCCTATTTAATCCTAAATTCATGTCTGAAATATTCCACTACGCTGCCTTAATTTAATAATAATTTGTAGATGAATTTTTTCGCTTTGTCGACTTGAACTTGCAACTTAACTACTGCCAGTCTAGCCACTATATCAATTCAGCCAACGTACCAACTAAAAAATTCAAACAAAACTAAATACATAAAAGCATACAAGCATAAAAGCACACACAGGTGCTGGTTACAAATATACGCAAGAATTTTGTGCTCATTTAAGCCATAACAGGATTCATTCTTTTTAATAATCAGTATTAGGCTTATTTTAAGTATACATATGTGTTATGCGTAATTATATTTTCGAGTACACTTCTTACTAAAATCAAGTCAAAATAACTTTAATTTAGAACAAGCTTTCTCTTTATGTGTATGCTGTACAATACGTCAAGATATATAAAAATGTAGTAGGGATATTGCTACTCAGCAAACCTCATTTTATTCATGAAGTTGAATTTACTCACATATGTACATACATATGTATATGTTTGTGAAGGTGCTCTAAAATATAATAATTTTGGCACATATAAATTTGTTTTACCACTGTGGATACTTATGTTAAAGCCACTCTTATAATGCTTCTTACAGTTCCAATTTCTCTCTTAAGGTTTTGACCATACCTCAAATACAAAGCATTGAAATAATGTATGACTTTAATGTAAAAATCAAAGGAGGACACATACATATAAAATCTAACTAAAGAGTAAAATTACCAATATGAACGTCTATGTAAAGTACTCGCACTGCAGTGCAAAGCCAAACTTTTATTAGCAAGCCAACTAAGAAAAGGCAAGCATTTTATAAGGAATATTGCAAAATTAATATTGAAATGCTTGGCACTAGTAAAAGTCACCAAGAAAATTTTTTTTGAAAACATTTCTGTTGAACATTGTCGAATAAGATGTGATTATTGTATATAAAAATTGTTCCAAACTGTATTCTAATAATGCTTTTTTGTGAATATTAATGTAAAGCACGATTGCAAGAGTTTGACTACGAAGTAAATCACAAATCTCAATCTCAACGATTGAGTTTAGTTTTCTGTTTTTGAATATCCTAAATTCTAAAACTTACAGCAAAGTCATCATCGGTGAATGGTGTTAATTGCGGAGTAGAACCCATCATAAATACGTTTGATGTCGGATTTTTAAACTGACAACTAAGTTGAGCATTATATTATGAGGATTCTGCTAATTAGTATGTCTCCGGTAACACATAACATGAATGTAGAGAACTTTGACACATTATTTGCGTTTTTGTGGTAAAGCTAGTTGTGTTGTGTGGCAGCTAATTCTAATTTCATTTTGATTTATTGAGCATTTCTGCAGTTTTGTTAACAATAAAAGCTTAAAATTAAAACAATAAATGAGAAAAACAAATTTAAGACTATAGTGTAATATCTTAATGCGCACTTGAAAATCTAATACGACATCTGTTTTAACATAACATATTAAGCAAACATCTAATTTTTAAAACAAATAACAATTCGCGTACGCTTTTGCCCCCGGAGCTTTCATATTTGGGAAAGTTTAAGTGACATTTAAATATTCTTATAAATACTTACAACTAAACTTAAAACTACTTACAAGCTACCAAATAATCAAATAAAAAGACTAACACCCCAATTCTACACTGAAACTTTCTGGGAGTTTTGCTCTTTTCCCAACTAACCTATTCTAAAAAATTCTCCCTGGGAGATTTTACTTTCCTCCTATTCTAAACAAACTTCGAAACTGGGAAACTCTTCCCGGGGAAAAAAGTAGCTATTACGAATGTCATAAAAAGAGGGAAAATGATGACAAATTTTGGGAATAATTCCGTTAAAAATTTGAAGAGGATTGTGCCAAAAAATGTAAGTAATTTAAATTTTTCATTAAAAATTTGATAAATATCTCAATTTGTTCATATTTTTAGGTCAAAAACAACAAATAAACAGATAGAGATCCTTGTAGATGCAATCCAGTCCCACCCAGGTGTTGCCCGGTGATGGTTTAAAGGAAGCAAAGATGACTTAAATGCAATGTGGCGCAATTCAGAGGCGGAATTAAACGCAGCTGGTCCACCACTTAAAAGTATCGCCGAATCGAAAAAGGTATGAATTATTAAGTGACAATAAAATTTCCTTTAAGAGCAACAAATGATAAATTTATTTTTCAGGTCTGGTGCGACCAAAAGAAGTATGTACGCCATAAGGCAGCACAAAATTTAAAATTTTCTCGGACAACTGGTGGAGGCCCAAATATGGAGCAGGCTTTTTCTGCAAATGAGGAAATTATTTACAACTTGATTTGTATGAAATACTCTGTAGAGGGCGTTTCTAAAAAATTCGGTTTAGGCCCATATGGTGTAGAAAAAACACTAGAAATATTGTGGGATTCCACACCCGAGGACGGGCCTAAAATCAGTGGTGTTGATAATGAAGAAACGCCCCAAAAACCACCTGTTCATTGTTGTTCAGCACTTCACTTTCATCGATTTCTTCTTCAGCTAACATTATACAAGCCGCACTTAACATTATTTTTTCTTTAACCTCTTTTTTTTACTCCAAACACTTTTACTTTTAAAATTTATAAAATTAAATAAGTAAATTTGCTTAATTTTTTTTGTAAACATTAAATAAAAGAAGATAAACAGCTGACTTCGAATGTTTCGAATTCTCTCTTCCTTCCCAGACTGTTCAGAATTGGAGGATTTTAATTTTGGGAAAAACTTGTTCTCTGGGAATTCAATTCCCTGGGAGTTATAATAATCGGGCTGTAAGAGAATAACAAAGAAAAAAATAATAAAAAAAATTATGCCATTACCCGCTATGAGTACCAGGAGTAACCTTATCATAAAATGCAAAAATTAGTGAACTGTTTATATTAACAGATGGCTGCTGTTCATTCATATAGCCAATCGGTGACAAGTAATTCACGTTAGTGCAATTGCATCGATTTTGCGAGTTATATATTACTTTTACCAGAACATTCTCATGATTAACGATCCTTAGTATAAATTGCTCGATCATGTCACAAACATGTAAACCGACCGCGGTAACTAAAGATTTTGAATAGAGAAAGACATTTGAATATCTTTTATTTCGTGACTGGTATTGCTTTCCTGTACAACATCTCAAAATGTTCCTTTCTAAAATCCTAAATTCCTTTAAAACAGTAGGGGATACAGTAAACAATATTGGGAAAGCGTATAAAAACACAGGTCTAATGCTTGTTTTATACAGCAGAAATTTCGTTTTCATTAATAAATTTTTATTCTTCAGAATTTTTGCAAATATTCCAACTATTTTATAAGCTTTTATTAAGACTATTCGGGCATGCTTATTAAATTTCAGAAGATTACCAAAGTTATTTGAAATTGTCCTTTATTGGAATTTCTACTCCCTCCAGCTAAAGGCAAAGTAATTTGCTCTCTGGCACCACAAAACTTTTGCATTTACCTGAAGCATTCCTAAAGGAAATTGCCTCGCTCTTGCATGCATTAACTTTTATTCCCCATTTGTCCTAAAATGACTTGACTGCCCGCTGATGAGCAGAAACTTTTTCCAGTGCTACATTGGGTGACTCATCATGCGCATATAATAAAGAATCATTAAAATATAACATACCAGTAGATTCAGTCATAATGTGAGGAAAGTCAAACATTAAGATGTTGAAAAGTTGTGGAGCTAAAGTAGAACTTTGTGGGTCTCTACATTTCACATCCCCTTGATCAGATAAGTTACCACTAATAAGAACTCGAAAAGACCTATTGGCGAATTAGCTTCTAAATAATTTTACCCAAGGAGCACCGCAGCCAATTTGAATTATCTTAGACAGAATTCCATTATGATAAGCATGATCAAAGGCTTTCTCTATATCCAATAAAATGGCTACAGTGCAAAACCGTGGTCGCAGACCTTCAACAACATCATTCTGGAATTTTAATAACGCATCCAGAGTGGAATGAGCACGCTTAAATCCAAATTGGAAATCAGGTCTATATTTCTATTAATACTTAAATTCATCTTGATCCCTAATATCATTTCAAATAATTTTCCTATATTAGAAAGAAGTGAAATTGGGTGAAGATTGCTAAGTTCACTATCATTACTTTTTCTATGTATGGGAACAATTTTAGAAGCTTTTCAAGCTGCTGGAAATTAATAATTATTTAGGCATTTATTAAATATTATAGTTAAGAATTGAATAGCTTTTAGAGGTAATTTCTTTAGTATGTATATAGTTAGAAATGTTATACAAGCCAGTTGATTTTTTATTGTTTAAATTACTTATCAAGCTTGACACAAAATCAAGGTTAACAAGATTGACATTACTTTGCTCATTTAACGAAGAAAATTATCCATCAAATTAATATTGATGTTCGTCACTATTTGAGGTGAAATTTCGAATGTTTTCATCTATGATGATGGTATGTTGGATACACGTCCTTTCGCTATAAATTTCAGAGAAAAAGTCTTTTGATTTATGTAGCTTCTGGTCATCCTCTTGTATTACAACTCCATTGATTGAAATGTTCTGCAATGGTTAATTTTTTTGTAGCCAATTAAATTGTATAAGCTCCTATGCGCATTTGGACCCGGTTTAATATTCTGCAGCTTAGACTGAAATAATTTGGAATGTTTCAGCTCAACCTGCCTCTTTATTATAATTCCCTACAAATAAACTTGTTTCGACAGTAATAAGTAATCCGAGCTGCGACGGTTGCAATTGCGATGAAACATTTTTTTAAGATTTCTTTGCCAAATATATTTAATTCTAAGCAAACGTTTTATTCTCTCTGAAGCCACAAACTTTCTACCCCCAACACTAATTACCTCAGAATGTTCGTTAGAATTTGAATTGACAATATTGAAAAAATTTTTAACGTGAACGTGAATCAGATTCCTACAACAATTCGGAAAATCAGCCATTGTGTCACTACGAACTTTATTACGAAAATTGTTCCAATTCGTGTTTTTAAAAGACGTTAAGAAAAAAGGAGCATTAAACATTATTTCAAAACTTGGAATTTTTATTTGAGGATTTAGGATTTACATGATTTATAAAATTGCGTCTAACAGGAATGTGATCAAGATATGAAGAGGCATTCGGATAAGTTGGTGAACTATTAGTTAATCGAACGAAGCTCATTGGGTTTTGCTGCAAGAAATTTAAAAAAAATGTTGCCATTCGTTAAAATCCCCACCGAAAAAAATATCGAAATTCTGTGAAAAATAAGCTACACTGGATAAACTATTATTTAATTAGAATTAACTGTGGTGCACTAAAATTACAAGAAATATAAATTGACACAAGCAATATCCGTTTGAGTACATTATCTACTTTTATTTCGATACATAAAAACCATGGGGAACAACTAAGTCAAAGACGACCTTTTTAAACTTAAACGCACTTCGGACAACAATACCTATTCCCTGTGAACTATTATCCCTAATAAACCAATAACCATCCAAATAGACTTTATGTCTGCTACTTAGTGCTAGGAACACAACTGGGACGAACGACGAATTTCGCCCAACACGACGAATACGCCGCCTAAAATTCGTTGTGTAAATTTATCTGTATGAAGCACAATAACGACGAAAAACAAAAACATCTTTTATAGTTGATAAAGTTGTTTATTGTTTGTTCAAAGATAAAAAAAAAAAAAAATTATCAGCCTTATTATGAATTCCGAGTGAACATCACTCGTAATGGAAAATCTCCGTCACGAATTCATACAAAAAGGTATCATGAATTCCGACGGATTCGAAGTTGGTGTTGCCATCCTCTTGAGCTAAGTTCGAATTAGTGCAACCAACTTTTTAAATTAAAAACGGATGTGTTTTGTTTACATTCTAAGGATTGTAAAAAATATTTTTCAAAAAATAAAAAGGAAATACAGTGAATTCGATTGCTGCAGCCTTTTCAGTGATGGAAGAGGGACAAAGGCTGTTAGCGAATAGAGCGCAGTCTTGAGAAATGGTAAGAATTCCCTTGATTTGGATTACAATGATTCTATACATAAAAGGCGGTTTTTTTTGTTTAGTTTTTTTCTTTGTTTGTTTATATGGTTAATTATTTTTCAAACAATCTATCACATGTTTCAATGGTATATATGAAGCGATTTTTTCAACACATAAAATCAGCAGTTAGCTTGTGTTACTTTTTTGTTTGAAATCAGGGCAAAACCAATAAGTATTTTTAAATATACCAATTAATTATTAAAGAAAGATAATTGTATAACTACATAAATATTGTTTTTATTAAACCTAGGAACCTCTTTTCAGTTTGTTCTTATTTTTAACTATTTTTGTATTCTCCCGACAGTAAAAGGAGTTCGTACAAATTTTTGACAAAAAAACGCTAAAAGTACGTTTCATTTGGAATTCATAATATCAATCTCCCGGATTTCGAAAATTTCGTAGCTACGTCGGAAATCATGATAGCATTTTTACGACGGAATTCCGTCGGAGCCTCCGACGGAATTCATAATAAGCATGTAAATGAATCAAAGAATTTCAAATTTTGTAAAAATAATTAAAATTATGAACATCATGTTCATTATGGTGAAAAGGCCTTGAAGTTTAACATTTTCAATTATAATTTTACTTGTATCCATATTCTAAGTTTTTTAATTTTATCTTATTATAGTTGAACAGCTGATGGGGTGACCATATTAAGAAAATTGGTTGCTAAAAAATTTAGCATTACCAAAAACAAAAAATTAAACATTACAAACATCCCAGCAAGAACAGTGTCGGTCATATGATCCATCATATGACCGTCACTGCTGATGGGTTCATACATCAGCGTTTCTATCATTTTCTTAAGGGCAAAATGAAAAAAATGATGTAAACATTCGTGTACGTGTGATTTTCTCTCTCGCTTAAACTTACAAGTTACGTGCACTGGTGAATAATATGGTTGAACTGGTCACTCTACAGCTATTTTCCTAATCAGCAATGATGTAAACATTGTGGTAAACATTATCAGCGCTGATAAATCATACCTGATGTACTTGCAAATCACGGCTGATTAATCATCGCTGATAGATACATACATCATGCCTGACTAATCATACCTGATGTATTATTCTGTCAGATGTGACCTATCATCCATGATGTATAAACCAGTCAGATCTGACCGGTACATCATTCATAAAAAAAAATTTTGATTCAAATATATACATAACAATTACTTTATTTTAGATAAAAAAATAAATAAATAAATATAATTCAGTCTTTAATTCAACAAAAAAATAAATAATAAAAATTAATTTCCAGCTAATATATGTATTATTTTAGGTCTAAGAATAGATCTTAATGTTTTCTGACCTTTTCTGCCGTCTATATGCCGCTGATATTTCCTATAGACCTAAAATAGTACATTTTAATTTGTCTAATGGTAAATAAATATTGTTAAATTATTTATTTAAGCTTTTTGATCTTTGGTTTTTTTTATAAAAAAATAATTTTAAACAATTATTTATTTATTTTCAATATTTCGCCAACAATTTGTTGCCATCTTCAGGAAAATAATTATAAAATTCAAAAAACAAAAACAAATTATTGAAAAAATTTGATTAGCAAACATTCAAAAAATATACAAAAAATATTTTTCCCGCCGTAAAACTTGTTTGTTAATTTGTATTTTTGTTTTTTTATATTTATGTTGTTCATGAATGTTGTTAATACATTTTAAGGCGGGAAAAATTATTTTTGTATATTTTTTGAATGTTTGCTAATCAAATTTTTTCAATAATTTGTTTTTGTTTTTTGAATTTTATAATTATTTTCCTGAAGATGGCAACAAATTGTTGGCGAAATATTGAAAATAAGTAAATAATTGTTTAAAATTAGTTTTTTTTTTTAAAAACCAAAGATCAAAAAGCTTAAATAATTAATTTAACAATAAATAGATCAAATAATATAAAGATAAAGCTAAATAAATATTTAAGGTAATGTGTTCCTAATTTTTTTGACTTGTTTTTTGGTGTAAGCTTTTTGTTTAGAGCGGTGGTGGCTTTTTTCAATTGCCTTCCTAACATTTTTCTCGAATTCGCCAGACCCTTGCTGGGGAAACACATCTGAAATTATAAAAATAAAATGTAAAAAGATCAATAAAAATTTTATTACAAATAAGTTTCAACGTTTACATGCCTCTTAAAATTTTGTCCCAAAGGACTAATTTCCCCAGCTCCAGCTTTTCCCACCGCCCCTCCCAATTGTATTTTTCGAGCAGCTCATCTGTAAATAGGTTCCGAATGACGCTGCTGATGTCTTCAGAAATTCCTTTTGACTTCAGCAAATACATTTTCTGTAAGAAACAAAATTTAAAATTTCATAATATTTGATAATAAAAATTAAATTTTTACCATTGCAGAGGCGAATTGCTCCGACCGGAGTCTTTGCTCTACCTCTTCTACATCTTGCAAAGTTTTGAGAGGGAGCATGGTAGCTACTTCGTCCAAGAGTGGGTCGGTGGTCTCTCCCGTCATACGACACACCGACGCCTCTACTTTTTTAACGGCTATTTTCGTTTCCATTAGCAAGAGTGATTGCGCCTTAAATTCCGAATTCGTAATATTCTGTAAAACTTGTATATTTAAAAAAAAGAAAAGGTATATGCTTGAATGTACTTACATTTGCCTCGTTGCGTTCTAAAACAGCAGCAACTTTTTCTTCGTTGCAGACTATTGCGGCCTGGCCTTGGCTCAGAATGGCCTGATTGGCTAATATGGTAGCTTGCTAAAACATGAAAATAAAACAAATGTATATATATATATATATATATATATATATATATATATATATATATATATATATATATATATATATATATTTCGTTCAAACAAAACAAATTTTTACACTTACATTTTCTTCTATAGTTTGTACGCGCCCACTTAAATTTACTAGAAGGTCATTAAGCTCCCCCAATTTGGCAAGAATGGCTTAAATGAGAAAAAGGTTAATGAAGCAGGTTTTAATAAGTAAAATAATGTAAAAATTAGTAAAACTATTTTTTAAAGCTTAAGGTCTTTAATTTTTCTTTATAAAGTTTTCGATATTTCGCTAACAATTTGTTAGCATCGTCAGGAATCTTTTATTGTTTTTATTTTATATTATTTTGTATAAAACTTAGGTTGTTAGAAAATATTTTATACAAAATAATATAAAATAAAAACAATAGAAGATTCCTGACGATGCTAACAAATTGTTAGCGAAATATCGAAAACTTTATAAAGAAAAATTAAAGACCTTAAGCTTTAAAAAATAGTTTTATTAGTTTTAACAATAAAGGTCAAAAGTTATTGATAAAATAATATATATAAAATAATGTAAATTACCTTCGTATTTGGTGTCGCTAGATATTACATAGTTTGTTCTACTTATTTGATTTCCTAAAAAATGAAAAGTGTGAGTAAAAACAATAAATAATTATCTGTATTTTCCCCTTACCTTCTAAATTTTGCGAAATCTCGCTTGGTTCAAAAATATTTTCTGACTGATCCATTTGTTTTTTATTATTATTATTATTATTATTTATATATCAATATTATTTTTTATTAAGTATATAAAAAATTATTTTTATTATTATTATTATTATTATTATTATTATTATTATTATTATTATTATTATAAGACTATAATAATAGTAATAATAATATTATTCTCAGTGTTTATTATTAGCAATGCTATTAAGTTTGACTCTGGTGAATTAGTGATTAAATTCGTGAAACAAATTGTGAAGGAGGGGTATGAGAAGAAACTTGCTATTGTATGGAATACAAAAATATTTGAAATCTATATCTTCCCTTTTAACTATTTTCATTTCACTACTCAGGTCGCTGGCAATGACAATGCCAAGATCTCTGAATGATTGAAATGGTTGATCAAAGTAATTTTCAGTTGATTCAAAAGCTCGGCAAACAAATTCGTCATGTCCGGAATTCGACATGCTAAGTATTTTCATGGGTCCTACCTTTCCGCTATAACAAAAGCTATCTTTCTCTTTTTTGAAATTTAATATAAACTTCCTGTTTTTAGAAACTTCCCTTAAGCCTTGATTGAGTACAGATCTTTCATCGAGCCTAAGAAACAGCTGCTGCAGAATCTTGTTCGGCTTCTTAATGATTTTTTTGATATATTGCATGTAATTTTCGAACCTGTATGCTGAAAAGGAATCTAATGGTCCATATTGCCTAACACAATCCGACAAATGCAATATTCCATGAACATTGAAACTAACTAACTCATCACCATACAAAATACCGAAAAAGTTTACGAAATCTTGCAAAACTTTTTGTGCAATGTCAACCCTTTCTCCGTCCAATATTTCAGCTGATAAAAGCCTTATGCCGCTATGAAGCAACAAAAAATGATAAAATTGGTCGCTACTAATGCTATCTTTTAGAATAAAAATACCTGTGTATAGCAAAAATTGTCTAAACTCAGTTGACTTCCAATTAATTAGCTCATCCATTTTTCTTGGTGTACGGCAAAATTCCGAAGGAACGTATTCAGCGACAAAATTAATTTTTTTATTTATATCAACAATATTCCCTTTATGAATTAAGATCTTAAGCAACTTCTTAGTAACCCCCAAATCTATTAAATGCATACAATCCAAAGGAAACTGAGAAACCATTCCAAAACCTGTTTCCTCCAAAATGCTTTTATTTTCCTTGAATTGTTCTAAATGATGAGAAGAATTTAATCTGGAAGCAAAAGTTAAATCTGTTCTTAAAGTGCCGACTTTTTTAGAAAAACAAACCCTCTTCTCCTTATATTGTCCTTCCTGACAACATTTGGGGCAACCATTTTTTCCGTTATGGGACACAACCCCTGTAACAAAAGCTCTTGCTGGAGAATCGCAAATGAAGAGACGAACCGTGAAACGCAACAACTTCTGATTTGACCCTACTCTAACACCACTTTCTTGAAGAACCTTTACTTCAGCGCAGAAATCTGACATAAAACTGTTTAAATCTTTCGGCTTCTTAAATCCTGAAAAACAAGCAATCAAAAAAGGGCTAACATAAGGAAAACCTACAACTGATCCAAGAATGGGCCACAAAACTCTATTGGAGCTCTTAAAAAGTTTAAGCCCATCGACGCCGACATCGATCGAAACTTCTTCCTTTCCTTCTAAGTAGTCAAAGGAGGCTCCAAGAAAATATTTTTGAATGCCTAAGTATAAAAACTCTCCTACAGGTATTGTTGATATATTAATTTTTTGCCTACTCGTCCTCAAAAGAGTTTTCGCTGACGTAGGTAAATCTTCCATTCCTAATCTATTTAAAGTACGCAATAAATCTTCTAATGCGTTTTGTGAAATTTTATTCCTGACTGCCCATAGTTTCAACTCCTTACACTTTGTTTTCCCATCAATGCTTTCTGTAGAAAAAACTTCTTCTACAACAGGTGCTAACTCCCGCTCACCGCTACTGTTACCTAAACACTCTCCTCCTGAAAAATCACCCGGCGCAAAGCCACTACCTAATATATCTGCTGCTGATGATGGTGCTGGATCAGGAAACATCAGTTCCCTTCCTTTATTTTCTATAATTCCTGACGCAATACCTCTACCTAAACAACCTGCTGATGTCGATGGTATTGCATCAGATATTGTTTCTTCCCTTACCTTATTGTTTCCACTATTTTCACATGGAGTCAAACTTTTAAATTTCTTTATATTGCACTCATATATTTTTTTTTCTTTAGAAATGCAATTTTGAAGATTTCTCTTCTTCATATTTGTGTTTTTATTTAACACTTATCTTTTTATATTAATTAGCCTATAATTTATTTATTTAATTGGTTTTTTCCACTTTTTCGTGTAGTCTGTTTATTTTAATTGTTTTTTTTTTTGTAGTTTTTAGGCTTTTTTTCTGAAAAATTTTTTCTGTTTTCTTAACAACTTGCGCGTTTGAAAATTTGTAAAACGAAATAAATTTTTTTTAACGCATATACATTTGGGTATTTCCAAAATATTCGTAATGGTGGAAAAATGCAACCCTGCAATACAACATTTTATGTATAATTGTCTCTCTCTTACGCATACATTTTTTGCCGCTATAAAACAGCGTTGCCATCATCAATATTTTTCCATCATCACCATTTTCTTTTAAAAATCCCCAAAATTTCTAAAATGTTACAAAATTTAATATTATGGAACAAAAATATTAAGATTATTTTTTGACATTTGTTTGAAAACGCTCTATAAAACAAAACCATACATAAACATAAAATTAAAATCAAAACAACGACTTTGCGGATACAAAAAGTATAAAAAATATAATTAGCAATACAAAAAAATTATTAATTTTTAACTAAACTACCCAAAACTCTAACACCGGTATTCATAAAAAATAAAACGTTGCTCAAATACATTTTAGAAAAAATTTTGTATGAAAATTTTGTTGTAAAATGTGTTTCAACAATGTTTTATTTTTTATGAATACCGGTGTAAAAGTACAATAAAAACAACGATTTCACGAATACACTTTAAAAAAAATTAACAATTGTGTCTATGAAAGCCATGTAAACATAAGCGTTATCCCAAGTATATTTTCTAAGACAATACAGAACATATTTTTGATGTGGGTTCATTAAGCTGGCAACGTTGCCAGCAATAAAAATTGTTATGGGTGTGTTTGTAAATAAGTTGTTAATGTGTTAGTTTCCATCAGCCGTTTCTTGCAGGGATGTTTTATAATCTAATATGTTGGCTTTTTATTGTAAATGCAAAAAGTCAAAGCTTAGCACTTAAAATAAAAACGATTAAAGTAAAAATTAACTGTTTTTACTAACACACTTGAAAACTAAAACCAAAATGGCCACATGGTAAGAGCTGGCGTAAGAAATAGAAATAAATCTTTTTCAAGTTCGCCGCTTACAACGAATTTCGACCGACGCTGTGACTGAGTGCATTTTCATATACACTAATCTGTTTTATTTTTGACGGCGAATATTCACGGCGAAAAATTTGTCGTTCGTCCCAGTTGTGTTAATGGCATAATTGTCACCATAAAAAATTTACCATTTCGATTAAAATTTTTATCCAAGATTTAATACCAACTGCATAACAAATGAAATATAAATTTGTTGGACACAAAGTAAAGTATATAATAAATTTTAGAATCATTGAATATATTACAGAATTGATGCAGTGAAACATGACAATTGATGTATAAAAAATTCATTCAATAAACAGTCAACCATCAGAAACAAAGTAAAAACGGAAATGAAAATGCTCAGTAGCAAACTAAAAATGTATGAACAACTGAAAAGGTAGATAAAATTATACAAACACACACTCGTCGTATTGCATGTAAATCAACAAATTGAAAAACCCACATCAATAAATACATCAATTTGAAATGTATGTAACAATCGGTAAAAGCAAGTTGGAAATGTTATTACCAACAAAATAAAACAAACAAATTTGAATAAAATTCATTTTGCAAGTGCACAAAAAATAAATATTAAGAAAAATTGCAGAAATTCAGACATGTAGTAGAAAACAGAGAGAGCTTTTTGACATTAAAATTTTTTTGTCTAAACTACATTGCATTGATAACTTTAAAAAATATGAAAAAAACATCTGAAGACCTCTTCAGATGTCCACAGACAGATGGCAATTTGAGAACACAAAAATTCTTTCTATCCGCAGCAAGTATCAAAGTCCATCCCACTTGCATTCATTATTGTTTACTTTGAAAATAAAATAAAGAAACAAGACATAATAAAATGTAAGATATATGTATATCACGACTTATGGTACCTCATGAATTTCACACTCAACCAAACAAAATAACGAGCTGTCAGAGATAAAATGCTTCAAAATGGAAAATGTTGAGTGTTATTTGTTGTTTTGAGATTCTAAATTTGATGCTTTTTCATGCTCAATCCCTTTCAATTTATATCACGATACAAAAATATGTTTGTCTTTCTTTTCTGCTTAAGGTAACATGTAAACAAATCCAAATAGTATCTTTTCATTTTTTGTTTTTTAAATATCAACAAAACTAAAGATATTTCAAATGCGAGTGTTCTCAATGCAAAAGCAAGTATTAACTTATCAGGCATATTTGCGATTGTGGCTTGAACTCGCAAGATAACTGTTCTGTAAATCGCCAACGTCAGAATTTTGGCGAGCTAAAATTCCAATAATATAATTTAAGACACTGTTTAATTTACATTAAAGTGAACAATAAAACGATAAACAAATTAAGTTAAATATATTTATATTCCATTTGCTTTAAAACCAGTTGATTTTGCTCACAAGTAGTATTAAAAATTTCAAATTTGGAAAATGATGTATGGTTGTGAAAATTTTCCTATCTATTGTTCTCTGAATAATTCATTGTGATGCCTATAACAAAAAGTTGATCAAAAACAACATGACATATCGCCAGCAAAACACCTAAGTTTGAGAATGTCTAAGTACAGCTTTGGCATTTTCAAGTCGCGACTTTCAAGTGGCGACTTCGAATACTAGCGAATGTGAGAACAGGACGGTATATTTTTGAGAATGCCAGTGTTACTAAGAGTAATAAAAACTTGCAGTAATGGCCTTTCATAGCACGTGGTAGAGATGTGATATGACCAGTGGGCTACTTTTGGTGGGCAAGACTTACGCTCCTACGCTTCCTTTTTCTCTTACCTTACTCCTGGTCAACTCCTGCCATAAATATGTTTAAGAGATATTGGAAAAAAAATTAAACCCATATATTCCGCAATAGATTTTAACTTGAAATGGTTGAGTATAGTTGTTTATACAGTTTAAAAAGCTTAGGAGCTTATATAGTTTAAAGTTTTCTTTAATAAATTTAAGAAATATTTATAGCATATAAATATTTATAGCATGTTTATATAACTCAAAACTCTTAATCGCAAATTCATAAAAGTTTATATACTGTAACATACTATTTTAATTAACACTTAACTCTTTTTTCTTAGGCTTTATAGTAAATTAAATAAAGATTGGAAGTGGCAGCATTATATCTAGGTTTAACTTCCTCAACACATTATTACACTATGGAACAAATGCAAGTTAGCAAAAGTTAGGTCGATTCTGACAGTTAAGCGTGAAAATAGAGGCTAAATTGGAAGGCCCATATCGCGGTGTTTGTTTTTTAATCGACCTTCAAACTTTGCAGTCAAATGCCTATTTTTAGCATATTGTTGGTACGGTTTTTTAGCTATAACTCGTCGACTAATTCATATCTTTTAAATCTGTAAAAGTTAAATTATTGCTAGAGACCTGTATAACAAAGAAAGTTTTTTAATTGTATTTTAAAAAATATGAATTATTCGACGAGTTATAGTCAAAATAAACATATTAACAATATGCTGAAAACCGGTATTGGACTGCAAAGTTCGAAGGTCAAAAAAACAAAAATTCAAGCTAACATAAACAAACGTCGCGATACGGGTCTTATAATTAGCCTCTATTTTCAGCTCTTACTCTCAGAATCGATATACATAAATTTTGTTTGTGGTGTCTAAGACAACTTGTGCCTTTTTAAAGTATTTATGTATATTCTTTGAATATAAGTGAAATCTTGTTATACAGGACATGGAAATAAATAAAAAATAAAATATTAATTCAGGTCCAAAAATGAACCTTTTCAAAAAATGTTTGTTGTATTTTTCAGCTGTCTATATGCCGACGATATTTCGTTGGAGCTAATCAACTCATTAGTAGACTTGAAAAATTCTTAAAAGTTTGTTTGAAACTTAACTACTTATTCCATAATTCCCATCACAATCAGAAATGTTCAAACAAACCTTTAACACAGCAAACATTTCTTTTTTCGTTTTACAACACTTCTACTTTTCTTTGCAACCTTCTATACAATGAGTGATCATTGGTTACTACGATTTGTATTTTTGAAAGTATCAAAAAGTAAAAGTTTTTGAATATTCAAATATAAACTTAATTATTTATTTGCTTAAAGAAAATAAATAATTAAGTTCATATTTGAAAAAATAAAATAAATAAATAATTGCGTAGTTTTAAAGAAAATTAAAGTTTTTATGTGTACATTGACCAGACATGACATAAAGATATGTTGGGATTCTTAACAATGGGATTTCGAAAGAATAAAACTTCTTATTTTGTAACTTTTCGAAAAGAAAGCATTAACAAGAAAACGACGTTAGTGGCAGAATTGGACGCTTTATTTGTGATTTTTGGTCCCAATATTAACAAAGTGCCGATCTCCCGAGTGATTTCCATCAAAGTTTTGAAATATAAAATTTTGAAACAATGAAACAGTATTATCATTTTTAGAGTGAAAAGGATATGCAAAAATTTCATAAATCTATGAGGTTTTTTTTTAAAGAATTTTCTGAGCTAAAACAAGAAAATTCAAGCACTAAATGTTCAATTATTGTTAAAATTTATTTAAGATACAACACCACAGTGTTCTATCAAATTTTTGAAATGTAAAATTTGAAAACGATGAAACAGTATTATTTTTGTAAGACTGAAAGGGATATACAAAGTTTGGATAAATCTATAAGGTGTTTTTAAAGAATTTTCTGAGCTAAAACGAGAAAATTCTAATTTTCTGTTGTATTTGTATTAAAATTTATTTAAGATACAACACTGCAGTTTTTTTGCCAACATAAAAGGGATCTTTAAGTCATTCGTTCTATGTATTACAAGAAACATACATAAATATTTTGATTTTTTATATGTGTTTGCATATATGCCTATTTGGGTGGGTCACCGATATTGTGAAATTGATACTTCGATAGCTCTTGACAAGAGAAAATAGTAGAATATTACAATTAATAGTCCACCACCAATATTCACCACTGCGAAAAAGTTAAGGTCTGTATTGTGCATCTAAATTGAGCTTAGTGAACAAGAGATCTCACTACAGACTAAAATGAATCATCTGTTCCTTGAAAAGGAAATCAACTGGGTTTTCTATTACACAGCGAAAATTTTAGTGTCTTTAGTTGAAGGTATTTTGTTTACTTTCTGAAGGCAGAATATGGGATTAACATATTTGTTTGGTTCCATTTATGAATTTGGCAAGCTGTAGCATGATATCGTACTGAATTAGCCATAAACACAATACCATATCTTCGTGTATACAGAACAAATATGACTTCTTGGATTTTAGTTCAGATATTGATGATCTGCATGTTTCTTTTGATTTGTTTCCAGACAGTTGCTGGACACTCTTTTTTGTATACAAAAAATTCAAGAAAGTTTGAATATACATTAAAGTTTGCACATAATTAAATGAAAACTTTTTTTATGCTTATGAAACATTTAATTAATAAGAATTGTATTGCTATTTGTTAACATGGAGCCAAACCAACACAAAAAGTAAAATTGCGTGAGTTTTGGTTGACGAGTGGTCAAACGGCTGTGCCAAAAGTTGTGAAATTTGACACGTCCAAAGTTCATAGGGTGTCACTTTACATTAAATAATTATATATTTTTTATTTATTGTTAAATTATTCTGTAATATATATTTATTGAATGTCAGAGTGACCTTAAAGTCAATCTAATAAACCAAACAAAATTAAAAAAAAAAGCCGAAAGACTAGTATCCAGAACAAGTAATAAAAAATTTTTTTTTGTGGAAAAAGATTTGTGATGAAAGAGATTGCAAGAAAAGTAAATTTTAAAACTTATTAGTTAGAGAGCAAACCGTGACTGCAACAATCATTATACTTCGATCGTACGTAGTTACGAAATTTCACGCTGTTTGAAGTAGTAAAGTATAGCGGTTGTACTAAAAGTAATAATAACAAGTAAGGAAAATAATAGAACAATTTTGTTTTAGTGTTTCAAAATATCCCCTTTGTTTAAATTTCACTCAGACTGTTTTTGCTTAAAGAGACAACAAGCAACTTTTTCGCCCCTGGGTTGCTTTTATTAGCGTTTAGTTAACTAGTTTTGCTTACAGATGTCATCGTTTTCCAAATTTAAGTTAATACGCAAAAATACACCCTGTATGCATAAAAATTCTTATTAATAGTTACTTCATCTATAGCTGTGATACCGAATAGCAATCAGAAAACAACATGAATATGTAGGTTTGCAATCTGCATATTATTTTGTTTGTACAAAAGTTCGTTATACATGCATGAGTACAGCTAGCGTTCAAAAATAGAAGTGTGATGTCCTTGCAAGTATGTTAGTATTCATACCAAAAGAAATACGATTTTGTATTTGCATATAAAATTGTGCTTATGTAAGAGTGGTAGTTGACATCAGCTGGAAATGAGAGTGAGCTAGTATGTTGCGGAAAATATGCAACATTTGCAATTGCATGTGAACTTATCCACTTTGTTAAGCATCCAGCAACTCTGCCAAATATTACCCCAACGGAACAGAAAAATGATAGAATAAGCACACAAACGTCTGACCTGAATAACAAAAACTTCAACTAAACCATCAGGCTGGTGGTATGTCCTGAGCTGACACTTATTATATGCATATACGTTTGCAAGTATATACATATATAAACATGATTTAGTTTCAAAAGCAACAACCTTAACAAAATCGTTAATCTTCATATAAACAAACATACCTAAACGTTGTCGAGTATTGCGAAGCTAGTGACTGTTTATTAACGTTGAGATGTGCATGTATATCTATATTTATTTTCCTTTATTTATTCACTTGGATTTGTTTGTTTGTTCACTTTTTACCCTCTTTATATTTCAGAGGTCAAGTAAATAGTACAAGTCTTTGTAGTTGTTTCTTCTTTGCACAGTTTTGAAAAAAAAAATAAATTTTCCAAGTACACGAAAAATAATGTAATATGATCCGGTTTGTATTTAGTAGTATATTGAAAAGTATTAAAATTAAAATTTGGTTTTAAATCGCGGATGCCTCAATGTGGATTTAACTTTAATTTGCAATATTAGCTCGACAAAAAATAAAACTAGAATTTCTGTATGTACGCGTTAGCGATGTGCAGCTGACGTGAAAATCTCAAGTACTGTGTGATTGTAAGCACTGTGGCAAACAGACATATTATAAATTCAGATATTTTTTGTGTAAAATATTTAAATAAATTACCATATCTTATTTTTAATAATTTGCTAACAATTTGTTAGTTGCCTCAGAAAATCACTTATTTTGTACGTAAAATAGCCAATATAACGTAAGCGTATGATTAATGCACACATGTCCAATTTCGTATAACCGTTACTCATACGTTTTTGGGAATTTTAAAGACTATTTTGGTAGAAAAAAGGCTTATATGAAGCCCTTGGTTTTATGTATAAACGCAACGAGAACAAAAAAATACCAAAGCATCCTCGAAACCTAGGTAGACCAGGTCACACCCATTGTCCTGACATTCTCAGAGAAAGCTAAGAAACTCGTATGTTTGCGCAATATACTGAAAATACAAAATTGTCAGCATTAAGGAAATTATGAGTACACACAATTATAAGAATTTCAATGCCAGACTATTGTCTGATACTAAATCTAGCCACTAACGAAAATTGTCAGTTTACACGGATGTAAAATTTTTACATTCCAAAAATTGTAAGCCAATCGCCATCATTAAGATACACATATAAAGAATGAATCTTTATATTTCTTTCTTGCTCCAAAACGATTTTTAAAGATTTTTTTTGTTCTCTTTACTTCTATTTCTGTGTCTTCTACTCACTTTTTTACAATTCTCTTTTTATTCTCCCACACATTTTTCAACACAAGGCGTTGAGAATGCATGCATCTTACGATATGCCAACGCATAACAGTGTATTAGCAATGACAACGCCAAAGAAATCAGACGATTGTCAGTTAAGTGATAATTAATTATTAGGTAGTAGTCTGCCAATGCTTTTTCAATATTGTCAGCATGGAAATGTAAGTTCTCACAATTGGTTAAAATAATTCTATATATTTTTTGACAATATTGCAAAATCGTATAGCCATTATTTGCATATATGTACATAGCTTAATTTCTTTAAATCTGACTTCATGCTGTATCTTGATGCGTAGTTTTAACAAGAGAAAGAAAGAAATTCCGTAAAAATTAAACAAAACCATTCAAATAAATACATATGTCAAACAGATGTAAACAAATTTTATAATTTTTTTTTTTTTTTTTTTGTAAGAGCTCTAAATTTATCTTTTCATCTAAATATGTGCATTGATCCTTCGTTTTTTTACTTCTGATTCGACCACATTTCTTGCTTTATTCTTCGCAAAAGTTTTTGGTGCTGAGCAAATTGACTGAGCCTAAAATTTAAACATATGTATACCTGCACTTAAGCTTTTTGCAGAAGATTTACATATTTAAAGAAAAATTAAATTATCAAGGGTGTACAATGCATAAAATTGTAGTTCAGCTCAATAAGCAGATGTAAAATAGTAGCATTACAAAGTTACCTGCACAAACATATAGCTGAACATATGCATCAAGACAAAAGTTATACAAAATTCAAAAAATCATATACATATATTATATAAATTCGTTCATAGCCGCCCAATTGCCACTTTATCTTCAACGTAAGGAAACAAGGAAAAGTTTTTAACAAGAATAAATTGCACACTTTTGCTTCGAGGTACATACATAAATACTCACTTGAACGTGCTAAGGCAAATCATTTGTAGGTGTAAACGATCGCTCGTTTATGAACAAAACAAGCAAACATGCGTTCAGATATTCAACAACAACAACACGCAGTGTTCCAGCTTTAATAAGAAAAAGAAGGAAAACTTACAATCACAACGGGGTTTAAATGAACTTAACTAAATTCACATTCAAAATAAATACGTGTAACGTGAATGCAAATGTATGTTTACAACTACAAAATAAAAGGATTATGTGTAGGAGTGTACAAAAATACAAGCAGGTATGCGCGTACGTATGTATATGCGAATCCATGAGCATGTATTGGCTTGTGTTGCAGTGTGCATTGTATATGATTAAAAGCGTAACAACCAGCACTAGGTTAACTAACTGTGAAATTTTCTTATTTCTATGATTGCGTTTGTCGTTCGTACACTCACTCATTTGTAAAGAAAAGAAATTGTTAAGCTTTTAAACTTTTATACACAGTTACACATTTTCATACCCACACACACCGACCGAGACACAAAATTTAGAATTCGAATACGTTTATATCTGCAGTTGTTGTGTAAATACCTTACAAAATCATACAAAATATTATTGCATCTCATAAATAAATTTTTAAAAAAAGGTGAGAAGTGTACGCATGTGTGTTTATATCTTTTTTTAACAATATTATACAGTTGTGCCTTCACATATCTGGGAATAATAGATGAAGTAAAGTAAAGAAAATTAGTATTATCTTGTGATAAAATATAATAAAGTAAATTTAAAACGTTTAATATCCCATTATTTGGTCCAAATAAGGCCAAGGGAAATCTGTTTCGCCTGCAATCAAAATAAAATCTATCGCCCACGAAATCAGATTCTAAATGTTTCTGCAGCCAAGCAAACAGCTTCGCTTCTCGAACCTGCGACCCCGAGTTCAGTGGTTCGATTACTGCTAAAGGTTATTGTTGTTTTTGCAGACAAGCTAACAGCTTCGAAGTTTTGTGTTGGGAAATAGCAAGTATTTTTTTATTTCTTAGCCCATCTCATAACTTTATTAAACTTTTATTTATTTTTAATTTTCTTTTTCTATTATTTTTTTTTTACTATCATCAATCTAAGCAAATATTTAAACTACAAATCCATTTACAAATTCAATAAAACTGTAATGTGTAGAGTTCGCCATAACCAAATCTATTCTAGGAAATACTTAACATCTCAGCACAAATATAATTTTCTCAAAGAAATGAAACGTTCACATGTCCGAGAGAGAGAGAGAGAGAGAGAGAGAAAGAGAGAGAGAGAGACAGTAAATTTTACTGCCAACTAACACTTTACTCTCTTTAATAGAGATGAAGTTTAAAAGACAAATTTACCGGAGCTATGACTTTATAACCGGCCACGCAATGGCACAGCTTAGATGATAATAAGTGGCATATTTGAGAATATTTTACAAAGCAAAACAGTTTTGTGAGACAATTCTAGCTTTTAGTTCATCGAAACTCTGGTGTCGAGTTGTTTCAAAAAAATACAGGTAGAAAACTTGAATGACAGCAATTTAATTGTTACATACTATTGTTAAATTAAATTATCAAACAAAATCATATATTTTTACTTAATTTTCAATGGCCCACATATCACACCTTAGAGCTGCTGCCAAAGCTTTAGCACAAAAGCCTACATTATATGTATTTTATCTTGCTAAGCGGTAGAAAAACACAAAATTCTCAAGTACATTTGCTCTAGTTGATTTTATTCTTTAAAATTTGGCTTTTTATTGCAATGAAGTTTTGAATAAGCTTTAAATCAGGTCCAAAAATATATCTTACAAATGTTTTCTGTCTTATTCGGCCGTCTATATGCCACCGACATTTCGTTGATGCTAATCAATTCATCAGTAGAATCGATAAATTCTTAAAAGAATGTTTGAAACTTATTTACTGATTCCAAAAATGAGAATAATAAATGCTCAAACAAACCTTTAACACAGTAAACATTTTTTTTTTTAATTTTGCAGCTCTCTTACAATTCGTTGCAATTTTCTATACAATGAGTTACCATCGGTTACTACGATTTGTATTTTTGATCAAAATTAACAAAAAACAAGTAAGAGTGCTATATTCGGCTGGGCCGAATCTTAAATACCCTTCACAATGGTACATACATTCTGATTGATTTTTGGTGCGAAAAGTTGTTTTATTTGGCTTTTAAAGCCGATTTCTTGAAATATCGTGAGACGCTATATCTGGGGTATATATGGGCCGATTTTTTTTGAATTTCAATATCAGATCCACTACCGGGATTTAACACAGGCTGCAAAACTTTTATTTAAATAATTCTTAATATGCTCAAGTTCAACCACTGGGTGACACCAATTCTTTTTAATATCAATGAAATAAAGAAAAGCAAAATGTATTTGTTAATTATTTATCAGTTAACTTTATAGTAAAATTTATTTAACAAAAAATTGCATATAATTGCATTATTTTTGAATTATAATGCTAAACATTTCCATTAAGTGTGATTTTCTTTTCAATTTACTTACATACGTATGTGGGTACATGCATACGTATGTATGTATGTATCTATAATAGAAAACTCTAAAATAAATTCTTTATTATTGAATATTTTCAGTGTGTTCCATAAAACAATGATTATATACATACATATATACATACATACATATTTACATTGCTTGCTTTTACAAAATTATTTTTTTCTTGTGCACGTTGCTGATGATCTATTGCGTATCATAATACACATGTGTGTGTGTATGTACATATGTAAGTACGTAGGGAAACCCAAAATGATTTTTTGTGTGAATGAATTTGAAGACGCAATTGTTTAAAAGAATTTCATTGCGTACCCTTTTTTCAACAATTCTTTATATCACTTTCATTTTCAAGCTCGTGTATACATATGTACATACATACACATTTTTACACCAAAGCAAAAAAATTGTTTATGCTAACATACTTGCATGCATACATACATATGTAGATACATACAAACCTACATACATACAAATGTATCTACATACATACATACATACATACATACATACATACATACATACATTCATACATGATCGCAAATATTATATACATACATATGTATATAATATTATATACATATGTATGTACCATTATGATCGATTTTTGGTACCAAAAGTTGGGTGCATATGGGCCGATGTCCAAAAATTTTCTAATTTTGCCCCTAAACAGCCTGTATGTACCATTCCGACAAATTTTTAGTGCAAAAAACTGTTTCGTTTAGCTTCCAGGCCCGACTTCTTGAGATATCGGGAAGCGCTATATCTCGAACATATATGGGCCGATGACAAAAAGATTTCCAGTTTTGCTTCTGACTAACCTATATGTATCATTCTGATTGATTTTTGGTGCCAAAAGCTGTTTTATTTAGCTTATAGAGCCGATTTCTTGAAAAATCGGGAGACGCTATATCTCAGGTATATATAGACCGATTGCAGACATTTTCAAATTTTGCTTTTAAACACCTTATATGTACCATTCTGATCGATTTTTGGTACCAAAAGTTGTTTTATTTGGCTTTTAGAGCCGACTTCTTGAGAAAACTTGAGGCGCTATATCTCGAGTGTATATGGGCCGATGTCCAAAGTTTTCTACGTTTGCCTCTAAATAGTCTATATGTACCATTCTGATTGTTTTTTAGTGCCAAAAATTGCTTTATTTGGCTTAAAAAGCGGATTTCTTGAAAAATCAGGAGTCGCTATATCTCAGATATATATGGACCGATTTCAAAAATTTTCCAATTTTGCTTTTAAACACTTTATATGTTCCATTATAATCGATTTTTGATACCAAAAGTTGTTTTATTTGGCTTTTAGAGCCGACTTCTTGAGAAAACGGGAGGCGCTATATCTCGAGTGTATATGGGCCGATGTGGAAAAATTTTCCACTTTTGCCTCTAAATAGCCTATATATACCATTTTGATTGATCTTCGGTGCCAAAATTTGTCTTATTTGGCTTATAAAGCCGATTTCTTTAAAAATCGGGAGACGCTATATCTCGGATATATATGGGCCGATTTCAAAAATTCCTTCATTTCTAGGATTTAATGGGCACTAAAAATGATATGGTTTAGTTTTTGAGAAAAATTTTTTTTTCAAAAACCTGAATACAAAAATTGCACAAAATATCCCTCAAAACCCGGTTTTTTGAATATATCTCGGCTATCCGTGGACCTATCTTACTGAATTTCAATAGCAGACCCACTACCGGGGTTTCACACGTTTTAGCGAAAGAATGAGGTTTCTATCTCAAACCGTTTTCTCAGAAACGGTATTTCAACGACTACAGACGGACAGACGGACAGACGGACAGACGGACCGACGGACAGACGGACAGACGGACAGACGGACAGACGGACAGACGGACAGACGGACATCGCTCAATCGTAATCGCTATTGATGCTGATCCAGAATATATATACTTTATGGGGTCTTAGATGGATATTTCAATGCGTTACAAACGGAATCACAAACTTATATATACCCTTACACATTTATGTGAAGGGTATAAAAAAATTGGTAGTCAATATAATTAAAATATAAGTATACATACATATGCATATAGAAATAAACTAATTTTACATCAACCATTTCAACAAATACAAAATCGATTTCTCTCACTGTAAACCAGAAATGCGTTACTGTTTTACAACTGCTGTAGTTGTGGCTGCCGCTTCTCTATACCTTTTTCATTGCCAAATTTTTGCATACACATATGAGAGTGATTGAGAAAGTTAAAAATTTCTACCTATACATATGTATATGAGTACGCAATAAAGAAATTAGGCTATTCATTTTGAACGTTGTTGATGATCTGTTGCGTAGCCTTATACATATGTGTGTATGTATGTACGTACGTAGGGATACACAACATGATTTTTTTGTGTGAATGAGTTTGAAGACGCAATTGTTTAAAAGTATTTCATTGCGTACCCTTTTTTTCAACAATTCTTTCCATCACTTTCATCTTCAAGCTCGTGTATACAAATTCTTAAACCAAAGCAAACAAATTGTTTATGGTAACCTACTTGCATACATACATACATATGTACATAAATACATACATACTGACATACATAGATACATATGTACATACCTACATACACATACATACATACATGCTCGCAAATATTTTCGAATTTTGTTTTTAAAATTTATATACATACATACATACATATGTACCATTTGATTTTTGGTACCAAAAGTTGTTTCATTTTACTTTTAATAACGACTTCTTAAGAAATCGGGAGGAGGGTTATCTGGGGTGCATATGGGCCGATGTCCAAAAATGTTGTAATTTTGCCTCTGAACAGCCTGTATGTACCATTCTAAGTAATTTTTAGTCCAACAAATTGTTTCGTTTGGTATAAAAAAAGTATAAAAAATTGCATATAAGTGCATTATTTTTGAATTATAATGCTAAACATTGCCATTAAGTGTGATTTTCTTTCCAATTTACTTACGTATGTATGTGGGTACATGCATACGTATGTACCTATAATAGAAAACTCTAAAATAAATTCTTTGTTATTGAATATTTTCAGTGTGTTCCATAAAACAATGATTATATACATATGTACATACATACATACATACATACTAACATTGATTGCTGTTTTTTTTTCTTGTGCACGTTGTTGATGACTGTTGCGTATCATCATACACATGTATGTGTGTATGTACATATGTAAGTACGTAGGGATACACAAAATGATTTTTTGAGTGAATGAATTTGAAGACGCAATTGTTTAAAAGAATTTCATTGCGTACCCTTTTTTCAACAATTCTTTATATCACTTTCATTTTCAAGCTCGTGTATATATACATATGTACATACACATTTTTACACCAAAGCAAAAAAATTGTTTATGCTAACAACATACTTGCATGCATACATACATATGTATGTAGATACATACATACCTACATATATACAAACGTATATACACATACATACATGCATGCATACATACATACATGCATACATACATACATGCATACATACATACATACATACATACATACATACATACATACATACATACATACATACATACATACATACATACATACATACATACATACATACATACATACATACATACATACATACATACATACATACATACATACATACATACATACATACATACATACATACATACATACATACATACATACATACATACATACATACATACATACATACATACATACATACATACATTGTGAGGAGCGTTAGCTGGGGTGCATATGGGCCGATGTCCAAAAATTTTCTAATTTTGCCTCTGAACAGCCTGTATGTACCATTCCGACAAATTTTTAGTGCAAAAAATTGTTTCGTTTGGCATCCAGGGCCGACTTCTTGAGATATCGGGAGGCGCTATACCTCGAACATATATGGGCCGATGACAAAAAGATTTCCAGTTTTGCTTCTGACTAACCTATATGTATCATTCTGATTGATTTTTGGTGCCAAAAGTTGTTTTATTTAGCTTATAGAGCCGATTTCTTGAAAAATCGGGAGACGCTATATCTCAGGTATATATAGACCGATTGCAGACATTTTCAAATTTTGTTTTAAACACCTTATATGTACCATTCTGATCGATTTTTGGTGCCAAAAGTTGTTTTATTTGGCTTTTAGAGCCGACTTCTTGAGAAAACTTGAGGCGCTATATCTCGAGTGTATATGGGCCGATGTCCAAAATTTTCCACGTTTGCCTCTAAATAGTCTATATGTACCATTCTGATTGATTTTTAGTGCCGAAAATTGCTTTATTTGGCTTAAAGAGCGGATTTCTTAAAAAATCGGGAGTCGCTATATCTCAGATATATATGGACCGATTTAAAAAATTTTCCAATTTTACTGTTAAACACCTTACATGTTCCATTCTAATCGATTTTTGATACCAAAAGTTGTTTTATTTGGCTTTTAGAGCCGACTTCTTGAGAAAACGGGAGGCGCTATATCTCGAGTATATATGGGCCGATGTGGAAAAATTTTCCACTTTTGCCTCTAAATAGCCTATATATACCATTCTGATTGATCTTTGGTGCCAAAAGTTGTTTTATTTGGCTTATAAAGCCGGTTTCTTTAAAAATCGGGAGACGCTATATCTCGGATATATATGGGCCGATTTCAAAAATTCCTTAATTTCTAGGATTTAATGGGCACTAAAAATAATATGGCTTAGTTTTTAAGAAAAAATTTTTTTTCAAAAATCTGAATAAAAAAATTTCAACAAATACCCCTCAAAACCCGGTTTTTTGAATATATCTCGGCTATCCGTGGACCTATCTTACTGAATTTCAATAGCAGACCCACTACCGAGGTTTAACACGTTTTAGCGAAAGAATGAGGTTTCTATCTCAAACCGTTTTCTCAGAAACGGTATTTCAACGACTACAGACGGACAGACGGACAGACGGACAGACGGACAGACGGACAGACGGACAGACGGACATCGCCCAATCGTAATCGCTATTGATGCTGATCCAGAATATATATACTTTATGGGGTCTTAGATGGATATTTCAATGCGTTACAAACGGAATCACAAACTTATATATACCCTTACACATTTATGTGAAGGGTATAAAAAAAAAAAGTGAAAGTTCTTTGCATAGTCACTAATGAATTTATTATATTTTGACCTGAATGAATACATTTTCATTGGCTCTCAAAGGAAATAAATAATTAAGTTCATTTTTGTTTTCAATAAGCTATCAACGTAATCTTGTGAGTACTATTAACTCAACAAATTGTTTATTATCATATTAAAATACTTGGATATACATATTAAAAACCATTCATTCATGCATTACAAAATTATAAATCAAGTGCAGCTAAGAAAAGAAATAGCAAAACGTACTGCGTCGGCGGAGATCATTTGCCAATAGCCGTATCCGTGACCTAGTCTGAGTCTGTACTAACATATATGTAGCTCATTACTATAAGAATTAAATTCTAACCCCCTAATTCAGAAAAATTATTTCAGGCTTATAAGACTCCTATTTGGCTTATTTGTACGGGAAATCTGACAAACAAGAGTTTAAGTAACTAAAATATTGATTATGAATAACACCCTCTTGAAGTCTTGAAAATATTAATTTTATGTTTATTACTTATTTATCAATGAAACTTTTGTTGCAGCTTACCCATCGTTAACTTTGCACAGATCGAAACAGCCTGTTGTTGCAAAACTTTTCTTCTATTCTGTGCAGTAGGCGAAGTTTGTTTAGGTTAATAGGACATGCATGACAGCCCATGTCTTTCGACATACGCTTAGGCCAAGGTAGGATTATTGTGCATTTCGTGGAATTAATCGCAATAGTTTTGACTCAGATGTGTGTTGTCGCTTTCTTAATGGAGGTACCGTATTTGTGAAAAGGATTGACACTGGCATAAATATTGCGGCAATGTCTTACCACATGTCCTACATTCATCTGCTCCCACTCTTCTTGTGCGGCTTAGGTGTGCCATTTGTGCCTGAGCTGCCGTCACTTCCCTTATTCAATACAATTCCGATTTTATAAGTTTTAGTAGCCTTTTCGTTTTTCTCCGTCTGGATCATCCACATGAGTAAAATTAGCTCTGTTGGCCGGGTCTTTCACTGCGTAGAAGGGCTTCACGCACTCCAAGTGTATGTCGCTTACATTCCTGGATCGAAGCAAGTGAATTTGCTATCTCATTTCATTACTAGTTTTCTTCACCTGTCCTAGCACCAACATGATGACTAGTTCACTATGCGCTGAGTAACTGCAAATAGCGTTTTTGCAATTCCAAATTGAAATTAGTTAGGTCGTACTAACCAACTCAGTCGACTTCGCTTTAATGGACATTTGACTGTCCGTGGATATACATTTACAAGCACGGGCCTCCCCATTTCATTGAGTTGTAGAGAACATTCCGTTATTGCCCGCAATTGTGCTTGCAGAGCTGCATATAAGCAGTAACTTCAGTAATATAAAACACGCTTTAACCGCTTTGATACGAAGTAATTGATTAGCATTTTGAATTAAATTTTAAGTAATGCAGCAATATAAGCTAAATATTAGGTGTGCATAAACAATTTTGAAACAAATTCGTTTTTTTATGAGGTGCATTGCACCAGGACTATAAAAATAGGTTTTCGAGAGAAGGACAGAGGGAGTAGTGTTGGAGAATCGTCCTACATTGCCACTAAAAATTAATACATCTTACGGCAAGTTGCTTCATCGAAAATATTATCCTGTTTTGAAAAATCCAATACATTAAAAAAAATATTGAACTACAACTGGAATACAGCCTTTCAGTACCGCAATCCTGTTCAGCGAAACTGCTTGTGATCTCTGAGATATTAATATATTATTTTACTACGTTTATATTGAATTACTTTCTCCGGCTTAAGTTCAACCCTTGGTTTGTCACTATTTTAATTAATATCAATTAAGTAAAGAAAAGTAAAATGTAATAGCTAGGTGGACAACCGGCTCTCTTACTCTATGAAGTGGTATGTACTACTATTATCCACAATTAAAAACAGAACACAAAGAAAATTATAAAGGGTAATTTTCGAAGTAGTATTTTAAGAAACACAAAATATAACATCATTCTAGGTCTAAATTGAGATCACTTATTGTTTTCTAGTTTTCTTTAGACCTAGAAACAGAGGAAAATAAGTTCTATAACTGATATGGGCTGAACCGGATGAAGTCAATTTGAAGCTAATCGGAACGACTCAAAAGTCTATTAAATTATTCTATTGGTCAGGCTTGAACAAAAAATTTTAGTTTTAAAATTTTTCACCCGTATTCACAAAAAATATTTCAGGCTTATAAGGCTCTTATTTGACATATTTGTATTCAAAATTTGTCAAATAAGAGTTTAATAAACCTAAAATATTTATTATGAATAAGGCCCTTTGTATACTGTTTTTGGTTTTTGGGTGTTGTTGTAAAAAATTTACTAACGGAAAAATTAAAAGCTTATAAGAACATCTGAACAATTTAAGTACCGAATTTAAAATCTTCGTACACTCCGGGGGCAAACCTAATAATAGATGGACAATCTTTTCTTTTCAAAAGATGCACGCAGTTCATACAATATGTCCTATTGCAATCAGATAAGTATAACATAAAACTTCAGAGAATATGCTATGGGAAAACTAAATACTACTTCAGGGATCAACACTGATTAAACTTCTGATGGTATCGAACTACGACGTGGTAAAGTAATAAACAGTTATAGGTAAGCAAGTCGTCAGACTATAACGTAAGAACTAATGGGTAGAAAAATTTTTTTGGAAGAAATCATTTTTTCAAATTCAGCAAAATTTCATGTGTAATTTATGTTTTAAGGTACTAAACACCTTTAAGATTGTAGCTCACTAGCTGAAAAAAACTGTCAGTTTAAAATTTATAAGTTTTATAAGGCAAATATATATGTACATTAAAATGTACATACATATATATTTTTTATAAAGTTTACAGCAAAAATCGCTTCATCTTAAAAATAAAGTTTTATTTTAAATATTTTATATCAATTTTAATCGCAAATACACATACAAAAAGGATTTTCAAGAATAAGTTTTGACATGCAATCAATTTTGAAAAGTTTGAGAAAAGTTAATTTAAGACAAATAATTTAAGAAAAACTTTAACTAGGCAATCATATCATATTTTTAATTAAGTGACATTGTTGCCAAGGAATCTTGAATATTTCCCAACACCGGTCAGCGGACGTGTCTATATAGAAAAAGTATTATCATCAGGAGAATGTGTTATAATTTTAATAAATTTTATAGATTTTTTGACTTTTCTTTAAATCCCGCTGCAGTAAAAAAACTCAGTTATTCATTTTTTAAATTCATAAACAATTTTCAATATTTTTTATTTTTTTTTTAACGCTGTCTTTAAATGTAATAAAATTGTATATTATGTATTGTAAATTGCCTGTAGGGAATTAATTTCCATAGACTAAATTACTAAATAAATGTTACGTTTTATTTTATATAAAATCTGAATGAGGAGACAATTTATATTAAAATTTTAGACAGTCCTAAAAATTTAATTTATACTTTTATCTCCTAAAGATAATATGATATGTTATAAAAAAAAATTAACAACAAGTTCGTATGAACAAATGAACGACTTATTTTAGCTTTTCCAAACACAGGTAATAATAAACATCTCTTTTTAAATTAATTTTAATCTTAAGTGTGGTGTTTGTAGGGAATTAAATTGATGGTATTTTCAATATACATTTTGTATGTTGAAAATATAATTACAAGTTTTTGGCCTGACAGTAAATGATCAACTGTTTAAAAACTAGAATTTACGACTACTTCTCCATGGCCTTAGTTATTTTTGGACACGTTATTACGTTTACTACACCCTAAACAGACAAAGAAGCAGCAGCTATTTCTGCTACTCAACTTTGCAAAATTAAATGTTCTGTTTTGTTATAAATTTTTTGGTATTCAAAGGTCATCGTTCCCTCTTTCCTGTTATTTTTTTTTTTTTTTGCCCCAGTATAATGTATACATATGCAGGGGTCATCCCCTAAGTACTTGTCCAAGATAAAAGAAAACAAAAGTCATCAAAGAACTCCTCACACGAATCTTTCAACTACAAAAAATCACCTCATCCTGGAACCAAGTTTCATCCACTATTATTGCCTGTCATATAAGTTTATCTTAAAGTTTCACAAATCGAAGTATGAAATATGTTCACTTGCTTTTATTCAGACATTTAAAAAATGGTTTTTTATATGCATGAAAACAGTAGCATTTCATAAGATAAATATTTCCTTTTGATGAAATATTTTCCAATTTTATAGTATTGTTCTGGACAATTGCAGAATTTATTTTTGATGGATACAAAACCACATTATTAATTTATATTTTACCCTTTCCTTTCTTTACAGCTTTCCTTCAGTAGCTCAAAAGTTCTTGAATTCCTTCCATTTGTTTTCTCTAAGGATTATTTTGATCCATTTTTATAACAGAAATTTTAACTTTCATCAATTTCATCACTTTGTTCTTCTAGCTCTAAACACATAGACGACAGCAGACTGCAAATGCTGCCTACTTCAAGTGCAGCCAACTTCAAATGTTGCTCTGAAGTCGGCTTCATAATTAGTTTGAAGACAGCAACAACAAAATAATCAGTTGGTGAAAAATCAAGGAAAAAGATGAAGAACACTTTTTCAAAGCAACCAGGATGAAAATTAAATAAAATATCACAAAAAATTAGCTCAAACGAAAAAAATTGTTTTGATATTGAAAATGAACAGCTGTGTATTTTAGCAATGCTATTTCAGGGATGCCGTATTTCTTATTTCATAATGAATAAAATTGAAAATATTGATGAAAAATTTAATAATATCACGAAAAAACTATAAAAACACATACATTTATTTATTTATTGTATTTTTGCAATGTTCTTTTGTGTTTAATATTAAAAAAAGTTTTTGTTCTAATTTGTCCAATTTATATATATAATGGCAACACTATATTTGCTTATTTGCTGCCCGTCAAAATAGAAAATAGCCTAAGTTGGCAGCAGCAGCAAATGCTGTTGTGCAGTCGTGCTGCCCTGCTGCCGTCAAAATAATCGTTTTCATTTAAACACATGCATTTTATTTTTGACATATTGCTGCTTGCTGTCTGCTGTCGTCTATGTGTTTACAGCTTCTATCTTCATTTTTTTATGATATTTTTTAATAGTTTGCCAGACAGAGTATTGGTAATTGCGTAGAAAATTGTGGTGATTTGCAGAACTTGCTAATACAGTACAGCAAAATTAAAGTAGTTGAAGTTCCGCCAGAATACTGCATTGAAACATCATTTATTTTAGAACAAACTATCAAGAAACGTAAACTAAAAGCCAGTGCTTTACTTGAAGCGAAGGTTTTTAAGTAACTCTTGTGCCGTTTACCATACTCGTAACGTTTATATAGTCTCGTACCCAATACATGACCAAGGTAACGAATGTAAGGAAGCTGTTTTTGTATACTGGATAGTTTTACGTGACAGGAGGTATCAAATCAAGTTAAATGGAAATAAAAATTTAGTCGAGTACGATAATGCTCAGAAAATAAGGGCTCCGCACCATCGAGTAATAGCCATAACCTATTTTACTTTGCTGGTGAAGGAACTTTTGCATTTTGAATTTTATGGCAATTAGTTGAAAAATTTCGGAGAAGTACTAATTTCTCTTCTTGACTTCTTGGGGCGCCTTTGATGATAAGCTGCACATTCTGCTTTCTATGATATATCTAATGCTCGTAGGAGACTTATTATTTTTTTTTTTACTTAGAGCCTTTAGGTCGAGCCAAATAGCGAAAATAAAGAGGAATGTTCAATGCGGCTCAAAATGTTGTTAAATATCAGGGAAAATAGAGTTTTTTTAAATCGGCTACCTTTAGTGCTAATAAGCAGGGAAAAGTCAGCAGACCGTAGAATAATTCGAAAAAGCCCTAGATAACCTAAATATAGCAAAGATAATCACACAGAAACATAGGATACGTAAATGTTCTCAAAATTTTGTATTAAAATATATAAATCACCAAACGTGTTGACAGCTAAATTGAAATGTTGTAGGCTGGAATGCTGCTGAGATTTCCAACTATGTATGTATATGAAGAGGAAATTATTTTAAAAATATATCACATATATATCATGTTAGTGTTAGAGATGCATTTTACTACCGGCACATTTCTTATATCTTATTTCTATATTAATAAAGTCAACTATAAAATATGAATGTTCATACTACCACGCAGATTACATGTAGTTGACCTTTCTATCAAAAAATAATAAGATATATATTTCTATCAGGTAATGTTTTGTTAATTTTTATCTCATGCCTGCGAAAATAGGTTTTTAAGTTAATATTATTTGTTTTTTTTTAAACTTATATATTATTTGTTTGTTATTTTAATTTTGTAAACTAGATTTTAACTTGATGGCATATATGCAGCTTTTGTAATAAGTTTTTTCAAGTCTACTGGAGAGTCAAGTAGCATCAACGAAATGTTGTTAAGGGAATGGTTGAAAATGACACAAAACAACTAATGATGGATATTTTTACACCTAAAAAAACACATTTTAATTGGCTCGTGCAGCAAATAAATAACAAAATTCTTAATAATTAATAGATATTCTAGAACCAACATATAAATAGCTAAATGCTCTCACAACTCTAAATTTTCTGAGGTATTTCGTAATGAAATCAAAAACAGCCACACTTATACATACTCAGTTTTTTCGATCAGATACATATGCCCATGATACACATGGTTTTTTTGCTTCGCCTGGAGAAAAGTAAGTATTTACTAAGTGATTTTAATGAATGTGAGCTCAGCTTATTTCAGTGATGATAGTAAATTTTAGTTTGCTCTATATTTGCTATTATATTAAACAAATTTTTAGCAAATATTAATTTTGTCTCAATTTTCATTTAAAACTCTTCATGCACCAATATTTTGCAAAATCTTTCTCAATTTGCTTTATAATACAACTTTTTGCTTATCCTTACAGCGATATACATACATACGTATATTCTTTGCACTGCAACTACTATTAAAAGTCAAAAAGAACTTTGAAACTGCCATAGGGTACAAAACTTTATGAAACAAGAAATATCAATTTCCGACTTTTATTTGTTTTTTTTCTTTTTTCTCTTCTTTGTTCCCCATTAAAGTTTATGTCCTGCTCATTTTTGTTGCTGTTGTTTTGGACAACGTCTACACTTGCATACAGAGCCACCGACTTAATGCCAATTCTTTATTTATTTTTGTCAAGTCATTTATTTTAAGACTCATTTGTGTTGATTTGTCCAATTGTTCCTTTACTTCGTTGCTTGATATGAGTTGGCTTTTCTAATTTATCTGTTTTTTTCTTTCGCTCTTTATTTCATAAGAAAAAAAGCTTCTCTACATGTCAAACTTTCTTTTGCTACTAAGTTTTTTTTTCTGTATAGTAAGTAATTTCGATCAAGTTAATTTACCGAGAAATTATAATTGCTTTACGTTGCTTTGATAGTTTTTTTTTACATTAAATATATATTTCTTTTGTTTGAGTTGTACTTATTAACGGAAGTATTTCTTGTTTTATAAGTAATTTGTGTCAGATATATAGCGCAGGCTTTGGAGAGATAATAGCAATAAATGCTTTGAACCCTTTTTGATTCCTAAAATTTTTTCCAGGGATCTAAAATTGTTCCTCAGACACTTTAAAAGTCTTAAAATAGATTTTGTTGAAATTTATCAAACCAATGTTGCAAAGTCTTGAACTTATAACCAGGGTACTCATAGAGAAGTCAAAAGTATGACCAACCTATACAATGCCTTGTTAGGGGAGCTTCTATACAAAAATACAAAAACAAATAATCAGCGAAATGCCTCGCATATGATTTTTGTCTCGAAAAATATTTGTCCATACACTAAGAGAAAAGCTGCGGGATAAAATTAAGCTGTGTCGGGCTTGTTTTCAGAATTCTGAACATTTGAACAAATCAAGCTTGGAAAAAAACTAAAACGAAGATAAAATTAATAATAATGGTCTTAAAGCAAGATTGAAATCTTAAAATAATAATAAAAATCTTAGTTTAAGAATAAAGTTTTTGATTTAAGATTACATCAAGAATATTTTTTTTTAATCTAAGAATACTTAAAACAAGCATAAAATACTTAATTTAATTTGCAACGATTTTAAATGAAAGGTTAAAACAATTTCTGTATTTTAATTTCTTTAGTTGTGTTTTTCTTTTAGCATGTTAAGGTAAAAATTAATGAAAGTTAAAAGAAATCTATTGCAATGGAAAATACTCAAATTTTAAACGTTGATGGAAGCTCTGCAAATATTTGGATGACTGTAACTCTTGAAGCAGATATTCCAGTGGAAGAAAACAACTTAAATACTCCTGGAGAAGAAACCATCGAAAGTGAATCGCGGTTCCATCTCCAAACATTTCAAAACGAAATCTGTGTATATCCATCAAATAATTCTAATGAGTTTAAAATGTTGAAAAATAATAATTTCAGCATTCTGCCGGAAACCAAGACGAGGAAAGTTTGAGAAAACTTTTAAAAGGGATCGACTTGGAAACTGTCTTTGAATATTTAAAGGGTAAGTTTTTTTGTTTTATTTATGCTCTACATATCTTTCATTATTATTATATTATTTAGCTGCTCGAGTGACCTATAGGAGTTTAAAGTTCATGGGAAAAGAGGAGTTGAAGGAAGCTATTAATCCATTAGGGCTACTAAATTATAATTTTTTTTTTTTTTTTTGAAGAAAGAACAAATAAAAAAGGATTTAAGAAAAACTAATCATGTTAAAATATTTATAAACATCTATGTATTATATTTTAGAATCGACGACAGTACCATAATAACGGCATCGAAAGTGGAAGGCTGGCTGGAAACTATTAAAACTCCAAAAAACACTTCCTTAAACTCATCGTCTGAAAGCCTGTCAGTCTATGGAAAATTATTGAACAAAGATTTGAGTGTTATTTTAAAACAAACATCAAAAGGAAAATTTATTCTTGAGTTTTGCAATCAAAACCAAAACCTAACACACGAGCACAGAAATCAATTGATAAATATCATAGTAGAAGAAATAATCAGCAACAATATAATGCTCCATGCAAAAGACGTTTGGGTATTAGTAACTGAAATTGTGGGTATTTTTCCTAATGAAAAGGCTGTAGAGGTAGGCCGTATGTTATTTTATTGTACTACATATATTAACAAATATTCCTATTTTTATACCAAGCGAAGCGGTAAACTGTACGCTAAATACAAAAATAGAAGATCAAAAAAAAATGAAGACTTATTGATGAATTGGGAAAAAATTACTCTGATAAAGATTCTTCAATTGAAATCTTACGATTTAACAGTGAAATCTTAAGTGAGACCAACATATCAACATTTATGGCATTTAAGACAATCTTAAGTAGGGATAGTTCTGACTGGAATGATGTATCCGAAAAATGGAAATTAACTTTTAAGTTGCGTCAACAGGATTTAAACGAAATAGAAAGCACAAACTTTTTTATTCTTGGCCTAAACTATCAGATTCTAGAGCACCTGCATTGGTAAATATTTTTGTAGCAATTTTTTTCAGAATTTTCTAATACCAAAAAAAATTTTAGATCAATATCGGTTTTGATTTATTGTATCCATCTAAAGCACAATTACTCTACTCAAAATGGGAAGAGTTGAAAGTGAAATTAATTCAGTATTATGAAAACCACATTCGTAATGATTTTTGTAGGCAACTACAAAACAAAGTTAACTGAAAATAAAGGTAAGACCTAATAAATAATAAAAATGAGACATACCAAAATTTTCTGTATTTATGCTTTAAATGCTCAGATGCTCAGGACTACATATTGACCATATTACTTAATGTTGTAATGCCTTCCCAACCCAATTTCGAAATTTTTCAGGGAAACTAAACACAAAGGCAACTATTGTTAATGCAGAGGAGAGTTTTGCTCTATGGTTGACGTCAATTAATAATGCAAATTGAAGAAATACACACCAAATACTACTCAGAAAAATTGACTGTACAACTAGAAGTAGAAGGATTATCAGATGTGGATATAAAAGGTTTTTATGTTTATTTTGATAAGACTTTATAAAAATTTGATTCTTACATAAAAACTTTAGACGTGCGCTTTAAAATTATTTAAGTATTTAATTTAAAATATCCTGATGCTTGTCAATTACCATGTCTTTTCATACAAACATTTTTTTGGAAATTAATATTTCATTTGATATTAAAACTGCAAATATTACTTCTCTTCTAAATTTTCTCGCCAACAACTAATTTTTTTCAAAATGTATATAAATTTTCTTTATTTTCTGTTTGTTTCGGATTGATCCATTCTTTTGTAAATATTGTAAATAGTAGTATGTACATAGATAACAAATTATTTTTATTTAATTTTAAAGTTAGTTTGGTTTCTTGACGCCAACATGTGCAATCATCATTCCGGGAGCAAGAACAAAATGTCACCGAATATCTTTGTATTTAAACTATATATTTAACGTCAGCAAGTTGCGTTTGCTTTTTATCTAGATTAGAATAATACACATAGTTCTAAGTTGTTTTTTTTTTTATTGTTCTTTTTTAGCATCTGTTATCTCATTTTGAAGTCTCAATAAATTCACTTCAACTCAAAAATTTTTTATTTTAGTTATATTTGAATACAACTGCAATAAATCCAAAAAAAATTGTTTAAGTCTTTTATTTTGTTTGTTGGGTTTATGGGGTAAAATACATTCGAATATCGAAAAGCATGAAATTAGGAGGGAACGTTCTTGAAATAAAAATAAACATTCTTAAACTAAACCTGAGTCAGACCTGAAATAAGTTCACATTAATTTAACTTTAAGAATCCATAATTCTTAAAACAAGATTTTTATTCTTAAATTAAGAACGAAGCAGCTTAAAAACCAACCTAAGAATTATGGTTCTAAAAATTAAATTCTCGGCTTCATTTTAGAACTTTCAAGCTTAGCAGACTTTTCTGACGTTTCCGATTTGAATTAAGTCCGATAAGATTAGATTTTTCCCTCAGTGTACAAACCAATATACACAATATTTATTAAACGCGAGTTCTATAGACCTATTTAATTAGCCAGATTAAAAAAGTACAGCTCGACAACTTCTCCAAGGATCAAAAGAACACTTCCACTCTCATCAAACATTTACAAAGAAACCAATACTCAGTTACTTTTGCTCTACATAGAATAAAATATCTATTTAGCTAACTCTTTCAAGAAAAACATTCTTATTTTACTTCTTTAATACGTAGCTTTATCAATTGATAAGAAAACTGGTAGGGGTTTGTGGTGTTATATTTTTTGAGAATTTTTTAAAATTAAAAATTTTAAATTTTTCCAAGAAAAAAATTTATTTTGTCTTTTGTTACTCAATAACTACAAAAATATTTTCGCCTGATTATTTAAAATTTTTTGACTCAATGTTTAAATGTCACGGCCATTTTAACTCCCCCATACTTGATATATCAAGAATCGATTTTATTTACAATTTTTACTTCGAAAACTTTTTAAGTGCATTGATTTTGGCGACGGTTTACTGTCAGAATGATATTCAGTTTGCTTCATTTAAAGTCGCAGCACCTTTACTGCTTTAGTGCTCACTCTTCACTCAAGTTGCCATTGAATATGCAGCTAAATCTAAGTCCAACGTAATGCTGGTGTGATTAGTCCTTCAACAGGAGATTTTCATAGACAGTGCTAGCTAGCACTGTTGCATTCAAGGCCAATTTATGTTACGTCACTCACAAGGAAGACTTCTTGGAATGTCTGATATTGAACTTGGAATGTCTGATATTGAACTTGGAATGTCTGATATTGTCTGGCCTCTTTAATTTTTATTTTTTGTCTATAAATAACACTGTGCTAGTTGAAAAAACCGACAGATGGGGCAACCGGTAGGTAAACCTAACTTATGTGCCCCAAATTCAGTGGTGCTAACAGTTTTTTAGCTCTTGTTTTTGAGATATACTGTTATTTTAAAAATTAAGGAGGTAGCACAACATATATTAACTTAACTCAATAACAGTTTTTATGATATTGAAAAAATTATAAAACCGAAATTCGACAACAAAATTACCTTTAAACAAATTTACAAATATTTTTGGTCGGCTTATTAGTTTACAAAATACAGTTTTTTCCATGAAAAAAATTAATTTTTTGCAAAAGTTTGAAATTTTTTGTTTCTTAAAACAGCATAAAAAAATCTAAAAACAAAGTTATGCTAATGAATCTTCATACATTCATAACGAAATAAACTTTCAAACCAAAAAAGCCAAAAGTGACTAAAATTGGTGCACATTTTTGGAATTTATTCACAAAAAATCTAAAATTCCCTTTTCAACCGGTCACTAGACGAAGTCTCAGAAATTAAAAAAAAAAAATTATTAAATAAAAGCAGTATGGAAGAAACATTTAGTTGGCTCATCAAAATAAAGCAGCTTCAACCGACGGAAGTAAAAAACAACTTATATGTACACTCATATGTACATTAAACTTGTCCTCGTCCACTTGTCGTTTTTGAACATACCGGTTTATCAGCGTTCTGCAATTATTAAAGAAACTTGATTCGTCTTTAGGGGATATATGTTGGAATCTGCAGAAGGACGAAAAATAACTTTCTAAACAAACACTTACACTTCAAATGACTGGTCTACCGGATAACAAATCAATATATATTGCAAAACGCAATTAGTAACAAATTATAAAATTGTACATGCATATTTTTTTTAAATAATTCTGCGTGTATCATATAGAAACACCAAGCTACACAAAAGTCAATGTTGAATATTTTGTTAGTTACGGAATTTTGCCTTTAGGCTTTTGTCCTTTTTTCAATATTTTAAAACGTTTTTGAGTTAACGGAATATATGTTGTCCTATCTCCTCCAGTTTTGAAATAACTCAAAAACCAAAACGGTTAACACCACTGAATTCATCGCACCCCAATCAGGTCTATCCACTGGGTGCCCCGTTTGTCGAAAAAAAAGTTTCAAATTCCAGCCCAACCTGACGGTGGTCAAACCACGTGGTGCAATCAGGACTTTGCACCACCGCCCCTGAGGAGTCGGAACAACTGCTTGGGTGGCAATTTATTTGCTACGTTACTTGGCCATAACAAAACCCCTTGCTCAGGAGTTGAGCTATCTAACCTCTGCTGCATTGCAATTCCCTAGACGGCAATGAGATACACGACTACCGTGGTAGCCCGAAGTCCCGAAGAGCATCAGTCCATGAACCAACGATAATGTTCCCGCCAATCCAGTTCCTTACAAAGCAGCGTCTGTTGCTTAGCAACAGCACTACGGGTCCATTTGCGCCACCGAACATAGACCCGAGGATCTATGAGCAGTATAGCTACCAACGTTCCCTTCCATGCGAACTTAAGGTAGCAACCACAGCCAGTACGTTTCAGCCAAGATCATAGGTTTCCTCAACCTATGACCGGCGAGACGACTCCGTAGATTCATCTTGGGGCTTCGGTCCCCATACTGCCGAATCGCCCCTCGGTGGGGGGTTTCAGCAAGTCCCTCAGGACACGCTGCTATCCCTCGGACCTGCCTTAGATTCTTAGCCACCAAGCCAGCCGAGGTATCCTGCATCCCTTCTACCCCGTTGACACGACATCAAACTGGTTACGATCAGCAAGATGCATATTGTGCCTCCGGGGGGACACAATATGTTTATTTATTTGTTTTATGGTTAGTTTTCAAGGAGTCTGACAATTCATCCGAAAGAACAATTTTAGAATGAACAACAAATAATTGAAGAACCCTTTTCTACCCTGCTTAAAGGTTTTTATATGTAACCTAATTTGTTTAGAAAAGTTTCAGTAATGACTGCTGGTGAATGTGCAATATTTTCTTAGACGGTAAGAGGTACAAGATACAAGCCTTCAGTCTTAAATATTTCGCATATGAATTCACCATACACTTTAACATATTATATCTTTAATTCATCCTCTTCAAGATCATTAAGTGTGATTTCGTTTTTCTCAAATAAATTGCTCCACATGTTTTCTTTATCCATTATAATTTATATGCTACACACACAATACATACTCATCATTTTATTTTTTTATTTTCATCCTTTATACAGAAATTTTATTTATCACATAAAACATACGCTCCAGCAATAAATTATTGCCTCGATTGTGAAGCCTCAAAAAATCCCTTTATTACGACTATAAAGTTAAAATGTGTATTAAGTTTTGTGGCATGATATTAATTTGATACATAATATCTGTATGTTTGTTTGCATATAAGAAAGCGGGATAAAACGTAAAATAAAAATAATGTAAAAACACACATAAACACCAGTTAATTAATACCGTGACGCTCATTACTATCAAGGGAAAGCGGAAATTAAAAAAATATAAAATAAAATAGCAAAATGGCTTTGATTAAAAGAAAAACAAATTCAGCGAATAAATCATATTTAACCTTTTTTACATGGCGAAATTAAATCATACACTTGCATCTGAATAAATCCTTTTGAGTAAAAATGGCAACTTGTGGCAAAAGATAGCAAATTAGATTAATGAATTTTAAAGAGGGAGAGTAGTGGTTGACAACCGAAAGGTTGTTTTTTTAGCTCAAAATATAACAAAACAAAGTTTATTGAAAAACTCTAACCCTTTTACTGCAGCCTTATTGCACCGATTTATTTGAACAACTAGCAAATTTTTTATATACTACATGAATTTTTCTAATGTGGACGCCTGATATTGAGATTCTGCTCAAACGTTTGTTCGCTTAATAATTCCCAGTCATCAAACGTTATCCTAGTAATAAAATATGAGCGGCGCACTTACTCTTGATTTACACAACGCACATCTTGTCGCTTAGATTATCAGAATTTTATTTTCGAACTTTCTTTGGCGTTTACACAGTAAAAGCTAATTGTCTAGACTGCTGGTATTTACTTCCAGCACACATTTGTCCACTGTAGAAGTTAAGAATATGAAAGAAAGACATATTGCAAGTACGTTTAAGCTAACACTCTTTTTTGCTACTTCGACGAAGCACAATGGATAATTATCTCAGCTTAAATGCTTTCGTTGTGTGCAATGGGTGTAATATGTGTCAACATGACGTATTTCTAGACGAGTAGATAAGTGTTTAATTGTGCAATTTATTTTTGTGTATGTGAATGTATTAATACTTTAGCAAAATGGATTATTCGGCTTTTTAAACCCGGTGTTTGAGCTACTGGAATAGTAGCATTTTGGAAAGAACCAGTTTCTGATAAAAATTAATATACAGCCGAGATAACCAGTCTTTATAAAAGAAGTACTAAGTACTTTAAATATTTTGCGGCTTCTATATACATATATACTTATATATATATTTTTTTTGGTTTTTATACAATTGGGCATTGAAAATCTCCGCTGCAAGAAATGGCTGATGGAAACTAATACAGTAACAGCTTATTTACTGACACATGCAAAGAAATTTTATAGATTTCAGCGTTGCCAATACAATGATTTTTTTTAATATCTTGATTTTCCGGTATTAATTTGGTAATATCATTTGGAACTACGTTTATGCATTAATGTGTTTATAGGTTCTTTTATTTCTTTTCTTTGAAAAAAAAAAAATAGTGCTGTGGATGTTTTTTCCATATGATTCAGTTTTCTATTGTTAAAACTGCTACTGACTACTGTTTTACTCTTAATTTTATCTAAATATGTTTAAAATAAATTATTCTGTTCTCCTTGTATAGCTTTTTTTTTAATTTTTCGAAAAAACTTTTTTTTAAATTAGTAATAAAGAAATAAATAGCATTGCATGTAATTCTGTGGGCATTTTGAAAAAAACATTTCGAATGATCGCTTTGCTGAGGTGGTAACACACGTACACGAATGTTTACATTAATTTTTTTTTTCATTTTGCCCTTAAGAAAATGATAGAATCCCGGATGTATAAACCCATCAGCAGTGTCGGTCATATGATGGATCATATGACCGACACTGTTCTTGCAGGGTCCCTTCGCAAAGAGTCTTTGTTTTCTACTCTCAGTCCTTTTATGACACTTGTCTGGTTTTTTTCATTTAGTATCTTGTAAATTTTGCTTACAGTCATGATTACATAGTCCATATAAATCGGCTGCAATACTACCAATCAATATTATATAACTCAGATGCAAATTCATTTGTGGAGATTATAGAATTTAAGCTAATAGAATTTAAGCTAATTTATTTATAGCTTAGATGAAATATGTTTAGGGATCGGTGGAAATAACACGCTTTAAGAAAACACGACCGCTTCAATGCCCTTTTACTTTGCAATTTGCAAAATTTATTATTTCAATTACTTCCTTAAAATCTACGTATCAATATAACTTATAAAACCAGTATTTGCCCCGTAAGTAATCGCCAAAAATCCTTCTAATGATAAAGCATAGGCAACTGTATTATAGGCATATTAAACTACGTATAGTATTTGCTTATCGACATTATACATGAGTTTGTCTTGAAAAATTAATTAGTAACTTGTGATGCTTATGAAATAATTACACACATTTTTTATAATTCTTTAGATATTAATATTCTTTAGTATATATTAAAAAAAATAATATCAAACCAAAAATGCAGGCATTCGGTTGCTTCCGTATTGGTTTACGTATAACATCTTTATCTGACTAATGTGAATGCCCACTTTCTCTATTGTTTAATTAGTAAGCAAATGCATTGATAAAATACAATTTTAATTTTGTAGTGCAGAATTTTTCAGCCACATATGTATATGTGTATCGTCGCCGCAGTGTATGAACACACACCAACAACATTTGAAAATTTGAAGATAGTTTCCTTTAATTTTGTGATTTATTTTTTGAAAAACATAGTAGAGTCATTACCTGCATTCAATTTAAAAATTGTTTGAAACGAAGATACTACATTTTCAATCTAAGGTCACGATATTGCAAACACTCGCCATTTTTGTTTCTGTCCAAATGTCAGCCATAAAAGCATAGGTATGTAAATAACAACATATCATAAATCTACTCACACGTGTATGTTCACATACATACATGTTTATATACGTAAACGTATATTTTTTGGTAAGTAAGAAGGCTTTATTTTTTTAATCTATCTCTCTTACCACTCATTAATTGTTGGTTATATTAATGTATGGGAATAGTTGTGTGCGCATCATGTTTATATGCATGGATATGTGCCAGTACGTTCGCAATTGTGTGTATGTGGGAAACTCGAATTTGAGTACAAAGCAGAGATGTACTCCGGAGAGCAATGAATGCTTAATGAAAATGAAAATAAAATGGCAACAAATTTATTGTTTAAAATGCCTTCATAAATTTCGCTGCTTTCGATATTGAGTGGTAGGATTTATCCGTGTTTGTAAATAAATGAATAAGATTATTTCAAAATCTATAACATCCTGCCTTCCTTCAAAATTTTTTTTTAGCCTGGGACCAGTACTTAGGGGATGACGCCTATATATGCAATGCGTTGTACTGAAACTAGGAAAGTAGGAGAAGGGATTGAAAGGGTGAAAAAAACGAAAATTGTGTTTGCTAGCCGAAAACATCCGCTATAAAAATTTTACTTTTCTTATATTTTATATATTTATTTGAGCTCAAGGTCTTTTGGAATTTGAGTAATTATTTTTGTCAATATTTCGCTCTCCTTCGGATAGCTTCTTCAGGACAATAATAATGAAAAATGTTTTGATTGGTTTTTTTTTCAAAAACAAAAGGGGTCAAAATAACTAAATATTAAATTTTACTTTTCTTTATTTAATTGATATTGATTAAAAAGTGACAAACCAAGGGTTGAACTTGAGCCTGCAAAAGTAATTTAATTGAAAGGGGGCATGTTTGTGTACGATTGATTGAGCAAAGAAAAGAATATGATATAAAGACTGAAAATTTATTTTTATAAGACTGATTAAGTCAGTTGCTAATTTATCTGTTTGTAGGGCAAACAGCAACACTATTTAGCTAACAGCATTCAATGCAACTTTATTTATTTATCCATTTATCCATCTAAGCCTATGGAATACAATATCCTTACAGGCTAATAATAACTTAGTTACTAAATATATTAAGTAAATCCTTATATTCTAATAACAATTTAAAATCAGTAATCGGCAACGAAAAATCAATGCTAACGATGTTATTGATGCTATTTAAAGTATGCAAGGCCCGTAGCAACGGCTCACGCATTGCGTAATTAGTACCATGTCTAGAAACATAAAATAAATTACTGGATCCGAAAAACTTACATGGCACAAAAAATGTTTATTAACTTTAATAAGTATTCACAATCGATATGACCGTTTATCAAGTTATAAATTACAATAGTGGATTGCATAGTACGTCTTACAGAAAGTGGCTTCAAACCCAAAAGCGAACAACGAGCATTATATGAAATTGGCATTGACAAAGTTTGAAAATTACGAAGTGCATATTTAACATATTTCTTTTGAACTCTTTCAAGCCTATTTGTATGTACATCGTAAATAGGGTTCCAAATAAACGAGCCATACTCTAATTTACAGCGTACAAAAGCTGTATACAAAATTCGTAAAGCAATGGGATCAACAAAGTCTTGACAGTTTCTTCTTATAAAAGAGCAGACGGAATAGGCTTTAGGTATCATGTAGTCAAGATGAGCATTTAAGTTAAGTTCACAGTCAAAAATGATACCCAGATCTAACATTTGATTGACCACTACTAAATTGCAATCAAATAACTTGTACTGGAAAGCATTCACAGAACGAATATTAGGTGTGTGATAGGATATTTGACAACATTTATTTACATTTAAGGACATATTATTCATATTGCACCAGTGGGATATTTCATCGACGAAAGACTGAAGAACAAATACATCATTGTCTGATATTATTTCTTTAAAAATTTTGAGGTCATCAGCATACAACAAAAACTGTGAACCAGAACAATAATTTCCAATGTCATTAATAAAGATCAAGAAAAGTAGCGGCCCTAATATACTACCCTGCGGTACCCCGGATGTTGCAGTGTATGGCAGGGACACAAAATCTTCCAGAACAACAGTATATTTTCTATCAGAAAGATAAGACCTTAACCATTTGAGAAATGTGCCATGAAAGCCCATTCTCCTTTCTTCAATATTGCAAAATGTTGCCTACACAGAACAAAAAGATGACACAATAACCGCTATAAAAACTATAACGAATGTACACTTTAACTAATATTTACCCCTTTTTTTAAAACAGCACAGAGAGTATTACTAGCAACATACCTTAAATATCTTAAATATAATGTTGTGAAATTGTTAAATAATGTATAATATATGTATATAACTTTGCGTTATAGGAATAGATTAACCAGCGTGAATTCAAATATAATTGCTACTTATAAAGAAATAATCATTTCTAAAGTCTGATAAAGTAATTAACAATGTTAAAGTATAATTTTCAACGATAATAAAGTTAAATTAATGTGTTTAAAAACTTGCACTGCACTGCGAAAAGTTTTGTAAGCATTGTCATCACTGATACAAACAAATTTCAATCAATAGAAAAACCAATATAGTTATATATAGTTGTTGGTACGATTTTTTTTCGATGAAGCCTATAGCAAAAACGTAATCTATAGATGATTCTGAGAAATTTTGCTCAAGACACCATAGCTCTAAGTCAATTTTGGAGCCCCCAAAATTTCAAAGTAGATATTTCTCCACATATACATACATAGAATAAATTAATTAAATTCGTCAATTTTCTCAATTTCACATTTTGTCGGGCTTACATACATATATACATAATCATTCCATTGTTTTTGATTATTTCTGATTCTTTTTCAATAATCCAAAGTAATCCCGATTATTTTTCGACTCCTTGTCTTAATAATCGATTACTAATCAGAAATTGCTCGGAGAAGGATAATCGTAATCACTACGATTCTTTTTGAAAAAGAATGTTATTGATTAGTAATCGTAATCAAAATTGATCAATTTAATACAAAAATAAAATATGATTTCCCGAATGAACAAATGCTCATGTAGCTATAACATCCTTTTGAGAAGACAGTTAAAACGCTTTTACAATTCTCCCACGTAAAAACATTGAAACGCTAATGCTTGTGTCAATGTCGGGCACCGAAAACATAAAAATATTTACGATTGTGTTCCTGTGTGCAGAGCAATGTGTATGAATGTTCTTATTTAAAACGGATATGTGTGAATAATGAGTGCCTTAGGGAACTGCATATTATGCGTATCCGCAAATTGTGTAAAATTGTCGTGAATCGCATTGCCTTTACTGATGCCGTTGTTAAGCGCTTTGTTTCCGCGCTGGCTACAACGTATATGTGTAATGTTTATTGTGGCTGCTGTGCAGATGATGTTGTTCGGGTTCAGAATTAAGTACGAAACGGTTTATAATGATTACTTTTTTCTTTGTTTCTCGTTAAATGGTATTTAGCAAATATTTTATCAGTTCGATTGCACAAATACGTACTGTTAAACACAAACTCTATTTACAAATATTACTTATCTATATGTCAGTTTGTCAGTGCAGCTTGGGTTATTTATTCAACCCTCCATCCGTTATATTTCGTCCTTCACTTTCTTTCCCAATTTTTGTGCCACAAATGCAATACTTTAAATAATACTTATTTAACGCTTATAAACTTTGTATCAGTACAATGTAATTTATTTCTATATTTTGGATATGAAAGAGATATTTGCTATCCGGCCGTGTCATGCTGTAAAATATACATTGTGTTAAATATTAGTAATAACATCTACGCAAATTGGTTGCAGAATGCGTAATTGTCTGCTATCGACATCATTTTGGTTATTGTTTTAAACATGAATTAATATTGCTCGTTGTTAGTGGATTCGATCTGAATGTATATTACGATTTTTCTGCAGCAAATGAAGGGTTGGCTAGAAAAGTTTGTTTAAGTATGACAAACAATTTGTGTACTTTCTCCCTAAAAACTTTAGGTGCAAATCCCTCTAGCTTTATCAATATCGATTGTTAACACAGAAGTCATTTCCAGCATTTTAAATGCTTCATAGCTAAATGAATACTTTTTGACGCCATAACACTTTACATCACAGTTATGTTAAGATTTACAAAATTTTGTTTGACTGTTGCTATCAGTCAAATATCATGTTAACATCACTGTGATGACTATTTATGTGAAATGTTATGTAAGCATGCAATAAATTTTGACTTTTTCTTTGTCTGCTTATCCAATGTGCTAAAAATCTGTTTACTTTTTGTTATGGATTCTCGTGCATCTATCTTTACCAACTCACAAGAAAAAAAAAGTGCACCAAACACACCTATTATAAAATAATTTTGTTATGAAGTAATTTTGCTACGCAGTTTAAAAAAATTAGTGCCGAGTGCCAGGGTCACTTTTTTGAATTTTTTTACGATATCTTATCAATTGCAGTCGGATATTAAAGTGTGGTGTATCAATTTTTTTGCCATATGGCAGCCTATGTAGTGATGTAAGATGTATTCATATTTTTTATGAATACCGGTGTTAGTCTTTGATAGATTATATTAGGGGAGTAAGAATAGATCTTTAGTCAATAAATACTAGAATGAATAGTTGCTAACACTAATTCTTAAATCAAAATATTAGTCTCTGCGAGACAAAAGGGCTGATGTCAAATCTTTAAAATCTGACAGTGATTGGTAAAGATATAGCAAGAATTAGCGTTTGAATACTTAGCTATAAGTAGTTATAACAACAGAAAAAAACTAAAAGCAGCGTTGTTTTTTTTGCCAATTTATAATATTTAAGCAATTATTAAAAGAAGAACAACATATTTTTATGATTGTAAATAAAATAATATTATGAAAAAACACCTAAAACTCGTCTTTTACCCTATATATATATATATATATATATATATATATATATATATATATATATATATATATATATATATATATATATATATATATATGTATATATATATATATATATATATATATATATATATATATATATATATATATATATATATATATATATATATATATATATATATATATAAATATAAATATATATATATATATATATATATATATATATATATATATATATATATATATATATATATATATATATATATATATATATATATATATATATATATATATATATATATATATATATATGTATATATATATATATATATTTATATTTATATTTATATTTATATATATATATATATATATATATATATATATATATATATATACATATGTATATATATAGCTTCGTTCATCCGATTTAAAAAAAATTTGCGATGTGTTATTTTTCTTAATAAAAATATAGGCTGAGGCCATATTTTTTTTTTTTTTTGGATCAAAATTTCCGATTTTATCCAATTTTGGACACAGAATTTGTATGGTGTCCTTCTCACATTTTTCACAAAATTTAGCACATGTCATTCCTTTGACAAGGAAATTATGTGTGCCAAATTTTATTCTCCTGCGATAACTCCACACCACACTGTGAGTCATTGCTAAGAAACCAAAAAATGCTCCGGCTCTAACAAATGTTGGGAGTAAAATTTCAACAATAGGAAAATATATTTAGCTGCTGTAGTTAGTTTTCCATACACTATTTAAATCTGTCTAAAAATCGGGTACGTTGAATTCAGTGGTGCCGTTATTTTAAAAATGAAGGAGGTAGGACAACATATACTCCCTTAACTCAAAAACGATTTAAAACATTGAAAAAAAAAAATAAAATAAAAACCGAAAGTGGGCAACAAAATTATCTTTCAACAACTATAAAAATCTTTTTAATCGACGATGTTGTGCACTGTAAGAGTGGCAAGAAACTTGATCCGCTTTTAGGGGATATACATACATATGTTGGAATCTGCAGGACGAGTTCTAAAAAAATACTTACAATTTAAATGACCGGTCTACCGGATAATAAATCAAAATATATTGTAAAACGCAATTATTAACAAGCTATAAAAGTTTACGTGTATATTTTTTTACTAATTCTGCGTGGATCATATAGAAACACCAAACTATAGAAAAGTCAATGTTGAATAACTTGATAGTTACGGAATTTTGTTTTTTGGGTATGGATATGTAAGTTGTTTTTTACTTACGTCAATTGAAATTGCCTTGTTTTGATAAGCAAACAAGATGTTTCTACTTTAATTTCATAAAATTTTTTATTTTTGAGACTTCGTCTGATGACCGTTTAAAAATGCAATTTTTGATTTTTTGTGAATAACTTCCAAAGTTGTGCACCGATTTTAGTCATTTATAAGTTTTTTGTTTGAAACTTTATATGTAATCAATGCATGAATATTCATCAGCATAACTTTATTTTTAGGTTTTTATCAATTTTTTTCAACGAAAATATTTATTTTCTAAGCTACTAATCCGATTAAAAATACTTGTACAGTTGTTGGAAGGTAATTTTGTTGCCGAATTTCGTTTTCTTGTATTTTTTTCAATGTTTTAAATCGTTTTTGAATTAAGGGAATATACGTTGTCCTACCTCCTCCATTTTTAAAATAACGATATATCTCAAAAACAGGAGCTAAATTAAAAAAAAACTGTTAGCACCACTGAATTCAGTGCACCCGCATTAGGTTTAGCCACTGGGTGCCCCTTCTATCAGAAAAAAGTTTCAAATTCAAGCACGGTGTTATTATTTACCACATAAAAGATTGTGAGTAGTATATATAAATATTTCGTGGAAAATCTTTACTCCCTTTACGGACCTGACAATCCTTACGAATATTTGTTTTATAGTGCTTGACGTTTTTAATTAAAGCTTTTTGAATCTTAGCGAAATTTTTATTCAAACAAAAGTTATATATCCTTTATAAGAAAAGTCATATGTATATTCATTACACTTACATTACGTATTTCTGCCTTAAGAACGAGGTTGCGATAGTTTTTTTCGTTCTTACAAGTGCATCGGGTAGGCAAGTTTTTTAAAGCCTAAAGATTGCGTCCCAAATTTAATACTTTTTCACAGTCCAAAAAAAAAAACGAAATTTTCATATTTTTTAACAACGGCTTTTTCATTTTTGACCATTGAAATATAACCCTTAATATAGTTTAGCTAATTTTTAAAAATCTTGTAGTCGAGTTTTTAATTTTTGCTACGGGTTTTAGAAAAATGAGCCAATGTGCGACGGCTATTCTATGTTTATACATGCCATACGTAAATCCAGAAGATCAACTCATTTTAAGGATTTTGAATACTATACAATACAGGGATATTTGAAGGTGTAACATATTGTGTGAATCAAAGTGCTCTAATAACTAAAAGAATTTTTTTAGAAACAGTGTTTTGTTGAATTTAATTTAACAAATTTTAGCTGACCAACTAATTTTTTTAACGAGATTGAAATATTTAAGACAAAGTGTTGACTTCTCTGCAGTTTATCGAGGAGTTTTTTTTTTTATATAAATGCATACCATTTTAATATTTAATTTAGATCCACGTTGAGCTTTTTAATACACTGTAAAAGTTAGTATTAAATAAAGGATGGGATTAATTAATGTTGACGATTCAAACGCAACTGAACTCGTTCTTTATTCCTAACTCTTTCTCGTGCTCATATTTGATCCTTAAAAGCAATATCACTATCAGCACAGTTTTATGTTAGTGTATTCAATAGTTGTATGTTAAATTATTAAGCAAACGGTATTAAAAATTTGCTTGCCATTTATATATACATATTTCCACATCATCTGCATACAAGTGAATTTTATGGTGCAGCATCTTTCACATTTATTGATATACAGTATAAGCAATAGTGATCCGAGGAGGGATCCTTGTGACACTTCTTTATACACAAGCAATTCAGAAAATATGTATCGCCAACACAGATAAATTGGTAAGAATCAGCCAGATTAGTTTATAATTAATTTCATTCAGATCAAAACCATCTGCTTAACATAACCTAAAATTTTGCATATACCCCTCTCTCTTGCACTCTTGCAGGTATAGCATATCAAAAGCATATCAAAAGTTTTTTGTGCCACCGTATAAGAAATAGCATAGTTTTTGTAGATTTGTGTATTGGCACTTTTATTAGCATTTATTCGTATATTTATGCACATGTTTAAGACAACTTTTATATTCAGTATTTTTTATATTATCACAAAACTATTTTATCTGAGAATTTCGTAAATAAAGCATATTTAAATAAACAAAGTTAAAGTAAATTACATTTGCTTTAGATGACTTCTGTGTTATTTTTGTCCTATTTTGCAAAATATCCGTCTCAAACCTTAGGGAATTAGACCATTTAGTTTTTGTATAGCAGTAAACACCTTGAGCTCTCTCCATGGATGCAAGTAGGTAGAGCTATTATTCACACATTTTTTTTTTATTTTTTTTTTTTTAAATGAGTACATTTTCAATGAATAAAACCAATGACCACATTGCAAACACAGTAACGAAGGGAGCATTATATTACATACAAAAATACACTAGAATCAATGCTTATCATTAATATCAAATACTTCTAAATGTATGGGAATGTTAGTGCGTTGCTGGTGATGCAGGGCAATCATGCAGCAATACACATGTTTACAAAATGCAAACTAAAAATTCACACACATCTTCACAGATAACACATGATAAAAATGTACATTAATGGCAGAAAGTGAATGGTTTAATCGTTGAACTGGCTTGTGTAGTCAATGTTTTATAAAAAAAAAATTGCCCTTTAACAGCAGGTATTCATAGAAATGCATTCAGCACAGGATGGTTTCCGAAAGCGACATCATACACGTAACTACAGAGACAATAACGTGTATGAATTTGCATTAATCGGGTCCCTAAAATGTATTTTTTATTTACAACGACAAGTATTAACTCCTTCTTCTTAGTGAAAAAATATGTTATAGAGAAATGGTTAAATTTTATTTTCATTACAAAAGCGCTACGTTTTTGTGTAAACGAAAATAATAATTAATTTTAATTTGAAACTAAATGCTAATGGGAACAAAAAAGGAAAACTAGTAAATAAGGCGTTCTAATTTTTAGCTAAGATTATCTTACAATAGACGCATAACTATAACAACAAAGGATAACCTTAACCATAGAAAAACGCATATGCACACATATATGTATGTATATACATGCATGCATTGATATATATTTTATGGTTCATAAATACTATATAGGCTATATTGCGGTATAATGATGAAAGCAAAAGCAATTGCATTTTCAATTTATTTTAAAAAACCAATGTAAAGAAGAGTGAAACAATTTTTTATTTAATGAATTGTGTAATTTTATTTGAGGATAAATAAAGTATTAAAAAGCAGTGCGTTATAATAAAAATATCAGTTTTTTTCAATAAACATCCAGCATACATACAATGACAAGCAAAATTGTAACAGTGTAATATGACAATAAGTATATCTTTATAATTTTTGTTAGTTAACAAGTAATGAATAAACACTTGTTACAAGAACCAAGTAAAACCCTCTGCTAGGTCCAAACAGACGCATTCTTTAAACCAAAGTTGAACTACACTTTTTTGAATATGTGACAGAATTTTCTTGGTAATCAAAAGTCTGCAAAATACTAAAAAAATCGTAAAATTTTTCTCTTTCTAAGAATCGTACAAGCCATGATGTATGTAGAAGATTGTTACAATGAAAACTCATCCGAAATATTGAGTGGAGATTTTTGTTTGATTCGGCGTGAAACTGCAACTGCAAAATTAGAGATTGTAGGTTTTTTATAGAAAACTGTCATAAAATAAAAAATATTAGTTTTTCTCATAAATTGGAAACCAAAACAAATGCTAAAAACAACTTGTTGTTGTTTTTAGGATTTGCTGTTGTAGAGCATCTGTAAATACATACACTGTGCGAACTTCAGCTCACTATATTTTACGGTTCGAGAGTTATAGCTAATTGTTACTTTTCGTTGTATGGGGACACCTGGTAGTTATCGACTTGTTGTTGTTTTTAGTAATTGTTGTTGCAGGGCACCTGTAAATAGATACACTGTGCAAAGTTCAGCTCTCTATCCCTTACGGCTTGAGAGTCATAGCTAATTGTTACTTTACATTGTAGTTTCAATTTGTTGCTGTTTTTAGTATTTGTTGTTGTAGCGGCAAGGTACAACAACATTCTGTGAAAATTTCAGCTCTATCATTTACCGTTTCGGAGAATGCACGCTGTGATGGACGGACGGACGTAGAAGTCTCGGTAATAGGGTTGCGTTTCACTCTGATGAGTACGGAACCCTAGAAACGACCGTATTTTTTGTTTGTTTTTGGTTCGAAATTGTATTCTGTTCTGAATGTGGCCGTAGCCGTAAGAGATTCGGAGAAATTATAATTTAGTCTTGCATATGTAGATGCTTAAGCTATAGAAATTTAAGAAGCAGTTACTGAAGTCATAGAGAAATCTACCGACATAGCTCTCTAGTATACGGACCAACACTTGCCAAGCCGATGGCAGATTTCCAGCGTGATAGCATGAGACTAAAAGTAGATTTGAGCTCAGTACTTAAAAGTCATTGCAAATTACATATCTTTGTTCGAATGACATTTTGACTGTTGGAGTTATAAAATATAAAAAAAGTTATAAAATATTTTCAAACCACCAAGTTTTGCTTAAACTTGATTATATATGTTGAATGTATTTCTCGAAACCGGCTCTAATGTTTTTAATTAAATGCATTATCGACGGATTAGCGGGAGTGAAACACTTGTTTTGTTCGGTCTTGATTCAGTTAAAATTCATTTTGTTCCGTTTTTCTCTAATTTCCGTTATTTATGCGGTATATATAATTGGTTAATGCAGATTAATTTTATATTTTGATAAAATTCAGTATTGAGGAGGTTCGGGTAAAAAACTAGATCTATCATGGTCCTGAGCTAGGCTCTATGTAATGGGTGGCCCCCAATATTTTAAGATTAAATACAAGCAGCAACAGGAATAATAAAAATTGTGTTTAAAGCGTTCTCTTCTCAAATTTTGTATTGAAACGTTTTCCTGTTGCTTTTTTTTTGTGTACTTGTGCAAATTGTTTGTTTTCCATAGGTTTTATCATTTTTGAGGCACCTATATTTAATTTTTTTGAAGTTGACCCCTTACCATGATTGCTTTGTGTTACTTCCATACAAAAATAAAAATTACAACAAATTTTAACTTGGGCGTCTCGAAAAAGAATATTTTTTTATTTGTGGTGGTGAAACCGTTTCTCTTCAAGCCAAACTACCATGAGGCTGCTCAGTAAAAATTGATATCTATTCAGTAGATTATTGAGTTTTAGAGGTGGTGGTTAGAATAAGATGATGGTTTTTGTAAGTGGCTGCTGTAACTCGTCCAATTATTCCCATCACTGTTTACGAATATGGTTAAAAAATTAATACTAAAAAAAGAATTGCTTGAGGAAAAAGGTGAAATTGAAAAACTTTTGATACACACGCATATGTTAGTGTGTAAAAAAAACAATTAAATAAAACGTATGTTAAATATGTAAGTAAATATTGGCAAAATTTTCTTTTTAGTAAATTTTTATTGGGCCTAATATTGAGTTAAACAGATTAAGTTTCTAAAAAAAAACTATTATTTAATGTAAACTAAAGCACATTAAAAAATTCGAAAATAGTTGCGCAGTTTATGAGAAGGTTAACAGTGGTGGGGGCATGCACCTTAACCTAGGCAACCTCAGGCATATGAACAATTTTAAGAATATATCATCACCTTTTAAACAAGTATAAAATTCGCAAAATGATGAAGTAATTGCAATTAGAACCAACATGTAAAAAATCACAACACATTTACATAAGTAGACATATGTATGTACATGCAAGTATGAAATGCTTTACTGTTTCTCTTTTGCTGAAAAAAGTTGAAAAAAGCTGTATGAACAAAACAACTACAAATACTGTGTTTAAAAATGTTTTTCTTTATGCCGTGTATGCAAGAATGCACATAAGTTCTCATTCTGTTGTTTCTTGATTCTCCTAATTTCAATAAAGAAATCAATAAGATACATGTAATTAAATTTGATGGCATTGGTAGCATCTTCGTGGACGTATTACTCCAAAACAACTGAGCCGATTTCATTAAAACTGAAATTGTGCATATCCGCTGCCAAAAACTTTGGATTTGTGATTAAAACGTATCTACATACGATTATATATATATTTGTTTAAATAAGTATAAACAAAAGAATCTATTTCTAAAAACGATATTGTACATTACATAGATTTGATTAAGGCATTAAAATTATGCGACTGGTGTCAAGTGTCCTTAGTTCTTATATATTGAGGTTTTGAAAAAACTCCAAACTTTCAAAAACACAAACGTATAAAAAAGATGGGCTTATTATACACTGTTAAAAAACTGATCTTTTTTTGTTAATAATATTAATTTGATGTTTCCTGTTTTTTTAAGTGTATGCAGAGACAATGTAGACTTATTTTCTACTAGCGGTCGGCCGCAGTTTCATACGGTTATTATCCAAAAATTTGAGAAACTAGCCCACTCACTTATCAAGACCCTGCAGTTACTGAAAAGGAGTACAGCATTAGGAATGTAAAACTTTTTGTCTCTATATCCTTTAGTTTTGATAGAGCACGGTGATAGAATTTTTCATATGGGCTTAGTAGACTCAGGGGCTATGCCATTCGAAACATTAACAGCTAGTATTCGCTATAAACAACTTTAGATGCTAATTTATTTGTGACAACAAAATGAGCTGATTTTATAGAGTTTCAGCCCCGATAGGGCATTAGACACACATATATGAAAGGTCTGGCGTTGAGACTTGTCAATAGTTAGCGTGAAAGTTATTTTTAGGGTTCCGTACTCATCAGAGATAGAAAGCTGAAATTTGCACAGTGTATGTATTTATAGATGCTTTACAACAACAAATGCTAAAGACAACAACAAGTTTAAAACTACCAGGTGTTTCCATACAACCTAAAGTAACAATTAGTCGTAGCTGCTAAACTGTAAAAAACAGAGAGCTGAAATTCGCACAATATATGTATTTACATATGCGCTACAACAACAAATGCTAAAAGCAACAACATGTCAAAAACTACCAGGTGTCCCTATACAACATAAAGTAACAATTAACCGTAACTTTCAAACTATAAGAGACAAAGAGATGAAATGTGCACAATATATTTACTCGCATATGGCCTACAATAACAAATGCTAAAAGCAACAACATGTCAAAAACTACTAGGTGTAACTATACAACGTAAAGTAACAACTAGCCGTTACTCTCGAACCGTGAGAGACAGAGGGATGCAATTTGCACAATATGTGTATTCACATATGCTCCACAACAACACTTGCTAAAAACAACAACAACTGTAAAACTACCAGGTGTCCCTTTACAACGTAGAGTAATAGCTATAACTCTTGAACTGTAAGAGATAGAGAGCCGAAATTCGCACAGTGTATGTATTCTCAGATGCCTTACAACAGCAAATTACAACAACAACAACAACAAGTGGAAAATTACTAGGTGTCCACATACAACATAAAGTAGCTGTAAAAACAGAGAGATGAAATTTATAAAATATACATATGTATGTATTCACATACGCCATTCCATACATACATTACACATACATACGTACGGAACCCTAAGTGTGCGAGCCAGCCTCGTACTTGACGTAATTTATTATTAAAAGCTGAAGGCGTATGAATGGGATTTGCAGAGGAGTTGGTATCATTGGTATACGAAATAGATATTCAGCTGTTGGACCGGTTATAATAGTCGCTACAATTAAATTATCCTTCAGTTCTTTAATAAGTAGTACAAGTACCGTTACGCATATTGTAAATTTCTACTTAGTGCGATTAAAAAAAACAGGTGGGTAGCGAGCTCTATCTTCCATAGTGATCGCAGTTTGAAACGATTTTCTATTTTTATTTAGCTGGGACCTTTTTGAAAAATTAGACTCTTTATTTTGTTACCCATTTCATAAATGAAAACTCTCCTCGATCAAATGTTTAATGTCAGGTTATAACACATCCAACAAAATTTTTAAGCCATGGACTAATTGGCCTAAGGACTCCCACAAAAGTATTTCATAATATCTATAGAAATTTGGAGTCGAAAAAATGTTTGCCCCAAGTGTTAAAAGATGTTGTGCAAAAACACTATCTGCAATTGCGCAAAAGTAAGGTCGCATATTCGTCTGATATTATGAATTTTCAAGTCCATAGGGGCGGGGATTTCCAGCATGTTTTGATGTTATATTTGTATGTCTGCTGATACAGTCTACTGGAAATCACCAGCCAATGCAAAAGTTTTTGCTCTTCTTACATCAGAGGAGTTTTATGATCGGCCGTTTTCCGATTTAATCCAATGACTTATAAGAGGAAGTTATTTTTAGGAGTTTTGACTTACGAGTCTTACTTAAAATTTATGGAATTTTCGACAGTAACTTTTTTATTGACTCTACTGCATATTTCTTGCGTAGCAAGACTCAAATGAGATTTCAGTGTTTAAGACAGCATATGTTTTTTTTATAATACAAGAACAAATAAACGTGCAAAAAGAAACTAATGTTATACTTAGAACATATAATGCGCAGCTAAAAAAAGAAACTTAGAAACTTTCATATAGTATTAAAAACAAGTAAGAGTGCTATATTCGGCTGGGCCGAATCTTAAATACCCTTCACAATGGTACATACATTCTGATTGATTTTTGGTGCGAAAAGTTGTTTTATTTGGCTTTTAAAGCCGATTTCTTGAAATATCGGGAGACGCTATATCTGGGGTATATATGGGCCGATTTTTTTTGAATTTCAATATCAGATCCACTACCGGGATTTAACACAGGCTGCAAAACTTTTATTTAAATAATTCTTAATATGCTCAAGTTCAACCACTGGGTGACACCAATTCTTTTTAATATCAATGAAATAAAGAAAAGCAAAATGTATTTCTTAATTATTTATCAGTTAACTTTATAGTAAAATTTATTTAACAAAAAATTGCATATAATTGCATTTTTTTTGAATTATAATGCTAAACATTGCCATTAAGTGTGATTTGCTTCTCAATTTACTTACGTATGTGGGTACATGCATACGTATGTATGTATCTATAATAGAAAACTCTAAAATAAATTCTTTATTATTGAATATTTTCAGTGTGTTCCATAAAACAATGATTATATACATACATATATACATACATACATATTTACATTGCTTGCTTTTACAAAATTATTTTTTTCTTGTGCACGTTGCTGATGATCTATTGCGTATCATCATACACATGTGTGTGTATGTACATATGTAAGTACGTAGGGAAACCCAAAATGATTTTTTGTGTGAATGAATTTGAAGACGCAATTGTTTAAAAGAATTTCATTGCGTACCCTTTTTTCAACAATTCTTTATATCACTTTCATTTTCAAGCTCGTGTATATATACATACACATTTTTACACCAAAGCAAAAAAATTGTTTACGCTAACATACTTGCATGCATACATACAAATGTAGATACATACATACCTACATACATACAAATGTATCTACATACATACATACATACATACATACATACATTCATAAATGATCGCAAATATTATATACCTACATATGTATATAATATTATATACATATGTATGTACCATTATGATCGATTTTTGGTACCAAAAGTTGGGTGCATATGGGCCGATGTCCAAAAATTTTCTAATTTTGCCCCTAAACAGCCTGTATGTACCATTCCGACAAATTTTTAGTGCAAAAAACTGTTTCGTTTAGCTTCCAGGCCCGACTTCTTGAGATATCGGGAGGCGCTATATCTCGAACATATATGGGCCGATGACAAAAAGATTTCCAGTTTTGCTTCTGACTAACCTATATGTATCATTCTGATTGATTTTTGGTGCCAAAAGTTGTTTTATTTAGCTTATAGAGCCGATTTCTTGAAAAATCGGGAGACGCTATATCTCAGGTATATATAGACCGATTGCAGACATTTTCAAATTTTGCTTCTAAACACCTTATATGTACCATTCTGATCGATTTTTGGTACCAAAAGTTGTTTTATTTGGCTTTTAGAGCCGACTTCTTGAGAAAACTTGAGGCGCTATATCTCGAGTGTATATGGGCCAATGTCCAAAATTTTCCACGTTTGCCTCTAAATAGTCTATATGTACCATTCTGATTGATTTTTAGTGCCAAAAATTGCTTTATTTGGCTTAAAGAGCGGATTTCTTGAAAAATCAGGAGTCGCTATATCTCAGATATATATGGACCGATTTCAAAAATTTTCCAATTTTGCTTTTAAACACCTTATATGTTCCATTCTAATCGATTTTTGATGCCAAAAGTTGTTTTATTTGGCTTTTAGAGCCGACTTCTTGAGAAAACGGGAGGCGCTATATCTCGAGTGTATATGGGCCGATGTGAAAAAATTTTCCACTTTTGCCTCTAAATAGCCTATATATACCATTCTGATTGATCTTCGGTGCCAAAATTTGTCTTATTTGGCTTATAAAGCCGATTTCTTTAAAAATCGGGAGACGCTATATCTCGGATATATATGGGCCGATTTCAAAAATTCCTTCATTTCTAAAATTTAATGGGCACTAAAAATGATATGGTTTAGTTTTTAAGAAAAAATTTTTTTTCAAAAACCTGAATACAAAAATTGCACAAAATATCCCTCAAAACCCGGTTTTTTGAATATATCTCGGCTATCCGTGGACCTATCTTACTGAATTTCAATAGCAGACCCACTACCGGGGTTTCACACGTTTTAGCGAAAGAATGAGGTTTCTATCTCAAACCGTTTTCTCAGAAACGGTATTTCAACGACTACAGACGGACAGACGGACAGACGGACCGACGGACAGACGGACAGACGGACATCGCTCAATCGTAATCGCTATTGATGCTGATCCAGAATATATATACTTTATGGGGTCTTAGATGGATATTTCAATGCGTTACAAACGGAATCACAAACTTATATATACCCTTACACATTTATGTGAAGGGTATAACAAGCGCCTTATTTAAAAACATGTCAGGAACGTGAATCTACTTAAAAATATATATTCAATTTCTATCATTACCACTGATTCTGTAGTTTACAGAAAACGAGTTTTTCCCACAAACTCTAAGTAACTTTAGTGTACTTTCAAGATACGATACTCTGACTAATCGACGTAATCTTTTTGCTATTAATGTTATGTAAGAAGCTTGATTTCGAGTTTTTGAAGTTTTGCGGAATTTTTGTTTTCCAACGTTGATATACTTATTTGAATTCACTACCAAAAAGTGTGTTTTGCATTAACATAATTATTCTAAAAATAGAAGTAAATCTGATTGAATTGGGTTTCCATAAAAATTTATTATGCATTTTTATAAGCAACCCAAGATAGATATTATTCGGCCTTCTGTTAAAAACCATTTTATGAAGCAGAATTTTATTTTTAAGTGCTTAACTTACTTACCAAATGGAAATACTAAGAAAATAATTCTTCTTACTTCTCTTCGAGTCAGATTTGTAGGCTGTGGGATGGTTGGTGTAATTTGATTATAGGAATATTTGGGCGCTTCTTTTTCTATTTTCGTTGCAGCTAGAATATATCTTCACACAAACGGTCGCCTATCTATCGTGATCTTATGTCCATGGAAAGGGTGAAATGAAAATAAATGTTGTGTACGTGCGCTGATAGGAAAAAGAATGTGATAGAATTTTTTAACAAATAGACTGGCTTTGGAAACATGTTCAATAATAAAATACAAAAGAGAAGAAATTGCTTATCACAACACAAAAAAAAAATTGCTATTGGAAAGCGAAGCTTTAAATGTCAACAAAAAAGTTACAACACGGGATGAGGTTCTAATTGCCATCACCATACCTGATAATAGTTACAACAGAATACGGTAATAAAAGCTTTTGTTACATTTCTAACCATAACGATATATGGATCATTCCACAAAAAAGGTATATGGTATCAATTTCCAAGCATACCTTTTTTATGCCGCCCAATATGTGTCAAAAAGTGGTCGAAAATTGCCTCAAAAGAATCAATGCTTGCAACACTTCGCGTGGTGGTCATTTAAATGATATAGTTTTTGACACATAATGTCAACGTTCAAACTTTATAATAAAAAAGAAATATCGCGAAAAAAAAATATTTCATATGTTTTTTATTTACGTTTAGTTTTGAAACCGCAATATGGACATCCCGTTATATATTAAGCTTAGGTTTTTTTCTACGATAGTTTTTTGAGATTATCAGTATCCCAAATTCCGGTTTAATAATGCTATTTGTTAACTAGAACATTAGGTTTATTAAACTTTTATTAAAAATTTGTTTTTATAAAATTCTTTTAACTAGTGAGCAAGTTAAACCATTTCCAAATAAAAGTGGGGCACCGTTTATAGTTTGGATGATGGAATTTTCTCAATTAACGTAATTTTCTGTGAACGTATATGGCTATATCTTTACTTAACCACTAAAAAAATAGGAAATCAAAACATAACTACAGGTTTAAGCTAAATTAATGCTTTATTATTTAAATTTGCTACCATTTATTAAGCTAACAGTTGTTTATGACTGATACATTAATTTTGCTTAAAAGGCCAATTATCAGTGTTATTCATAATAATATGCTATAGCTTTATAACCTTAATAGTTTAAAAACTCTTTAAAGTATTATTCCTAAATATTATTAGCTAATTGAAAAACATCGAGCCATTATTATAGATTTCGAAAAGGTGTGCTTTAACCAAATTTAAGTTACTGCTAAATAAAAGTAAGCTTTTTAAAATTTGACTGAAATTTTAATTTCATTGAACTATCATATTGTAATACATTTATATTAAATCATTTTTAGGCTCAAGTTCAACCCCTGGTTTGTCACTTTTTAATCAATATTGTTACAAATTTGGTCGTGAACGGACCGATTGTGATTGTTCTAGAACGTACTAAATCATCGTTATTTTATATGTGCGTATATTGTCTTGTTATTATTTGTAAATGAACACAGGAGGTAATACACACATGCATACATAGAAGCTTGTTGATAAACAAAACGGCAGCACAGCGAGTGTGCACATACTGACACACATGTGTGGATAAATAAGCACAGCAGCGAAATAAAAGAAACCACCACCGCACTATACAATATTCGTGTGTGCATGTATGTGCGCGACTCAGATGCTTGAGTTTTACTGCCGCGTGTATGTATGTCGGTGTGTGTGTATATCTTTTGTTCATGATGAGTCATCGCACATCGCATGTATGTCGGTGTGTGTGTATATCTTTTGTTCATGATGAGTCATCGCACATCGCACTATAGATGTGGCGTGATTAGCTTCTGTAAACGTCTAGAATGTTCGAGTAATGATCATTAGAGGTATAAAAGCAGCTGAGCTTAACGCTGGACAGTCAGTCGATTTTTAGCTGCGCTAACGTGTAAAGTGTCTTAAGTAATAAAAAGTGATTAAGTGAAAGTGTTGTTCTTTTAGTAAAGTGTTCTTAGTAAAGTGGTTACAAGTATAGTGTGTTCAAATAAATAAAGTGTTGAACTGTTGATTATTGTAAACTGAACACGTGAGTGTTGTAACTTCATTACAATTAAAGAATCTACGGAAAACGTTTTGAAAAGGTTAAAACGTAACAATATCAAATAAGTAAAATTTTTATAGCTAGGTGGGACCGGCTGTTTCTGGGTAGCAAACACCCTTCATCAGCACCCTATGTACTTTGGCCGTATCAAATTTCACAATTTTGGCACAGCCGCTTTAACCACTCGGCAACCAAAGCTGATGCAGTTTTACTTTCTATTTTTATACTAAACTGATATTAATCAAAGCAGGGATCTTTTTGCAGTCTATTTTATGGATGATTTTTTGTCATCTCAGAAGACTGTTATTCGCTCTTTATTTTAGAGCTTTTTCGTATATGTTCTGGCTTGCATCATTGAGGTCTTGATGCTCATTTATTGTCTACTATAGACGAGGAAAAGCCGAATTTACGCTCAAAAGTGTTCTCTAAATCTAATACCAACAGATGTTGTTTTTAGCCTATTTAGCAAACGTTATAGCGTTATAATGTAACTTTTTTTACCTGTGTTCAAAATACAAAATATTTTTAACAAACTTTCTGATATCCATGAATCTACAACCTTTAACCTTAAGTACTTTGTTTCATTTATACATCTTGAAGATACACTCTACATATTTGAATTTATTTATGTATCTTAAAAAACGTACAAGTTAACAGTCAATTTAAACTTAAAATAATTTTTACCATTCTGTAATTGAATTATTGTGAATATAGTCACTTAAAATCTCCAAAATGGAAGAATATGTCATGGAATAAGATTTTCTAAAAAGGCGCCAAAGACACTATCAATTCAACCGGCCAATGGTGAACATCATACAATATATAATAAATTTGTATACTAATCTTTAAAATTCATCATCTCATTTCATTAACCCCTATTTATAAATCCCATCGAGGATTTATAAACACACACGCAGCACGACTAGCAAAAAGGTAGTTCTCTGGTATAAACCAACCATACAGTCCACTCAATCCCTCTAATCAGGGTACTACCACTAGTTACATCGTGTTCAACATGAAATAATTAAATTAAAGATATTTTAATAACTATTATTAATCAGAATTGTCTTTAAAATTTTACTATTCTATTAAATTCGCTTTGATATTTTTTGTTTACCTACTAATCAATCTTTCATTTATATATGTGTGTGTTTACATGTATACATAATTTTTGAGAGTCATCCAATTAGAGATGGGATTTTACTTAAATTTGTAAGTGGTGGTATGATAAATAATTTGGTACTTTCGATAAATAATGTGGCTCCCATTTATATCTTATTCAACTTAAAGCCAACTGTAATTTTCACTATAACTAGTTTAAAAAAAAGCTAGCAATACTTTCTAAAATTTAAGTTGTTTCTAAAAAGAACCGATTTTAGTGTTTGACTATAATTAAGGCCCATTAAATTTAAAGTATGATGCTTGGATTTGCATTTTTATTTTTTTTTTTGTATTGTAGTTAAAGAACATTTCATTTTATGTATAAAATAATTTACAAACAGTTTATTAAGCTTAATATACTAAATAACAAACATTAATGTTATCTCAATATTATGATTTTTTATGAATAAAGGCGGTAGTCAATAGCCTGCCAGAAATTAATCCCAAAAGAATTAAATAATACTCTAAACAAAAGCATAGAGAGTAACAACAACGAGTATTGGGAGGTTATTTCACTTTTTCAGAAATACTCTATATGTAAGAACACCCCAATAACTAATAGCGACATAAGGCCCGAAGTTACTTTTACTACTTACATACGTTTATCACTCATAAAAAATAATGTCATAATTAGTTTGTGAAATAATTTCTAGTAGTCAGGTCACAGTGCTTAATTATAAGCAATGAGTTTTGAAATTATGGCGCTTTTGCGACAAAACAGTGAATTCTTATGCTGATTTATTTCAAAAAATCCACACATATTAACCCTCTAACCGGCAAGCCTGCCATTAGGCGGTGTATAATAAAAACGTTGCTATGCGGCTCTATGTCATAAAAACTCTGTTCTAACGGTAAATATCAGCAGAGAAACAAACAATTCTCTTACTGAGGCAACTGGTAGCAAGCGTTTGTCAGTTGATTGCAAACTGTTGAGTGCTAAAGATATACCGTCTAATTCATAAAAATTATAACAGGTTTATAAAGCTCTTATTTGACAGATATTCCATACAAATATGTCAAATAACAGTCTTATAAGCCTGTAATAATTTTTATGAATTAGGGGGATATTTTTGACAAAGTGAGTAAATTTGTGTAACAAGTGGAATTTAGAAAGAAGTATAAGTCCTTAGTAACTCATAATTTGCTGATAAAAAAATTATTTTCATACAGGTAAATATATATTCTTTTGTGTCCAGTGTTTTTAATATCAAGTTTTTAGCAAAACTTAGCTTTTAGCCGGTGAAAATGAGACCCCGCCTAAAGGCGGTCCTGCCGGTTACAGGCTACTTTTGCATACTCATTGTTCTAGTTCATATTGTTTCTTCCCACATTTTAAACATTCTAAGAAGAAATTAAAATTATATAATTAAATATGAGTGCAAGTATAAAACGTGTAAGGCAAGAGTAAGCCTGCACCCGTGTCGTAAGCGTTTACCTGCTAAAACCTGCACTAAGCGTAACCATGTAGACGAAGAAGAGTTTTACAAGGAGCCGAAGGTACTTAACAGCACTAAGGATGAGTGTCAAAATCTTTGTGGAATGCTAGGAGGCAATAAGATCTTCATTTTGAAGTATATGTTAGGCATAAAAACCCATATATATGTCCAAAATACGCATTTTTATACCCTTCACATAAATGTGTAAGGGTATATATAAGTTTGTGATTCCGTTTGTAACGCATTGAAATATCCATCTAAGACCCCATAAAGTATATATATTCTGGATCAGCATCAATAGCGATTACGATTGAGCGATGTCCGTCTGTCCGTCTGTCCGTCTGTCCGTCTGTCCGTCTGTAGTCGTTGAAATACCGTTTCTGAGAAAACGGTTTGAGATAGAAACCTCATTCTTTCGCTAAAACGTGTGAAACCCCGGTAGTGGGTCTGCTATTGAAATTCAGTAAGATAGGTCCGCGGATAGCCGAGATATATTCAAAAAACCGGGTTTTGAGGGATATTTTGTGTAATTTTTGTATTCAGATTTTTGAAAAAAATTTTTTCTTAAAAACTAAACCATATCATTTTTAGTGCTCATTAAATCCTAGAAATGAAGGAATTTTTGAAATCGGCCCATATATATCCGAGATATAGCGTCTCCCGATTTTTAAAGAAATCGGCTTTATTAGCCAAATAAGACAACTTTTGGCACCGGAGATCAATCAAGATGGTATATATAGGCTATTTAGAGGCAAAAATGGAAAATTTTTCCACATCGGCCCATATACACTCGAGATATAGCGCCTCCCGTTTTCTCAAGAAGTCGGCTCTAAAAGCCAAATAAAACAACTTTTGGTATCAAAAATCGATTAGAATGGAACATATAAGGTGTTTAAAAGCAAAATTGGAAAATTTTTGAAATCGGTCCATATATATCTGAGATATAGCGACTCCTGATTTTTCAAGAAATCCGCTCTTTAAGCCAAATAAAGCAATTTTTGGCACTAAAAATCAATCAGAATGGTACATATAGACTATTTAGAGGCAAACGTGTAAAATTTTGGACATCGGCCCATATACACTCGAGATATAGCGCCTCAAGTTTTCTCAAGAAGTCGGCTCTAAAAGCCAAATAAAACAACTTTTGGTACCAAAAATCGATCAGAATGGTACATATAAGGTGTTTAAAAGCAAAATTTGAAAATGTCTGCAATCGGTCTATATATACCTGAGATATAGCGTCTCCCGATTTTTCAAGAAATCGGCTCTATAAGCTAAATAAAACAACTTTTGGCACCAAAAATCAATCAGAATGATACATATAGGTTAGTCAGAAGCAAAACTGGAAATCTTTTTGTCATCGGCCCATATATGTTCGAGATATAGCGCCTCCCGATATCTCAAGAAGTCGGGCCTGGAAGCTAAACGAAACAGTTTTTTGCACTAAATATTTGTCGGAATGGTACATACAGGCTGTTTAGGGGCAAAATTAGAAAATTTTTGGACATCGGCCCATATGCACCCAACTTTTGGTACCAAAAATCAATCATAATGGTACATACATATGTATATAATATTATATACATATGTATATAATATTTGCGATCATGTATGTATGTATGAATGTATGTATGTATGTATGTATGTATGTATGTATGTATGTATGTATGTATGTATGTATGTAGATACGTTTGTATGCATGTAGGTATGTATGTATCTACATACATATGTATGTATGCATGCAAGTATGTTAGCATAAACAATTTTTTTGCTTTGGTGTAAAAATGTGTATGTATGTACATACATATGTATACACGAGCTTGAAAATGAAAGTGATATAAAGAATTGTTGAAAAAAGGGTACGCAATGAAATTCTTTTAAACAATTGCGTCTTCAAATTCATTCACACAAAAAATCATTTTGGGTTTCCCTACGTACTTACATATGTACATACACACACATGTGTATGATGATACGCAATAGATCATCAACAACGTGCACAAGAAAAAAATAATTTTGTAAAAGCAAGCAATGTAAATATGTATGTATGTATATATGTATGTATATAATCATTGTTTTATGGAACACACTGAAAATATTCAATAATAAAGAATTTATTTTAGAGTTTTCTATTATAGATACATACATACATACATACGTATGCATGTACCCACATACGTAAGTAAATTGAAAAGAAAATCACACTTAATGGCAATGTTTAGCATTATAATTCAAAAATAATGCAATTATATGCAATTTTTTGTTAAATAAATTTTACTATAAAGTTAACTGATAAATAATTAAGAAATACATTTTGCTTTTCTTTATTTCATTGATATTAAAAAGAATTGGTGTCACCCAGTGGTTGAACTTGAGCATATTAGGAATTATTTAAATAAAAGTTTTGCAGACTGTGTTAAATCCCGGTAGTGGATCTGATATTGAAATTCAGAAAAAATCGGCCCATATATACCCCAGATATAGCGTCTCCCGATATTTCAAGAAATCGGCTTTAAAAGCCAAATAAAACAACTTTTCGCACCAAAAATCAATCAGAATGTATGTACCATTGTGAAGGGTATTTAAGATTCGGCCCAGCCGAATATAGCACTCTTACTTGTTTACAATATACTTTAACTATATTTTAGTTTTCTAGATGATACTAATAACACTGTTTAACAGTGAAAATAGGTTCGAGAAAAAAATATATATAAGGTTATATGTATTTTGGTGATCTATACCCAAATCTGCTTTTAGTTTTTCCTAACAGGAGGATTGAGGGTTAAAATAGTGTAAGTTGAGAATAGTATGAAAAAATTTGATGATGACGTGGTTACTGGAATTTTTCTTAACTATTATGGTTTATTTTAAAAGTGTCATGCTTAGATGTTACGGTAATATTGTCGCATTGGATTGTTTTATAATAGTATGCTTGGATACGGAAACACTATGATACAATTATATAATAACATGGTTACACCTATTTTAAGAACATCATAGCTACATAACAACAATATAATTTCTTACTACAGTATAATGATTGAATTTGACTGCTAGACGATTAGAAATATTAAAACAATATGAAAGCAAATGAGAATAATGTAGATGAAAATTACGATGGTATGTTTGCAGGTGAGAAAAAATTTATATTGTTGGATTGTAACTATCAAGTTCAACAATACTATGTTTCTCTTTGAATATATGCCGCAAGCTCCCTTCTTGATTGTAATTTCTTTCCAACATATGAATTATTTATTTGTAACACACTCGCTAAAGTTGTCTGCACCCTTTTTTTCCTATTTAATGAATTATTAAAAGACTTTCCTTGCAGTATTACAGACATGATTGAATGTCCCCTTGGCAATAAAACTTTATGAAATATGTATATTTCCTCGGAATAACTAATCACTAAACATCATTTTTTGAACATTTTTTTTAAAGAACTAATTTTAATACGTCTATTTCTGATTTGTAGACAACAAAACGAACAGAACTTTAATCAAAATATTTTTTTATAAAATTTGTGACAAGAAAACTAACAAGTTTGGCATTAAACTCAAATTATATTGTACAAAATTTAAACGAAAAAATTAAAGTTCTTGTTAGATAATTTTCTAATATCTTGAGACAATAGAAACAGCCTAGCAAAAATTCTAATCAACCTTTTCTTTCTGCTATCTTATCCATTTTTTATGTGTTCAGGAAAATATAAAAATTAAAATAAGCGAAAATTCAATTTAAATTTTTCTTGAAAACCGCAAAAATCACGTCAAAAATGGTTGCTGAGAAAGAAACCCCAATCTGATATTAAACGTTTTTTAAAAGTATCAGCTTTATCCTTTTGAAAATGAAAGCAAAAAAATCAGATAGTCATATGCATATGTATGAGTTCAGTTCACACACTTATGAACATGTCCTACAGACAAAATCTTATTTTCATTAAAAAAAATTATTTGCAGTGAATTAAAAAAACATCTCCATATGAGTTTTGAATGAAAACTCATTTCCTATTAATTTTAGATTTTATTAATATGCTCAAAATTTAATGGTCTCTGATTAGAAGCATAGTTGTAGACTGCTTGTACATCTAGTTTTTCAACCTCTTCTAAATTCGATTTGACAGATTTACGTTTAAAACCTTATCAATCATTTGTACCACTGAGAAATAGTCAATTCAATTCGGTACGTCAGCTTTTGTTCTAATTATCGATACGCGATGAGACCGCGATCCACTTGCCTTCAACCCGATCGCCGATTTCATTGCAGTTCCTTTATACATGAGATCGGCTCGCAGCCAATATAGCATCGCAAAGAGTGCCTTAGATGCTGTAGATCAGGGTAGAGCATCACTTGTCATCAAGTTTAATGTACGTAGTATCCCTTCAAAAGTCTTGCAGGTCACTGCCATTAAACTATTAAAACACTGGCAACAAAAACTTTTTTTCTTGTTGGCGCAAAACTCACTAGACTCAAAATTAATGAAGAACTGACTTTTAAGTGTAAAAAAGAAAATGCAATTTATGTAGAGTACCACTTCTAATCTAGAACAGTAGAAGTTATGTAATTTTTCGACAAGTCCAAAAAGTATTAGAATTTAGCTTTTCAAAATATTTTTGTAATAAGCGCGTACGTCATCACTTAAAAAAGTAGCTTATCATATTTAGCTGTAGGGTAGAGTTTATGATGCTCACCTGGGTATTATCTTACATACAAAATTCCAATCTAACACAGTCAAAAACTTGCAATGCCAAAAATTGTTTTCGTTTTTTTTTTACACAACCAATAAAAAATTCATGAAAAAGCCTGAAAAGCAATGAAACACTTAAGAAAAAAATCAACAAACAAAAATTGCAATTCTGAAAATTGATAATAAAGAAAACAAAGAAAAAGAAAATACCTACAAGCAAAACTAAAAATTCCAATCCACTTAAGAGAAGATCACGATAAATCAACGTTTTAACGCAGATTTTGCTACATCGTTTCAAATTGTAGAGGTACGTAGTTATATTGATGCAATGTAAATGCTCAATATATAAAACTATATAAACCTATGTAAACTTAAAAATAGATTTATTGGATAAAAGATATTAAAATCAAGTATTTTCAGAATATAGTATCATTGCAATCATGACTCACAAGACCTATGAAAAAGTTGAAATTATAAATTAAAAAAATATTAGGTCTTGGATTTTCTACACAACTTTTCATGAGGAAGATAATGCAAAACGTACTTGTAAGATTGTCACCCCACCATTACTAATCATTCCCAACGTACATGTAGTGGAGTCACATGTATGACCCACTTCCTAGAGTTCGTTTTCCCTAATATTTCTTTCTTACACACCAGAGCCGTACCATGCCACAATTAAAATGTTGCCCCTCAAAAACGATTTTTTGAATATTTGGTAGTAGACTTTTTTTCTCTTACCAAAAGTTATCGAAAAGCTGTTGCCCAACATCGAAAAAGATTTTTCCTTACAAATCGACCCCTACTAGCGTGCATCATTATATTATGGTGTGTAATTTGTACCACAAATACAATTTTCTCATGAATTTGTCATACATTTTTTTAACGAAGATCTCAATGATGCAAACCAAAACATGTATGAGAGATATATGAAAATTACAAAATTTTCCACATTTTTCAATTTAATTATAAATATTGTCCAGAAGATGATAAAAAACTCATTGAATAATATTGTTAATAAATTTTATTTAAAAAAAACGATCTGCAGCTGCAAAAATTAGTCTTTCCAATACTAAGAAGATCAAATAAAAATTATATATTTAATTCGAAAATAAAGTTGTATCTATTGAATCATAAAAGATAGAGACTTGAAATTCGCAAATTATATGCAGTCACCAGGCCCACACAACAACAAATACCAAAGATAAGAGATTTTCAGAAAATATTCACCACAATTACAATCTCCTATACTGGGACAATTCCCCAAATCTGAGAACACTGAACCAGTATTACATGGAAAAACAAAATCACACTTTAATATCCCCTAAGGTATGCAACATTGTTCAGAGGCTATATTGTTTTTTATTTTTAGTAAAATAATATTAACAGTTTTATATTACTATTTTTTCCAGTGAACTCGAAAAAGTTCAGTGGTTTTTTCATTTGACATTGAAAAGGCCTTTAATAAGTCTACCACTATGGTATATTGTTCGAGATTATACAGATTGGTTTCGACCCCTCAATTATAAAACTATTTCAGAGCTTTATCAATTGTAGGAAATACATTTGGTAGTACTCAGCCGGATTTCATCGCATCTTATGTGTGCTGATGAGTTTTATTATCAATGGGGAAGTTGAGTTTATGCTGCAAAGAGTAGTGCAATGTTCAAGAAAATCTTCATCAAAATCCCAATATACGGTAGTGCCCGGGTCTAAAATATTGAAGTTGGCATTAGGCGGTAATGAGATAGAGTTCAAGGATAATATCAAATATCTTCGTGTTAGTTTTAACAAACTTATGAAATTTAGCAACCACTTTTCTTAAACAGATCCAATCGAGTTAGAGATGCATTTCCTAGGTTATTTAAAATAAAAATTTTGCCCGTCAGTACTAAACACCTTTTGTACAAATAACGTATAAAGTTAATTCTTCTCAGTGCGTTTTTTATGTCGTTTAAAATTTCAAAGACAAGAACGAATGGATTTTAAATATTTTAAAGACATGTGCTGAGGAAATGGATAGAAAAAAATTATAAATGTCGGAGTAAAAGGTTTTTAAACCTATTACTGTGACTGGTGCTTTTTATTTGTTTGCTGTTTTGAAACAACAAAGATGTGTCCTTTATCTGATCAAGCTCTGCATTTAATACAGAGCTTAAAATTTTAAAAGCAGTGTTATTTAACTGGCATTAAAAGAAGTTATTTTGCTTACTGAAAGCAGGCTTATTTCATTGGGATTTTGCAGAAGAAATTAAATGAACTTCCTGGTCAAAACTAGGAGGTAGAATTAATTGATTTATTTATTTATTTATTATTTACTATTTCTTTTTTTTATTGTTCGCTCACTTAGCGAACTTTAAAAATTTCAAAACATTGTTGTTGTTTTCAGTGTGTTTTTGTAAGTTTTGATAACGCGGACCTGTCACTTGGTTTTAAGGTTTAAGTCTTAATTCGGGTCCAAAAATAGACCTTACAAATGTTTTTGGACCTGAGTTATTACATTTAAATTGGCTCTTAAAGCAAATAAATAATTAAGCTCATTTTTGGTTTTAGTGTTAAGTTAATCTGAGGTAGATGGAACTCTACCAGTAAAGATGGAAGCCAGGGTTAATTTTAGGAAACTAAATTAATAATTTTTTATTGGCCCATATTAAGAAGTTTATGATACTAATAAATATTTTTAAGCTATTTTGAAAAGAAAAAGTTTTCGTTTCCTGGTACCAATATTTCGTACTAAGTTTAATACGCAATATTTTAAAGCAATGCTTTAAAAATTCAAAAGACCGGAAATGCGAACATTTATGTAAACATTTATAGGTAGCTGTTGCGAATTTATTTCCTTCATTCGTAAATATTGTTGTGGTCAGGGGAACATAAAATTGTTTTACTTTGCCATTCACCTTTGCCAATATTACCTCCCTTTGTAATGAACTAGCAATTCCATAGTCCTTGCCATGGTAAATAAATGAAGCTTAACAATATTCAGCCACAACGATACCTGCTCAATTGATTCTTTCCGCTTGTTTTTTTTTTAAATTTGTTTTCAATTTAGGTCAAGTGAGAGAATTGGAAAAAAAAAGAAAAAGTATTGTAAATAACCAAACATACACAGAAAAAAAGGCATGTTTCCACGTTCTGAGACAAAAATATATTATTTTGGGTTTAATATGAATATTGTAATAACTTTAAAAAATAATTTGCTATAAAAAAATAGCAGCAACAGTTTTTTGGAAAATTCGTCAAAAAACATTGTGAAAAAAAAATTATTTACATATGGAAGAGTATTTTAAGTGAACTTCAAAGGTTTTTAAATAAATATTTGTCAGTTTTTGCAGATAACACCGCAATTATCTACTCCGGTAATATTGCCCAAGAAATTATAAACAAACTCCAAAGAGCATTGGAAGAAGTAACCCTCTATTTCAATAGCTGAACAAAAATAAATAAATATTCGTAGAGCTCTAAAGCTAGTAACGGAGTTTCTATTAGATGCGATATGATTTTGAACTTACTTTTCAGTCATTTGTAATAAATCGTGATCTGTGATTTGTTTTTTCTTTCTTTCATAATTTAGAGGTCATGTAAATAATACAATAACAAAGTTTGTAAATTATTCATTTTTGTTATACAAAACTTCAATTGCATTTTTTCCTGCACTTTGCCATTACATGGTCCTAATAGTCATCACGTGTTCTATTCCGAATTCCTGAAAATTTGACTTTATATTTCCTTTATTTATTTTCAAGTGCCGCTAGGAGCCAGAACCGTCTAAAGAAATGCAAATATTGCAGCTGTTCAGAACACTGAAGACTGCAATTCGTCGATTCCAAGACGTTCTTAAAATTAGGGTTGGATCCATATAAAATTGTTATCAGTCATGAACTGAGGCCATCGTAAAGGTCGCAAATTTGCTGATTTTGCATTGGAACAACTTGAGAACGATAACTACTTTTTTTTTAAGAAAATCATCTTCCCCCGAGGCTTACATTAATTTGAGTGGTACGGAAAATCAACAAATTACTCATGAAACTCCATTTCATGAGCTTAAATAGACAGTTTAGTGTGGCTTTTGGCCTGGTGAAATCATACGTCTCTACTTCTAAACAAATGAAGGTGATAACACAGTTATTGTCAAGACCGATGTAGATCAATGCTAACCATCGTTTGGAAATTCGATTGTTTTAAGAAATTGTGATTTTGAATGGTGTCCAAGAAGTTGTGATTTAACAGCCTTGGACTTTTTCTTGTGTGGTTATTTCAAGTAATTCGAATTAAACCAGACACCCTTCATGCTTTACTTGTCATTATTAAAAGTGCCATTCATGGCAAACGACTTGATTTATTGGAAGAATTGCTCGAAAATTGGGTTCGTTCCTGCAGAGAAATTTGTAAAGGCCATTATATTGACGTTTTTGTTTTTCACTTAACTGTATGGGTTGTAAGCAAACAGATAGCTGACAACAAGTTGCCTCCTGCGGGCTCATATAAAAAGGATTATAGTTCAAATAAGTTTATTCTAATAAACGAAACTGGGGGCAAATCACCGCATTCGAAATCGAGTCTTCTTTCGTGTGTACAAATATTTCGACGGCTGCAATTTTTTGGATCACAGTATTCGATCGCAATTAATATTGTCTACTACTATTTTTTACATCCCAGTACGCATTGGTGAAAAACTTCAAGATAAATGAATACAAATGTGTTTTTATGTTTCTCATCTTCGGAATCGGAGGATGGGTCCAATATTGCCATTATAAGTAGGAACATTTGTGACAAAATGCCACAATTTAGTTTGCGAGTTTTACAAACGTGTTCTAGGTAGCTGCATACTCCTAAAAGCAAATCCGTTTTAGCGAAAGCCCATTGTAGTTGACAAAAATCTGTTTCATATAAAATAAAGGAAAAATGCATAAAAGAATACACTGACTCGCCCAACAAGAGCTCCCTACTACCGTGCAGGTGACCGAAACCATTTCACGTTCTTACGTTTTCGTTGTTTTAGTATTTGTGGATGTTGTGTTGTTGGGGATACCAAATGGTATTCCCTTATATGAGAAACCATCTAGATTTAACGTTTTTGCTGCTTTTGGTATTTGTTGCAACGGCAAGGCAACTCAATATACTGTGCAAGTGTCAAGTATTCCTTTGCTGTAGCAGAAGAAAAACTATATAAAGGTTGTTTTTTCGATGTCTAGAACTTTAAGTTGCAATAAAACAACGATGGATTATTCGATTGACATAAATGTTATTTATCTGAAAGATAATCTTGTGGCATTGCATTTTAAATATGATTTCTGGCATATGACCGCCACGGCTGGCGCAGATGTAGTCCAATCTGGACTCCAATTTTCGATGACTTTTTCCAATATTTGTAGCCGTATATCAAGAATAACACGGCTTATCCGCATAGACCAATGACTTTACATAGCCCCACAGAAAGTAGTCTAGCGGTGTTAAATCACAAGAATTTATAGGCCAATTCACAGGTCCAAAACGTGAAATTCGTCACAGGTCACCAAACGTGTCTTTCAATAAATCGATTGTGGCACGAGCTGTCTGATATGTTGCGCCGTCTTGTTGAAAACACATCTCCTGGACATCATGGTTATTCAATTCAGGATTGAAAAAGTTAGTAATCATGGCTCTATACCGATCTCCATTGACTGCAACGTTCTGGCCTTCATCGTTTTTGAAGAAGTATGGGCCAATGATTCCACCAGCCCATAAAACGCACCAAACTGTTAGTTTTGCTGAATGTTATGGTGTTTGGACATACACTTGAGGATTAGCTTTATTTGAAATGCGGCAGTTTTGTTTGATGACGTAGCCATTCAACCAGAAGTGCGCTTCATCGCTAAACAAAATTCGCATATGAAAATCGGGAACAACGGCAATCTCGTTTTGCACTAAAATTGCACTATTTGCAAGCGTTGTTCAGGCGTGAGTCTATTCATGATGAATTGCCAAACCAAACTGAGAATAAATCAATTGACAGCTGTTAAATCGGTCGCCATCTTGAATAGTAATGCCAACTTAAAATTCTATACATCGAAAAAAACACCCTTTAGTTTGAGAAATATTCAGTTGTCTACATACGTGTACAGCTTTATCTGCTGTGTACATCAGACATTCCAACTCCAGGATCAAATAATGATAGCTACATTCGCTGATGACACTGTTTTATTGTCATCCCATGAAAAAGCCACTTCGGTTGTAAAAAACCTACAACAAGTGCTGAATATCACGTTGGACTGATTTCGTAGTTGCGGAATACAAGTTAGCACTGACAGTTCAAATACTTTACACAAAGAGGAAGGTACCGAAGATTCTACTCATTGAAAATAAATGCATCACTCATTATTTCGTACACAAAAGCGAAATATCTAGGTATAATAATTGACTCCAAACTAATATGGAAAGGCAGCGTTAGGCAGAAAAAAAAAATGAATTAAGCAACAAGTGCAGATAACTATTTTGGCTGCTAGGGAAAGAATTTAAGCTATCAACTCAAAATAGACTTCTTATTTTCAACACAATTATTGCGTCAATCTGGAAGTACGGCGTAGAAATCTGTGGGGCACTGCAAGCACAACTAATTTAAATTTATTGAAAGGATCCATACTAAAATACTGGGAATTATAGTCAACGCAGTAGTACATCAGAGATGAAGACATACATCGAGATCTAAATGTCAAAACAGTAAAAGAAGTCAGCCGCGATAGCTGCCTCCAACATACAACTCTTTTAACAAAATATTCCAACGCGGAACTCAGAAAGTTGCCGGCAAAAGAAACCCTGGCACCCAGAAGACTCAAACGTTATGTACCTTCAGAGTTAGTTTACCGCTTCTAAGAAGGTAATAATGATGTGTAAAATTAAGTTTTTATGTCCATATATTTATGTCCATATATGCATAATTATTATTTGACATAAGTTATCTTAGTCATTGAATTAAGATAATTAACTCCACATAATGTAAATTGAATTTCTTATTGTCACATCTTGACAGGTGTAATGGAGATGGAATGCGAATGAAAAAATTACTTATTGTCACATCGTGACAGGTGTAATTTAATTGGGATTTAAAAAAAAGGTGTTTGTTTAAAATAAAGTAAAAACCAGTCCCGTTATACTTTATCGCGTTCCGCTTCTTGAGTTTTATAGAAGCTGATGAACTCGATTAACCGAAATGATGCTTGTTTATTCGAATGGTTTTCGGTTACCCGGAGTCTACTGCTTTTTTTTTATTATTTCTGCGTTATTTGTGATGTTAGGGATTTATTTTATTTATTAGATCCTACCGGCAGAGCACAAATAATGTTAGGGTCCTACCCACTAGACGCCAAATAATGTTAGGGATTTAATTTATTATGTTTAGTTTCCTTTTATACTCCTGGAGTGCTCCGTAAAGATCGCAGGCAGTTCTTTATTAAATGATAGATTGTTTATTGATTGAGTGATTCCTCTTTATTCACAAATCTTATAACTATTTATACTAAAAACAATAAACTAAAATATAACAATTCGGCATAACTTATGACCTAATTACCAATATTAACAATTATGACTTAATTAATATTATTAGTAACAATATTGCTGACTGGAGCGAATATGCAGAATTACCAGTCAGCACGTAAATAAAACAAACTTATGACCTAATTATTTATAACTTAAATTATGCGAGGGTGACTCGCAACAGTGATTATAAACTCCTTTTTGTTTTTGCAACCTATTGTGCTTTTTGTAATTGTTTTACTTTTTTAAACTACCTTGTTTCTACATTTGCATAATGGAAATAATTCGCACTTGCATTTTTGCAACCTGCTTTGCTTTTCTTACAATTTTTCTGTTTCAAAGAACTTCTGTTATCATGTTTTTGCACTATTATTATTTACATGAAAATATTATTAAAATAATAAATCACAAAAAAGGAACTTGAGACTTACATATAGCAAAAACGGTAGCACATTATTTAGCAAAACTTCTTATTTGGGAAATGTCTAAGTCAGGAAAGAAGAGTTTTATTTTGCATTCTAGTAGCCTGCATCTACATACATTCAAAGCTTTCTGAATATTATAATGAAACCTGACAAATGGCTGCCATAACAAAAATAAAGAAATATTAATAATGAAAAAAAATTTTAAAACAAAAAAAAAACAAATAATTTTTCAAATTTCCAAAGTAGAAATTACATAATAATATTACACACTTTGTATTTCATGTTCATAAAGAAATTTGCTTAGCAATATTAAATACAGACATAAATGAAAACTAGCAAAATATGTTTTTCCTTTCTCAAAAAGGAAATAAGAATAAAGAGATGTAGGTTTTTCTTTTTATTGTTGAAAATTAATAAAACATACAACAGGAGACAGCAGTAGTAGACATTTTGTCTCTTAGATCTTCAGCAACTTTTATTGGCAGTTTGTATACGTTTTACTATTTTCAACATGAACGGAACAGACATATTTCAAAAAGCTCTGAAGCAACAAAACAAAAAAGGCCACTTTCAATGAACTAACAGTGATTACCCACTTAACCATGCGGTACATGTTTTGAGTCTCAAGCGACTTTCCTTAAATTTGATAAGTATGTTATGCGGGATCACTTGGCTCCTAGAAAGGTCCCGTTGTGATAAACTTGATAAGTAACTTTTGTCATGAAGAACTCAATTTCATAAAAATACGTATTAGTTAGTTAATTTGATAAGTAACTAATACGTATTTTTATGAAATTGAGTTCTTCATGACAAAAGAACTCTCACTCTTCTTTCAGCTGAAAGAATACATATTTTTAACAAAAGTTATAATCTAACGAGATTTTAGAAAACTTACAACTCATGCAACGTAGAATAAATATTTCTAAATAAAGAATATTTTTTATTTGTAAATAAAGCATATTTACAAATTTCATGCGAAGTACAATTGAGCTCTTGAAAAATTTCTTAGTGGCAAAGTGATAAAGTATTATCAGCCCAAAAAGATCAAATATTTCAAACACCTTAGGATAGTGGTAACTCATAGCCACTGATTATTACCATTTTAGCTACGACTTGCTCATTGAAATTAGTAATTTGTTTGTAATTTTATATAAGCATGATTTGTAATGGTTTTTAAAATAAACCATTTTTTAACAACGAAATATTTTTAAAGTGAAGAAATGCATATTTGGTGTTATATACAAAACATGGACAAGGCTGTAAGTCAAGAAAAGCATTTTTAAATTATGCGAAGATCAGTTTCTTAAAAAAGTCGTTTATTTGAATACTCTAAGGAAAGCATATCAACGATATTAAAATATCATTAATTGAAATATCAAACAAAGACAAAACTCTAAAGTAAACCGAAACAATTATAACACTATTCTGGACTTGTAAAATACTAATTGCTACGCAGGTTTTGCAATTGAATCACTTTTACATTTTGGAAAGTTCTACGGAATACGAATATTGTAAAACAATAAAAAAAAATTTTAATTTAAATTATAGAGTTGTAACGATATTTCAGTGATTTTCTTTGCAAATCTAATGCCTTTGGCCATTAGTGAACAGACTTAACATTTATGTATATAAAAATTATATGTATATGCATTGTTCCACCGCAAGCAATTGAATTACTTCAGAAATTAAATTTGTTATCTTTTAAGTTCCTTTAAAAGTGACCGACTTGTGATGTGGAAGCATTATCTTAAACTTGTATCTAGTGATTAAGAAAATACAATCGTATGTAATATATATGTTGTATCAGCTTCTTCGGCTGACTGGGTATCATTAAACTAGAAATTCTGTATCACAGCCAGGGAAGCAACATAATCATCATCAAAATTATCTGAAACAAAAAAGGAATGAACAGATGAATTTATTGCCTTTTTGGTAAGAATTTTACACTTGAAGGATTTTAAGACGATTTTGTATAAATAAAATATGAATGACTGAATATACACATTAAACTGCACAATTGTTAAGCTCATTTTGACATCAATGCCAGAGAAGGGGGGAATCAAGAAAAATAAATAAAAGGAATTAAATTATGATGAATATAAAGAAATGTATTGGAATGAATAGCAGCTACGAAACAAAAGAGAAAGAAGAAACTTAAATCAGTTTTGTATTTATATTAATCTTTCTATAAAAATATTTTTTGCTAAGAAAGTAGAAAAAAATCAACTCAAAAAAAAAAGAAAATTGTTATTTATGAAAAAAAAATTTATTTAAGTAAAGAATTTTTCTTCGGAAAACCTTGTTGTTCAAAGCTTGTGCCTGAACTCGTTACACTGGTGAAATCATCAGCCATGATTTAGAGCAATATATCTTGCTACAAATGGCAGTCCATTACTGCATAAATAAGATGAGAAAGCGGTGGTTCTGTTGCGGAAAATAATTTGTATACCATCGTATTTCTTTGGTCACACGTAATTGTCGATTTAAAATTATTCAAATGCAATTACTGTATGCTGTAAAAATTTTATAAACTTGCAATTAGCAAATACATATTCTACGTAGATACATGTGCTTTCTAAAAGCTCCCAAAATACTAAAAGATCTGCAAAATATATATCATAATATCTTAAATGTCTTATTTCGATATGCATGTATATTTTTCACTAATTTTTTTCGATAGTTCTTAATAACTATAAAAACAATTTCCAAGCAGACACAACAACTATAAGAAAAAAATACAGGTCAATATTTAACAAAAAATTAGTATATGATAATAAAATGTTTGTTTGCGGCATTTTAAATACAAATATTTTGTTTGCCTCTGCTATATATATATACATATGTATATATAACATTGTTATGGCAGCCATAGTTAAACATGTTTTTTCTCTGCGTACAACAATAGCCATTATTCCTACAAAATCTTTATTTTATAAGCCACCGAACACAAAATAAATACTTGTTGAGAGAGAAGAGTGGAAACAAAACAATTCGCTATTCTCTTTGCTCTATAGCTCTTTGCTCTGATTTAGCATTGGAAGTGTACAACTGCGCAGCAAACAAATGTAAAAACGTATTATATGGAGTGATTGATTTAGTCCTACGTTGATTCGAAAAGGGCAGGAAGCTTATACATACTTGTACACATACATACATTTGTATCATTTTGCTCTCTTTATTCTTCTTCTAGCTGCGTTATTTCACTTAAAATACTGTTTGCTTTCATTTCCAAAAACAATAAGGAAATAATTGTTTTCATTATTTTGGTTTTGTTTCTGATTTTCTTACGGCGATATTTGAAACAAATAGGTATGAAATGTTTTGTTACGTTTGTGTTTATACACTGATATTATGGACCAAGGGCATCAGTTTCAAGAGCTCAGATCAAAAACTACAAAGCAACGAACCTTACCGTCCGATAATCACAAAACTTTTTTTATAAAAAGCATGAAGTTTACTTAACTAGCATGTGATTTCAACAAGACACTATTGTGGTGTGTAAACTAATGGCTAACTTGAGAGGCTAGTTCGTTCAGCAGTTTGTTTCAATGTTGGGACCAGTCGTATTTGCAGCTAGGTCGTGCAATTTAACACTTTTAAGCTGTTTTTTGTTTAGCTATATTAATGATTATGTCTATATAAATAAGACCTGAAGGCTGCAATGCACTGAAAGCCACTGCTAAAAACCTTTATTAGTGACATAGGCCCGAAATGTTAGAAAGATAATGCCAGTTATACTCGTTTGAAGAAGCTATTGGAAGTTTAGTCGTGTTCTATCAACTTAAATAAAGATCTCATACATTGCTCTAGCTTTTATTTTATGCTTTTTAATCAAATTAAAACTAACGGTTTTTTAATGTGTTTGTGCAAGAGCTCGGAAATCGTAAAACTGGCATAAGAAGGCTAAAAAACTCATTATTTATAAATCTTGTTGTCGGGAAGGAAAGGGGTCGGTTTTAGTATGATGGTACCAATTGCCGTAAAATGATTTTGTACGAGAAGCCGATGTTGGTTATACCATGGAGCAGAAAAAATAATACTAATTTATAAAATACTAATAACTTATATTCTACTGTTATAAATGCTAACAGTTGGGCACTTTGATATAATTGAAATAATTTGTAAGTTTGGACTAGTACATTTGATAATAAAAAGGCTCAATTGTTTCTGCGATAAAAATTCAGTGAAGCTGCACGCAAGACAATTATTTCTGCTAATATTTTCTAATTTTATCCATTGATTCAAATTTGAAATACAAAATTAGCTATGAAGTTCATGTTCATAACAGTATGAGTTGGCTGTGACATAAATAAAAGAAAAAGTTCTGCGAACCTTAAATCATTCTTATAAAAGAAATATAATTACTAAGCAAAAATACGTTTCACATAAGTAAGCACTAAAAAATGCTCACTCCTTACAAAACTACCTCGCTGGAGCATATCTCTGGATGTTATTCTTGGAAACCATAAATGCCTTGAAAATCAAATCAAGCTACACAGTGCAACCTTCTGCGCCTACGAGCATGCAACTTTTTCAGTTATTGAGCTTTTTCTTGCAAAAACAAATTTTCGTATTAAGTCTCACGACAAAACAATTGCTCGCTGTAACAATCCCACAGTTGTAAGCGAGAGAGGATGCACTAACATAAGTATGACATAATACATTTATGAAATAAATTAAAAACAAGCGAAACTAAAAGATCTACCAAATGAGACATAGCGAATAAAAATCGTGTGATGCCGAAGCAGATTATTAAGCGGTAGCACATAATTTCTAGCTTACAAACCTGCTTCCAGGTAGACCGATATTTTTGCTAAGTACTTTTGTTTCTTTACTTTACGTGGATACTCGGCAAAAGCTTCCAGCCATATGCATAAACATACACTTAGGTACTAAAACGGTGTACATTGTGAAAATGGATCGACATAAGAGTAGTAACTCCATATTTTCATATATTTACAAGTTCTAAGTTAACAAAAATAATTTCTATACAAAATGTTTAAGATTTAACTTCTTCAACAGCAAAACAGTGAGCCTAGAATTGCTGAACTTTTTGTACTCGGAACAGCTGCATACCAATGATATTTTCATTCAGATTAGTGGCATGGCCTAGTCATAAATTAGAATTTCTCATCTATTCTAATGGCAAGTGATTGCCCCTGCTAATGATTAAACTTAAAATTTTAGCTCTATGTCAATTCCTTATATACTGAGTTAAATTTTATATAAACAGGAAAGGCGATTTAGAAACTATCGATGAATTTTTTCAAGTCTCCCGCTATGCCTTTTACTTCACCTAGTTCCAGTAAACAAGTACTTAAATAAATTAAGTCAAGTACGAGGCTGGCTCGCACACTTAGGGTTCCGTACGTATGTATGTGTAATGTATGTATAGAATGGCTATGTGAATACATATGTATATTTTATAAATTTCATCTCTCTGTTTTTAAAGCTACTTTATGTTGTACGGGGACATCTAGTAATTTTCCACTTGCTGTTGTTGTCGTTGTAATTTGTTGTTATAAGGCATCTGGGAATACATACACTGTGCGAATTTCGACTCTCTATCTCTTACGGTTCGAGAGTTGTAGCTATTACTCTACGTTGTATAAGGACACCTGGTAGTTTTACAGTTGTTGTTGTTTTTAGCAAGTGTTGTTGTGGAGCATATGTGAATACACATGTTGTGCAAATTTCATCCCTCGGTCTCTCACGGATCGAGAGTAACGGGTAGTTGTTACTTTACGTTGTATAGGGACACTTGGTAATTTTCGACTTGTTGTTGTTTTTAGCATTTGTTATTGTAGGCCGCATGCTAGTACATATATTGTTCACATTTCATCTCTCTGTCTCTTACAGTTTGGGAGTTACGGCTAATTTTTACTCTACGTTGTATAGGGACACCTGGTAGTTTTTGACATGTTGTTGTTTTTAGCATTTGTTGTTGTAGGGAATATGTAAACACATATATTCTGCGAATTTCAGCTCTTTGTCTTTTATAGTTTAGCAGCTACGGCTAATTTTTACTTTAGGTTGTATTGGGACACCTGGTAGTTTTCGACTTGTTGTTGTTTTTAGTATTTGTTGTTGTAGCGGCAAGGTACAACAACATCCTGTGAAAATTTCAGCTCTCTAGCTCTTACCGTTTCGGAGAATGGACGCTGTGACGGACGGACGGACGTACTTGTCTCCGTAATAGGGTTCCGTTTCACTCTGATGAGTACGGAACCCTAAAAACTGTTAAACCAAAAATGTTTAAGAAAATTAAATCCTTTAGCATTTATCACCGGTTATGTACAACCACGCATACAGATGTAGCTACAACAATAGAGTAACAAATACATCACACTCCTTTACGCATACACCAGTAATAGCAGCTAGAGCCAAAAGAACATATCGCAAGACAAACAGAAGCAGTGTGAAACATAATGTTAGAGGAAAACAAAAGAAAACAATAATAGTGTAGAAGAAAGAAAAATTTTTGCTGATGAAGTAAAAATAACGTCTGCATTCATGAGACAAGAAGAAGGTGTAATAACAAACAATACGAGTGCCATTTCCGAATTCTAAGACTGGTAAAGGATTAAGAAATATTCTCAACCTAATTGTTTAATTTTAAATGCCTGACAGGCGTGTTGTTGTGTTACCTGTAACAATTTCATTAGTCGCTGAAATGTGGGTGTTGGCATTTATAACGTTAATAGTTTCATGCGAAATAGACTTGTAAGAAAACTTTGTGTGTAGGAGCAAATTATATAAAATAAAATTATACATTGTGAACTTTTCTCCATGATGATTGTATGGTATTTTGCGTCACAGCTGTAAGATTCTAATTTGAATTTAAAATTAATTTCTCTTTGCCGGTAATGCAAGCAGGAAGGCTAATCGGCAATAGTAACATATTATATCAAAATTGCTTGTAGAGTTTTTTGTCACTATTCTTTTGTAAAGACGTTATTTAATTTATAATCGTTCTGTTTCACTGCCAGCAGTCAACGTTGGCTTAGTTGAACGCAAATAAGAAAAAATAAGTATTTAATATGAATTATAGAAAAAGAAATAGGTTTGTGTGCATTTTCATTTTATTTATTCGTTTTCTTTATTCATATTTCCTTTCATTTAAAATATTTTAAACATCATTCTGCAAGAAAGTATGCTATACAAATTTTCATTAGATACTTTGATGCACAGTAGCACAAAATTTTAGTAAGAATAGATGGACTCTTACACAGCAAAATATGCCGGGTTAAGATGGGAATATAACAAAAACCGAGCATTATGTTTATTAAACTGTGTCTTCGCCTAAAAAAATTTTCTAAACGAGTTTCGGCCAGACAGAGGCTTTACCTTCTATTCGTATAGTTTCTGAAACAACAAAACAATATCACATATTACAAAAACCATAATTCTCAATATCACATATTACATAATGTTCACGGACACTATGTCTAAGTCGATATCATCTTACTTTAGGCGCGATATATTTTGATGATTTTAAGCTTCTTGTATTGTGAATAAAAGTGCGGGAGGATTTACTATCCAGTTAGTAAGTCCCTATAGCTTGCAATTTCTCACGGAGTTGAGAAATTGCAAGGACGAGGGAAAAAAGAGATAAAGAAAATATAACAAAGAAATTTGTTAGTGTGAGGGAAGAATCGATGGTAGAGATGTAAATGTAACTCACCGGTTGATTGTTGGTTTGAGAGTGTTCTTTTAATTTTATTTCAATAGCAGTTAAGGCTTTTAGTACACACATTAACACTATGTAATCATTATTGCTGTTAATATAATTTATAGTAACTTTATGTAATAGAAACTGCAAAATCGTATACGGCAAATTCAGTTCCAATTCATTTATAATAATTCAGTTACAAATCCATACATATGTATATATGTAGGTATAAAAAGTATTTATAAAAAAATGCATAGATATAAAAAATATATACATACATAGATAGTAAATAAAAAATCATTATGCTAATTTAGACATATTGAAATAGGAAAATCAACTGTGAGGAAAAAGTTAAGGCTCTATATGAGTACAATGATATGTACCCTCAACACTTGTTCTGAAAGGTGTAAAAACTCCTAAATTCAGTGAGATGAAATGCGTTTTAATAACAACAGGGTATTGTCATACGCTACAGAAATTAAGACTAAAACAGATTACAGCAACTATGAAAAGTATCCTTGCGGTTACTTATGAAAAACAAGAAAAAATAGATTATTTATTGACTACTCAACAATATATTCTTTTTTAAAATTTTTAAATCTCAAACTATATGTAATATCAAATTTGATACAATTTTTTTTAAATACACCTTAAAAATGTTTGGTTCCACTGTTTACTATGTGAATTTTGCATACGACAAAAAAATGGAAAAGATACTATTGCATGGCAATTTGAAAAATATCTTTAATTTATTCTTTAGCAGAATGTACGAATAGATATATAACAGGCTCAAGTTTTTTGTAACTCGTTAAACGTAACAATCAAAACATGTGAAAAGAGAAAATAAAAGGTAAAATTGAAGAAACTCTATAGAAAAAATGAATAACCAAAATTGTGATTATGATTCCTTTGTCTGCTAAAAGAAAATCCTTTTATTTTCTCCTTCTTCATATTCGTGAAACTTACGTATTTATATGCTAACGTATATATGTAGGTGCTCTTAAGATATTTTGAACAATCATGGTGGGTGTTTTACTATGAGTTATGAAAAAAAAAATATATAAAATAATTTAAAAAAAGAGCCAACGTTATATGTTTCGCTCTCTGTTAAGTGCACACTAGAAAACGGGAACAAATTTGTAAAGTAATCAAACAAGCAGTCACTTAAAAGCAAAGTTCAAATTATATTTCAAATTAATTAATATTAATTATTCTAACTTATTCTTATATAATTATTTTTCTATTAAGTTTATCAGGCCTAAGTTCTTTCTATATTATTTTTGTGATTGAAATTAATTAAATTAGACAAAGAAGACATCAAAGACATTTAGCAGGGTGGAAAAGTAGTTGTTTCGAAGCCGCCACACTTTCTCGTCAGCACCCGTCTTTAAACTCAGGGGCTTAAAATTATAAATATAAGCTTTTAGTAGATTATACTGAATGATGATCACGGTCATGACAAAGCTAGGCAATCGGTTGCTGTAACCAGCTTATGAGATGTCAAAATCTTATATATAATTTATGTAAAAATATATATGTATGTATATATATATTTGCCAAGCTCAGAACGTTATGGAGCTCACAAAGCTTTACACCGCTACAGATTCGCATTATGCTTGCAAAGACGTATCTAATGCCAACTTTATTATATGGTTGCGAAATATATGCTAACTGCGGCTATGCTGGAAGAATGAAGCTAATATCGACGTATTATTCTATACTAAGCTATGTTTTTGGTTTGGGAAAATATGATCACATATCTAGTACTCGGAAAAGCTTTATGGTGTTACTTTCATGGATCTGATAAATATTCGTATCTTGTTTATGCTGCACAAAATTCTATACACACACCCATATATCTGTATGAAAGGCTTCTTTTCACACGATCGGAGAGAACCAATGATATAAGACCAATAAGATATAATAACTCTATATCTGGAATGCAGTTTTATGTTAACTCTATTCGCCTCTGGAACTTACTACCATCGAACATATCGTGGGTAAGCTAAAGGCCATTTGGCAATTGATCTAATCTTGAAATAAAAATCCGATTTTCGCTTTGTATCGCATCTCTATTAACCTATATCGGAAAAACTCACACTAAGTAGGCTTTCTCTTTACCAGGTTCACATTTTGGTTACAAAAACAAAGATAACAAATTCCTATTTTTACACTCGAAACCGCGGTTTTTGAGTGATATAGGCTATCTGCATGCCAATTTTACTGAATTTCCTAGAAAAAAAAATTTTCTGGGTCAAGTAGTTTTTTCCGAAACTATATGTTAACAGACATACAGACAGACATCGCTCAACAAACTTTTCTATCGATACTGATCCAGAATATATACATTTCATTGGTATGAAAATTAGAACCTTGGGAAGTTACAAACACAATGATGAATTTGTATACAACCTAAACTTTTGCTGTGATGTGTATAAAAAAATATACCCCCTTATTCATAAAAAATATTTCAGGTTTATAAGGCTCTTATATGAAATATTTGTATGGAAAACTTGTCAAACAGGAGTTTAGTAAACCTAAAATATTAATTATGAATAAGACCCATAATGTTTAAACATATTTTCAAAGACTTTTCCAGGATACTGGCGAGTTGGTGATCACCAACGAAATGTCCGCCGCATATGAACATAATGTAAACTTAAATATAAAAAACAACTCAAATTTTTTGTTGTAAAAAAACATTTTGTAAGTTTTAATAGTAAAGAGATGAAAGACAATTCAAGAGATATTTGAAACCAAAAATAATTTACATCAATTGGCTCTGACAGCACACTTTGCATAGATTTTTATGAATTTGAAACATTTATTTAATTTACAATTATATTAGATACTGTATATGTATGTGATCAAAGCTACTTGCCTTTAGTAGACATTAAACGCAAATAACACAAAATATGTAACAAATGAAAAAATATGTCCTTGCCATTTATTCCAACCAAATTTTTTGATGCATCATGGTAAGCTAGCAACAAAAATAATTAATAAAAGAAAGCAAAAGTAATTGAATATATAAAAGAAAATAATACGAGCCTCCAGACGGCAAGGATGCCAACCAGAATATGTACGAAAAAATAAATACGAAAAAAGGACAATTAACAGTCTTCTGAGATGACAAAAAAAATCATACATAAAATAGACTACAAAAAAGATCATTGCTATGGTTAATGTTAGTTAAGTATATAAATAGAAAGTAAAACTAAATCAGCTTTGCTTGCAGAGCGGTTAAAGCGGCTGTACCAAAATTGTGAAATTTGACACGTCCAAAGTTTATGGGGTGCTGATGAAGGGCGTTTTTACTCTGAAACAGCCAGTTTTATAGCTAGGTGGATATAGTTATAAAATTTTACTTTTCTTTACTTCATTGATATTGATAAAAAAAAGTGACCAACCAAGGATTGAACTTGAGCCTGAAAAAGTAATTTAATATAAATGTATTTCAATATCATAATTCAATGTAATTAAAAACATTTCAGTAAAAATGCTAATCGGCACTACTTTTGACTATTGAAAAAGAATTAGAAATACTCAAAAACTGTGCGATGATTCTTCCACTAAAAACATATATGTGATGCGCAAAATTGAAAGAGACTTTAGGGCAAAAACCGGTTTTGTTCAGGAGAGCCATTTTAAAGATTCAAATACATGTTGTATCTTTGGTGTATTTCACTTTCACAAAACGCGCATATCTCTGGGAGGGAACACTTTTGGTGCATGGCATCGGTCTCATTCGATGCTTAGATGTTATCCACATTAAAAAGAAAGAGAAAATTTATGTTTTTTATCCTTTCTCTATGCCCTGTCATTTATGCATATGTCTGCTATGAATGCAGGTAGTAGATGCCTTTCAGTTATTTTCACTGTATAAAGTTCATTTGTTTTTACACTTCGTTTCCCAAAAAGCTTATTTTGCATAAAATTACATTTAGTTTTCACTGGCAAATAAAACTAAATTTGTATTAAAATTAAATAAAGATATGTGAAAAATACCCAAAACGAATCAAGAACAATCCTTGAAAGTAGTCGGTCTATTTTTAGACTACTTTTGACTCGTTTTGATTTATTTTAAATAATCTAAAGTAATCCCAACTATTTCTCTATTTGTTGTAGTTATAGCCAATAAATTATTGGGAAAATCTAAAGCTATCATATTAGAATCAATTATTTTACCCTTAAAACAAAAATAATCTAATTTGTAATGATTATAATTACTAATCATTACTTAACAGACATGATTTCGTTCTACTTTGAATAATATAATAAATTTTTTTCTATTTATTTATTTTTTTGAGAATTTTAAGAAGACGAAAATTTAAAAATTTTCTAGGAAATATAGTGGTTTAAGGCTTGTAGCTCAGTAATTCTACTAACAATAGCTGCACTAAAATATGTGAAGATAACTAGTGTATTGGAAATTTTTTAACATATTTTTTGGCAAAAACGAGCTCACACACAAAAATTCCGACACACACACACACGCATTCCTTGCTTTCTTCACACTTTTGTTTCCTTTATATTGAACAAAATAAATGCATATTTATTCATCGATTTTTATGAACAAGGGCTAATTTTTTTAAGACTCGGTGAAGCTTTATAATTAAACAATAAAAATGGGTAGTCTTTGTGGTTTTTTCACTTTGTAAATTATTAAAATTAAAAAATTTTAAGTTTTTGTAAAAAATTTTTTTAATGATTGATTCTCAAGTACATACGTTAAAACTATTGATTACGTCAACACAAAAAAAAAATAACTACAATATAAGGTATAATTTAAAATGGAACATATTATGCAATAAAATCGAAGTCATCATGTCAAAGTCATAAGATGTTAGCGGTAGCCTCTTCAAAAACCTGATATTTTAGAAAAAAAAAATCTAAAGAAATGGATATATTCCTTAGCTGAAATATGAATGATTTTTGTAGTAAACGGACAACAACGAATCAAAAATATATTGTGGTTATATGATTTTTGTCTGTTACATAATGTTTTCTGTCACGTTTTCCTGATTTGGATTTTATAATTTACAGCTAAAATTAAATTATGTACGAAATATGGTAAACATTAAAACAAACATTTTTGCCAGGTGTAGTTATATAGCTTTTTTTAAAAAAAGTTTTGCTTAGCAAAAATCAATTGTAATTCAACAGCAACAAAACTTGTCACTGATACAAGCATAAAGCTACTGGTCTTATGCAAAATGAACAAAAAGCTTTAATTAACACACGCTTAATGAATCGATGGATCGATCGAATCAAAAAGGCGGGTTCAACTAAACAAGAAAAACATAAAACAGGAGACAAAAACAAAGCTTAGACAAATAATCCAAAAAACCGGTTTGGCAATATAAAATATTGAAAGAAAAAATTCACATTAAAAGCAAGCAACAAGAAATCTTTTTAGCAAAACAAACAAGATCCCCATGGGGAGTAGTATGAGAAGCTTCAAATAAAGCTTTTAAACAAAACAAAGACAAATTATATTTCAAGCGGTAGCCAGCAGAAACTGCGAAATCTTATACAGCACAATTGAGCGAAATTACTAAGCGAACGGTTAGATAAAGCGGAGAAATGGAAAATTAATTAATATTTTATTCAATTATTAGTAAATAAGTTTAAGCATTTGTCTTCAAATAAAGTTAAGAAGAAAAAATAAACCAACAAAACAAGAGAGAAGGAAAAAAGTATGAAATAATTTACAATTTATTAAACATATAATAAGAAGAATTATAACTAAACATATCTGCAAATAACATGCAAAAACACAAAAATATGTATATAGTATGTTATTATTTAATACAAATAATCCATGATCAAAACAAGAAAACAATAACAACTTAATGATCATGCGCTGTGTTTTGTGTTTAATATTATCAAAAATATCGTCAGCTGTCATTTTTGATAAGTATTGAGTTAAAACGTTTCAGCAAAGACTATGCCCAGTATTTGTTTATAAGCACGAACATAAATAAGTCTACAATCTTAGATTTGAGTGCTTCCAAACAGAGAGTGTTTTTGTTTACTTGCCTTTTTTTTTAATATTACGAAATATTTACGAACGTTGTACAAAATAAAATTATATAAATAAAAACAGCTATATAAACGTGTGGGACTGTAGTATTGAATTCAAAATACGAAAAATAATACTAAGCTGCCAAATAAATCGTAACATATTAAAAACAAATAAAAATGTTCGCTTTTAAAACAAAATCAGACCAACCAGAAAGAGAATGTGTTTTATCAGAAACAAGTTAAATTTATCTCCAATAAATAGTGAAACAACACCAGCCTCAAGCAAGCACAATAAATAAATAGATGACAGTCAAATTGTTAAAACAAGCAGACAGATGCATGCGCAGGCAAAGATTCTGTACTCATATTAGCAAGTAACAAAAAAAAAATATATAAAAGGCAGCGCATGCGTCTAGTCATGCTAATGATGATCACATCAATGCTTGCAGTAAAATAACAGCAAATTTACATTGTTGCACAGTGACCTTCTAAGTTATTTGAACCAAAATAGAATCAACTGAGAGAGCATAAAATTAAAAGCTCAGAGTGCCATATCTGGCCTTGCGGAATTTGACATAGCCTTTATGAACGCCTTAAAGCAAAATATATTAGTGAAGGCTTTAAGAAATTTATTATAAAAGTGATAAAAAGACTTTTTATTTTAGCTATTGAGTAGCTTGAGAATAGATCAGGCAGTCTTAACGATATAATTTTATTTGTGCTTAAATTGAGAACTCAAGTCCAGGCCATGACAAAATTTTCTGTACTTTTTGCTATTCATCTTGCTTGAAAAAGATAATATTAATAAAGAACTTTTCAACAATGAACTTAATTATTTATTCGCTATAAGAGCCAATTGAAATTTATTACCTTAAGGTGGGATCATACGATTGCCGCAATGCACCAATATTTGTTACATTTTGTGTGCCAATCGTGTGATAGCACAATTTATTGGCTCATGCGGCAACCAAAACGAATGTTGTTCCTATTTGTCCCAATCAAATACAACCCTGATGCGACAACCATGTGAACACTTGACATACAACTAATCACCAATAAAAATTCTAAAAATGCACCAATATTTATTGTGTTCTCATGCGGCAACCAAAGAAGACAATACGCGCCAATAATATGCATATGTATACATGTATTTAGTTTCAAAACTGTTTAAACGCGTCTTCCAAGCATGATTTTTGCTTTTCAATCAGTAAAATGCAACTGTTGTTACTATTCATTTTTTGCTTTTTTCAGCCCGCACAACATTATAATAAGAGCCGAAGCAATTTTCTTTCTTTTTAATGAACAAACCATATTTTTAACATTTAATTTATTTATTTTTTTTGCGTTAAACAAAGTTTGTCATCAGCTACAACAGCTGTTTCTCACAGTTGCCGTATAATATAAAAATCGTGTGACTATAATGCGGCAATTATTGGTACTAAATTGTTTTGCGGCAATTTGCGACAATAATATTTCAGTAAAATGTCACAATCATGTGATTGCAGAGAATTTGATTGGGACAAATTTTTTATTATGCTCCAATTCAGCCCAATAAAAATTGTGTAAAATTGGTGCATTGCGGCAATCGTGTGATCCCACCTTTAGGTCTAAAAAATAGACCTTAATGCTTTCTGTCTTTTTTCAGCCGTTTATATGTCGCCGACATTTCGTTGCTGCCTAACAACTCAGAAAGCATTAAGGTCTATTTTTTAGACCTAAAGTAATAAAGAACTTTTCAGTATATAAATGCTGGAGATCTAATCCATGTCTACCACAGGCTGTTGGTACTTTGAATTTAACGCAATATTTAATTGTGTATTTTCTATTAATTCATCAAAACACTAATAAAGAGAAGATAATGATTGATTCCATGATTTCAGATAATTTCATTCCTTTACATTGAAAACAAAAATTTTGGTTTTTTTGTTTATTGTAATTGTGCGCACGAATGGAAAATGTTTAAATCGTAAAACCAGGCCGAAGTCCATAAAATACTAACAATAGTGTTTTATCTATAACTCAATAAAAGTGTAACTGATGCATTAATTTCTAGTTGCCCTCCAGAAGCGACAATATAAATAGGAGCTTCAAACAGGTGTTTTGAATCTATCTATACTTTCTCGCTGGAGGGTCTAAAACTAAATACTACTTTTCAAATCAAAAAAAATTTAATAATACAGATTTTGAGGATATTTCTGTATTAAGTATTGAGAATAACTATAGAAAACGGTTTTTGCCGGAAATTTTGCATATAATTGATGTACCTATAGCTAATAGAATGAATTTTAGAAAAGACACAGGAAACTTAGCACAAATTTATAGGCATTTAATTTGTAAATATACGGTTAAGAGTTAACTCTTAATATAAAAACCAACAAAAAATGTTGTTCTTTGTTAAAATAGGTTTAAGAATTTTTATAACAATTTTTTAATTATGTTAAATTTTAACTGTATTTATGTATGTTAGAATTTTTTTATTTTCTTTATGACAGTTTTTGAAAATTTTAATATTTGAAAGAAATCATGAAAAATGTTTTCCCTAAAATTTTTTCCCATTTCCCAAAAGTGCGATCATGAATAACTTTTCCCATAAAATGTGTTCCCATTCGAAATTTTCCCTTATCAGGAATGTATTTCTCAAAGACATTTTTCCCATTTTTTGTATCAATTTGTTCATTTTATTTTCTTTGGGGAACTAGAAAAAAAAATGCAAATAGTTGCTAGATTTTAACGGATATATAGATCAGCTGAAAACTATTTTTAGGTCTAAATCAATAAATAATGTGCAACGTGACATGCTTCTGCATGTGGTTTTGTGAAGGTTTCTAAAGATGTAGTGGCCGAATTTTGGTATTCGCTTACAGAAGAACTAAAAAGTGCTGGCCCAGTTCATGAATGGAATTTTATCCATTCTGCGCAGAGACTTTTCTAAAGCATTCAATACTTTAGAGATCACTTCGCAAAACATGGATTGCGCCATTCCTACTTCATAATCACTTCCAACACTTTTTTGGTATCCACCCTCTGCAAAAAAACGTAAGCATGCGCTTAATTTTACACATGGGCGGAATATCAAATGACTTTTTTTCCGACAGAGAATCTGTCAAAATATTCAACAGGCCTGTAAACTCCAATTTATTCACCCTTTTTACCTTTTAAACTACAAATTTCTGTTCATTAGTTACAATACATAAATTTAATTATTTTTTATATCACTTACCCACAAATTTTTAATAAATTTCCTTTGTATTTATATTTTTTGCTTCCCAAACGTTCCCATAATATTCATGATAGCAAATTTCCCTACTTGGGAAATGCAAATTTTATGGGAATAAAAATTTCACATTTTACTCACGATATGGGTGGTTATTTTTTAAAGAAGCTTTCCAAAGGAAAACGATATATTGAAAATAAAAGAAAATAAGGACATCAAGCTCAAAGTTTATGAAAAATTATAATATAGAATAAAGTTTTTAGAAAGACTAAAAACTAGTAATGGGTATGGTATAATGTGTTTTTCTAAATACTAGCAAAGCTTTCACTCACATACATGCATTGAAAACAACAATAAGAATAAAAAAATTGTTATTGTTTTCAATACAAGTATGCGAATATATACTAAGAAGTTCAAAGTTTCGCTTCTCTCATGCTAGCTTGTACTTATTGAATGTTCTTATTGAATTGATTTCGGCTTAAATTCCTGACGAGCCATTACTGGTACTTACATCTGAGACAATTTTGTTAATATTTTCCGATAGATTCGCCTGGAAGTCTAGTTAAATAGTTAGATTCTTGGTTTTTAGCTGCAGAAATTTCCATGTGAAACTATAAGCGAATTTCAGAGTATGCTGAATATACGCTGTAGGCATAAAGGCCAATTCCTCATGGTGCCAAAAATAGGATATGTTGAAGTTTCGCTTTTAATTTTTATGCATATGTTGCAGTTTGAAATATAAAGTTAGTAAAACCAGATATTTAATTGCTTTTTTTTAAACAATAACAGAAATGCCTACAAAATACCTTGAAGCCCACTGTGCAATACGGACAAAATCAATTATTTTTTAGATGAATAATGCAGTGTTAAAGTGAAAACTAAAACTAAATTAATAAATAAAATTCTTGTACACAACCGAAAGAATCCGCTTTTATGTGGCCACAGCATCAACTTCTTAAAATCCCACTGTCAAAGTCATAACATCAACATCCAGCGAACACAAAAAAAAAACCAAACAAAATTTCCAAAGACTTTATCAAACTGTATAATAAAGTTTTTCTCTTCATTTCTTTTGAAAACACAAATAAATTTAACCAAATTGAATAGAAGCAGAAGCTGCAAGACGGTTTTATAGTCTAGGAAAAGTCTAGTTTGATTTTTTTCTATTTTTCAAAACCAGTCATTGGGTTTGGCAGCCGGTGGATTGAATTTGTTTGTTTGTTTATTGCTGACTCTCTTTCATTGCCGCTGGCAACGAATATGGTGATAACGATGATCTTTGAATTAAAAGAAAACGAATTACAAAAACAACTTAAACATTTGATATAGAAAGGAACAACAAGTGCAATAAAAATAACAACAAAGCAACTGAACAAAACAAGATAAGGCAGCTGTAGAAGAAAATCATTGTCATTGTGGCTCAAATTGTTTTTGTGCAAATTTTTTGAATTCCCTTTTTTGTTGCTAACAACTACAAAACATTGATGGAAAACTGTAACACCGAAGAGATGTTCTCTTTCCCCACAACAATATCAACAACATCGTCAGATGCAACAATACTGCCTACAGCAACACAAACAACAGAAGCAAATTTTTCAAAGGTAAGTCTGAAACAGAGATAATAAATTACTATTAAAAAAAAGTACCAAAGTTTCTCAACTGGTATTGAATTACTTAAAGTCCCTATTATAAATGCATTGTCCTGTAGGCTCTTTTGCTGCCAGAGGGAAATGCTTGAATCAAAAAGTAGATAAAAATATTGTCGAAGTGCTAAAATGTTATTACTCGTACAATCTAAAATTTGCCATAAATAATCGCACAACTTGCTTCACTGATTTTTTTTAATATTTCTTTACACTATTATAACATATCCATGAATAAAATCTTTGTGTTAAGCAATACTAGCGAATATTTAGCATCTCACCTCTACATTCTCATTTATTTAATCAATTAGAAGAACAAATGTTACAGTTGTACTAGCAAAAAGCTTTGCATCATTTTGCAATAACATAAAAGAATTAAAATTATGAGTTTAAGCGGCATGTTAAAAATGTACAAAAAAAGCTTTGTCTGAAAAATTTGTTTTAAAACGAATATCAACGTATAATTTTATGAACACCGGTGATAGTGTTTTCTGCTGTGTTTGTTTAATATACTTTATTTTGATTAAATTGAAGAACAAGTATTAATTCAGGTCCAAAAATGAACCTTTTCAAAAAAAGAACAAGTTTAAGTAATTACTAGAGATAGCCCACTCTCACGATTGTTAATTCAAACTCATGTAACTTGGTTGAGCATATATACAGGAGTGGATAGTGATCACTAATTCTAATAAGCTGGTACTATACATATAAATAGTAGTCAGCTGTGTAGATAATTTTTAAGATCGAGGAGCTAGTGTTACTTCCACGTATAGTCCATAAATTATAAAATATTCTAAAATACGTGGTTAAAATTATATGAAATATTTTTGGTCTGAGAACTGGCCTTATTAATGTTATCAGCCGTCTATATGCCGGCGACATTTCGTTAATGCTAATGAACTCATCAGTAGACTTCAGAAATCTTAAAACAATGTTTGAACCCCAACTACTTATTCCAAAGCTACTATGAACGAAATGAGTATCAGAAAGGTTCAAACATACTTTTAATACAGAAAAAATTGTTTTTGTCTTGCAACACTTTTTTTCTTAACATCTTTTATACAACGAGTTAACATCAGCATTTTTCAAAAACATATAATATTTATTTGATCTTTTTAATTATTTGAAAAAACTATTTTATACAGCTTCAGATCGTTTTTATATAAAAATTTTATTAACAATATTATTCAATATTTCGATAACAATTTGTTATCGAAATATTGAATAATATTGTTAATAAAATTTTTATATAAAAACGATCTGAAGCTGTATAAAATAGTTTTTCAAATTTTTCAAAAACTAAACATTTTTTGAATTTTTAATTATTTATTTGCTTCAAGACCCAATTGAAAAAAAAAAATAACGAAAAAAAGAAATGCGGTCGGGGGACCCCCGTTAGGAACGAAGTTCCTTACGTTTTTTCTTCATCTTCGAATGTAATACAAGGTGAAATCTGTATGTTTTATTTTGTGTTGTTTTTGAAATTTTTAAATTTTATGTGCTTCTTAAAATTTTTGGAACGTTTTATTTTTTAATTTTGACACATGCAGTATTTTTTTGTCAATCTGCTATAAAACGAAGAAAAATTTTCAATATTGCTGTTTTGTGTTGACATACTTTACTTTAGCGACATCTATCAACTGATTGTGTCTGTTTTCACAACTAATTAATATTTATTGCTGTCAGCGGAGACACCTACACAATTGTTTGTCGACAGATACACCAATACATATAAACAGCTCATACACTTTCGTGACGATTTCTACTAATTTGCACTACCAGCAAGCCGCGTTAAGGAACTTCGTTCCAAAAATATTTTTAGTCCTAAAATAATACATTTAAATTGCCTCTTAAGGCAAATAAATACACAGAAAGAAAAAGCTAGTTCTAAATTTAATTTTTCTTTTTTTGGAACGAAGATCCTTAACGCAGCGGACGGGGGTCCCCCGACCGCATTTCTTTTCTTTTTTTTACTTATTTTAGTACGAAAACTTAAAACAAGCCGAATAGGGATTATTAAAAAGAATCAATCCTGTTGCTACAGAAATGAATACGAAAATCTTGCGTTTATTTATAATCATCACTTGTGTATGTTTGTATAAGTATTAAATTTTGTTTCGTTTGATTAATTGCTATGATAGCTGAATTGGTAGAGAGTTCACATCGGCAGAAAGACCAAATAGTTTATAAATTACTATTGAATTAAAGAAGAGGAGGAAATATTTCATTCGTATTCTAGGGTAAGCAGTTTACATAATAGATTTTAAGCAAATCTTTATGTCCAAAGCTATTATCAAAACGGTACCTTTTGTAATATAAAAATAGAAATGCACTACCATCACCGTCATCACTATCGTCTCAAGTTTATGGTGTTGTTGATGTTATAAATTTTTCTCATTCGTTTTTTCTTTTTCTACGTATGACCATAATTAGAGTTTGTTCTAATTATTTATTTCTGTTTTTATAACAAAGTGTTGTCTAATGTCTTCGCTATAAATAAATTCCAAAAACGCAATTAATCTCTCAAGTAAAGTTTCCATTTTATTTAGTGGCAGCTTTTCAATTTCTTTTATATTTGGTATTTAATCTCATTTTTGTACACGTACATACATACGTACATACATAGGTACATGTTTAAACGTTAAGTGTAAATTGTGGTACTTAAGCTAAAAAACCGTAATTATTTGCTTAGCAGATAACCCCTACTTTATATTCTAGATGCTCTTCATTCTTATCATTTTGATAGAGAAATCTTTATTTTCTTTAATTATTATTTTTAAATCATTAGCAAAAAAATACTTTTTATATTCAAGTATTTGCATTAGAGCGTCTCGCCATATAGGCAAGAAAAAAAAAGTTCGCCGTACACCACCGAATACGAAGTAATGTTGTAAGACATTTTCAAAAAAAAATTTTTTTAATTTTTTTTGCCGAAAGTAGGGGTCGCCAAAATACATTTTTCGTTATATCTTCGGCATTTACAGTCGGATCTCAAAGTGTGATATATCGATGTTTTTGTCTCAAAGAGACCAATGTTTTGCTTTAATAGTCAATGGTGTTTTGTATCCCGTTCTAGTATTTACCCACCAGATCTCATTTTCTACCACCCTAATGTACCACCCTAATAGCAGAAAATTAAGGCCCGCAAAAAATCATTAAACTTTTGTTAAAGAAGTTTTTCGATAGTTCCAACAGAAGTGTTAAAAAAATATAATTTATGTTTTTTGCCGAATGTAGGGGTTGACTTTTTAAACAGTTATCATATATTCGGTATTCACAGTCGGATTTTATAGTATTATATATCGATGTTTTTGCCTAGTATCTTCTTTTTTAAATAGTGATACACTCTTTTCGAACTTACCATAATATCTGTACCAATACAATAAAAATTCAAAGATCTGTGTATATTAAAACAATTTTATTTAATCATATTTTGAAATGACCCAAGTTGGCTATATTTTTCACGGCTTTCGAGCTTGGAAAAAATGTGGCCTAGGCGTTGCTCATCGGTAACAGCCATGGCAGACTCATGTACTACATGAACAAAACGCTCGGTGTTTTGAGAATGGCACGGATATTCTGTGAAATTAATTAAGGTTAGTCAACAAAACTATCAAACAAAGTTGTTTTTCTTGTGCTACCTGGTATCGACATTTCTTCACCGTTGCTACTCGTCGACATCATATCAGCAACATAATCTATAGTCAACAATCGTGGACCGCACTGATCGATGAAAAACTCTTTTGCGTGGTCTGGAATTTTATCAGAGGCTGTGCAATTGCATGCAATATTTCTTTCAATACCGCACTTACAACGCGAAATTAAGAACAATCTATTCCACTCATTTACATTGTATTCGAATTTATATTTTACCATTTTGTAGTAATCATTCAGAAGCTTATCCAAACTTTTACGAACACCACTTACCAACATTACTGGAATGCCTGCGCGCTGCCACAAAATGATGATACCTCTCAAAACTTCTTGTTTAAAAGCACCCAGCTTTCGAATTCTACCAGCGTTATGCCGAAGATGTAAAAAGAAATTAATAACATCACCCTTAGTTGGTAATTTAGTGTTGTTTAATTCACTGATAGTAAAAGACATTTTTTAGTTTATTTAAATTAATTCTTGACACGACACGATTAAATATTGATAATTCCAACAGATATTTCATGGATAATACAAAAATAAATAAACTATGAGAGTAATAACGGTACTACTTCCATTATTAGAGGATTTAAACTAACTCGAATTTACTTAATCTCCCGTTAACGTCTAACCGAAAGATGGATTTCCGGGTATAAAATTTTGTACGAAAAATTTCAAATCAATTTCAAATCAATTTAAAATCACATTTCCTAGGCTCGACAAAAAACATGAATTTTTTTCTTATAGATCTACCGGAATTATGGAAATATTTCATAAGAACAGCCTTAACTATTAGAACGGTTATATTGAGGCCATTGGCCTCCTCGAGACAAAAACATCGATATATCGCACTGTGAGATCCGACAGTAAATACAGAAAATCTGACAAAAATACTCAAAAAGGTAACCCCTACATTCGGCAAAAAACATAAAATGTATTTTTTAACAGTTCTGTTGGAAATATCGAAAAACTTTTTAACAAAAGTTTAATGATTTTTTACGGGCTTTAATTTTCTGACAATAGGGTGGTACATTAGGGTGGTAGAAACTGAGATCTGGTAGGTAAATACTAGAATGAGATATTTGAGGTTAATGACTATTAAATCAAAATATTGGCCTCCTCAAGACGAAAACATCGATATATCACACTTTGAGATAGGACTATAAATGTCGAAGATATAACGAAAAATGTGGTTTGGCGACCCCTACTTTCGGCAAAAAAAATTAAAAATTTTTTTTTTTCAAAACTGCCTTGCAACAATCCTTTATATTTTCGAGACGCCCTAATGTGCATGTATACATACATAGCTACATAGTCATTACTTCAACAAATTCTGATACTTGTTTTAAACTAGATACGTAAGTGAGCAGATCAATTGGTATTTTGTTTTTGGTCTTATCCTTTTATTTCTTACGAAATTAAACGTAGTAAGTAAAATAGAGTAAAATGTAAAGGTAATTCTAACATCGGTGTTCACAAAAATTAAATATGGGTGGAATACACTTTTCGTATAAAATTTATTCCTAAATCTATTTCAAAAATGTTTTATTTTTCATAAATATAGGTGCAACTAACTAATTCAAAACAACTATTTTGTTTTTAAGTAAAGTTTATTTAACAAGTCTGTTTACAAATTATCTATGAATTTGTTTTTTTTTTAGCAATGAGCAAGACCCAGCACTAGCTGACTCGGTCTCAAGTTGCTGTGGCTCCTTAATAATTTTGAATAATATTAGTTTTAAAGACTTTTTTCTTCCTTAACTTCAAATCCAATTTTTAAAGAGAAAAGAAGTTTTACAATTCAATTTATAAATGGTCGAGTTATTAGAATATTATTTCTTTCAAATTTGATTTCGAATTCGATTTCGAAAAAAGTAATAATATGCATATTCCACTGGCAAAAATTTTTCAAAAGCAAAAAAAGCTTTGGAAATTTGTGTACAAGTCCCCAAAAAAAATTGTGTAAATAAAGCACACCAGCTGCAAGTCCCAGTGACTCCCACGGGACACACAATCCAAGTTGCAATGTGTATTTATATTAAAATTCCTACATTAAATTTAAACAATGTAATATATTCTCATAATTATTTACAATTAATACTAAATTGCGATACATACTTTTAGGTGTGGAAATCACCAATATAAAATTCATAAAATTACAAAGTTTATTGAGTTACAAAATTACTCGACACTACGCGCAACCAGCTCGTATTATTTCTGATTACAGAAAAAATATGGCTGCAAAAATTCGCATGCTCTTGGTTTGACATTAAATACTTTCGTTATTTGGAAAAATAAAACAATTAGAAAATTATAATTTGGCGATGCCAGACAATTTTAGAGTAAATCATTAATTTTGGTGTTAGCGCTAACAAATTGTAAAAGCTTTTTTTCTGTAATAAAAAAAAAGTTAGTTTTCAAAGAAAAAATTACATTCTTACTTCGCTAGCCAACTTCTTTTGACAAGCCAAAAAGCGTAGCAGTTCTGCTTCAAATCTCAAAAGTTGCTTACAGAATCACTTTTGTATAGGAAAAATTTCTTTTATGGTCTTCCAACAATTATGTGCTGTAATTGTTTAACATTTTACAAGCTTTACAATGTCTGGTGGCTTCACAATCGGTGCCTGAAAATAGGTGCTTTATGACAATTCTATAAACCATTTTGGGAAATGGGTATAAAAGGTTACAGCCCTCCATAGAAATTTTGTTTTTGTGTAAAACAACAGTTTTGTGCAAAAGTATCGAAACATTTTTTGACATACTGCCGAGCTACCATTTGTTCGTCACAATTTGTTGAGCATAAATAAATTGTGCGGAAAAGCTGAAACAATACTTAAAAATAAATAGAATTTGAAAATAAATAAACTCATCTATAAATTTTTTTTTTTGTTTGTTTTTCTGTATCAAATCTTAAGGTGCCTTTAGACTATGCTAATATTTGTGCAAAATCATAAAAATTTTGTTTGTCCTAGTGAAAACCCTCGAATTTGTTAGCCTCCAAATATTTTTCGACTATTTGTTGGCTGACAAAAATGTTTATTTGTGAAGAAAGTTTTGGATAGTGTAAACACTTTGTCAGCACGTCCCAAAAAATATTTGGCTCGATATTTTGTTTGTTCTCGCAATATTTTTGGCGGAACAAACAGCGACAAATAATTGTAGAAACGTGGGTTTGCCAACAGTTATTTTTGACAGTGCTTAACATATAAAAAATGAAATAAATTGAAATGGCAGTACTGGTCAATTCGTTTGACAGACTAGTAAGTAAAAACCGCGTTTCCGTAATTCTTAATTATAAGGCATATTTTTCTGAAAGAAAATGGACGACAACGATGCAGCAGTTTTTGAACCGCCCCCATCAGCCAGTAGATTCAGCTTTATGAGAAAAACATGAACATATATTTAATGTTAATAAGATGAATATTGTAATCAAATTACCAAGTAATCGAAGTCATTTGAACCCATTCGCACGAAGTTTTTATGCAGCGAAGGCTCTTCAGAACGCAAATCCTTCAGAAGTTTTTGGCAACATCCTTCCATTTTACGGTGCTGCACCCAAGCTCGTACCGTGGATCTTTTTTTTCTTTTTTTCTTTTTGCTGGTTTTCTGAAACTGCTATAGCTTCAGCAGTTATTGATAATAAATTTCCAATATCACTGTCACTAAACATTTTAATTTTTCACATTGCTTCACAAACACAATTTGATACTGTTTGACAGATGTTTGTCATACACACCGGACAAATAAAATTATTAGTATGGTGTAAAGGGGTACACAAATATTTGTACTAAACATGGCTGACACAAAATTTTCTGTTATTTGCGCAAATAAAATTTAAACAAATATTAGTGCAATCTAAACCCATGCCCAAACATTTGTCACAAACCATACTATTAGCCCAAACAATTATTTATTGTGTTTGGACAAATATTAGCATAGTCTAAACGCATCTTTAGTATTTTTTACTCCTATTTTTTCAAAAAAAAAAAAAAAAAAAAAAAAAAAAAAAAAATACAAAAAAAATAAGAGTTAAAAGTAAAAAATTAACTTATTTTACATTTAAATATCTAGTTGAAAAACGGCCATTAGTGTTTTATGTTTTCACTTGTCGTCGAGATCGTTAATAATTTGCTAGAACTACTTTTAATATATACAAGAATCCATTTTCATTTATAGAAAATAACAACCAATTGTTTTCCTCCTTAATACTTATTCAAAAAATATATTAAAAAAAATGAAATGTAATTCTTCACAACTTGATTTCATTGTTTGATAGAATAGAAAACTAGTTTCAATTACAACAACTTTCAATCTACCAAATACCATTTAGTTTTCTTTTTTCCTAATCTTTCATTATTCAAAAAGAGTTTTTCTATTTCATATAGAAATATATTGCTAAAGATGAAATACTAAGCAGAAATAGATATACAAGAAAACAAATAAATAAGTAAACGAATAAATAGCTGGAAAACAAAATAAAATTCTAACAATTAAAAAATTCTTAGAAATGACATTTTCACTTTAGAAACTTAAGTGTACGCGTAACAAATGGCTGATGTACAGACCAGAGGATAGATGAATTGAAAATGGACAAGTTTGCTTGCAGACAAATAATAAGGCAAAGTATAAATACATACATATGTATGTATGCATTCATACTTAAAAATACGCAAGTATGTAAGTATGCATACATGTGCATATAAGCAAGCACGCACATATCTAAGTGTGATGGCAGCAATGCTTATGACCATTTTAGAGATGACCAGCAAAAAACGAAAAACATTGTTTTTGAAAATAAAATTCTTCTAATTCTATTACATTAAATGTTTTAGACGATGAAGCCAATAGCTGCAGCCACCATCTTCTATTCAATGACATTTAAGTTGGTCTTTAACTGCATGCTAAGACGACACTTTACAAGAGACCTACTTAAGTCTATTGCTTCATTTTTCCCCTCAGTCCTGCTTGTTACAGAGTTTTGCCACGAACTATTTCCATTATCGTTGGCACTGTCGTCTACATCATCATCACAATCATCATTATCATTCACACAAGTACATATTGTCACAAGTATTTCTAATAATAAATTTTCAATTGTATGCTGAATGTCACATTGTAGAAATAGCAGAAAAAGAAAAAAAAGAAGATTCTCCGTGCAAAAACAAAAAACAAAAATCTTTCGAAAAGAAAATCTTCAAAGACATGTGTCATGTTTAACACACATCTCATAAAAACTTGCAAAACAATTACATACATACATAATAATGAAAATAAGTTACAAGATTTTTTGTGGAAAAGGGTGTTTTTTCCAAACTTATAACTTTAAGTTAGCATCACCAACTTTTTGCTTATGGTAATTTGAAACCTTAAATTTACGGGAGCGACAACATAAGATAATTAAAATATTTTATAAAAATATTTATTCTGCTCGACAAACTTATCTGTTTAATGATACACCCAGCACAAAAAAATTTTCCGTTTGTAGTTTGGACAATTTTTATTTTCGACCCCATTTATATCATGGATCATTATTAATTCATTGGGTCCTATCTTTTCAATTAATCAAATGAGAATGTGAGTGTGTGGCCATCCACTCTACAGAATACATCCAGTAACGCGTCTCGCCGAAAGCGCGCTGTTCACAATGAAATCCATCAATTATTTCAGTTTTTACTGTAAATTTTAATTTTGTTATTGAACTTCTGTGTTGTAATACATTTATATTAAATTACTTTTTCAGGCTTAAGTTCAACCCTTGGTTTGCCACTACTTTTAATTAATATCAATTAAGTAAAGAAAAGCAAAATTTAGTAGCTAGGTGGACAACCGGCTGTTTCTGGGTAGCAAACACCCTTCATCAGCACCCTATGAACTTTGGACGTGTCAAATTTCACAATTCTGGCACAGCCGCTTTAACCACTCGGCAACCAAAGCTAAATTTTACTTTTCTTTACTTAATTGATATTAATTAAAAGTAGTGACAAACCAAGGATTGAACTTAAGCCTGAAAAAGTAATTTAATATAAATGTATTACAGTTTTTGTTTGAAGACTCTCGCGGTGATGTCATGGCGATCGATATACATATGTATTTACATATTTCGCTTTTTGGGTATCGATATGTAAGCTGTTTTTTACTTCCGTCGGTTAAAATTGCTTTATTTTGATGAGCAACCAAAATGTTTCTTCTATGCTACTTTCATTTAATAAAAAAAAAAAAATTTTAATTTTTGAGGCTTCGTCTGGTGAACGGTTGAACCTGTAATTTTCGATTTCTGTGAATAAATTCCAAAGTTGTGCACTGATTTTAGTCGTTTATGGCTTCTTATTTTTTTTGTTTAAAATATTATATGTTATGAATGTATGATAATTCATCAGCATAACTTTATTTTTAGATTTTTTATACTGTTTTAAAAATCAAAAAATTTCCAACTTTTGCAAAAAAAAAAATTTAATTTTTTTCATTGAAAAAAATATGTATTTTCTAAGCTACTAGCCGATTAAAAACTCTTTTACAGCTTTTGAAAGGTAACTTTGTTTTTGGTTGAATTTAGGTATATTTTTTAAATAGATAGCTATTTTTAAAATTTAAAATATTTTAAAACGTTTTTGAATTAAGGGAATAGATGTTGTCCTACCTCCTCCATTTTTCAAATAGCGGCATATATCAAAAATCAAGAGGTAACCTTAAAGAAGGTTTACTCACTGTGTGGCTCGTCTGTCGGAAAAAAAAAATTTTCAATTCAAGCACAGTGTAATCGTTTAGTTCAAATCTTTGCCAGTTTGCTTTAATAAAAGGAATGTATGCTTTTGGTCTATATATAACTTATAAATTGTTTTTTTTTCATTTGTTTTTTATTTTAGCAGAAACCCATTTTTATTTAAGAAACCTTTACATGTTGATACTTTCAGATATACACATCCTAAAAACCATCGGTAATTCGTTGTACGAAGATTGTTAAGAAAAGTAAAAGTTTTGCAATACGATTAAATTGTTTTCTGTATTAAAGGCTTATTTTAACGTTTGTGATTCTCATTGTGTCCATGACAATAATGTAATATATAACAAATCTAAATTTTTTAAATGTTTTGTTCAATCTACTGACTAGTTGAGTACAACACATCAACGAAGTGTCAGTGGTATATAAAGACTGAAAAAGATAGATAACAATGAGGTCAAGCTAGAATTGAAATAGTTGCCCAATTCACAAGGTCGTTAAATGTTTGTGTTGAGCCTATTGTTGGAAAACTTCTCACAAATGCGTATATTATTAGCATAATATATTGAAAACTTTGTAAATCGATAATCATTGAATTGTTAACGTTTTTAAAAAGTTCTATTGAATCCATATTCAAAAATTTTGAAAACAGTTTTTACTCTCGAAAATTTAATCAGGGCTCAAAAACCATTTACATTAAAAGTTTTTTCGCGGATTTTAGCGGTTTTGACTCTGTTGAGTTTTTTTTTTATTATAATGGAACTAAGTCGTAGTTTGTTTCTGAAAATTTCTAACTTTTCTCGGACTTTGGAAGTTTTGCTTTTTCTAATTGTTTCGCCTTGATAAACTATTTTAAGTATATATTCCGTTTTTAAACTTTTTACAATTTTATATATTTATTTTCTTCAGGACAAAAAAAGCTATCCGAAGGAGAGCGAAATATCGACAAAAATAATTAAATATTTTTAACAAAAAAAGACCTTTAGCGCATGAAAAAAAAAGTATAAAATATAAAAACAGGGGTCGAAAAAAACCCAATAATAATTCTTTTTACAATTTTATATTCTATTGGGCCAAAAAAAAACTAACACTGAATTCAAAATATACGATCGATGAGATACAATTGTTGTATCTTAATGCGATATAAAACGATGCAACGAAAGCTTGAAAATTCGGTGAAATCTTTAAAAAAGAATTAGACTGTATTTTTTTTAAATACTTTCAATATCTGTATATCAATGCCGTGTATTTATAATGCTCCGTTTATACTGGTTTAGTGTGCACATTGTTTCTTCTTTCACCAGTCTATGGTGTATTTGTTTGATGACAATGTGTGACCCTACTAACCCACTGCCATCCAGCAAGTAGCTTTTATTTGTTATTTATAAATGTATTTTTGCTTGTTGTAGTTGCCGCATCATTTCATACTTGACTTGACAGTCTTTCTCATCTCCGATGCAGTTAAGTGCTTAATGCTTGTTTAGTTGCCTCATTTAAGTTCGTTCATTCTGTCAGCGGTATGCGTTAAAGCAACTGCCTGTTTTTAAACTCAGTTTTTTTTTTAAATCCATGCAATATGGTCATAATAAAATAAATACTAGCACTTAAGGCACTTCTCTAAATACATTCTCATATTTCTAGAATGTTTGTATATTTGTTCACTACATACACACGTTTGTCCATTTCGAATTAATTAATACACCATCGTTAATGTTTAAAAGTAAATGATTTCCAAATGGCATAAATAGTTTTTATATTGTTTGCCTCTTTTCTGCTAAATAGTTTTGTCATTTCTTTTATTTTATTGGTTCAGAATCGGCTCAAATGAGACAAAACAGTTTCTCCATTCATCATTTTCTGGCCTTGCCGTTTAGAAAAAGTTGTTGCTTGTTTTGTGGAAAAGCAGAAAAGTCAAATAAAAACTTAACATTTTCTGTGTTAATGAATTGTAATGAAGAAAGTTCTGAACAAATAACAAAAAGTATTTTTTAAAAGAGAAAATTCTTTTTGTTTTCATTGTAATTGCTAAAAAGAGAAACACTTAAAATGGTATAATATTATAGAGTTATTCTATTTATCCGTTTTTTGTTTACATTGAAAAGCAGTTAACAAAATTTAATATTTTTTTATTAATGAGCAATTTTTAAGTGAAACGTTGCTTTGGAAAAAGGTATGTTTTCTACTACATGGTCTTCTACAACTTTCCTTAAGAGCTTATCTAACCCTCTAATAAGTTGAGAGAAATAACTTTTTAACACTCAACTAAACATCTGTACTCACAGACAGCGATAGCAATCTGAGCCAACTTAAGGCGAAATCGAGTATACGAGGTCTGATAAAAAAAAATAATCGTTATTTTAAATTTCTTTTAAAAGTATTTATTTATTCATCAATAACTACCTTGTCTCCTTCAAAGTAATCCCACTCAGATATAATATACTTGAGCGGATACCCGACTACTAACGATAACTTTCTCTATACGGTTGACTTAGTGTAAGTCACCAACCTAAGCATAAGAGCAGCATTGTATTTACGATCGTATACACAGAAAGAAGAACCTCCTTCTAAATCTAAGTTTTTTTATTTGATTTAAGTATGAAACGTACTTCAAAATTTTAGTATTCATAACATAGAGATGTGCAGTTGTCGTGAAAATTTTGTTTCATGCGCGATTCACGCGTGAATAATTTTAGGGAAATTACGTGTGCCTGGGCGTAATATAAAATTAAAATTTCGTGCATGATAGTGCGTGCATATCATTTATTCCACGAGTAATTCGCGAAGTTTCACAAAATTTAACGAAAAAGAGAAGACGCTAACTTTTTTGGTTTACAACAAACTCACACATTTTTCCTTGCATTATTTTTCAATGTAATTTATTAAGCTTAATTTCTACTACACATGTAATGTGCATTATCCTGGATCCATTTGAAAAACTTTTTAAAAAAATCATTGAACAAAATAATTTCACGAGTAATTTTAACCCAAAAAAGATGTACGTAGTGCAAAATCAAAAATTAAATCAATTGCTATACTTATGAATATTGTTTTTTTAAAACCAATGAAACCTTTTTGTCTATCAATAAAAATTAGCAGCCTGAAAGCATAAATTTATGACATTACGATCAAAAAGCATGGATTACATAGAGTAAATAATTTGTTAGAGGAGCAAACTATTATATGTATACATGATGTGTATGAGGAGATTTCTTGCTGCAACTCTCTAGTTCTGCATGATTAAATGTTGAATGGTTTTACGAATAAGTATTACACTGCAAATAAAATAGTTCGGAAAACAATAGAATTGAAACTTAAATTGCAAGTAAAAACTAACGCCACCCATTTTGAAATTTCAGCAACCTGCGGAAATAATCCATTATTCAAACAATGAGCATGAGAAATTCTGAACATTGCAGGTCATTCTTTTTTTGCGTAACTGAACAATATGCCTGTCTTCACAATATAAGTCGACATAAGGCAAAGTTATACATTAATTCAGGTGCAAAAATTAACCTTTTCAAAAATATTAGCACCAACGAAATGTCATCGGCATATAGACAGCTGAAAAATACAGCGAATATTTTTTGAAAAGGTTCATTTTTGGACCTGAATTAATACATTTCAATTGGCTCTTAAAGCAAATCAATAATTAAGTTCATATTTGCAAAGTTATACATCTACAATGTTCTATTAACAGAAGTTCATATATATGTTAAATCTCCATGTCTTCAACGAAAACAGGATTGAAATAATGCCTATACAATGCGCAATAGGCGCCAAAATGTCCTTGTTTCAATGCAAACGTGATTGATAGTGAGAATTTTTTTTTCGCCTTTCGTGCGTTAAATTGCGTGATTAAAAAAAGCTCGTTTGTAAAAATACGTGATTAAAGAATTTTTGCTGATGAGTGTGCATGACCTGAAAGTGCGTGGGGAAAAATACTCCGATTGTGAGTGTGCGTGGCGTGAGCCCAAAAGCCCCTTAATTTGCACATCGCTAATTGTTGCACACAACAAGTTTATCACTAGTTTAAGTTTTATTTTCTTCGACTATTTATTGTTTTCAGGGTTATTTGTTATGGAAATTTTTTTCCGTTTGCAATAGTGGCAGTTTGTAACTTCTTCGCGCTTCTAAAACCCGTTATAGCTGTCTATGCGTGACTAAAAGAATTTTACTTGTGAGAGTGCGTGACGTGAGGCACAAAATATTTGGCATGAATGAAAGTTCGCGACGTCAGCCAAAAACACTCACGCTCACATCTGTAGCAAAACACACAACAAGTGCTTAAAAGGAGGCGAATAGGTATGGTTACAGAGAATCCATCCCGTTATGACTTAAAATGAGTATGAAATTCCTGGTTGTATTTATAGCCAACACTAGTGTGTGTTTGTAAAAGTATTGAATTTTCTTTTATTTATTTTAATTTCTACGATAGCTGGCTTGGTAGAAATCAGAATTGAATATGGCTAAAATCAATCCGAAACTGATACGAAATATGACTAATATTATGTATGTATATAGCGTTTGAATAATCCGTACTTAAAACAAGAACAATATACATGGTGTAAGGAAACCCGTACTTATCGTATTTCTGCCATCATTTGGGCTTGATTTAAGTACAAATGGATTGAATTTCTTTTTCAGTGTATAGGCATTACAAATATGGATCCGTTTTGTGTTATATTAATAAATTACGGCTATTCCTGTGGTACCTAAATCATTAAACAGTTTATTTAAATTATATTGCTATGATTTAATATTAAAGAACTTTAACGCGGCATTTAGACGGGAAAGTGCTTTCATTAAATTTTTATATACGTATTATGAATAAAAATTTCAATGAAATCTGTGACTTTCATGAAAATTTCTTGCTCAATTTCAAAGGAACGTGAAAGTTCATTTGAAAAATTTCGTCAAAGCGGAGAGTTGCAAGTATTATAGTTTTGTTTACTACTGAAATAGAATTGCCAAACATAAATTTATAGGGCTACAATCGAAAATAATTTTTATGGCTAAACTTTTATTAGTTAATTTAATAATTATCACTATAAATATACTTCATTTGTGTTCTTCATTCATATTTGCGGTAAAAATGTTTTAAATATTTTCCAATGTACAAAATAATTTAAAATTCACAATTAATATTCTACTGCAATCCTGAAAATTTTTATGTGCCGCGGAGTAGGCAACCGTGTTTACTACCTTGTCACTTTATTTTCAGTAAATGTCAAAATATTACTTTCAGGAAAATTTTGCTGAAAGCTGAGTTGAAAGTTAAAACACTGTGGGTGTGTTAGTAAAAAAGTGTGAGTGTATTGCATTTACTTTCCCGCATTTACTTTCCCGTCTACATGACGGGTAAGCTGAATAAATAAACTTTGACCAAGTTAGTACTTACCAATAATAAAACGATTGGCAGAAACCATTATAATGTGTCACTTGTAGCTGAAACAAACGATCTCTTTAAGATCAAAATAAAAACCTCATGATTAATAGTTTTTAAAGGAAAATCCCATTTTGAAAATAACTATGACAATACAGTAACGATTTGGTTGCACTGTTAATGCAATTTTTGTTTTATTTCAAAATAAAATTTATAACAATTTACAACCAAGGTTTGAATAATTTTTTTTTATGAAATTCATTAGCAAAACGAAACTTTACTCTCACGAAAATATTTGCATAAGACTTGCTGTTTGCTAAATAACATTTTTCAAAAGAGAAATGCAAATTCAAAACCAGTAGTATTCATTGATTGTGAGCAGATTTTTCTGGGCTGTAACATTTGTATGTGAATGCACACATGATGCTGTCACACATTTATTTAAGGTTTATATAATTTTATTAACATTAGTAATAGTTTTATGGCAATATTATTATTTGAGGTTTTTTCTAAATAATACTTATTTATGTAAAATAAATCTATTGTTTCGCGTGGAAATTTGAATTCGAATTCAAGTTTTAGAGAAAAAAATCAGTTTTTATGGTTTTGTTTGCTTAACTAATAATTAAAGTTAATTGTTAAATAATGTTACAAATCACTACTAAGCACATAAATAAATTTAAATAAACATTTTTTATCAGTAAAAGCCATTAAACATTTGTAACCATTAAACATTTGTAACACAAACCGCACTTAGTAAAATGGTTAATTAAATATACCCATATTCACTTGTAGGCAGTTATTTTTGCAGTGTTTTTTGTCCTTTGTTAGAGATAGGCCTTTTTAGAGATAGGCTTTGGCAACCCAAAACTATTTACTTTTTAAAACTCATTAACTAGTCCTGAAGAGTATTTTGGTTTCACACATTAACTTTGTTTTCACACATTACATAAAAGGGCTGACCTAGTGGAGCTTCGAACTGTTAAAGCGGAAAAAATAAAGCGCTAACGTTTTCGGCAGTTAACAAAAAATGAAAAGAATTTACAATTTCATTTTTTTGCCTTAACTAAGCATAGCTTAAACATATAGCAAAATGTTCTATATATTATAAAAAAAATTTTTGAAAATCTATTGTGTGTGTTAAATTATCGAAAGGGTGAAGCGCACGCGACATGTCTTGCAAGAGGCAGTTATGCAATTTTTCAAAAAAAGAACATGCTCATGTGCCGTTTGTTGAATCAAACAGATTGACTATAACTACACTCACTAAAAATGTGGCCGACTAACGATCACGTGGTGGTTCGATTCCATCAAGAAGAAGCTTATTAAAAATCTCTATAGGGTACCTACTTACAATTATAATTACCCTTCTTGACTTTTTTAATAAGAAGTTCCTCATCAAAATAAAAAAACTTCATTATCTTTTGTTTTTGTATTGCCTCTTTTTGATGTACATATGTATATTGTAATAAAAATTCGTCTTCTTTTTTTGATCTATATATTTCGAACCTCTCGGTTCATCTTCAGGATCTAAATACAATTGTTTTATTAGAAATATTACAATATTTAAATTATTATAAATGTTACCTCGTTATTTTTGTTTATGCTATATAAAAATATTTTGATTAATGAAAATTTTAATTTTTTTTTTAAATATATTGAAATTAAAAATTACAAGCTTACTTTTATTTTGAAAAAATAACCTATCTTCGGTAGTTTATTGGTTTAATTAAATTACCATATGAACTAATATTCTTTTTTATCACTTTTATAGTTGCAAGCCACTTGTTCATACTTAGCTATTTGATTTACTTCATGTATCTGCAACTTTGTTTTGTTTTGTTCTGTTTTTAGTATTGTTGCACCTTGAAAATCAAACACATGCTTCTTTGATATAGCATGTTTGGCTAAAGCTGTTGTTTGTTGTTTTAAAGTTCTGCAATCATATTCATGTTGTTTCAATCTTTTAATTAATTTCTGCGTAGTTTCTCCAATATAAATTAAATCGCAATTTGTACAATTTTTTTATCTTTTAGAGATGGTTTCATTGCAAGTTGAACATTTGGAGTAAAATATTTACATATTTTTGATAATTTTTCTGATAATAATGGAACATAGGACATTGATGCATAATTAGTTGTTGATGATGATGGTATTTCATTGTTTTGTGTTATATTCTCTTCCTCGTTTGAATGGTATTCATAACTTGCGCCTATTCTGTTTAAATTTTTATTATAATTCCTGTTTTTTTGTTGAACTTCGCAAATAAGTTTATTTATATCTTTATTCGGATAGTTATTTTTAATAAGAATTGTTCTTATTCTTTTAAGGTTAATTGCCCAAAATTCTTTATGTGATAACATAAAAACTTTCTTAATAAAATTTTTAACCGTATTAATTTTCATATGATTTGGATGAGCTGAATAATAATTTATTATACGATTTGATGATATTTCTTTGCAATACCAATTTGTTATTATCTTTCCATCTTTATTGTGATATACTGTTGTGTCTAAATAATTTAACTTCCCATTTTCTTCAACTTCTGTTGTAAATTTTATTCTTTCATCATAAGCATTAAGTTTATCCAACACATTATATATTTCATCTTTTGGAATTGCTGCTATATGATCATCAACATAAGAATACCAGAATAAAGGTAAAAAATTTAAATTTGACAATGTTTGATCAACAACATCTTCTAGTACTCGTTCAACCAAAATTGGCGCCAAGCTAGATCCCATAACTAAACCAGTCTTCATTCGCATTATCTTATCTTCATAGCAGAAATAATTACATTCATTCAGACAAAATTCAAGTAGTTCTATAAATTGATTCTTTGGTATTTTAGTATTTTTACTAATATGCTGATCAAAATCTCGCCTTATAATGTCCAGTGCTTTTTTTGTTGATATATTCGTAAAACAATTTACGACATCAAAAGATACTAATATAAATTGTTATGTTTTCTTTATTATATTTTTAACAAATTCCTTTGAATTTTAAAGAAGACGAATTTTTATTACAATATACATACATACATCAAAAAGAGGCAATACAAAAACAAAAAATAATAAACTGAAATTGATGGCAACACAAAAGAAGAATTATTAAAAAAAACTTCCTTCCTGAAAAAAAAAACCATAGCGATATTTTATTAACCTCGTTTTAATTTATAAGGTGCTTTTTATGCACTGCTTTCTCTGTGTACAGAAACTTAAATTTCTTTTGCCTAACATTTTATTTGAAATCAAAGCTGTTTATATCAGCTTTTCTGTTGCAACTCCTTGTAGCAGATGGGCATTGCCAAAATTCGCACACTGTAAATTTACATTTAAACACTCATTTCAAACCATAACTACATACCATTTTATGAAACTAATTAAGCACTTGCATAGGTCTCACTTCGGTCTATTCAAATTACTTTCAAAATATTACAAAATCAAACATAAATTTCTACCATTTTCACCAAGAACCAATAAACAATCAAGAGTTAAGGTGCAGTCCAGTACCATACAGTGGCAATGTGCCCATGCTTAATCATAATTGCTAAAGACTTGCTTCAGTGGAGTCAATTCAATATTTGAACAGTTTGCCAACTTACACACACTCCACTTGAGTTAACAGATGTAAATACTTGGCCATTCACAAAATATTAAACACAGCCGTCTTTGAGCCTTTATTATGTAATGATTTCAATAAAATCAACAGGCCTATAAATGTGCACAATAAGGTAAAATGTATTTGTTAAATCAAGCTTATGTTGTATGCTGTTCTAAAGTTCATAATATTGTAGCTGTTTTTCGTTATACAATCTATGGCTGATGTTCTTTGGATGGGGTATTGGTTAATTAAATGGGTGTCAAAGATTGAATGGTATGTGGCTATAACTTATTTCTATGATTTGTTTGATATGAATTTCGTAAATAGTTAGTAAATATTTATTTATCATCAACTTGCCAATAATAGGAGCAAATAATTGTGTGGTGTATTAATTTGACCTGGTGGCAAACAAATCAACATTGAATAATTTATCATTTATTTTACTGACCTAAATTAGAAGAGTAGAAGAAAATTTTGTGATTAATTCAGTTATATCTATAAAATCTTCTAGGACGTAGAGATTATTAGACCCAAAGAAATAAATGTAAGGTTTTTTAACATACTTAAATTTATAACACAATTAGTTCTAAGTACAATGGAAGAAAACATTTTTTTTAATTAAATGATACTTAAAAATATAACATATAAATAAAATATGAATAGAAACTATAAAATATTAATGTAAAAAATGTAAAATTGTACTAAATAGCCATTAACATGCAACACATAACATTGGAATATAAGCAAAAGTAAGTAAAATGTTTAAGCAAAAATCTTTTAAAGCCATTTGCAGTGAAATTAAGCTATTAAGAAAATGGTAAAAGTCCGAAAGACGTGCTGCATTTATGAAAATTTTCCACTGGGAAACAAGAAAACTTGACGCAATATAATCACCCTTATTCTGCGTTTCGATTACGTTCCTGTATTCAGTTACGCTCGAATCGAAAAATGTTATTCTGCAAAAAAACCTAATCGGAAGAAAAAGGAGAAGAGTGGTGCAGCTGCTTTTGCTATGAAACGTATTATATAAAAACAAAAAAACCAATTTTTGTAATTATGTATGTGATTGTGAAAATTGTAAAAAGTAAAATTTAGTTGAAAAATACTGATAAATTAATGAAAACTGATTATTGTGATAATATAATTAAATAAACACATCATTCGAGTGCAGAAAGAAGAATAAAAAAAAACACCAGAATATAAATAAGCGGTATTTGTGGCCAAACTATTCCAGTGTGAAAAATCTTGTCGAGGAGAAGGTATTATTTCCATTTCCTACACATAATAGCAAAAAAAATTAAATTTATTGTAATTTCGTGAAGCCGCTTTCTTGTTAGAAGAAGAGAACGCCATGCTCCAGATCAAGGATTAAAAGGCGGAACTTGAGAGACAGTTGCAATTCGTTCGAGATGAGTGATCAATTTATCACTAACTTTACTTTATTTTAAGTGAATTTTCAATTTTCAATTAAAAAAAAAAAATAAATAAAAAAAAAAAAATAAAAAAAAAAAATTTAAAATTTATTGTAATTTATTTAAGTGAATTTGAAATAATTAATTTAATTTTATAGATTTTTTTGTTGCCATTAAATTTGCCAGCATTTTATATTGTTCAAATTATGTTTTTTGACCTGCAATAAATTAAATAAATCTTTCCAATTAGGAAAAAAGCTATTAAAAATAAACTTATAGAATTTTATACTTACATATTATTTAATTTCACATTTTTTTTAACTAAAAAAACAAAAATCTTCCGTCAGAACAACTTAAAAAAACGTAGCTACGATCGTAATGCAGAATACGTAAAATCGAAATGATGGGGAATACCAATGTTGCCAGACGGGAAAATTTTCGATTCGGATCATAACGCAGAATAAGGGTGAATAATCTTTTTGCACCTATTAGATCTAGTAAATCGTATTTTAGCGTATGAATAAATATAAGTACTCAAATCTTAAGTAGACTTTCCAAGACATTCTATCATGCTTTCATGGGGCATACGCTTAACTTAGAACGTTGTTGTATAAAACATTAAGCTTGCGTTTATTAGATGGCCGCGAGTCTTGCCAGTAGAGTCTCAACATGAAAAGACTTCGCAACCATACAACAAGAAAGAAATTTAAAAAATTCAACAAGGTGTATAAAATTATATGGAAGGGTGTATAAAATGGGGTGAGCTAAAGTAACAGTAATTTAGCGTACGTTCCACTAAGTTTAGAATTGCAAATCGAAGCAAGATTTTTAGCAGAATTTTTCATTTTAACATGCTCTCTGCTTTCATATATATCAATTTTGTGATATATGTGTTTTTCTTGTGGATAATTGTAGACATAAACTGTAGCGGGTTAAGCCTCAGCCCCATTGGAAGATGTTATCTAGAAATGAAGAAAGTTGCGCAATAAATTGGATGAATAATTATGATAAAGTACGCAAATAAAGCTGCGCGTTATCTGTATGCATGTGAACGTTGCAATAAGAAAGGTGTCTTGGCAAGTTCAATGCCATTGCAATTCTTTTATTTTGCTTAAAAAGCATATTGCACTGCCCTTTTTAGAATTATTATTATTACTGTAATTTTTGTTTAATCAAATATGCACAAACAATACACCGTAATTTTTTTCTCCGTTTCGGTACTAATAGTACTAATACTACTATTTCAAGATAAAAAAGTGCATATGGGTGTTTCCATGGTTACGCACGTGACATTTGTACACGTTTAATTGTTTTGAATATTATAAAAATATAAATGGGTTGGAATTTTGCCATTGTTACATTTAATGTGATGAGTTCCTTCCAAAAAGTATATATATTGGAAAATTGAGCACTGGGTACCCAAGTTCCATGCGATCAAAGTTGACTTACGCACGTGACAAAAAACGGAAGTGCCTTTTAAAGCAGCATGAAATATTGCAAAAGTAGGCGAATTGTAGAAGATTTTTATTTCGGAAAAAATGTTTTTATAAAGATATGAACTTAATTATTTATTTGCTTTAAGAGCCAATTGAAATGTATTAATTCAGGTCCAAAAATGAAAAGGTTCATTTTTGGACCTTAATTAATGTTTTTATAAAGGTTATTAATGGACCTTTATAATCATAGTTTGTTCAAAAACAAGTGTGCATGGGTTGGCTAAGAACCACGTTACATTACGCACGTGACACTTTTTACCTTCATACATATTTTTGTAATTTAACATATATTTTCTGAAGTTTTTACCATCATTTAAAATTATTATAAGTTAAAATTTTTTTTTTTAAATAATAAAATGTCAATAGTTTTTGTTTTCAATTTTCTGTGCTTAAAAAAATTGTGCGAGCGTTTTGATTTTTTAACTAACGGTGGACCATTTCATGGAAATACCCATATATAGCATAAAAAAGCAGTTTATATGTGGACTGACATTACATAATTTTTTCTATCAAAAGTGAGCTATAAAAGTTAAATTAGCTTTTTATAAATATGAATAATTTTTAAAACTTGAAATCTCTTTTTCTCAAATTACCTATTTTCCTAGTTCCGGTTCAATGCTCATCCATAAATAGGGATCATCGCTTGATTACTGGTTAAAACAAAAATATAACAGCGTTCCAGTGATTACAAAACGACAACTTTGCTTCAGAAAATTTTTTTTAAACACATTTTGAGTAATTGAACATAACCCACATTAACACCACCATATATATAGTTTATACGCATTTTAAGTTCCAAAACGAGTTTGTAGTTCTTTCAAATCTTTTTCAAAAAAAATATTTTATTTTTAGTAATGATTTTGCTAGTGAACTATGCATCTAACCAATTTTACTATATTTAAAGACACCCTACTAGTTCAAATGATTGGAATGGGCATTAATAAATAATACAAATATTATAATTGTTAATTATTTTACCAGGATTTAGTTCGATCTTACTTCCTCAGAATTGAGAGTTTTTTTATACCCTTCACATAAATGTGTAAGGGTATATATAAGTTTGTGATTCCGTTTGTAACGCATTGAAATATCCATCTAAGACCCCATAAAGTATATATATTCTGGATCAGCATCAATAGCGATTACGATTGAGCGATGTCCGTCTGTCCGTCTGTCCGTCTGTCCGTCTGTCCGTCTGTCCGTCGGTCCGTCTGTCCGTCTGTCCGTCTGTCCGTCTGTAGTCGTTGAAATACCGTTTCTGAGAAAACGGTTTGAGATAGAAACCTCATTCTTTCGCTAAAACGTGTGAAACCTCGGTAGTGGGTCTGCTATTGAAATTCAGCAAGATAGGTCCACGGATAGCCGAGATATATTCAAAAAACCGGGTTTTGAGGGATATTTTGTACAATTTTTGTATTCAGGTTTTTGAAAAAAAATTTTTTCTCAAAATCTAAACCATATCATTTTTAGTGCCCATTAAATCCTAGAAATGAAGGAATTTTTGAAATCGGCCCATATATATCCGAGATATAGCGTCTCCCGATTTTTAAAGAAATCGGCTTTATAAGCCAAATAAGACAACTTTTGGCACCGAAGATCAACCAAAATGGTATATATAGGCAATTTAGAGGCAAAAGTGGAAAATTTTTCCACATCGGCCCATATACACTCGAGATATAGCGCCTCCCATTTTCTCAAGAAGTCGGCTCTAAAAGCCAAATAAAACAACTTTTTGTATCAAAAATCGATTAGAATGGAACATATAAGGTGTTTAAAAGCAAAATTGGAAAATTTTTGAAATCGGTCCATATATATCTGAGATATAGCGACTCCTGATTTTTCAAGAAATCCGCTCTTTAAGCCAAATAAAGCAATTTTTGGCACTAAAAATCAATCAGAATGGTACATATAGACTATTTAGAGGCAAACGTGGAAAATTTTGGACATCGGCCCATATACACTCGAGATATAGCGCCTCAAGTTTTCTCAAGAAGTCGGCTCTAAAAGCCAAATAAAACAACTTTTGGTACCAAAAATCGATCAGAATGGTACATATAAGGTGTTTAAAAGCAAAATTTGAAAATGTCTGCAATCGGTCTATATATACCTGAGATATAGCGTCTCCCGATTTTTCAAGAAATCGGCTCTATAAGCTAAATAAAACAACTTTTGCCACCAAAAATCAATCACAATGATACATATTGGTTAGTCAGAAGCAAAACTGGAAATCTTTTTGTCATCGGCCCATATATGTTCGAGATATAGCGCCTCCCGATATCTCAAGAAGTCGGGCCTGGAAGCTAAACGAAACAGTTTTTTGCACTAAAAATTTGTCGGAATGGTACATACAGGCTGTTTAGGGTCAAAATTAGAAAATTTTTGGACATCGGCCCATATGCTCCCAACTTTTGGTACCAAAAATCGATCATAATGGTACATACATATGTATATAATAATTTATACATATGTATATAATATTTGCGATCATGTATGAATGTATGTATGTATGTATGTATGTATGTATGTATGTATGTATGTATGTATGTATGTATGTATGTATGTATGTATGTATGTATGTATGTATGTATGTATGTATGTATGTATGTATGTATGTATGTATGTATGTATGTAGATACATTTGTATGTATGTAGGTATGTATGTATCTACATACATATGTATGTATGCATGCAAGTATGTTAGCTTAAACAATTTTTTTGCTTTGGTGTAAAAATGTGTATGTATATATACACGAGCTTGAAAATGAAAGTGATATAAAGAATTGTTGAAAAAAGGGTACGCAATGAAATTCTTTTAAACAATTGCGTCTTCAAATTCATTCACACAAAAAATCATTTTGGGTTTCCCTACGTACTTACATATGTACATACACACATACATGTGTATGATGATACGCAATAGATCATCAGCAACGTGCACAAGAAAAAAATAATTTTGTAAAAGCAAGCAATGTAAATATGTATGTATGTATATATGTATGTATATAATCATTGTTTTATGGAACACACTGAAAATATTCAATAATAAAGAATTTATTTTAGCGTTTTCTATTATAGATACATACATACGTATGCATGTACCCACATACGTAAGTAAATTGAAAAGCAAATCACACTTAATGGCAATGTTTAGCATTATAATTCAAAAATAATGCAATTATATGCAATTTTTTGTTAAATAAATTTTACTATAAAGTTAACTGATAAATAATTAAGAAATACATTTTGCTTTTCTTTATTTCATTGATATTAAAAAGAATTGGTGTCACCCAGTGGTTGAACTTGAGCATATTAAGAATTATTTAAATAAAAGTTTTGCAGCCTGTGTTAAATCCCGGTAGTGGATCTGATATTGAAATTCAAAAAAAATCGGCCCATATATACCCCAGATATATATCCCGATATCGGCTTTAAAAGCCAAATAAAACAACTTTTCGCACCAAAAATCAATCAGAATGTATGTACCATTGTGAAGGGTATTTAAGATTCGGTCCAGCCGAATATAGCACTCTTACTTGTTTTTTTGGGTAAATTTGTAGTGTTCAAAATGAGAAGTAAAGTATGAGACTTATTGGCTGGGCAACATATCATGGCTGTTTTTCGTATACTACGATGATTATGAGCATCCGAATTGCTGTGAACACCAGCCAATCATAACCAATTGCATACTATTTTTATGCTTATAGCTATCATACTACCTGAGCTCGGCATCACTTACTATCTATATTTAATAAACGAATCAACTTTCAAAAACAGTTTTTTTTAGCTTAATTTTTTTCCTGACAGTATTTGGGTATGGTTTTGGCCCATACTTTTTTGCTGGCCGTAAGCCTTGCCTAAGCTATGCTCAAGATATATGTACACAAGTTGTGGAAATGTTATCATCAGATGAAAATTTTCCGGTAAGTACAGCATCCAATGCATTTCAACTGCATGCTCTCACCATCAAGCGATTCAGCTGGCAACACATACCAGTATCTGGTATTTATTTATTTTAAAATAAATTCAGTCAAGTACGAGGCTGGCTCGCACACTTGGGGTTCCGTACGTATGTGTAATGTACGTATGGAATGGCATATATGAATACATATATTGTATAAATTTCATCTCTATCACTTACAGCTTGACAGTTACGTTTAATTGCTACTTTATGTTGTATGGGGACATTTATTAGTTTTCGACTTGTTGTTGTCATTTGCTGCATCTGGGAATTCATACACTATACATATACTATCTCTCACGGTTCGAGAGTTATAGCTGTTACTCTACGTTGTAAAGGGACACCAGGTAGTTTTACAGTTGTTGTAGTTTTTAGCATTTGCTGTTGTGGAGCATATGTGAATACATATACTATGCAAATTTCATCCCTCTGTCTCTCACAGTTCGAAAGTAACGGCTAATTGTTACTTTCCGTTGTATAGGGACACCTGGTAGTTTTCGACTTGTTGTTGTTTTTAGCATTTGGTATTGTAGGCCATATGTGAGTATATATATTGTGCACATTTCATTTCTCTGTCTCTTACAGCTTGGGAGTTACGGCTAATTTTTACTTAACGTTGTATATGAATACCTGGTAGTTTTTGACATGTTGTTGTTTTTAGCATTTGTTGTTTTAGGGCATGTGTAAATACATATATTGTTTTAATGTCAGCTCTCTCTCTTTTACAGTTTAGCAGCTACGACTAATTTTTACTTTAGGTTGTAAAAGTGTCCGTATTTTTTTCGACTTGTTGTTGTTTTTAGCGGTTGTTTATGTAGGGCAAATGTAAGTACATACACTGTTCGAATTTCAGCTCTTTATCTATTACTGTTTGAGAGTTATAGCTAATTGTAAATTTTCGTTGTATGGGGATACCTGCTAGTTTTCGATTTGTTGTTGTTTTTAGTATTTGTTTTTGCAGCGGCAAGGTACAACAATATCCTGTGGAAATTTCAGCTCTTTAGCTCTTACCGTTTCGGAGAATGGACGCTGTGACGGACGGGCGTAGTAGTCCCGGTAATAGGGTTCCGTTTCACTCTGATGAGTACGGAACCCTAAGAATATCCAGCAAGTACGAGTAAACATATTTCATAGTACTTTATTTTCTATAGGATCTATTTTTGGAACTTTTTAATAATCTAATTTTAGAACTTTTTAATAATTTTAATAATCACTAAGTTTACATATCAGCTCTTGTTTTGAACACTTGGAACATTTTATTTTTCAAAAATAAAGCACTTACACCGGTATTCATAAAAAATAAAACATAGTTGAAACACATTTTACGAAAGATTTTTCATATAACATTTTTTACAAAATGTGTTTGAGCAACCTTTTATTTTTTATGAATACAGGTGTTAGTATTTTGATATGAGATGTTTACGCTTTGAAAATTTATTTAAAGAGATATAATCCAATATATCCAATAAAAAGTATTCGAAAATAATGGCACCGTCAAGCTGGTGCTAAAGCAAAATATTTAACTTCGCTTGACAGTACTACAGTTATGTGAACAATGATGCAAAATCCCCATACAGGCTGGAAATGTTGTCACCATGCTGCTGTGTATAGGCCATGCTGCTGTGTATAGGCCTTAAGAATTTTATGTCAACTCAATCATTAGCTGATTCAGAAATACAGTACAACATAATTTTTAGTTGATGTACATGTGCGAAAGTCTAATATCATTTTTAACAGTATACCGTTTATCTTCTGCACCCGGGTGTAATTTCCTTTTACTGGAATGTGAAGCAACATTTTGAATTCGAATGTTTCGAATAGTTTGTTAAAAGCACTTTTGAGTATCAGAAGGTATAATTTATATACATATTTTTTTGCTCCTTTAAATTTCAATTTGTATTAAAAATCCAATCTGTTTGTTTTCGATTACATTTCAATTGTCTACGTTAAAAATGTATCTATAAATGAATTTATAAAACGTTGAAGTTGAAACGTTGTTTTTTGTATTCATATTTTACCCTAAAGCAAACCGTACTACTTTCAAAATTTTATTTGCTTCTTATATAATAGGTTTTCAATCGTTTCTTTATTTTATTACAAAATATTTGCTCACCGTAAATCTGATCAAAGTTTATATTTATTTTTATAATTTCGTATACATATTCACAAGTATTCCACATTAAATAATTTTATATTAATATTAACTGGGCACAAAAATTGGCTTTGAGACAGTCACATCTATTGTATTATAAAAAAGAACAAAATATTTAGCTTTATAAAAAAACTTACTCTTACCAAACCACTTCGAAATAAAAGAATCATAATACAACAATAACAAATAAAAGCAATGTAGATTAGAATCAAATGTGCTGGCGAAGTCATGTTCGATCAGCAGTTCTCAAATAAAATAATAGATACAAAAACTCAAATTTGGTTTTATGAATAGATGTGCCGGTGATATTATGTAGGTAAATGGTCTAAGTAAAACAATATTGCTATGCTTTTATTTTGCTGTAGACAATGAAACTAGAGACTGACTAATACCTTATAAAAATTGCAGCCAAAATGTATAGAAATTCTGGCTCTTTAAAATGAATGATCATCCAATCTGTTATTGAAACATTGTCAATATGTTAAACATCATAGTAATGGGTAATGAAGGCAGCAAGTTTATATTTTTTGCCCAATAACTTGTTATTGATAGAAATGGGGCACTTTTTTGGGAATATTAGTGTAAATATTCGTATACGCAACTATTCAAAATTAATATTCCTAAGGTCACTAAGGTGTTCTGTTTGTGCAACCATTGTAGTAATTTCTTTGCTAGCAACGTTTTCAATGTAATATTCGTAAGGTCACTGAGGTGCGCTGTTCAGGCAATCATTGTAGCAATTTCTTTACTGGCGTAACGTTTTCCTTCTAACACCAAGTTTAAACAATTCTTGCAGGGAAAGATACAAAGTTTGGAGCTTAAATGTAATTAGTTCATATTAAATGAAAAAAACTTTATTCATATATTTACCAATTTTTTTTTGTTGGTAAATTAATTTCATGTCGCTTTGAGTATTTTTTTAAATCACTGAAACTGGGAACCACTGATTTAGAGCACATTGTAGGGTTTTCTGCTGGTCATTGTTGGTTGTTGTTGTACGCAAATTATTCTAATGAATTTTTAACACTTTATTAATACCAATTTTGTTTACGATTGTTTTATGGATTTTTGTTCGTTGTTCTTGCTTTAGAACTTGTTTGTTACCAATTTTGATAATTTTTATTTATATGTATCACCGATAGTTTCCCGCCACACAAAGGTAACCAAGTTGTGTTACAACTTATTGTTAATTCTAATTGCTTATATTGTAGATCTTCACATTCTAGCTTTTGCAAATAATCTGGTGTGCCCAGCGAAAAATGAGCAATACATGAAACTAGAATTAACAATAAGTTGTAACACAACTTGGTTTACTTGTGTGGTGGGAAGCTCTCTCCCGGTACATATGCCATGATACATATAAATAAAAATTTTATAATGGTTGTGGTTGATATAATTAAAAGTTTAAATAGAAAATATAAAACAACTTGGGTGGCCGAGTGGCTTAAGTGTCGCTTTAGAAACATGAGCGCCTGAGTTCAAGGACGGGTACTGACGAAAAGTGTGGTGGCTTTGAAACAGCTAGTTGTGCGCCTAGCTGAAGGTGCTTGATGTTTAATTAATATCAATCACCAAAATAGTGAACTTAATAATACAAAAAATAATTTAATGCGAAATAGTTCTAATAATAAAAATTTAATAATTGCTATAATATTTATTAATATGTATATAGATAAAAAATGAAAACAAAATTAGTAACCTTAATGTAAATGGCCCCTCAGCCATATAAATATTACCAAGTTATATTGGTAACTTTAGGCTATGATGCTGAATTAGAGGCAGATGGCTCTGGCCCCTGGAGACTAATTTTAGTTCTTCCTAGCGGACATAAACTATTGTAAAATTTTTTTTTTATATGTATAAATTGAATAGGAAATGATATTTAATGCTTACGATACATGGTTTCATATTTTACATTTATGAATTTAAAAAGAACATTCACATACCGACAAGTGTATACGAGGCATTTTAAATATTGCGTACCAACGGCTGAAGTAAAAAACTTTCAGCAAGTGAGATAGGTTTGCCATGCTTCATGGTTTAAAGGGTTGCAATAATAGCCTAGATTTCATAAACTATCAAAATTAACCAAGAGATTAGGAATAAGCTCTGCAACATCATCGTGATCTTGCATGCTAAGATTAAAAACAGGCCTCAATACATTCCTGGCAATTCTGTCCACTCGACATATGTATCTATATTAGTTAATATAGTTCCGGCATAAGCTTGGAAATAGTTAATCTGTAATAATAACTATGAATGCGGTAAACATTTCCTTACCTGAAGAGATGTATATTTTTCTAGTGAGTATAATCTCCGAAGCTTAAAACAAATTTTCTTAGCAATGTAGTTGAAGTGGCTATTAAATTTAAAAATTTTAGCCTACCATAAAACCAAAACCTTTGTAGATAAATAATCACACTGTGCTAGTTGAAAAAAAACCGACAAACGGGACACCCAGTGACTAAACATAATTCGGGTACGCTGAATTCAGTGGTGCTATCCGTTTTTCTAGGTTAGCTCGCGTTTTCGAGATTTACCGTTATTTTAAAAATGGAGGAGGTTGCACTACATGTATTGAACTAACTAAAAAAATTTTTCATTTATTGAACTTTAGTAAAAAACCGAAATTCCGCAATAAAATAACCTTTAATTTGATATATAATTCTTTAAAAAGAAATTTCATTTTTTAGAAAACTTGATCTTTAAAACTGCATAAAAAATTTAAAAATTAAATTTTCCCGTGTATATAAAAAATTATGTTTGAAACAAAACGAGCTTTAAATGACCACAATCTGTGGGCAACTTTTGATTTTATTCATAAAAGATGAAAAATTGTAGTTTCAACCTGTTACCAGACGAAGCCTCAAAAATTTTAAAAAAATTTTTTCTTGTTAATAAAGTACATTTCTGCATGTTCATATAAAAAGTTTTTTGTAATTATCTAACATTAAGATGTGTTAAAAAGTGTTATGAAACCTTTTTGCATAATTTGTACTTCGCTTGAAGAGCACCTAGTGTTCATTGGAACACTAAATGGAAAGGCGTCTCTGTTTTTCTTCCATTTATTGAGGGTGTCCTATTGAGGGTGTCCAATTCTTACCATGGTGAGCGAATATCAAATATATTCCATTCAACAGAAAAACCCAGTGGTAAAATGGAAAGTTGATCACTCAGTAATGAAGAGCTCAGGTGGTAGGCTGGTTATGTACGACTGTTTAAAACCAGTACACAATGTCCTGGGTCCGAAGGAATTTGGTTGCTGATGCGCAACGTGGTAATCGTGAAACAATCATGGTATGTACCCAGGAAAGTAAATCCTCAACTTTACTTTTGTTTTATATTTCATGCTATTTGATGCTTTCCATAATAAATAAAGAAAAATAATAAAGCTTCTTCATGTTATCCGTAATTTTTGAAAAATATGAATTTTAGAGTTTGTCTAGGATAAAAATGGAAACGGTTCTGCTCATTTTTCAATAACTGCAGATACAAAATTTATACAATAAAGTTATATAGAAACACTCAAAAGCTAGTGTAGCGCAGAGGTTTTGGGCATATTAGCTTACAAAATCAAATGCGTATTTTAAAGTTATGATAAGATTCCTCTTCAAATGTTTGAGAATATAAAAATCTAAAAACAACTTATGCGTACAACCTGAAATATTAATGTTAGTTTGGCAAATATAACACTTAAAAAATGGAGTGGTTATACAAAATTTGTTTACTTGTAGCATAGTTTAATTTGAAATAAGCAGCAATTTTCGACATCTATTCCCAAGTAATTGCTTTTTTGAATATTTTGGAACTCTACACATCTGTAGTCCCAGGGAAACTGAAAACAAAATTTTACAAGAGAGACGGGGTTATTATATCCATTAAAGAGAGGCTGTTAATATTCTGGTTTATGGATGTCGCCAGTAGTGAAAATATTTTTCAGTACATAAAAGGCCTGCACAGGACTTGAAAAAATTGTTGACTGTGACTTCGTTGTAAATGGAAGTTTGGACCGGGCTATTTTCAGTACATTATTCTTTCATATGATATAGTTTTGTAAATCGAGTCAAATAATTTCAATATTATCTAATGAGAAATATACCAGGTATTCATCAATACGAACCTATTCTCCAGTTTGATAGTTCTCAATTGAATATGCGGCTAAGACATTCATAAATTTAATTGGTTTCTACTCAACTTATAAATGAATCCATCGAAATTCAAATCACTTTATCCAGAATTGTGAATGCAGGGTGCGGCCCTTTTTAAATGAAAGAGGGAATAAGAAAAGTTATTGATAGATTTGTGTATATAAATTATAATTTACACTTTATTTTCTAGCTAAAATAACATAAAATAAGAAAAATACTACAAGAACAGAAAAAATAGTTGAAAAAAAGAAAACTCAAACAAGTTGTCAACTTAGACTGACAACTTAAAAGTGACTTCGGTTATTGTTTATTTTTTCCTGAAATAATAATTGTAGGTGCGTGCATCGAATTAGAATTACAAAACAGCGGCATACACATGCTCAAGGAATGAGTGATATAGAGCCACGGGTTTTTTCGTGTAAAAAAGAATGGATTAATTTTTTTTTTTTTTGTCTCTAAATTTATTTTTGTTGAGTTCGTATCAATTTGCAAACTCATATGATATTGAAATGGAAAGGAATGTTTGCAATGAGGAATAAACAAATTACATTTAAGTTAAGAAAACAGTAACGAATTGTTTATGCCTCAGATTGTGATTTTTTGCATAGATATTAAATTTGTTAAAATAAATTTAAGTTTCTGACTTTTGTTCTTTTTAAAGTGTCTGATGTGGTTGTCGGAAGGTGCTGCATTATTTTCAATAAAATCTTACACTTCTACAGATAAGTGCAGAAAGATATCTGTAATGAGCTAGAAGTGTAAAGAATTTATTTTAGGAAAAATGGTCGATACATTCGAAAAGTGATAAAAAAAAAGATTTCTGATTAAGGAATATTTAGGCAAGAGATATACGGTGTACGGACATGCATTTTTATTGCTTTAGTATGCATTGAATTACAAAACGATTTTTGTTTTTTTTTTTCTTTTTTTTTTGTTAAATTGAGCTCTTGATGTTTTTTTTTATAAAAAATAATTTTAAACAATTATTTATTTATTTTCAATATTTCGCCAACAATTTGTTGGCATCTTCAGGAAAATAATTATAAACTTCAAAAAACAAAAACAAGTTATTGAAAAAATGTTTGATTAACAAACATTCAAAAATATTCCAAAAATATTTTTCCCGCTTTAAAATGTATTAACAACATTCATGAACAACATAAATATAAAAAAACAAAAATACAAATTAACATACAAGTTCTACGACCAACATTTTCTATGTTAACGTTTGCAACATGTTTAATACTAAAAACTAATAAGTTAACATTTAAAATGTTGCTCATAGACTAGAATAATGTTTATAAATGTTTTCTTTAAGATATCTAAAATTTAAACAATATTAAGCTCCTAATCTTTTCCTAACTAAATATCTATAACTCTGAGCTAAATTGTCAGTATCTACTTTAAAATTTATTCTCTGTGCTGCTGGTTTGTTAATAATCTCTACCATTTCTAACATATAACGATTTTTATAATTATTTTCTTGTTAACACACAAAATTTAATTAAACCAGTAGCTAATTGCTGCTGGAAAAAATTTAAATTCGACTTAATATACCCTGCAAAAATTGCGACTACTTCTTACACTTGTGTAAAGAGGACCAGCACTAGTCCAAAAGCAATCCAAATATATGCTATATCTTACATTACAATGGCCTAGGAGAGGGCCACATTATTGAAAACAGCATTATGTCTGAGTAATCCAAAAACTAGTCCAAATAACTACTCCGATCATTATTAACACAGGAATAGTCTTGAAATTACTTTATGTCACTACTCCATGCATTACCAGCTATTCAAGTGTAGCGAGCATTATTTAATAATTGTTTTTAGTCATCAGGGTCCGTGTTTGCATTACATCGGTCTATGTTGTAACTTCTCCTTTTTACGTTGTTTTCGTTTGTCCTAAAAAAGGAAATCATTTGTATATATTCGACTGCAGACTTAACGTTTTTGATAGTCTTTAATTTGAAATCCGTAGTTTTTACGGTAATATATTGGATACTTGTACAATATTTAAAAATAAATTCAATTTCATTTGATTTTAAGAAAAAAATTGTTAACCGGTTTTTAGCTAAATTGTCATTTGTTTTATATTTAATTTTCTGTTGTTTTTACCTACGTAATATCTTGAATGTACTTGAAAAACTAGGGATGAATTTTTTAAGTCTTTGAGGTAACAGCTTTGTGATTAATACTGTTAGTTACTTTTTAATTCCTAACGTCTATTTAACACTTTATACATTGTGCTGTGTATTTGTTCAATCCACCACTGCGAAATTTGCACATGGCAAGTAAACGCAAATAAGCTGTTCCTGGTCGTGTGCCGAAGCTTTTGCAGTGTAAAAATTTTTAATTAGAGAGTGCTGTATTCTCAACTGTAAAGCACATGCCTGGGCTGTTTTACAAGCGTAATGTTTGTAGTCGGTCAGAAATATGTTGAATTCAAATTATTATTGGTTTTGTTGGAAAAGAATACAAAATTTTTATCAACTACGCTGCAGAAATTATTTTATTAAATGATTCGTTTTAAGTAAAAAGTAGTAGTTACAACATGGTCCAATGTAATGCAAACATGGACCATGATGAATAAAAGAAATTATTTCGCAATACTCGCAATACATGATTACCATGTGGTAATCTATGGAATGGTAACATGAAATAATTTAAAGACTAACCCTGTGTTAATAACGTGCGGAATAGCTACTTCGACTAGTTCTTGAATTAGTCTGACGTAATGGTGTTTTGTATTACATGGTTCTCTGATTACATTGTAGTGTAAATTGGAGCATGTTTTGTACATGGCTAGGTTAGGTCAAGCGGAGGGATTCGTCTGCCCATGTCTTATGACATACACCTAAAGCAATATAGGCTTGTTGTGCGCTCCGTGGGCTTAATCGTGAAATAGTTTGACTCATAGGTCTATAGGAACTCCGTGTCATTCACAAAGTTACTTAGTTTCCTCCAGCATACGCCCCGTTATTGGGTTATGTCTGGTAAGTTGTCTCTTCCAAAATGTCGGCATCGTATTTGTGAGAAAGCGGGGCACTGACATAAATAGTGCTCCAATGTTTCGCTTTCCTCCCCACAAGTTAGGCGGTAAGGTTGAAATGTGCCAGTAGTTGAGAGTGGCCTGTCAGAACTCCCATTGATCTACTTAATTCGGGCTTGCTAAGTCTTAGCAATACCCCCGGTTTTTCCTCATCTGGATCCCCCCATAGGATTCTTTTATTGCTTCCCACAGTTTCGTTATTCCAGAGAGTTAAATGAGCTCTATGAGCCCAGTTCTTTAGCTCAGATTTAACTGCATCGTAAGGTTTCGCGCATGCCAAGCTTATATTACTTAACTCTCTTGCTCTTGAAGCAAGTGAGTTTGCTCTCTCATTTCCAGTTATTCCCGCATGCCCTGGCACCCATATGATGCGCAGTTTTGCATGAGACGAGTAACTGTCAATAGCGTTTTTGCAGTCCCAAACTGTCCGTGATTTAATCCGATCGCTCTAATGGCCGTTTGACTATCCGTGAATATATTTACAGATTCTGGCCTTCCCATTTCATTGAGCTCCTTAATACAGTCCATAATTGCCCGAATTTCCGCCTGAAAAATCGGGCAGAAGTCCGGCAGACGAAATAACAGTTCCGTGGTATTTTCTATATAAATACCGAGTCCTGTTTTTCCCCTCACCTCAGATCCATCTGTGTAACAATGAAGCCCATGGGGGAACTGATTCAAGGGGTCGGTCAACCAGGATCTAGTCTTGTCTCCGGTATACGATCTGACGTCACATTTTCCGGTATGGACTCGCCTATGGCTGTAAAGATTTGTTGATGATGCGTTTCGTGTCCTGATCGATCCACTCACCCATTGCCTTTAATCGTTTCGCTGTGAGAGCCGCTTCATATTTTATACGAATTTCAATTGGCTCGACGGATAATATTGCTTCCATCGCCCTTGTGGGTGTTGTTCTGAGAGCCCCACTTATACCAAGACAGCAGGTTCTCTGAACTTTCTGTACAATTTTGATGTTGCATTTATGTTCCATCGACTTCCACCACACTATAGAAGCATAGGTCATAATCGGCCTAATGACGCTACTATAAAGCCAGTGTGCCATCTTTGGACCCAGCCCCCATGTTATGCCTATGGCCCGTTTACACGTTGACCAATATATATGAGCCTTATGTTTTTTACATACATTTGGATTACTTTCTGGTCCCTTGTGGAGTACTTTTACACGCGTGTAAGAAATAGTCTCGAGTTCTGCAGGGTAGAATACAATGAAAAAAGAACGATTTATTTAAATACATAAATACTTACGTATTTGCGATTGTTACGGGATATGTCAGGTGAAACCTGTAAAAGCCAAAATTGTAAGCCGTAAGTAAATGTCAGTTTTGACAAAGGTGCGTAGTTACAGGTGAGACGTTATACTGAAAAAAGCTACTGCAAAATATATTAAGTCTGAAACAACTGCAAGATTTTCAATATAACAAAACTAACTACTAATGGTATCAGAAATGATAATTTATTTGAAGGAAAAAAAAAAGATAATTGTTTTCTAATATAAGATAAATTTTTCGATTTTACCAGCGATTTTAGACAAATTTTTGCCTACCTGATTATTTGGTTTCGATTTATTTTCTCAAAAATAGATTAAAATTTTTAAAATCTATGACAGATCGTTAGCCACTGTGCAGTGACTTAACAATAATAATTTACTCAGGAACGGCTTTAAGTAACTATGCGAAGGTGGACCATTCGAAAGAGCGTTCGAGACGTATGAAACGATTCGATGTGTTGAAATTTATTTTTCATTATTGTTGTTAGAAGTTTAAATAAATTACTCTATTCTGGATGAATAATTCTTATTTTTTTTTTTTTAGTAATGCTTGGCCCTGTAGGCCAATGATTTTTAACATGACACAACAAAGTTTTTAATGAGGAAATTTTAATCGGTTTTCTTATATTCTCAAAAAGAGTGAATAATTTCGTTTTAAAACAAACTATAGAAAAACTTGTTTTAAGAGCAAAACAAACTTTCTTGGAAATAATGCTTAGTTATTATAAAATATTTCAAATTTGGAACAAGGTTTAAGATAATAGCATTTATACATAGTTTGGTAAATTAAAACTATTTATTATGTATTTTTTTTTTATTAAAATAAAAAACAAAGTAGATTCAAAACTTAATTTCAATTTATGCATGCATTTTATAGAAATATATGGCTGGAGTAAATTGTAAAGAATATTAATATTTAAAAGAATTTGCACTCCTACCTGGTCAACCTTGAGTAAGACAGTTGCTTGCTGCTGTTGTAGTTGTTGCTGCCATTTCTGTTGCAGCACAAAGTAATCATATGCATTATTGTGAACTAAAACAAGCAAACAAATAAACAAGCAATCAGCAGCAGTAACAGCCAAAGCTTGAAAAAACAGTGGCCAGAATAAAGTAGCTTTTGCTTTTTGTTGCTCTTTTAGTCAAGCTCACGTAATAGTAGTATGAACACCAGTAAGACATGAAATAATGCGCACTTAAAATATCAAGAAAAAGAAAACGAAAACAAAAAAACTTTACTTAAAGACAAAATAATAAATTTTTATAATAAATATAAAAAAGACAACAATATTTTTGTATGTGCAACTGGAAAGAGTTTAATTAAAATATACATAAAGCAGAAATATTCAAACCAGCAACAGTCACATATTTAACAATTAAACACAGAATAGCTTTGCACTTAAACAAAGCGAATTACCGTACTTGAACAATGGCAGGCGAGATTGGGCCAAGCCAGACCAAAATCAGGCTTAAGAGGGCACACATGCGATTACCACACAACCCTGCAGGTGTGCAAAAAGACACATTTAAATAAAACATAACACGATAGAGCATAGCTTAAATGTATCTATTTTTAAATAGAAGCATAAATAAATTGTAAAAAAATTATTTTATCTTTACAATTCATAATCATAGAACCACGACTTAGACATAATCCATAATAATCGTGTTACAAACAAAAAATACATATAAGTACATATGTATATAATATTCTCACAACAAGACTAGCGCCAAATGGAAACAACAAAGCAACACATTTTGTATTACAAATTTGTTGTTTTCTAACAACTGAGTTATTAGTAAAATTAAAAGTATCTTCTATATTATGTAGAAAATAGGTCGACTTATGTGAAGCTAAGCCAGAATTCATGAGCTCTAACAATTTTTAATCCACCAATCAAGATAGAACAAACGAGGGTACCCTTTAAGTTGTATAATATATATATATATATATATATATATATATATATATATATATATATATATATATATATATATATATATATATATATATATATATATATATATATATATATATATATATATATATATATATATATATATATATATATATATATATATATATATATATATATATATATATATATATATATATATATATATATATATATATATATATATATATATATATATATATATATATATATATATATATATATATATATATATATATATATATATATATACCCTGAAGGAAATGTCAGTGGAAACACTCTAGTGATTTACTATTGATATGATCACCAGTACTACTGACCTATTATACCTCATACAATAATTTTTTCTGTTGACATTCAACATGTGCTTGTCATTGCAAATCAACTACTGACGAAGGAACTAGTAACTAGGTGGTTCTAATGCGACTATATGACGACCATAGTACTATTGATTCTCTATAGACATTGTCGCTACCCTTACAAAAAAATGTCAGTAGAGAAACTCAATTAATAAATCAAGACATAAAATATGTCTACTCATTAACAATGTTGTCAACTCTGAGTAGCGCTACGTTGTTCGTAGATTTCTTAGTGAAACACGCAAGTAGTTTCCGCAGCTTGTGTCTCTCCCTATTGGAGGGCATACAAATTCGCCCGCTCTATCGTACATATATGTATATGTGTATGTATGTGCTTCAGCAGAAATTCTTTGGAATTCAAATAAACAACAATATCTGTTAAATATGCACACAAGTAAAATAATACATTTGGTTATAAATTTGTAATGCGTAGGTTGTTATCTGGTAGTTTCAATTTGTTTGTGTAATAATAATAAGCAACAAAAAAAGTCTGTGGCGAAACAAACGGCAGTGAAGTCAGAACAAGTCATGCTTCTTTATTGTGGCCAATGTTGAGCGAAAGACGCTCAAATGAATCGTGACATGTTCTTGGAAAAACCATGATATACTTTTCATCTAAGCCCAAGTACTTGTGCAAGTATGTAATAAAATCTAAACAACCAAATCTTAGCATACCTACACACACACACACACACACACACACGGATAGGCATTCGCGCATATATTGAAACATATCGAATGATGAAATGATATTTGTTATTAATTATTTAATCATGACGATAGTTAGACAAATTTCAGTAATTAATGACGTTCTCGGAATGTTTAAGGAAAGTCTTAAGATTTTCTATTTGTGATTGTATGTATCTGCAATTTCGCGTTTGTGATTGTATGTATCTGCAATTTCGCGATACGTTTGATTAAACTATGAGGCGGCAGTTTTCAATAATTCAAATTATCCTCCAAATAAAATGAGTACGTTTAATATGTGGTGAGAAACATTCTGGTTACATTTGAATTCATACTGGTTTCACATCTGTTTTTCTTTTTAATGAACTATCTATTTTTCCACTTCTTTGCCTTAAGACCAAACCCATCCATTTGTGCTCAATTGCATGCTAGTCGGAATACTAGTAATTTCTACACCACACTGAAAGTTAAATCTGTCGTTCAGGCAATAAAATGTATTTATTAAAGTTCCTCATTTTTCATTATATGTAAGAAACTTCCATTATATATATACTTTTGGGATGATAACCTATGCAACAAGTACCCCTTGCAATTAACTATTAGGTTAAGAATTAATTTTTGAATCTAATAAAGTCCAATAATAGTAAAGAGATTTCGTTATTTCTTAAATAAACTACTTACCTTTCAGTACATATACATTTTTTTAGCAAATTAAAAGCAAAACAAATTACCTGAGGGCAGTATTATATAATTTTATACATACATTTTATTCAGCTGACACTTGCTTAAGTCATAGGTAAAAAGTACACATGTTTTATTATTTACCAATAGGTTTTTGATTTTAGTATGGGTATGTATCAATAAACTGTTGTGGAAATTTTTTAAGAATTCAATGAAAAGTTCTTCATTAAAGCATATTGTGTATATGTTGTAATGTTTCTCTTAACTGTATAATCTGGTTCTCTATTTGAAGAGTGAATTTTTTATTTTCAGGTAAGGTGAAAAATATCCAAAACGGTCTACATTTACTTTTCAAAGGTAATTCAAAGTCCATACACATATGCATCCAAAAAAAAAAATATTGTTAAACATGGTTACCATGTATAAGGCTTTGCAAACAAAATATTTTAAGCTAAAATACCATAAACATGTTCTTCGCTCATCGTAAACACATTTTTTCCTAGAAACTCATCATTTTGTTATCACCATCTATCAAAATTAAAATATGGTTATATTCATTTAAAAAAAAAAAAGATCTACAACCATTGTATAATGATCATTTGAACAAGCTTTATTTGTGACAAACATAGTACTTTTGATTTATCAAATTGTAACCAAATAATAAACAAAATGCTGATGTTTAATAAAATTTTTGCTGTTGCCGTTGGCAATTATTTGAAATTTTCGTGTTGTGATTAAAAATTCGTGTGTGCTTATTGATGATATATTTTCTTTTATTGTGAAAAAATAGCAAAAAAAAAAAAATTAACTAACACTTCGCAGTTATTAATTCCGAAATAAAAATATTATAAAATAACGGGTTATCCATTTCAATTATCAAAACATACCACAAAAATGGTGATTCAGTCACAGCCACATATCGTGCTTTAAGAGGAGATTATGGTTTACGTAATCATCCCACTACGCAAGTAATTGGCAAAATTTCTAGGAAATTTTAAGAAACTGGAGTGGTTAAAAATATTGTAAGGCCTGTGCGTCATCGTTGCGCTCGTTCCGTGTTGCCGAAGACCAGAATGTCAATGATTCCTCGTCATTCTCGGGAATTAGGACTGTCTTACGGTACATTATGGCGTACTTTGTATTTAGATCTAACCTACATCTTTATATAAAGTGCAGCTCACACAACACCTGAGGCCATTCACGACGTCGTAGGTGTGATTGGACCTTACTTCTTCGACAAGAGCGTTGGAACGACTGTCAACGTTCATTCGGAATGTTATGGTTATATGATAACCTACTTTTTTCCCGCTATTGAAGACTGCAACTTGAAGAATATGTGGTTTCAGTAAGAAGGTGCCACATGCCACACAACTAGAGCGAATATGGCTTTATTGCAAGAGACATTTCCTGGCCGCGTAATTTCTTGTCGTGGCGATATTAACAAAAATCATGCGATTTGGCACCATTAGACTTTTTTTGTGGGGCTACGGACATTCGTCAAGTTATGGCTGAGATAACGCCCTCAAAAGAATCAATGCTGGCAACACTTCGCGTGGTGGTCATTTAAATGATGTAGTGTTTCGCACCTAATGTCAACGTTCAAACTTAAATTAAAAGAAATATCATGAAGAAAAATACCTTTTATGTGTTTTATTTACGTTTACTTTTGAAATCGCAAAATGGATAACCGGTTACAAATTACGATAACAATACACACAATATGCTTTTATTGTGTGTGTGAGTAAGAACTTTATATAGCATATAGATACCCTGAAGGAAATGTCAGTAGAAAAGCTCTAGTGATCTACTATTGACGTGGTCACCAGTACTAGTGGCATATTATACCTAATACCATGATTTTTTCTGTTGACATTCAACATGTGCTTGTCATTGCAAATCAACTACTGACGAAGGAACTAGTGACTAGGTGGTTCTAGTGCGACTATATAACGACCATGGTACCATAGTGTTTCTCTATAGACATTGTCCCTACCCTGAAAGAAATGTCATAGAGAAACTTAATTGAAAAATCAAGAAATATAATTTGTTTACTCATTAAGAATGTTGTCAACTCAATGTTTTCTTTCCAAATAAAAACGATTTTTATTTAACGATTTTGGTGGGCTTGCAAATTTCAACAATCACAACACTGTTTATAAAACCAAAAACTGGAGACACTCTGTTGACAGTTTGATAAAAAGTCACCAATATAAGCGAAAAATGTAGTGATTTGGAGCCACTTGACTCTAGGTTTCCTTTAGGGTATATATGCATGTATAAGAATTTTTTTCATTCTCTTTATTGAAACTATTCTAAGCGAGTAGGCTATTGTGGCCACTGACCATGTTGTTGCTATATTTAACCATAAGGTTGCGATGCCCAGCCATACTATTGTCATTTTTAACGATAATATAGTCACTTCCAACGTCACTGTCGCCACTTCTAACCATATTACTTACAAATCCATCCATACTAAAAGTAAACATATTGCTGTCGAGTTAAGTTATAATACTATGCTACTAGTGAATTCAGCCATAACATTTTTGTATCCAGTCTGCAGTATCGTTATCATAAAACCAATTTTAAAATAATATTGTGGAATTTGAGAGTATTACAGTTAGATGTCACAAAAGTATGGTCAGAATTTTCAATAGTATGTTTGGATGGGAAATAATTATAGTTAGGGACGACAATAGTATTGTTGGATGCGATAACAATATTGGTGAAAATGATAATAGTATGGTCGGATGTGACGAGATGATGATTGAATGTAGCAATAGCGTGGTTAGTGAACGCAATAACCTAATCACTCAAAGTAGAACTAGCAACAATATGAATGTTTTAGCTAACAATTAATATTGTTGGCCTGCAACTATAAAACTATTTTAATTATAGTATGTTTCTCTTCCAATATGGTGACCTCAGCCATTTTTTGTTTATGGCTGATATGTTTAAATATTTGTTTTCTAGCTTTCAGATATTGCGAATATTTCCTCAAATCAATAATTAGTGAAAGATGAAGCGTTTCGAAATAAATAATATACATATACATAAACATATTTCTGAAACTCAAAGAGTTTGTCAGTACGGTAAGCATATGAATATGTCGCAAAAACTAATATTTTTCGAAATCGAAAAAATTGGGTTTTCATTAACACGGTCTTTTGCAAACCGGTATTCTAAGTTTTTGGGCTTTTTGAAAGTGATTCGCACAGAAATTATCATATACTTTTGTCGAAAATGAATTCAACAATGAAATGAAAAAAAAGAATTTAAAAGAAAAGTGGAAATAGACAAAAATATAAATAAATTTGCGATTATTGATAGAGCGGTAAGTGAAGGGAGTTGCCCGTCCGCTATTTTATTTTTATTACATTTTTAAATAGTTTGAATTAATTGCTTTTATTATATTTAATATATACATATATAAGTATTTTTTTAAGATATTGTTTTTTTAAATTAAAAACATTAAAACCAGCTTTTCTTAATACAGTAGCAATAACCAATTTTTGGGAATATAATAACTGGTATTATGCACTAACCACTATTAGTAATGGTTAACTAACAAGTTATTTATAGTATAACCCCCAAATTTATAAAATTTATTACAGGCTTATAAGACTGTTATTTGACATATTTGTATGGAAAATCTGTCAAATAAGAGCTTTATGCTTTGTTGCAAAACTAATCGTGAATTCTCTTTTTTCTGGCTTTGATTGAAGCGAAATCAAAAATTTTTAAGTTCTTATGTGTACTTGAAGCCTTCATGATGAAAAGAAATCATTTGCTATGCCATTGTCGAAGTAATGGAAAAGTGCGCGGATGCAAAAAAAAGAGATAATATTGCGATTTATTGAAAACTATCTTTGTGCGAGACAGAACAGCACAAGACAAAAATAACTCACCACTAGACGGCATTATAAGAAAGAAAAGCCACAAAAGCAAAAAAAATTATGATGTTTGCTTCTTTTATAGAATGTCTGCAGCAAATCATTAGAATAAACGACACGCTCACAATCAAACGTGAGTTACGATTGTATTGCACATGTCCTGTGCACTTAAGTTTGATGTAATGTATTACCAAATTTCCAAATTATAGATATATAACATTTAAGCGCAATTTGGGGAAAAAAAAGCTTTTTCGAAAACTGGGATGTTGCAGTTTTCGAAAAACCCTAAATTTCTTCTTACCGTTACAAGTGATTTGAGATGTAAAAGTAAACTTTAATATTTCTACCAAAAAAAAATTGAAAAATGTAACATGTTGTAAAATGGCTTGTACACGTAAAACCATTATACTCAGTGTATTTACGTGCAGTTTTTTAATACTTACAATGACTCTTACGAATTGAAATTCGCAGTACGAAAGAAGGCAAGGCACGCATGCGCATAAAAAGTGTGCATAGAATTAGAAATTTATTATAGTATTTTAATGCGATAATGGTTCAAAAAGTATTTGCTTTCTTCCCACTGTCGTAGCTTTTAAGCAGTATATAAGTAGTTTAACTTTTCACGACCTCCTCGTTAAGCAAGTTCGACACTTTAGTTTAATATTTGCATTTTTTTGCACTCTTTTAGTTTTTCAGTTTTATTTAATGCTTGTGTTTATTTTAATTGTTCTGTTGTTTGCTTCTTTTATGCTAAATGTCATACGCAGAAAATAAATGTATACATTAATATGCCAATGAGAATGCATAATAAAATCAAAAGATGAATAAACTTTTGTTTATGCATTTTTCTAATTATTTCAATAGGTATTTTAATCACGTGATTAAAAAGAATTATAAAACAAAAACTACAAAAGCAAAGATAAAGGCCAGTTTGGTTTTCAAGTTTTTAAAACGCCTTTATTTAAGTGACAGAAATAAATTTCCATTCAAAAAAAGCGTAGTTAAGTATCTTCTAAACTAAGCTGCTAGGTCTGCTATATAAGAAAACGTACATATTAATTTTTTATAGGTATGAATGAGAATGTTCCTTACAACTATGTAATAAAATTTTTAACAATAAAATCTTGCATAATATGGTATATGAATGAAAACAGAAATTCATGTGACAAATTTTCGACATTGAAACAGGAAAATTTGTATTTTATTCATGCAACACCCAAACATGCTTTTGGTGTTATCAACTTGCATGCTTGTTTTTTTGCAAATTAACTAATTAGGGACGAGTCACAAAAAAATCCATTATATGTGTTTCAACCGCAACTACGCATTGGGCTGACACATTGAGTACTTTGTGGATCGGTATTACATTCAGATAAACTAAGTTTTCAGTTTTATCAAATATGTTGTAGTTTCGTTCCAATGTTATTATGCAATTTATCCTAGTTTTGCTGCTGGCCAACGCAAAAACTAAATCTAAAAGCAAAGCAAAAAAAATCTGCCAAAGCACTTAAAGTATACTGAATGTTAGATATTGATATGGGACAATACTCATAGCACACCCATTATGACTCAGCATCAGTAGCAAAAGTCGCGGGTAACGTGGCGAATGCTACGTTACTCCATTCAAAACTAAAAACACCGGCGACTATATATTTGACATAGTAAAACAGAAAGTCCTAAATTTATGACCAAAATGGGTGCTAAAGCATAGCGGCTTCGAAACAGCTTCTCCCCCGCTGAAATCATAGTTTCACATATTACTGTTAATTTTTCATAGTTAAGTATACAATTACTATAAAAATCGTAAATCATGTAGTCAAAAAAAAATAAATACAAAGTATATTGTTATCACTACAATATAAAGGGTGTTTTTTTTTCGATTTATAGAACTTTAAGTTGGCATTACTGTTCAAGATGGCGGCTGATTTAACAGCTGTCAAGTGATTTATTCTCAGTTTGGTTTCTCAATTCAAGAATTAAAGCCAACCGATCACCAAGTAAGGCGTAGATTCGTCGAATGGGCCCAAAACGAGATTGCCATTGTTCCCGATTTTCATAAGCGCTTTTGTTTAGCGATGAAGCGCACTTCTGGTTGAATGGCTACGTCAACAAACAAAACGGCAGCATTTCGAGTGAAGCTAATCCTCAAGAGTATGTCAAAACACCGTTACATCCAGAAAAACTGACTGTTTGGTGCGCTTTATGGGCTGGTGGAATCATTGGTCCGTACTTCTTCAAAAACGATGATGGCCAGAACATTACAGTCAATGGTGATTGGTATAGAGCCATGATTACTAACTTTTTCATTCCTGAATTGAATAACCATGATGTCCAGGAGATGTGGTTTCAACAAGACGGCGCAACATGTCACACAGCTCGTGCCACAATCGATTTATTGAAAGACACGTTTGTGACCGCCTAATTTCACCTTTTGGACCTGTGAATTGGCCTCCAACATCCGCTAGACTACTTTCTGTGGGGCTATGTTAAGTCATTGGTCTATGCGGATAAGCCACAAATGCTTGACCATTTGGAAGACAACATTTGCCGTGTTATTGCCGATATACGGCGACAAGTTTTGAAAAAAGTCATCGAAAATTGGACGTCCAGATTGGATTACATCCGCGCTAGCCGTGGCTGTCATATGCCAGAAATCATATTTAAAATGTAATGCTATAAGATTATCTTTCGGATAAATAAAATTCATGTCAATCGAATAATCCATCGTTGTTTTATTGCCACCTAAAATACTATACATCGAAAAAAACACCCTTTAGGTGACAAAATATTTATAGTATAAAGAGGTTTTTGCTTTAAGACTATCAATATTGTTATTTTACATAAAAATGATTTATCTTTTTGACTCTCTACTTACTTATGGGGTTTTTTTTAAGATTGGTTTTGATGCTTAAAATATTTCTCCATTAAAAGCACTGATCAAAACAGGGAAATTTGTCGCCAGAATCTAAAGCTAGCAAAAGAGCAAAATAAACTTCTTCGAAAGCATGATATAAAATATAAAGCGCTGTCAGGTCTTACAGGTAGAACCAAATTTTTAACATTCTATGAAAAATCGAAGTCATCGCCGTAGCTGCTCTAATACATTGAAATACTTTCACAACTGTGCAAAACCCAATAAAAAACTTTTATATTTACTGATTATCATTTGTCAATGCTTTTAAGGTTTTTCTTATCATTATAAGAAGCATCATTTAGCTTTACATCACTGTGGCCACACTAGTTTTGATCTTGGATAGATCAGAAGGCAAGGAGTGTCAGCTCTTTGAGCGAATTTGTTTTCGAAGTTAAATAAAAACTCACTGTGACAGAAAATACTTCTTGAATTAGTTTATATAATGCAGGCATAATTTTGAAATTTTTAGCAATACGATTACTATTTAGGAATCAAGATTTACCGACAGAATACGTTTTTTTTTTGGCAATTTTTGTCAGAAAAAATTTTGCTTGTAGCCTTTCCACTGAAATCAAAGTTATAAACCACGTTGTAAGGAAGAAGATATGTGATTAAAAATCAATATATATGAAGAAAAAAAACTTTATTAGAAGAAGAACGTAAGAATGGCATGCTGCTTAGTGAAATGCAAAGATTTGATTTGTATATGTTTTCAGTGTCGTATGATTTCATTACGCATTAAGTTTAGACGACACGCCATTTCTACTGTTTAAGATATATATTTTTGATATTTTATACAGATTGTAGCATCGCCTACACCTTCTTTCGAGATTGCTTATAAATATGAATTCTAGATTGACTATAAATGTGCCAATAAAAAAGATGATTATTTGCAATAAAATGTTAAAACAACTAAAGCAATATTTTATTGAAAAGACAAAGATTGCTGAAAAATGGGAGAAAAAAAACTGGGTTTTCCCCAAATTTATACTGTCTACAACATATTTATGATTTTCTTTCTCATAAAGAATTTCATTGTTCTTTCATTTATGTGTAAAATCACTTCAAAAGTTATTCAAAGATATACATACGTTTTACTGACGCACACTGGCATCACATGTGTTTTACATATTGATTGGTAAGGTAGTTAGAAAAATAAAATATGTAAAGTAAAGCCGTTACTATTTAGTCAAAATATAACTTGTGAACAATTAAAAATACATTGTATGCAAATACATTAGGGTTTGTCAACTTAGCAATCGATGTTGTGGCACCGATTTTTGATAATCTTTGACATGAAGAAAACACATTTACTACGACATATAAAATAAAATCATTTTAGAGGCATCCCATTTAAAAAAAAAATTTTTCATTTTTTTTTTTTTGTGCGAGCACCTTGAGTAGGCGCGGTATAGAGTCGGTGTAGGGGTGCTCTCATTCAAAACTAAAAAAAAATAAAAATTGGATAACTTGATTTATAAGTCGTAGTAGAGCTTTTTCCTCATGACAAAAGTTATCAAAAAATGTATGGCACAATATCGACAAACTTTCCTCCATACAAATCGAGCCAGTCTTATATGTATTTATATGGAAATAAAACAACAACTCTTTTAAAATTACCATCTAGTAATTTAGTTTATTAATACCAATAAAAATGGTAAAAATGTGTTAAAATAATAAAAAAGAAAACAAGTATGTAAAATACTACTCAAGGAAAGTGACAGGTGATAAATTAGATCATTATGGAAATTCCAAAAGTTTTCAAACTATAAAAAAAAATTTGTATACTCTATAAATATTCGTTATATCTGCTACATTTATTCTTAAACGCCTGTGAAAACATTAAATGCAGAAAATCCTAAATATAAAACGATACAATTGTTGGGTAAAAACCACTTGAATCACGACAACAATATGTCAGTTGTAGTGTTCATTGTTGGATTTTTAACAATTTTGGAATTAATTAAAAAAAAATAAACAACGACAATAGTTATTTAAAATTCATATAAAAAAATGAGTGATGACAATGTTTTAGGTTTGTGGGAAATTTTTACGTATTAAATAAAAGAATATATTATCTCTCTTCGAATATCTTAGAAACTGCAATATTATGCCTTAATTGTTAGAAATCTGTGCTTTGAAGAAGAATATCTCTTCTTAATTTTTTTTGAAATAGCTTTTAGTGGCCTTATCAGTAACGTTGATATACATGCCCAGCGGCATCAACATGGCTGAACCAATAGCAATCGCAAGCTATCATTAGCATTTGTGATTACGCTTGCATCAAACGCATCTCAAGCAATAATATATGTTCAGACATAATCAGTCTTTGTACAAAAACAAATGAAAATTTTTCTAACAATAGCCATCAATCGTACCGAAATGTTGTTATGTTTTAAAAGCGACCAAACAAAACAATTTGCTATTATCATCACCTTTTTGCTCTGATATGGCGCTAGAATATAACAACTGCCCAGCAAACAAACGTATTACGTTAAGTGATTGCTGTAGCTCGCCCTTGGTTGCATAAAATATAAAGTATACACATTATCTATGTTCTCCTTCGAGTTGCGTTATTTTATTTAAAATACTGTTTACTCTCATTTCCAAAAATATATACAAAAACAGGTGGTTGAATTGTTCTCACACTTTCTGTTTTGTTCTTGGTTGGGTTACAGTAAAACTCGAAACAAATGAGTATGAAATGTTTTGTTTCGTTTTTTTTTTCATACACTGCATATAACATTTATGTGATATTATTGTCTTAAAGATATTATTGTGCTAATCATGAAATAGCAACCAAAGACAGTGTAACTACATATTTGTGTTCGTTCGCATATACATGTATGTATGTATATTTTTTAACTACGTACAAATAATTTTCCCAGGCAGCAGGCCTATTTCTCACTAAAAAACTTGCACTGATTCACTATTGACAGTACATGTTTTCTCATATAAATTTTGTGTAAACAAAAAACGTTCCTGCAACTGTCGATTTTGTAATCAGTTTTGTAATTATTACATAATTTAATATGTAAAGCTGAATAAGGGCAACTTTTTTAAAGCAAAACACCATACTGTAAATGTGAATTTCAAAATGTTAAGTACAAAAACTTTATGACTATATAAAACTTATAAAGGTAGGCAAATATGACTATAAATAGTCGTAGATTTCACTCATTGATCATGTTTTTTTCTCTGTATGTACACAGCGGTATGCAGCGGATAAGCATCATATATTCTAAAATGTATGATGCTCCAAAAGCCAAAATCAAAATTTATTCCGCAGCTCTCACTCAGTATTGTATTAAAATCATTCGTAATCAGAACTTCCTCTTCTTTTTTTCTTAAAATATATTTGCTTATGAGTTACATTTAAAAAATAACGGATATCAACTATTAGAGTAACCACAAAAATGTTTCTGATAGATGTGTGTAGAGCTGCGATAGTACCTGTGGTGATACCACGTCTAACAAACAACATCTACGAAGACTTGCACAGTGGGTGATAGGTCTTAAAGGTAGGTGGATCAATACATCTGTGACTTTTCGAACTTCTCTCGTAGTACAACACGTGTTTCCATCAACTATCACCTGTTAATAGACTATTGTTTTAAGCAAGTACCATTGTTTGTTGTTTAACCGCAGTCGAAATAAGTTTTTCTAGCATCTTGTAACTGTGGCAAAAATATGGATCCATTATTTCACTCCGAAGACTAAGTAGCAGTCTAAATAATGGGTTTCTGCTCCGAAAAAGTCCAAGGTAAGTTTTTCCACCATTAAGGTGATAGCAACAGTCTTTTGGAATGCACTCTGGATAATCCACATCTATCGAATTCAAAAGGGAAAAAATAAAATAAAAGGAAAGCACTATGCCAACTTATTAGACCAATTAAATGAGGAACTAAAAATTCAACGACCCCTTGTGGATAAGAAAATATTTCTTTATTATCAAGATAATCCCCGGTTGCACACGTGCACATTGGTACCTCATCCACCATATTCTTTAGACTTAACCCCTATTGACCAGTTCCAATTTCCAAATCTAAAGAATTGGCTCTACAAAACACGATTTAGCTCCAATAACGAAGTTATAGATCAAACTAATGCCTTTTTTAAGGAGCTTGAAATACTGGAGAAACGTGTATTGAGCTAAAAGCAGAATATGAATCCAAAAAATGTGAACTTATTTCAGAAATTTGTTGTGCTTTTCCCCTAAAAACGGACCTAGTTTGCTTACAAACACACACGCACACACACGTATTGTATATTTGCATTCCGCCCTTTAGAAATTATTAGAGTACATGATTCGTTTTAAGTAAAAAGGAGTAATTACAACCTGGTCCAATGTCATGGAAATATGGACCATGATGAAGAAAAAAAAATTATTTGGCAATTTTTGCAACATATAACTACCATTTGGTAATACATTAAATAGTGACATTTTTGCTTGGACTAGTTTTTGGATTACTCTGTGGTAATGGTTTTTTGGATTACATGGTCCTCTTCCAGGACATTGAACTGTAAAGCGGAGCATGTTTTTCCCCCTTATTTGGATTACTTTTGGACTTCGTCTGGTGCCATCTGGAGTAATCTTAACATGCGTGTAAGGAGTATTCCCGATTTCTGCAGGACCATTACACTCCGCCAGATAAGCTGGGTAATATTTGGTGGGAAACATTCTACTTACGTTTGAATTTAGACAAGTTGCACATCCGTTTATATTTTTCATATATTAAACTATTAAATGTTAGATTTTGTTGTCATAGGACACAACTAGCTCTTTTGTGTGCAGTTATATAATAGTTGATATACTACATTATTTACACCCTTTGTGTGCTTAGTTGCAAGACGCTAAACAAATTATTTTTTATTTTTATACGTGTTAGTTTTGCTTTCACTCCAGTATAAAAATGCTTCCGAAAATTAGGCTACTTTTTGGGTAACATTGAAAGGCCAAATACGACCTGTTAGATATTTCTAGTAGAATATGACATTTAAAATTTTATTCTTAAAAATTTTGGTGCTTTTCGCTCATTTTCAAAATACCTAATTTTTATCTACATATCTTTACGAGCACATGCCTAGACATAATTCAAATATTTTTGGGCACTATGAAAATTATAAAATAACCTCCATAACATTCTGGCTACTACTGGAGATATTTACGAAAAAGAAACAAAGTCGATGCCAAGAGCAAAAAATTTCAGAGCACAAAGCTCTGAAATAAATTATTTTTTATTGTCTCAATAAGCTTTACAATAAATCGAAACTTACTTAAATGAGATAACAATTGGAAAACTTATGAAGCCAGCAAACTTTTTCACACCCGAAGTAGTGAATTCGGACACCATGTAGATCAGCATTTGATATAACAGGGTGAATCAAACCTTATTAGTCTTAAGAACTATTAACTATTTTACTAATCTTAAGCCCCTATAAACAATTCTTTTATATATTGTTTTATAATCAGATTGCACGTTTCATATCTACAGATGTATTACCCTTTTTTGCGCTTTGCCATTTTGTGTGTCATTACATGCATACATAACAAAATTCTACATCGAATAATTCATTTGTTTGTATACACTGAATAACTCATTCAAATATTTAATACTCAGAAAAAGCTCTACACATTTTAATAAATGAATGCCCCAGCACGTATGAATTGGTTTTAAGCCCGAGTGTTACGAATGTGCCATTTATTTGCACTCGATTGGTTCCAATGGTCTTAAAATACACAAAAACTCGGTAGTGGTCATTATATATGCAAAAAGTACTGAATAGGCGAATTAAATATACGGATTTTACTTGAATTAAAGAAAAGTATAAAAGCACTTCGAAAAAATAACAGGAATTTTTTACATGTGTAAGTAGGAAAGTTCCCTTTTTTCTCGTTCATTTACAAAAAAAGAAATGCGGTCGGAGGACCCCCGTTAGAAAGGAAGCTCCATACGTTTTTTCTTCATCTTCGAATGTATTGAAATTGAAATCTGTATGTTTAATTTTGTGTTGTTTTTGAAATTTAGAAATTTTATATGCTTCTTAAAATTTTTGGAACGTTTTTATTTTTACTTTTGACACATGCAGTATTTTTTTGTCAATCTGCTACAAAACAAAGAAAAGTTGGTAAATTTTTCTATATTGCTGCTTTTTGTTGTGACATACTTTACTTTAGCGACATCTAGCAACTGATAGTGTCCGTTTTTACAACTAATTAATACTTATTGGTAGGTGTCTCCGCTGCTGTCAAATAGTTTCGCTACTTATACACAATTGTTTGTCGACAGATACACTAATACATATAAACAGCTCACACGCTTTCGTGACGATTTCTACTAATTTGCACTCCCAGCAAGCCGCGTTAAGGAACTTCGTTCCAAAAAACCTTCTTTCACGAGGTCCAGTAGTACGTGTTAATTAATATTAACATTAATATTTGAGTAAATATCCGCACATGTATTCGGTTTTATTTTTAATTATAATGATTTCATTCAAATAATTTTGTACTTGTTTTTAACGAATATAGTAGGTTTATCCGTCTTTTCGTTCGGTACCCGACTGATTCGGTTTCAGCAACAGCATTGTTATTCACTCCGTATTCAAACCAAGGTGCGTATGTAAAGGTATTTATTTGAAAGGCAACGGAGTTTATTCAAATACCATTTGAGCATACCTCCAAATATTTATGAATGAATGCACTGGATAGGCAACTATGAAAACAAGTCAAATTTTCCGTATGAAAAAATCCGTTTTACTCATCATTTTCCGCAGAATTTACTCGAAATTACTCGAAAAAAAAATTCACAACTGTACCCCACTGTACTCCAAGCCACACCGTTATAATTATATAACATCGCATAAAAGAGACGAAAACAGGTTTATATAAGTGAAACCAAAAAATTTTGTATACATTAATTTAATTATTGGCATAAAAAATTAGAAAACTTTATGTAATATTGACCACTGTTTGAAATACATTTAAATACAAAAAAAAAAAAAAAATAATTAAACTATTCGTTACACTTGTTCGATTAAAGCTTAATATGAATTTCGAAGTAAAAGACAATTAAACAACAGTACGTATGTATGTTTTTAAGCAAAATAATCTTTTTTTAACTGTTTAAAACAATGGATATGTTAATAATAATATTAATGATTATATTGTACAAGTATTTCAATGTACTTTTATGACCAGACAATATATGGCTAAATATTTTTTCGTTGGCTTTGAATAAATTAGAAACGCTCACATAAATTACGTGTCGCGATGCTGTGACGGCTGCATAAATTTTATATACTAGAAATGAACAATAACTTAATAAGCTTCAGTGATTGCCAAAGAACATGGTTACATTTCTTAGAAGACATATGAGTTTATCTCTTGAAATAAGCAACTAGGAAGTGTTTTGCTGTACCAATGGAATTGAATATTCTAATTCGAATCTAATTAATACTTGGGAGTTGAACAAACGGCCACCGCACGAAGCTGTAACCAAGAAACTACTGCTGCTCCTATTATATTTTTATTATTATAGATTTTGTCTTTCCGAATATTATCATTATTATAATTCTTAATATTATTATTATTATTAGAAGTACGATTGAAAGTTTTTTCTAAAAGTAAAACTATGAAATGGTTTGTTTTATTAGTAATGAAAAATTGGCATCTCATTTATTAATAGAATAAATACATTCGGTCTGAAAAGCTCTCTTCCCTTTATTCCATTTTATTATATTTTATAGTTAACAACTCTTTAACGGCACTAGAAAGTGCTGCAAAATAATATTTAATCATTGAAAACAGCCTATAAAAAGTTTAATCTATAATATAAATGTTAAATAAAAACTCTGAATTAAGTGAGACATAAAAAGCGCATTAGAAAATAATGAAATTGTAAAAACAATTAACCGCACTTTGGCAGCGCAAAGAGCGTTCTAGAGCAAAAAAAGATATAATTAGTAAAAAATACATTAACAAAAATCTTATGGTTGTATCCAAAACGTATGATTATTATTTAAAATTATATAGTAAAACCACTGCATAACAGTCAATCTTGAGATCGTAGTTTTGTGACTCTATATTTCTTATTGTAAGCTAAATATTTTTTCTGGAGAGAATTAGTTCAGACTTGTAGATTTTAACCACGACCTGCTGTTCTCCTTCAAAGAATAAAACAGAACGGAAGGCCTTCTCTTTATGGCATTATCTCAGGATTGCGGCATCTCTGGAGAGATCTACGATTCTCTATTGTTAAGGCATCTTTACTACAGGAATCAGTAGCCTCAGGGCTGATCAATGACTGGGGATATTAGTTGGCAGCTCAAGTCTCATCAGCTTAAGCTTTATGGCCCAACTCTAACGTGATTAATTGAAATTAAACATGTGTACAAATGCACATATTCTAACGTGCACAGCCATAATGTACTGAAGTAAGCTTTCGTTGCAATTATTTAGGTTTAATTTGATTAAGCAGAGTACGAAATGGTCCACACTTTCCTTAAGAAATAAGATGTGTGTCTGTGTGTGGGTGTTGTGTGTTGTTGTGTACATTTATACATATGTAGATCAATAAGAGAAGAAATTGTAAATGAAAAAATAACAAGAATCAATTTTATTTTAATATTGATAATATTGTCGACCAATATAAATGTTTTTAGGACAAAATAAATGATGTTTACTTCAACAGAATCGTAAAGGAATGAGCACACACACAATATTTTCAATTTTAGCGTTGTTGGTACTTATCAATATTAACTTCTCACAAAATATACTACAAAAGTGAGCCACAATGTTTTATTTTTTATTTTTTTTTTTAACAAACACAAGACTGCAAAGCTTTTGGCTTGACTGCAGGAACACCCAAAGCCTTCGGCAGAAATCGAACCTGCAACCTCGAGGACTCTCTAATAATTCATCCATCGAGGCGCTCTGTTTATACCCGTACATTATGGTCATTCAAAAAGCAATTCTGCTTAAGAATTTGATAGTATTTTTCAGTAACTTTAGGCAGATTACTCGTATTATAGTTGGGCTTTTATTAGTTTTTGATAAGGCTTGACTTTCTGTTTCTTAGAGAAGAGGAGTTGCAAAAGAGCCTCATTCATTCTAATGACCACATCCCGAAGTAGCTACTCCATGTAATGAGTATCTCAGGGGTCTACAGAAGAATAACAGTGAGGTTAAGACTCTTAAGGCTGGAAAATTATAACGCGATATATTTGAAGTGCTTTCGTCCCGTATAGAAAAACCAAAAATATTGTCATATTACACTTTCAGAATCGTATTTATTTGCCAGGGAACTAATTTCTATCATTAATTAAGTTAAATTAAGCTCTAGATTACAATATTGAAACTAAGTGTTTAAGCTGGATATTGTCTCAATCTCAATTCAAAAATAAATATTCTGAAGAAACCCTAAAAATTCTTACATTCATATTCCTAGATCAGGAGCATTAAGGAATGCGTTTTATATTGACTTAAAAAACTATAAAACAAATTGGTTTCTTGTTATAACATGTTAGATAGCTTGATGACTTTTACTTTTACAGTATGTCTTCTGATTTATGTATGTATGTATGTCCGACCGTTGTGTCTAAAGCACAGAATACTACCGACCCTTCCAGCTCTACCAGACTACAAAAATTACCAATTTACTGCCAAATATATTGAAAGTGGCATCCTTACGGTACTTGTGGATCTAGTGAAGGACAGCAAACATGAAAACGTTTATATAGCTGTCTCTGTTGGTTGACTCCGCATTTGTTTACATTTCTTTTTTGGTTAGAAAAATTCAGTGCAAATCTGATGCAAACAAAACAGCTTTGCAAGCAAACAAATAATAATTATTTGTATTTAATATTTTATTTACATTGAGTACATCACTAGCAGTACATCGGATATATTTAAAGCTTAATTTTCAAAGCTTTTCATTCATGTTTTCTACTTTTTTCGGAAAAATTACAACAAAACCAATATTTTTCCAAACACTTTACAACAACGTTTTTTCATTGTTTATGTTTGTTTTTGTGTACACTGGTTAGTCTCACACACTCATATTGCTACGATTTTCTGTACTGCTCACTTCGGACTGGTCTCCAAACAAATGATATGGCCACTTTTCAAACGTCACTTTTGGGATATCTGTTTATATCTGTGGTCTAAAGTAACTTAAAGAATTCCTTCTTATTCCTCAAAAGTTGGTAGCTTGTTTCCATAAACTCATCTGTTAGCACAGTCCCATAATAACAGTCCCTAGGGGTTAGGTCTCAATGAAGAGGATCACTTCTTGAAAGATAAATGGTAATAAATTGATGTTATAGTAAATCAAGTGTCAAGCGCGGAGCACTGCAACTTGAACCTTGTTTTTGAGGCCGCATGTCATTAGTTCCTAGCTGATTAACGTTGGGAAACAAAGACTTTAAAACCTTAGATCAGTAGCATGCGAGTACACCACTCATTGTACAGGAAGCTTCTTGTCTGGCTTAAAAGATGTAAGGATCAATGATTCCGTCAGCGTATATACCTTACCAAAGAGTACAGATTGGGGTATTGGAATATTTTTCAATCTAAAATATTTGCAAATAATATAATATGAAATACTTACAAATATAATATGATTGCTATCACGAAGTTTCGTCATCAAATTAAGCTCGAAAATAATTTTTTATAGATAATTGCAAAACTTAAAAATAATACATTACATTACATTACTATTACATACATATGAGCACACATATTTTGAAAATCTAAAGTGCCTGCATAAGTAAAGAGAACTTTTAAAAAGGAACGATATGAAAGTAGTCCACATTCTTTTTCTTTCGTTTAACAAAATAACCCCTTTAGAAATGGAATTTTGGGTTTTTAAGAAGCTTGTACCACGTTGCAAAAAGAAAGTAAGCTCTCAAAATGCGGTAATGGTAATTTTAATTCCAGCGGACAATATATTTTTGAAAAGTTCATTATGTTGATATAACATCTCCAATTCTTCCACGAACCTTACAGTTAACACTATCTTGCAAAGAAGTCAAAGGCGTAAAGTCAATGCGAATCTGCATTTCGGTGTCTGCTCTGTTATCGCAGTATTCTCATCGGTGAGCACGTTTCTCTATGTCGTTCATAGTTTTGAATTGAGAGCAGTAATATTAGTAGGAAAACTATCAATAGGTACATGTTTATCCTTTTCACTAAGCCAATGAATTTGGAAGCCGTTGATTACTTTTTCGCACAGTGCATTTCACATCAGACAGCTGTAAATTCCAAACCAAATTTTATTTAAAACTGTAAACTGCTTCATACGCATTTGTACAGATAAACGTATACATACTGATGCACACACTTGAGCACTTTAAACAGTAATCAAGTCATTTAAATTGAATTGCACACGTAAATTAAAAATATTTATAAATATGCATATAAATATACGTGTGTACAACTGTCTATATAAAAAAACATATTTACTGCAAACAAAATTAATAACAAAACTAATTAATAACATTAAATGACGAGTGTTTTCTAAATAGTGGAAAAACCAATGACATGACATGAAATGTGAATGAAAATGTAAAATATTTTTTCTACTGTTAATTAAAAGACTTATTTACTATATTTCAGATGTCATCTATTATTAAACAATTTAAGAAATAAAAAGTTAAAATTAAATACACTTATTCACTCAGTGGACACAGTAATTATAAGCAGCCAACAATGAGTGAAAAAAAGTATGGGTGTAAAAACCCTTTTTCCGAAACGTCATTAAAAGCTCTTTTTTTAGTTTCTTAATTTTCAATGATACATCTTTGATGGAATTGTATATTTACCTGAAAAGGTTTTTTTGTAATTTACAGAATGCATTTACAGTTTTAAATGAAACTGGTTTTAGAACAGAGAAGCAAAACAAGTGCTAGGCAAATGCAAAATTAATTTATTTATTTTTATCAACAGTGGGAAGGTGCCAATCACATATGGTTAAAATGATGTGAGGTCATTAAACGTATTAATTTTCAGGTTCACATCTTAAAAAATGCCACAGACAAGCAGAAAATAAAATATCTAAAATTCAGCTCATAAGACCCGGCAGCATTTTAGAAATATTTATGTTGCTTTATTTTTAATTATTTTTTACTTTATATTATACTATTATATTAAATTTTACTTTGATTTGTATTATTTAGTTTAATTATATTTATTATATATAGTTTTATTTGTTAATTTCATTTCCTTTCATTTTATTAGATTTCATTTGTTTCGATTTGGTTTGATATGATTCGATTTAGTTTTATTTGATTTATTTCGATATGATTTGATTTAACTACATATCTGGTTTGATTTTACTTAATTTGAGGTGAGTTGATTTAATTTTACTTTGTTTTATTCTATTATGTGTACTATTTAATATTATTTTAGTTTTATTTATTTTCTTAGATTTCTATTTTATTTGTTTTATTTTATATTATTTTATTTTATTTTATTTTTTTTTTATTCTATATCTGGTTTAATTTTATTTTGTTTTATGTTACTTTACTATATGTTTCTATATCATGGTAAATCCTTAATTAAAGGTTTAACTTGATAGCATTTGTGGTACCTCTATGAAAAAAATAATACAATCTTAAGACAACTTGAAAAAAACTGCTCATTTCCAGAACGCAAGGTCACCCATTTGCAATATTTTAATTGGTACTAGTATTATTATTTTTTTTTTTTTTTGCTGAAGATTCTTTCGTTAACGTTACACTTTCTTTCGCTTCAGAAAGTAACATTTTTAAGTAAAGAATTTTAAGTAAAAATAAATAAGTGTACAAAATATCTAATCAGAAAAATTGGTATATATGATAACTTATTACGCTAGTAGCAATTGGCTTAAAATGGTCCACAAAAATAGTTACAACATACAAAACCCAAGAAGAATTGCAAGCTTTCTTAAAAATATACCACAACAAAAAACATTTAAGACAAATCGCAAACTTCAAGTAATATCGGTAATAGTTCAAAAGAACTGTGGAAGCTTCCCGAATAGTTTACAGGATGTGAAACTCGGCACAAAATAGTTTATAAGATGACAAGCAGATACAAAAGAACAAAACTGAAAATATACCTTATTAATGTCTTCTGTCCTTTTCAGCCATCTACATGCCGCCGGCAACGTATTATAAGTGATGCCTGATGTGAAGAACAGATAAAAAAAAAAATACTATCAGACAATTTTATATCTAAGGGCGCATAGAAACAATTTTTATGGTGTGCTTGCAATAACAATATTATGTTTCCTATAACAATAGATATAGTTATTGTCAGCTGGATTTACTTAAAATGCCTGACCACCGTAAATACATTTTTGTTACATTTTGATAATTTTATTGTCATAAAAATTACAACATGGTTGCTTTTAACATCATTATTTAAAAGAAATTATCCATATTCAATGTTCCTTCAAACATTTGCATTCTTTTTAGAGTTTTAGTGCAGGAGTAATGGCAATTATGTAGCTTATTAAATACCAGAAAGGAAATTAAAAATAAACTTGAGGAATAAGAATTGTATGCAATGAAGAAAAAAGGGAGCATTATGCATTTTTCAGAATGCTCCATTATATGTTCTTATGGCTTTTCTTGTTTTTTTTTCGGTATTTTTTCCAAATTTTAACTGTTTAAAAAAATTTTATTTCAAAAGTAGGTTTTTTATTAAAGCCGCTTGACCAGCCTTACTTAATTTGTATAAATCAAAACGGTTGTTTTAATCTTCAATGTTCGATCTACTCGATAACCGGTATTTGTCAAATGCCAAAACATCAATCACGAAATGTATTAATGCATGTGTAAACGTATGTAAGTATATATGTATGTATGCACTCGTGCATGAGTGTACTTTGTATAACGTCATTATTAATGTTTTATTATTATCAATTATCTGGGCAGCAAATAATGGTTGTTTACACAAACGAGACAATTGATGCACGTGCTGTTTGTACAAGCATTGGAACAATTGCGCTCTTTTCTCAGTTTTAAACAAAACAAAAGCTTTCCCACATGTTTTTTTTTCTCTAGAGAAGATTTTTGTTAAGAGGGATTTTGAGTTAATAATAGAGTTTTATTTTTTTCATTTAATGTTGTTTTTGGGTTTTTTTACTATTTTTCTCATTCATATTCAATGACTGCAGAATTATAACGTCAGGTTTGTGATTTTTTTAACGTCATTAATTGATTTTTTCTTTTGATATTAGGGTTTTTTTCTGTGTTGCTGTGTCCGAGCTTAATGGAAAGGTTTTAGCTGTTTGTTTGGCTGGGTGTCTAGTATATAGAATAAATTGAAAGATTGGCAGAAAAAGCTTAATAAATGTTAGCAAATATTTTGTTTTATTTAGTTGGCCTTTTACCGGCATAACGGCCTGTTAAAAACATTGAGAACGACTTAATACGAGTGCTAGAGCTAAAGTTTAAGAAATGTAACTCGCGCTTAAATTTTTTAAGAAACATTTGTTTTATGTTTCATGTGCGTGACGGTGTGATCTTTTATATTTGACATTTTGTTTATCACGTATACATGTATATATGAAGAAATGTATAATAGTCAATAAAACAAACTGAAAAAATATCGTAAAATCCTAATGATCGAAGTGTTATTTGTGAATTCTGTGATAAAGTTTGTAAAGGTGCGATTTCGTATTTTGTTTACGTTCTGTAAAATACGCAATGATCTTCAACTATAAGATATTTTTTATATGCATTAAACATACTTGATATTAAATTTTTAAAATATTCCAAAGTAATTTGGTAAGTTGGAGTGAGATAAATTTGTAATTAATAGCCAATTAAAACTTTAAATATATTTAAAAAAAAATTGGATTTAAAACAAACTCTAATCACTGCATAATAATTGAAGGAACCAGAGAAGGTCTCACAAAAAAAGAAGAAAGATTTGCTGGTTTTAAATGGTTTCTTGTTACTGTTTGATAGAATTTTAATCTTGATGATTTTTGTTTATAATACATTTTAAAAAAGCCATCAGCAACTGTTTGCTAATAAAGTGTGAGTTTTGCTTTAATTCGTATTAATTATTTTATATAATAAACAATAGTTTGTCAGTTTATTCATGTCCCATGTCAAATATAAACAAAAATATTAACACATATCTAATATTAATTAGTTTTTATTATTCGAACTTTTTCTTATATTATTATTTTTGATCCTGATAAACTTAATACAAAAATAATAATATCCAATTTTCAAAAAAAAAAAAAACATACTTTGGTATCAAGCATTCAAGAGCGTAGAAATATTGTGGTCAATGTAAGACGTATCAAACAGAAAAAGAGTAAAAACTATATGCACAAATTCTATTCAGGGGTAAAATCATCGTATACGCTATCGTATGAAAACAACATAAAACAGGCACAAAGAATATCTGACTGAATGCATTGGAGCAAATGGAATGCATTTTTATAACATTTATTTATTTTTTAAATCCCGACTTAAAACCATGCTGGCATTATATTAAAGCGAGTCACACTTATTTTAGTACAATGTGGCTTAAATGTTTTTCGAAATAATTGTAATTTTTCAATTGTGTATCCCTTTTTTGGAGCCATTCAAACTCATTACTACAATAATCATTTCACATTTACATATATAACAACTACAACGTACAGCTAGCTATCCGCAGGATATTCCACAAAAATGCATTTGTTTTTAAAAAGCTAATCATAAAAGCTTATTCCGATATGAGGTACATAGAATCCTAAGCTTAGATATCGGTAAGTTGTAAATGATTTATTGTTCGAGATGAAAAACTTTGTAGATAATTTTTTTCTACAAACTCAAATACTACTATAGAATAAAAATCTTAAATAGTAAAAGGTATGTTTCCTTACTTCTTTGGCTAAAAATCGTACTAATGGGAGAGATTGTACTATGTATTGTTAGTTTTTTTAAACAGCTGATTGCTTAAGTAAGCCCCACACGGGGTTTGTTTACACATGTCTTTTTTCAAGTCTTCGACTCAAATCTCTTTATTGCTATAACAATTTTTTAAAGTACATAATGTTTTTAGCTTTTGCCCACAGACGTACTTTGACAATTAGAGTGGCCATGTGTGTTTTATTATTTAATACAAGTAAATGTTATAAAAAACTTATTAATAGTAATTTAAAGAGTAACTATTATTTACGATTTTATAAATAATAATCTGCAATTTTAGAAAAAATTTCAATTTTTATTTGATTTTAATTTTTTTACTACATTCGGTTCGATTGCAAAATGGCTCTTAAGAGTTGAAATGGTTTTTGATTGCGTCACTGAATACAACCGTTTCTGTGTTTTGAGTTTTTTTTTCGCCTCTTTAAGATACAAGATATTTTGGTTGTATCGAGAGATTATATATTTTTAGTACAATTTTTACTAAAACGACAACGGAAATGACCACTAAATTTATTTTTAGGCTTGTAATATACTTCGTTCAGCTGTTTCATGTGTAAACAGCTGTAGTCTGAATACCTCCTTTAGATATGAGCGCCAACTAGCACGAAGAAAAATTAGGAAATAGTTTTATTCTTTTAAAGCCGCTCTCATCATTAAAGTAGAGGACCGTTTAGGGTGCATATTGGGATCCCGTGGGACACCAAAGTAGAGTAAAGAAAAAACTTAATAACTGTTTATACCATACTAAGCCTTTTGGATTTTCATTAAAATCTTCAACATAATATTTAGCGTTCAAACTGGCTTTTTGGACAACTTGTAAAATTATATTGTGATAAAAAAAATTTTTTTAATGTGTTTGACAGAATAAACTGATTCACATAACGAGTGTACTGTGCTTAAATGGGTAGATTTAAAAAGATTCTGGCATAGTCATGCGCAAACGCATTGTATAGTGTCATCGTAGTAGTGGGCCCCAGTTGTTAATGTTCACAAATTTAAAAAGTTATTGGAAACATAATGCAAAGTAAATTTGATCACTTTCTCCATTGATTCCCAAAACATTTGGAAAAATCTTAAAGTTCTGTATGAAAGTTACTCAATTTACAATATTGTGTCCATAATAATTCTCTTTAAATATTGCCTTTTTCAGCTCTCGAAACTGTGCAGTAATTTTGTCGTTAATTTAAACACTGCAACAGTGCGTTATAATGCCAGTTGTGCTTACCAAAAAAGAACCCATTGGGTACACAATAGAAAAATGTGCTAGTTTCGTATTATGAGGGATTATAGCAGCTCGGCAACAAATTTCATTTGTACAAATTTTAAAAACAGTTCAGGGATGCAACAATGGAAAAAATTTTCAAGGTCTTAAGATTGCAGTTAGAGAAGAAATTATTGATTTATACTGATTTTAACATGAAAGATGGTAATGATGAGATTTTGGACCTATGGTGTTAATATTGTTATTGTAATATTTTTTCTTCATATTTTATACTTGTTCTACTTCGTTATATTTAAAACTAGATATCCTTTGAAACATTTGTTTTTACTTCATGAAAAATATTTTTTATGAGACTTGAAAATTATTATTCAAACTATTAACACATTCAAGTGTTCGAGTACAAATAAAATTGTAATTCTTCTTATTATTAAAATTGTGGTTTTTCAAATTCCTTTAATAAAAGGTTATGGGCATTTAACCATAACTCCGCTGGCGTTTTATTGGGTTCAATGGATTTTGTTGGACTACGGTTGATTATATACATACATATGTATGTAAGTAGCTGCATATACGGCTTCTCCCCACAAATACTTTGGAATGTCAGCTTCAATCATTATTGCACGAACTTTCTCTATAAGTGTTCTATTGAACCTTTCTGATACACCATTTTGCTGTGGTGTATACGGAATTGTCTCAATTTTTTGAATACCCTTTGATTTGAAGAATTATATAAATGCGTTTGACTTATATTCACCACCATTATCGGTTGTTAAACGTGATATTTTAGTTCCAAACTTTGCTGATACATGTGCCTCATACTCCTTAAACTTTTCTAATACTTGAAACTTCGATTTTAATAAATAAGCACAAACAAAGTGGCTATAATCGTCTATAAAGGACACGATATATTTAGAACCTTCAAAAGCCACTGGTGAAATCGGGCCACAGACATCCGAATGAATATGTTCTATTATTCTATTCGCTCTATTTCTTGTGCCATAGAAAGGGTTTCTAACTTGCTTGCTTTGAGTGCAAACATCAAATCATAAATTACAATAAATATTTTAATTTTTTATCTTTGTTTTTTTAGATGTCTCAGCAAAGTAGTTGTCTGGCGCCATTACCTACACAAACACCGACAATCTCATATGAATACGAGCAATTACATCCACAATCAAATTATACAGCTGTAACAAGTACAACTGGAAACGATCCATATGCAACATATGCAGATAATTTTGATCTTTCTCTACTACCTCATGATTATAATAATACACTAACGACCGCAACAATTGCAAAACGCTTAACACAAACGAATCAAATAGAAACTAACATACCCACAACAGTTTGCAACTTTGATGTGGCAATACAGCAGCAAGAAAACAAATCCAAACTCCAGACTGTAGTACCAAATATAAAAGTCGAACAAACTTGGTCTTCATGTCCTTCTCTCAATACCATAAAACAAGAACAAGTCTATCAAAGCTATTTTCCCTTAAATACGAAACAAACCCATTTACAACTGCCCCCACCGGCTTATCCAGCACACATCTATCCATCGCCACAGTCAAGCCCTGCTCAATCGGAATACAACTTTTCCCAAGCACAGTACTCCGCCTCACCATCATCATCTAACTGTTATGAATCATTAAGCTCCTCCCGAAATTCTTTGTACAATTCTGTGTCGTCGCCATGCCCTTCCATTGACGTCCACGCTGTAAAACAGGAACAATTACATATTTTGCCCCCCTCACCACCTGAATCGAGCTGTGACACTCCAACACCACAATCAACCTACAGCAGCTGTAGTAGTAGTTTTGATTTCAAAACTGAACCTTTCGATTCAGATGCTGAAACACTGAATGAACTAAACAAAACCCACAACAGCACCTCAACGGAATTTGCAGCAGACCATCAACTATTGCGTGAGTATCTGGAAGATACAACCTTCCAAAAACAACACAATCTGAAACCTTTGGCTCTGGAGTCGTTTATAGGTGGCCTAGAAGAGGTTCGCGACAACTTCGAACCTGTTATCTCATTAGCATTAGAGCATGCCAAACGTGAAGCTGATGCCACTTGCGCTAAGCTGCAAATATCGCAGGGTAAGTGGGCTTTTGGTTTTAGATTAAAATGTACTCTATGAAATCTATTCCGGAAATAGAGATGAAAAATCTTCCAGGACATTCAAAGTAGTAAAAAAAATTTTGGAAACGAAATGAAAAATTTTTAAAAATATTCCCGAAATCAAATACGGACATTTCCAATATGTTGCCACTTTACATTTGGACAAACAAATGTTGCCAAAACTAAAATTAGCTTTTTTAAAATTTTTGTTCACATATTTGTAAGGCAATTATTACTACGTCTACACGTAGCCTATTCACAAATAAAAACTATTCGCAAATAAATAATTCACTGTTTATGCGTCAACGCGAATGCAGAAAATTTGTATTTTTTAGTGAAGCCAGGTGGTAAAAATGTAACTAATTGGTAACACTGTTAAGCACAACATATGTTCACAAAAAGGCGTGATTACTAAAATAATAATGGGGAAACAAAAAATTATGATGTTTCTTACAATTCAATTAATGCAGAAAAGCCACGAAATATTGCAAGAACGGTTCAACAAAAGGCATACAACTTTTGTAATCGCTAGTGAAAGAGGAAGGCGGAGACTTGCTTTCGTGCAAATTTTTAGGAAATTATTTCCTTTCTGTCATATGATTGTACGTGTGCCACATCGAAGAAAACTTTAAGACCGATAAAAAAAGTGGCAACTTTTTGTGTTTTATTTGCGAATAGCTTTTTAATCAGTACTTGTTTTCCTGACTTAGCTATTCACAAATAAAAATTTTATTTACTGCTTATAAGCCAAATTTTTCTATTCACAATAATTTTATTCGCGAATAAGCAGCACATATAAACGTAGTATATGTAGCACTATTATCAGCAAAAAAGCTACTGACAATCGAACGCAAACATGGGAAGATATACACAAAAATATGACCCAGAGCTGCTGCATCTATTTGAAATTATTATAAATAACAGCTGAATAATTGATTCACAAATATAAGAAAAATCTTTAAAAGAAGTCAACAATGGGTTTTTTTTAACACCTTGTCGTCCAAATGTAACGTAACGTCAAATTGGAAATAACCACATAAGATCGTTTCGTATTTGTGTTGCTACAAGCGATTTAATTCCGGATTTGGAAGTGAAATTCACATCGAATTTTCAAAATCTGGAACTCTCGCTTCTCACTAAAAAAAATTAGGGGAAAAGAAATGGAGAAATTACTACAGCTAATTTTACGGACCATTTCTAATTTTGAGTAGCTAAAATGGAAATGATATTATAAAAAAATGGTTAAGAGTACACAAAATTTATTTTTTAGGAAAAATAAACAGTCACTAGAAACGCAACTGAAGCAAAAGTGACACACATTAGCGAAAAAATTGCAAAGAAGAGATTATTAACAGAATCTAAGAACAATAAACAGTTTTTCATTAATTTTGGCGATATTGAAGTGGTGAGATTGCTTAATATTTTTAAGATGCGTTCTTATAGCCTTTTTACACTGACGCACATCTTACATCTTTCATCAATTGGCAAAGAAGTTTACATCTTCCCATAAGAATTATACAGGACGAGAATTCTACATCTTTCTACATCAGAAAATGATCCTTTCTCATTTTGTTCCCTCTTACATCTTTCGATTTTTTTAGTGCCATCGCTAAAAAAAATTGCAGAAAATCGATTGCTTTTGTACCATCACTAGCAAAATGACATTTCAGAAAACAAATTTAATATAAAAAAAAATGAGCGGAACATGTATGTATTTTGTTATAATTTTTAATTAATTATAAATAAATTCATTTTAATTTCAGGGCAAAAGAAAGCCCATCGTATGGTCAATAAATATGGAGAACATGATGCTTGACCTATGGAAAGAAAAAAGTCCTCCTGCAAGTCCATATTAAATGTTTTTATTTTTTTTTATTTTTCACAAAAATTTTGAGTCTTCTTTTTTTGATATCTAAATAAACGAAAGATAAAAGATGTTGTCAATGTAAACGACTGTTTCACATTTTCAACATCTTCCATGTGTTTCACGTAGATGTCAGTCGGTGTAAAAAGGCTATTAGCCTACTTTAAAATTTTGCCCATTTTTTTACAAATTTTCCGTGCTCAAAACAAAAATTTATAAACAGGGAAAGGTGTACACAAGACAATTTGCTATTGTCATTTCTTTGCCCTGTCATGGTGTTATAATCGGACAACTGCGCAGCAAAGAAGTGTTAAAACGCTTTATATTGACCCTGCCAGCAAATTGGTAGTCGACTACAAATAAAATCGACTTATAGTTCATCCCTGTCGGACATGGAGTAGTCGTCTACTAAAATAATTAACTTAACGTTAACTTTTATGGACTAGCTTCAAATTAGCTACAATACAATCGATTTGTAATTCACTGTACTGGCTAACCAAAATGTACTGGTTAACCCAAAATTCAAATAATAACATACACATATACACGGTAAATAACGCATTCGTTTTAAATGTTGCGATGGCTGAGTGAGTATGCTGGCTGCTCACCAGTCTTGAGACTTAGTGGTTCGATTCCCACCAGAGGCTAACAAAAAAAAAAAAAAGAAAGTAGGATGAAATTTAATTTAATAAAATAAAATATTACCACCGAAAAATGTAAAATCAGCCTTGATTTGTACATTTTTTTTTGTGGGTATTGACTTTTAAGTAGCTAACTTTAAGTTAGTTGAAAAGTAATGCAACGTCGGACAATTGACTACCTCCTAGGACATCGTAATATTAAAATAGTCAGTCATCTCCATTAAAAATAATCTAAGTGTCAACCACCACCAGCTGTAAAAAAGTTAGCTTATAATTCATTTCTAGTTAACTGAGTTGCCGGCTTCTTCTTCATACCTTATTTGACTTAAAATATTGTTTGCTCTCATTTGCGAAAACAATACAAAAGTAGTTGATTGAATTGTTTACACTGTTTCAGTTTCAAACTTGAAACAAATGAGCACGAAATGTTTTGTTTCGTCAAAATGCAAGTGATTTTTGAGTAACATTGGAAACAAGAGTGGACGTTTAGAAATCTCCCTTTTTAAAAACAGTGATTATAATAGTGTTCTCCAGAAATCGATTCGTTATTTCATTTCAATTTGTAACCTTTGTTATTTTTTTACTTTTTTTTATATAGAAAAACGCGGTGTCTACTAAAAACACTTTTTTATATTTTCATACATAAATTTTAGTTTTATCGCTTTAATAATTAAAGTTTTGTGTTAGTAGCCGTGCACGAAATTTAGCTTAAAAGTTTGATGCAAACATTTTTTTTTTAAATATCTTCCAATGATAACAAACAATAGCGGTTCTCACTCTTGATATTAATTTTACAACTCTGCTATATTCACTACGATTTTTACCACAAAGCTCGAGTGACTTTCTTACCTCAAAGTCTGCATGTTCTTGCAAATATTCTAAAACTTGCTGAATTTCTTTATGTGTTCATCTTTCGTTGTGAATTTTGTCACGTTTTTTCTTCACCAGTATATTTTTATTTTTTTTTCCATATTTTTTATTTTCTCAACACAAAATTAAGTTTTGCCGGCAAAACGATTCACAGCACAGAATATCTGTGATTCCCAGTAATTTTTTTACAATGTTTACTAAAGCTTTTTGTTTGATTTTTTAATCACAGCGTAGAAAATAAAAGTTCAGTACATTTTGTTGCTGCAGTGATGTAAACACTAGTACTTTAATCAAATCTGCTACTTTAACCAAATGTGCAAGCGAGTTTACTATCAAGAGTGAGAACCGCTAATGTTTATGAAAATATTGGTTTAAGTATGTGATAAAGTCAAATGCATTGACATCATGCTGAACAGAATTTTAAAAGACCGTTTTTCTATATACATATACATATATGTATATCAAAGGCCAGCAAAAACATGTGAATTTACTAATAAATATATATTTTTCCAAACCCCAAATCGCACAGCATCTTCGCCCAAATTGAAAATTTTCGGCAAATGCTCAATTAAGAGTATCATATCCACCCACAAGTTAAATAGAAAATTAAAAAAAAATTTTAAAATGTACCACAGCTGCCATGGAATAAAATTTAAGACCACCTTTCCTTAGTTTTCAATTTCGAACGGTTATTCCAAGTAGTCCAATTTCATATATTTATTCATTAGAGGATTCCATACAAAAATAATGTTTTTATGCAAATATTGTCCTATCGTCATAGATAGCTCTGCTACAACTCTGAAGGAGTCAATAAGGCCAATGAAGCACTTGATTTTTCCATGGCACATTGGGACTGGCAAGGTGGAAGAAGTCTTTAAAACACATTTAAATGTGAGCTTTCCCTTCCCAATTCACTTCTAAGAACATGATATATTGGGTGGCTGCATTTAAAAACTAGCTTGGGAACATAAATTACTGAAATCAGTTAGACATTTTGTTCCTCTAGAGGCACCCTAGAACTAGTTAAGACGATGGAGGAAAGTTTCTAAAATTATTTTTGTTTGGACTACCCATAGATGAATAGGACAGAGTGTTAATTGGTATCGAGGAAATGTTGATAAAAGAAAATTAGTGAAGGTTCTTCGTACAGCAGGGCTAGTTAAGACAATAGGGAAATAGTCTAGAAAATATAGTTTTTGCATGGGAACGCAAATGAATAGACCCAGGAGGTTGGTACGCTTTCGAACAAATGCTCATAATGAAAATATAATTTGGTTTCGTGCTACATTTTATGCCACTACCACTAATTTCTATGATAAGTAAGGTCCGCTTTGGTATAAACCATTAGTAAAAGAAAAAAATAAATAAGAATGTGTACAATGGTTTTTGTTTAATCTTTGAGAAGTAAATAGAGGTTGCTAAATTTGTATTTTCTCTGAAAATACTAATAAAATACAAAATGTATTTTATTTGTATTTTCGCTTCACTAAATATTGTTCGCACCTGTACAAAAATTTACACTTATCATTCATAAAATATTTCTGCTTAAGCTATAATATTATCTTCATATTCTTCTGCATTGCATATTTGATTCTTTATTGCATTTACTGTTTTTTGTGCCCATATAATGCAAGAAAACCGTGCACGACTTTCAAACTACCTAAAAGCATTACCTAAAATTTTAAGCATTAATTTAACTTTAGAGTCGAACTTCATGATTTAAAGTTGTTAATTATTTTGAATAAAAATTGCAAAAGTAATTTCTTGTTACAGCATTTATATATTTAGTGTCTGCTTCCCTCGGGAATTTACAAGAATAACACAGAGTCAATTTATTTGAGTCATGATGTCGCTGAACAAAGACTCTTCGTTTTTGAAAAGAATTCTAATAAATCTTGCAAATACAACCAATTCTTTGAACGTGACCTTCAGACTTTCACTAATAATTTGTGGATTTGAAGTTCAGTTAATTTTTTGTTATGCTTATAATATAAAATACAAAAACCATCAGCCTTTCTACACATACAATCGCTGCATATTGAGACCTTTGTATAAACTATTATTTTTAATTAGCAACAAATCATGACTCACTGCTAAGCTATTCGCTTAACATGCCAAAATAAGTTTTGTACTAAGCCATAATCATAAGTGAACTAAGTTAACCTTACGTTTATTACTAAATTTTTTTATTAAGTAATGACTAAAAAATCAATAGCCATTAAATTGTATACTAAATACTCATACTGGATAATTAATTTTTAATTGTTGTTATGTATAAAAAATATTTTTAGATCCCTCTGCTTGGTCTACAAATCAAGTACACGCATGGTTACGATCCACCCTACAACAATATCAATTACCACTAATTGATAATATTGAACATAAATTCAAAGAAACTGGTGCAGAATTATTGCAGCTTACTGAAGATGAATTTGTCGAGCGAATACCTGAGGTAAGAAATGTAGAGAATGTATTTAAATGTTTCGGAAAAAATAAATCACTAACATGTGTTTGACATGAACTCACACTTAACGACTTAAAATTCCAATTTACACTAAATACAAGGTCGTACCAGGCATAAAAAGTTACCAAGTTATGTTTAGGTTTAGCGAGATATTTATAAACTAAATCTCTTCATGCCAGCAAACTTGTTCAGATAATTTTGGAATTTTAGAGTATGTTAGTTTTAGTGGTTAGAATGAGATAAGTATAAGTTTTAGTGCTCAGCTGGAAATTGCTCAACAGAAGAAAGACATGAAAATACCAGCAGAAAATCAAAGCTCATAGAAACTAGTTTTGTATATTCGTTTTGACGTCATTTTGACATTAAATAAAATTATAATAAACTTATAAGAGCGCGAATTATAAACAAACATTTTAGAAATACAGGTTTTTTTTTATTAATTTTAGCCAATCAAGCAGAAGAAACTAAAACTCTCCAAGTAAAACATATATATGTTTTAATTTCTTTGCTAATACACATAAAACAGAATTTTTAATTCAAAGTAAATAAAAAATTTTGCATTTTACATATCTGTAAAAGAATAAAATGAAAAAAGTAAGCTGTGCTACCAGATATCAAGTTATCTTTTCTGAAAGCTTTTGATATGTTAAGATGGACACTAAAGGCCATATTCATAATAGTTATTGTAAGTTTATTAAGCTCTAATTTGAGGTATTTCTATGGAATATTTGTCAAATAAACGTGTAATAAACCTTCAATAGTTTTTATGAATATGGGTGTAAATGTATTGGAAACAAAAATTAAATTTTTCCATTTATATATCGAAAGCTTATGTTCAAAAACTCATATCGAGTCTTTCTAATAAAAGCGGTTATTGAAACTTATATGTCCCGTTCAAATGTTATCATCAACCAATAGATAACTATTACTGTTAGAGAATGCCCTCAACTTTTTAGCTTTCCAATAAAAATTTTTTTGGAATAGCAAGCACTCTATGAATAACTATCCTAGATTTATTCAATACGTCAGGGTTCTGACAGCTAAATTTATTTTAAAAAAAATATTAATATATTTTATTTTATTTGTGTTAAAAAAGTTTTCGATTTGCAAATTCATTTTAATTTTGCAGGACATAGTTTATTAAAAGTCAGCAATACGATAGATATATTAAATATTTTGTTTACCAAATAGTTTTTATGTAAAGAAAAATGGAGGTTTCTTCTTTAAAACAAAGTGCTATGCATATTAAAGGAAATTAATATCACTTTAGCCAATAATAACGATGCCAATAATTTCGATTCGAATGAAATTAAGTGAATTTCGTGTCATCATGAACAAACCAACTGAACCAACAAATAATTTCAAATGTTTTGTCGGCAGTTTAATTTTAGTTTTAAGCATTATTACAGTTACAAAAACAAGTTGTGCCTCATTTAAAAAAATACTTCAGCCTATAAGCATACATAGATAGGTATATAGAAAGCAAGATATTTTTTAAAAATATGATATCTCAAGATATCTGACAGTTTAAAGACATACTAATACAAAGTCCTATACTTTTGCCTTCTAAAATTCTATTATGTCATCGTTATAACAATTTCTCATAGACTGTGTTTTTTCAGTGAAATTTTTCTTTTTCGATTGACATGTGTCAGTACATATATCTATGCATCCATTCGGCAGTAAATAAACGCAGGAAAATGTATGCATATAAGATTTTTTACACATATTATTAAGATGTGATCACATATATATTTGTGCTTTTTTCAATTTTGATACTTTTACTAAAAAATAGTTTCTTGTCTAGAACCAAGAAATAAAAAAAATTTAAACGGCAACGCTGTGTACAAAACATAGAGTTATCATTTACATACTTAAATATGTTTCTAAAAACTTAACACACAAACTTTTTCGAATTCTCTCACTCTCTTTAGTAAAACAGAAGACTTAAGAAACAAGCACATTTTTGGCTATAGTTTTTTTTTTCTTGATTTGTTTGTTTGGAAAGAAGAAAAGTAAATGTGAAAACAAAAATTTAGTAACCCTGGTCATGGCTGAAGGTAAAGAAAAGAATGTATGAAGGTTGTTTAGTGAAACCGTTGTATGTAAGAGCTAACCAGCAAACACTCATTCGTTAGTTTTAATGGAACGTGTTTTTGTTACTGCAGTCTCAACTGCACAATGGATCAAAATTACAAAACGCAAGCAGTTTAATTTTATAAGACTGTTGCAAAACTAAGTTGTTGGTTTAAAGTTTGTATGCTAGATATATACTATATTATAATTTTGCTGTACTTTAATTAGCCCCAAGCGAACCAGAACCAATGAAATACAATTTGTTTTGGGTAGTTAAAACTTAAAAATTAGCATTAAAATTATATATTAAATTTATAACTTTAGTTCATCTAAACGATTTGTTACAAATAGACCTAATTACTTCAAATGCATTTTTAGCATTGACTGAGACCAAAAATCATAAAAAGATAAATCCCAAGTACCTGCCCCCTTTTGGAAAAATTTGCCGCGGAAACATCGAGTTTGAGGGTATTACAGATAAGAGGCAAGGAAAAGTGTACTGTGTTTCATGTACACTAAGGTTTCTTCTGAGTAGCTTACGGTAACTTCATTTTCTTAGAAATTTCCACTAATTCAAGAAAATAGTGAAACAAAGTCCGTGTATCGACAAGAATGCAGTTTCGAAAGAAGATTTGAAAAGTTTTTAAGCGAATGTTTCACATTTGAGATGAAAACCAACACAACTACAAAACGTGAATGAACATCCAAAAAAAAAATTTTTAAATTATGTATTCAAAAATTGTGACTTTGCTTGGTACAACAACTTCCAAATCTTTAATACAAGAGGCTTCACTCAGGAAATTTGAATTTTATGTAGATGTGCGGGAATACCAACAACAATTTTGTACACTATTTTAATTTTTTTTTATTGTTTTGAATTTCTTTCTTTAAATTGTAAACTTAAAAAAAATGATGCAAATAAGACAACTAACAAAAGAAGCAGTAAAGCAAGCCAAAGAAAGCCATGAAATATAAGAATTTTTTCTGAATTTTTAAATCGATCATTGTGCTGTTGACTAAGTCATTCTCGACAAGAAACTAGGTTTATGCTAAAATTAAGTACGTTAAAAATGATTTCATTTGTATGCATAAATTTTCAACATCCCCAGGCAGAATCCCCGACCATAGTGCAAACGCAAATAGAGAAAAAACAAGCACAGCTTTGTAAATACATACAAATCCATTGCTGCAAATATGTCTCGACAACAACACAAAAGGCAAGTGCATAAGATTTTGTATTGAAGTGCAAGTGATTGTGCTTAAGCAGCATGACGCACAAAAAATATTAGAAGGTTACATATTTTGTTGTTATTTTCTTTACAAGTAACTTACAGGTAAAGAAACCCTCAAGTACCAATAGCTATACCAGTAAGAAATATTCACAATTTGGCCTGAAACTGAAAAGCAAAGAAACGCAACGATTACAACTGAAAATAATCTAAGGCAACGACCAGCAACGACATTGTAAGGTGAAAGTGAGACTGACTTTATTTATAAACAAATTGTAATGATGATCATTAACAAAACAATAATGATAACAGCAATCATCATTATGAGATCGCTCTACAAAATTTAGCAACAAGAAAGTAAAGTAACCAATGCTAAAAATAACTTGTGCCAGACCAGAAATTCACTTGTGCTCGAACAAACACTTACACACACACACACACAAGCTTACACCTGCATTAATATATATAGACAAAATATGAATATAATAATAACAGTACATGGCAAATTTTTATGGTTTACTATCAAAATTAAATTTATGATTATGCTTGTGTATTTTTTTCTTTTAGTTAAAAAGTAGTTGATATTTTACAGCGCCTGCATCAGCGCGTGATTGTTTGTTTTCCCTTTATTTAATTGCTAAGTTTAGGGTGAGACACAAATTAATTTAATATTATGTATAGAGTATCATTGATATTTTTTAACAGTGCCAGTAACAAATATTCTTACAACTACTTCAAAATTTTCCTTCTAATAACCATAGGTTTATTTTTAGAAAAATATTAAAGCCTGACTATTTGTAACATTTTTGAACAATGTTATAGCAATGCATCGAGTTAATGCCTTAATGGGTATCAAGAAAAGTCCAACCCACTCAAAGTTGGCGTTTTTATCATAATTAGAACTTTTAAGTTGATTTAGCAAAACATTATAATTAAAAAATAAACTTAATTATTTATTCGCTATAAGAGCCAGTTGAAATTTATTACTTTAGGTCGAAAAAAATACACCTTAATGCTTTCAGAAAGCATTAAGGTCTATTTTTTTAGACCTAAAGTAATAAATTTCAATTGGCTCTTATAGCGACTAAATAATTAAGTTCATTGTTGAATATTCAAAAACTTTTACTTTTTGATACTTTCAAAAATACAAGTTGTTGGTAGCCAAGGGTCACCCGTAAGGAATTGCTATAAAAAAGTAAAGGTGTTGCAAGACGTAAAATGCTTTCTGTATGAAAAGTTTGTTTGAGCATTTCTAATTCTCATGTTGTTCATAAGATATTTGGAATAAGTAGTTGGGCTTCAAACATTCTCTTTAGATTATTCAAGTCTACTGATGAGTTGTTTAGCAGCAACGAAATGTCGGCGGCATATGGATGGCTGAAAAAAGACGGAAAGCATTAAATTAAAAGTAATAAATAAATAAGGATTTGGAGATGCATAACGCAAAAACATTAATTTGTACTCTTTTACTCCGCTTACCGATATGCTGATGAAAAAGTCTATTTTAGTCCGACATCCAAAGAATTTAATAAACTGTACAACGTTGTTTATTATTTAAAAAAAAAAACGTGAAAAAGGAATTACCCTGTTGAAAGTTACGCGCAGTATAAAAGTCCGAAATTGAGATTTTTCCCAGTTTGTATCGTTCCGTAGTCATAGAGTAAAAACGGAACCCTATTACTGAAACTTCTACGGACCCATTCTCCAAAATGGTGAGTGCTAGAGAGCTTAGACTGTTACAGTACGTGTGGTAACCTGGCCGCTACATCAACAAATACTTAAAATAACACAAAATTAGAAACTAAAGTTGGTTCCGATACAAGAAACTGTGCAAATTAGATAAAACTAGGTGTAACTTTTGAACTACAAGAGCTAGAAAGCTGAAATCTTTACAGGATATGTAGTTGCGTAGGCCCTATAGCAGCAAACAAATAACAAAATATAGAGAACCAAAGGGTGCTGCCATACAACAAACTGTGAAAATTAACTAAAATTAGCTGTAACTTTTGAATCATTACAGCTGGAGAGTTGAAATATTCACAAGATATATCGTTACATGGGCTCTACAAAAAATTATCAAAAGCAACAAAAAGTTAAGTACTAAGGGGTGTTTCCATACAAAAAACTGAAATTAGATGCAACTTTTGAAAAGTAAGAGATAGAAACTTGAAATTGGCACAGTATATGCAATTACTTATCGCTATCAACTACAATTACCAGAATTTTAATTATGCCCTCTGCATGGGGACATGCTTTATTTTGAAAATTAGCAATAACCTTAGAATTGCAAGAGAGAGAGAGAGAGAGACTTCGAATTGGTTCAGTACATTCAACAACAAATATCAAATATCAGTACATTCAGTACACAGCAACAAATATCAATGATAATGAAGAGTGAAAATTTAAGTGTCGCCCTATAATTTGAAAATGACTTTCGGTTCTTAAACATAAAATATAGAGACTTAAAACTTCCTCAGTATATGCAGTTCTCAGGCCTCTACAACAAAAAATACAAAAAGTTTAAAAAGTTAAAATTTAATTGGTGTTCATACACAGGGACACCCTTTAGTTTGAAAATCAGCTTTAACGTTTAAACCGCAAGAGATAGGGGCTTTAAATTTAAACGATGCATGTAGTTCTCTACATCTCTACAACAAAAACTGTTAAAAGCCATAAAAATTTTAAAACTTACAGGTACACTATGATTACCCTTTGTCTAGAACTTACACGGTACCACAGCACCCTTGCTGTGCGAGTCAGTTTCGTACTCAGCTCAATATATTTTATATTTGGACCAGTAGGGAGTGATTCCTAAAATTCATTGCATTGTATCGGGCGAGCCAGGAAAATATGAAGAAGGAGGGGGGAATTGATGTGCAGATAGGGCAAATAGAGAGTGTTTGCGGACGGTTGGTAGACAATTAATTTAAATGACAGAACAGAACGTTTAATTTTGTATATTTGAATAAATCAGAATTATTTATTTATTTAAGAAAACTTGTAGGTAGATAAACTTAAATAGTAAATATACTACCCACAAACATGTGTAGGTATGAATAAGCTATAGCGACTAAGCCTTAAAATATAATAATCTCAGGTAATTTTTGAGCTTATTTGGAATATTTTACATTAATTGTTGTGATATCATTCAGTGACTTATAGTATTATTTACTAAAGTGTTAAATGTATATACATTTTTAGAAAACTTATCTAACCCCCGATTTTTGACTTGGCATTTAAATACAAAATTAGTAAATTTTCCTTAAAATTTAAGTTGGATTTAAAATACCTTTCTGTTTTACAGTCTAAAATTATTTTTGGTAATTAATTGTAATAAAAGCACAATGTAAGTGTCAAAAAATTATCGATAACTCAATAAAAACCAGTTGTTTAAACAAATTTGGAAGCAAGTGAAATTGTGAAAAGTTTAGAAAATAATAAAATAATAAATTGTTTTTAAAATGAGTAGCAAAAGTGATAAAAGGACTCCCAATTTCACTGCCACAGATGTTGATTACCTTCTGGAAATAATAAAAAATCAAATTATGAAACAAAAAAAAACATGTGCAATTTTCTTAATTTGCAGAACAAAACCAAACTGTCAAAATCATATGGCAGTACGAAAAACTTAAATCGATTTTAAATGGGCACGGCAGGCCGTTTAAGTTTGATTTAAATAGCAACTGTTTGACTCCATTTTGTATTTAAATTGAAATGGCATTTAAAATCCATGTCAAAAATTGGGGGTAAATCTTGTTATAGAGTCTAGTAACTTTTAAGTATTGTAAAATTGATGTTTCATTTGGTGAGGATAGAAATGTGCATGGGTTTTCATTTGAAAATAGTTGGTGTCTCTGGCGTTCAAAACTGGAACAACGAGATATTAAATGTGGTATGGTAACGGGCATAGTATTATCGCAGTCGCAGGTAGGGGGAGTTGTTCTCCTAATTATATGATTGTGAGTGATCATGGTGTGACTCAATCGAAGTCTTATCCATTTTACTATGCCCATATGATTAACGCAATATTTTCAATTGACCAGTTAGTAAAATGTATCTTCTCGGAGCTTATTGCCCTATATCAGTCATTTGTTTCATTCCAGAGATTGTTCAGATTACGATTAAAAGTTTCCAGCTTAGCATATTCTCTCATATTCAGAAAATTTCTATCCATAGTGCCTATTAGTGGCTAGGAGTCAGAATTAGCTGCTGCTAATTTGTCCCTTTTGGTGCCAACAGTTATCGCAATTTTTCCGATACTGGAAAAGTATTAATATATAGAGAGAAAATAGAGAGGACACGAAAACTGTAATAAAACCTGCTACGAAATTAGTTAAGACAACTTTAACGAGCTTGTTTTTAAAAATAGTTAATGTCCATTTATTCATCGAATGTGCATTTAAACTAGTATCAAACACAATAAAATATATTGGGCTCGCTTCTCATAGAATTCTTTCATGGAATACGCATTCAATATAATATCAAATTCCGTTTTCCTTTTTTTTGTAAGGAAAGCAAAAATAAAAAATAAAGAACTGATTTGCCTCGTTTTCTATGACATTTCTTATTTTATTTGTTTTATTTTACTCTAGTGTGGCGGTACATTACACGCTCAGCTGGAAATATGGAAATTAACATATTTGCCAGGAAACACAAAAACCGCAACCCAAAGCCATTTGACCCAGCCCCATACAATGTGGACTAACAACGCATCGGATGTATTTAAGGATATGGAAGAGGATACTGAAGGTAAGTTTTAGAACAAAGAGATGACTACTAATTTAATATTTTTTCTTGGAATTTATTGCACCTGGAAAATATTGCATTCTGCTTAAAAAAAATACATAATTATTCTTAGAATAGTAAAATATTTGCTATAAACTGTATACTCTACTATAACACATTTTACACGAGCTTGATATAATACGCGTTATGCAGATATTATATTTTTCAGCAAAGGTTTCTTCTGAAAATATTTTCGGTGTCTTACCTTGCACTATTCATTTACACACTCTAACTTCGTATACAGATGTTGAGGATATTAGATTATTATTATCTGTGGTGCACTAAAATACACATATAAACTACAACTTGTAAGATAAACATTTACTTCATTTTCAGTATACTTTTAAATTTATGTCTAAGAGAATATAAATTGAATAACTTTGCAATAATCAACGATAAACGTTGGATATTTTTGGTGCAAGCCGTGGGGTGACCATATAAAAAAAACTGAAACCGAAATCATTATCTATCTAATTTTATTTCATGTAAAACTTTTATCCCATGCCAATGAACAAGTACGAAAGAAAACATTATTTTTAAAATGGACATCTGACAATGAACAAAAATTAATCATTTTTCATTATTGTGGGCAGTGGCGCACGATAAATTCAAAAAATTTGTAGGTAAAAATTTTTTAATTAAAAGTAACTTCTGTTTTTCCAAGATTGCCTTATTAAACATATTTTTAAGAAACTATTCAGTTTTATTTGTTATAACAATTTTGTGCGAAACAAAAGCTATCTTCGCTAAATATATTTCGTGCTATCAAAAACTTTTAAGACTTTTTTGTTGGAAATAAAAAAGTTGCTAAACTTTAGTAGAGTAAATGAAAAGTTCTGGAATAGCACCTATTTTTTAATATGCAATTTCAGTGCGCTTAAAAGACTTTGAATAAAATTTTTAAAGCAGTTGCTGATTTATCGTTGAAAGGTTACAAAGTGATAAATTTATGGTGCTACTAAAATCGAAAAAATTTATTTTATTTCTTTCTTAAGAACGAGCTCGTTTTTTTATCTAGTCTAGACACTAGACGCATTGCAGTCTCGTAATCACTATTATGGCAACGTTGTTATGATAGTTCTTATTAAAACAGTTTTACAAGAATAGCTGTGAAAAAACGCTTAAGCACGTTTGAGTAAGTTTTTTAATCGCAGCTAATACAGTTACGTGCATAATTATTGCATAAGCACGATCCATTTCACATCATATCAGAGATAATACCAGCTGAAGACTCTGCATTATGTAATAGGATTTTTTTTTTATTAACAAAAAACTTTAAATTAGAGTTGGAAGCAAAAAGATTTCTTAGCGGGCATCCAAAGGTTTTACAAAATTAGACGATGTATAACGAAGCTTTTTTTTTAGATTCTAATACTTTGTCAAGGTATACTTTAGGTCTAAAAAAATAGACCTTAATAATGCTTTCTGTCTTTTTTAGCCGTCTATATGCCGCCGACATTTCGTTGCTGCTAAACAACTCATCAGTAGACTTGAAAAATCGTAAAAGTCTATTTGAAGCCCAACTACTTATTCCAAAAAGTTGTTTAGCAGCAACGAAATGTCGGCGGCATATAGACGGCTGCAAAAAGACAGAAAGCATTAAGGTCTATTTTTTTAGACCTAAAGTAATAAATTTCAATTGGCTCTTATAGCGAATAAATAATCAAGTTCACTTTGTCAAGGTAACAACTAATTTCCATTGTAAACAAATTTTACTTTCTGCCGGAAAATAGAAAGTTCGAATTAGGAAATTTGTGAAAAAATTAGTACGTGGGTGGTAGACATGTCATTACACCACTTAAAGTGTTGTTAACAACAAAGTTGGAATGCAAAATTTGAAAGGCTTTTGTAAGTCTTCAGTGCATCTTATTAAGAACTTAGCGAAGACTTAGCTTATGAGAAAAATTGTGTTTGAAAGACGGGCCTGTGTGGATGGTGGGCGTGTCCTTGCTTTTATTCACACAAAATTTACAGAAAAGCTACAATTTATTATTCTTAATCTCCATCAAGGTATTTTCAGCAGATTCTAATGGAAAACGAAGCTAAAACTTACGTTAAAAAAGGATGTGTTGGTAGCAGGAGTATCCTTTTACTGAATTTAACAAAACAAAGCTGAAATGTGTATTCTGTGAGACATGCAAGAGTTTCTTGTTCATTATAATGAAAAACATAGCCAAACTTTAAATTGTTAGAAGAATGATGTGTGGAAGATGAGCATGTCCATGTACTGAGTTTTACATAGCTCGCAGCAGAATTTAATCATGTTCAGTAAATTTTAAAGAAAAGCAAAAAACTTACTGTCTAATTCATAAAAACTATAACAGGTTTATAAAGCACTTATTTGACAGATTTTCCATACAAATATGTCAAATAACAGTCTTATAAGCCTGTTATAATTTTTATGAATTAGGGAGTTAGTCTTTGATTTAAATGGCATATGATGATTGTTTGGTTTGATTAAAATGGTCCATGCACCGAACTTAACAAAATTTAGAGCAGAGGCGGAACGCTTAATTCTAGAAGAACTCATGAGTGTTAAAATGTTAGATGGCAGGTGAGCGTGTCCGTATATCTATTTTTTCCAAACTTTATTTTTTCTTAGCTTACTCAATCATTAGTAGTGTAGCAAATTTTTTGATTCTACCATAGAGATAGTAATCTTGCCAGCTGCCTACAAGGGAGCAAAGCACTCTGTGATTCCACTATTGTATGCATTCTCATATCCGATTTGTGTTGTTTAAAGAAAAATATTGTTCTTAAGGACAAATATTGGTCCGCGAATATTCGTCGTGCCTGCCAGTTGTGCTCCGATTATAAGGACGCATGGGCACTTATCTAGCTTAGTTTCTAGTGTAAAATATTGCCTACAATTACAGATCTCTTTTTCACGTTTTCTTCCTCCAATTTTTGTATAATGTGAATATTGTATGAAAGTAGGCTCTGCTTTCCTCATTTCTGTATATGAGCAAAATTTTATTTATTTTCTTTTTTTAACTCTTACAGATGAAGATGATTTTCTTTCCAATTCGAATGCAGCCAACAACAATGCTTTGCTACAATCAGCAATTTTGCCAGTAAATGGACACTTTGTAAATTCTAATGAGGTGCTCAACACGAATTCTAATGGCTTAAGCAATAATTTAATCAGTAATAATGAACTTAATAGCATTGTGCCAGTTAAACGTGCTGGAACACGCAATGGTGGATCTCACATACATTTATGGCAATTCTTAAAAGAACTTTTAGCAGCACCTCACATTAACGGCACCGCCATTCGTTGGATTGATCGCAGTAAAGGCATTTTTAAGATCGAAGATTCAGTGCGAGTGGCCAAGTTGTGGGGTAAACGCAAAAATCGTCCGGCCATGAATTATGATAAATTATCACGTTCTATACGTCAATATTATAAAAAGGGCATTATGAAGAAGACAGAAAGATCACAAAGATTGGTTTATCAATTCTGTCAACCATATCATATGTGAGCTGCGACTTGAACACGCAATGCAAAAAACAAGGAATTAAAACCAAAATAGAAAAATGTTGACAAAAAAACACTCCAGCGAAAGAGCAAAAGAAATATGTCATTGATAATGAAATTATTTATTTTAATCTATTTATTTATTTATTTATTTAACTAAGCGTATATTTATTTATTTATTTTTTCACATATTTATTGAAATTATTTATTTATTTATATATTTATTGCAACAATTTATTTACTATTTTGTTTACAAAAAATATTTTATGTTTCTTAAACGTAAAGAAATTTATTGTAAAGAAATTTATCCAAAAATAAAGGTTTAACAAACATAAAGTATTTTTTATGAATAAGACCGTTAGAATATAAATATTCTTTTACAATTTCTTCACATTATAACTTTATTTATTAAATGCATTCATTACTCACAAAAACATATTTGATGTTTTGTAATCCCTCGTTTGACAAATTTCTGCTGAAATGACGTCAAACGAACTTTTGATAAGTGCAAAATATGAATATGTTTTCATGATTAAAGACATAAATATTTCCGTAATGTTTAATTATTTATTTTGCAATCAAACTCAAGTTACTTTTGTATAATTTTTTTGTAATTTTATTTATTTATGTATTTATTTATATATTTCATTATAAATTTGTTGAAATTTACCACTTACTATTTTTAAGTATTTATTTATTTATTGAATTATTTATAAATTTATTTATGTTTTAATAAAACAATCAAATTAAGTGATTGACAAATGTGCGAATATAGACTTAAGGTTTAAATTATTTATTTTTTAATATTATTTATTGATCTATTTATTTATTTATTTGAAAAAACAAATTCAAGTTTTATTGCCTATTTAAACTGAGGGTGTAAAACAAACTGTGCTATAATAACATGTACACATCGAGCCTTATTCCAGAAAATAACATCAGCTGCAAAACTTAAATTTTTGAAGCTAAATTGCTATACTAAATATTTATTAATAAAATTGCTAATAATGGGATGATAATCTTAAGCTAAATTTGAAACTTCGCACACAATTTTAAAAGCAGGATTTTTTGTTCATGGTTAAAAATTTTATTAGCATATAAAAAATATGCTATATCTTCTCAATTCCATTTATCATTTGTAATTCGATACGTTTGTCTAAATGTAGCTGCAAAAAATATGCTCTCTAAATTTTAGGGTTTTAGCTGTTCAGGCTCTGGAGTAAAAGAGCTATGAAATGCAAATATGTTTAATTGTAAAAAATAAAGTTGATATAATTTTCAGCCCCTGCCGGACAAAACATATAAACAAAACTTAAATACTTTTTTTCAAAGTTCTCCATTTTGGTGTCGACTTTTAAAAACTTTAGTCAGCAATTTTGTTAAATAAAAAATTTTTTGTTTTTAATCTTAAATTGCAAAAATCTTTAGTTTCAAAATAAAACCACCTTAAACTGAGTAAAATATAGAAAACACTTTGATAGAAACAGTTTAAAATTAGGGTTAGATGTCTCTTATAGTTCATTTAGCTTAAAAGCTTGATGATTTACATAATCGGATGCATACGAATTGAGTTTGTCTTAACATACAGTCATCTCAAGCAGATAACTAGTTAAAAAAAAATTTGCCTACTATATTCTTGTATTGTCCACACATTCAAAACACTCCACATTAAGAATTAAACAGAAGTGAAAAAAGTAACTACACAGAGAAAAGCGATTCTTTGGGTGAATTTCGATATTTGGTGACTGCCTTGTTGAATAACGCCAAATGTTTCACAGGTAGCACTGTACTTGCGTCTATTAATTTCAATCTAATAGTTGCTGCAACCGATAAATTTCGGGAATTTAAAACTATCCGTTTAATTTTTTCTTATGTTGGTTTTGTTGCACTATCTTACTTAATTGTATTTCTATCTTATTTCTTTTCAATATTTCATTTATTTTATTTTGCATTTTTCTTCTGACAGCATTCGAACAGCAACAGACCAACTCAGCCACCATTTTAATTATATCTACTTTTAAGTTAGATTAACCAACTAATGGAGAGCGTAACAAGAAGTAGAGCACAATGTGTTTTCTTTATCCCAGCAAAAATATTTTACCTAAATTGAACTAGATCATGTGCTTTGAATACGTGATTCAACTACATTTTTAATGACATTTTTTGATGGGATATTAATTGGTAATGCCAATCGTTCAATTGGTTAAGACCATCGTAGACTTTAATATATACGGTTGATTTGCTGCTGTAAACTACGATATAGTAAAGTAAATCACCGTTGATACAAAATATTAGTTTTCTTTAGATAGTTGACAATAAAAATGAAAATTAAAACAATTAAGAAAATACGAATCTTCCTGGGACTGAAATTAACCCACATTATGAATTTTTTAAAGATACAGAAATTCATTTTGTTAACTTATATTAAAAATAAAAATGATAAATTGTTTTTAATCTCAATAATTGGCATCAAAATCCAATCGCAATGTTTTATTCGGAAATTCACGTCACATTTATTAACTAATCATGACTAAAGTAGACAATTGGTAGTTCCAACCAATTTAAGAATTTTCAGCATCAAATATTTCTTACAACTATCAGTCTTTGGTAATGGGCGTTTACCAAACGTTTTAGATTAAGAAAAAATGAGTAGCCATAATTGCAATATAGTCAGTCAACTTAACTAATATTTTATTGATTCAACTATTTTCCAGCTAATCTTTTTTCTTTAGACAGAGCCAAGTCCACGTAACTATATTTAAGAGGAGCTTTGTTTTACTTTGTTGTAATTAATTAGCAAGCACAATGGTCCATAACCATAGCAAAGTACTATAACTTTTTTTCTTTTTGTCTGTGTTGTAATTTATTTATTTATTTTTATCTTTTTTTTGTAAACCCTTCTTCCACGCGTTGCCTGCAAACAAGAAAAACATCACCTTTTAGAGCACATTCCAGTATCCGAAAAGAAACTGTAGATTATTTTTTATACTGCACACAGAGACATTAACAGTAGTGTAGTGTAGTTTTTCTTTATATATTTTCACTATAATTAACAGCTGATAACGAATAATATTACGAAAGAAAATTTTATTTATACTAGAAAAATTTTCAGTTTATTTTTTCACATGTCGATTTCAGCTATTATCACTTATGAATACAGAGCTTCAGAGAGACAAGTGAATTACGCCAACGAGAAAACTGAAAACATAAAGTAATTATTCTTTTGTGTCTTTTGCTAACAATAAATTTTGGAATTGAATGTTTTGTATTCAAAATTAAATTAAACATTGTGAGCATTTTCTATGTATGATGTAAAGTAATATTATTAAAGAAATGATTTCTTCAGACTGCCAGCAAATTGCTCCGAATTTTGTCTCAGGAAAACATGGATGTCATGCAGATAGTGCTGTTAGTTCCCACTATTCGGGTATAAAAAACCAAATTCAAAAATTGGTTTAAATAATATCCGGCAGTCTTCAATTTCAACTAAAAATTCGTTAGTGGTTCTATTTAAAATTTCCTACGAATTGGTAGAAAGAGTTGCCAACATACCAGACAACACAATATTATAAGACTAGTATCACACTAAAGCTTACGGCGCTATCATAATCTGGAATCAATGACACAAGTCAATTGCACTAGTGTACAACTGTTACTGGCAATTTTCTCAATGTTAACTTTATCACTGACATATGTAAGAAAGCTAATTGCTCAAAACAATCCATGATAGTTTTCGTTCTAGTGCAATACTAACTGGACACCAGCTCCATCTCCTGCAGGACATTTGCGGAAAAAATACATATTTAAAACAAAAACAAACCGAACAGATTTATATGTGCTTGTGTTTATTTATATACAATTTTTGTTGCAATAGACAAACGAAGAGAATGATTTGAAGAATAAACAACAGGAAATAAGACATGTGTAAAAAATATCAACTCAAAATGTTTGTCTTTCTTTCTTTCTTTTTTTTCTTGCAACAAAAACACCAGACACAAGGGCTGTCAGATTTATTGTATCTTTTTCCCTCAAACACGACGTCAAAGACTTCGAAGATCGCGAAAAACCATTATATTTTTAAATTTTAGTTTTCAAAATTATACTTGCCGAATTCGCAAGCTCGCACCATATCTTTATATGACGTATTCAAATAAACCTTGAATTACACCTTGTTAAGAGAGAACTATTTTTCACCGGTCGTATATTTTGAGCTAAATATTAACACCGGTATTCAAAAAAAATGAAACGTTGCTCAAATACATTTTAGAAAAATTTTATACAAATTGTCGTAAAATGTGTTTCAACAATGTTTTATCTTTTATGAATACCGGTGTAAATGTTTTAAAGCTGAACTGAGTAAAAGTAAGTTAAAAAGTTAAAAAAGTTTACAAAATTTAAAACAAATTATTCAAGCTTAAAATCTTTTTTAAAAAATAAATATAAACAATTATACATATTTATTTTCAATATTTCTTCAACCATTTGTTCGCATCTATATTTTTTGAATTTATATGTTATATTTTTTATTTATTTTTTAGATTTTTTAAATACATTTCTGCATTTTACTCATTTTTAGCTCTTGCATTTTTTACAATTTCATATTCTATCAGCTTTAAAACATCTAGTACTCAGTTCAAAAAAAATTATTGAATAATTTCAAGGTTAAATAATATAAAACTGAAATTTAAAACAATTGGAAAAGTCAAAATAGAGTGAAAAACTTATTTGCAAAATTCAAATATACACTAAAACTTAGATAAAAAAATCCCAAAATCACAAAAATTTGCGAAAAACTTGCAAAGTTCAAAAAGAGACTCTTAATGGTTTTTGAGAAAGTTCAACACGTGCAAACAGAGTTCAATGGAACACTTGAAACGGTCTGTATTCGGTTTGTTTTAAACTTTTGCAAATTTTGTTGCAGATTTCAGCGGTTTTGAAGCCTGTTGCGCCAATGATTTGGTAAAAACTGGTTTTCAATACACTGTTGAGTTTTATAAATTTTTCGTAGATTTTAGAGGACCTTTACTTTTTTAAAGACCATATGAAGTATATTTTTCAAATCTGCAAAAAAAAAAAAAAAAGTCCACAATCTTTTGTGCTTCTGTATCAGTTTTGTTCTTTTTAAATTCTTAAATATTTCAGAAACCAAATTTTGCTCTGATTAAATTCTCTGAGGTGTCAATTGTTTTCAACATTTTCAGATATGGATTCAATACATTTTTTTGAAAATACAGCAATTCGATGTGTATATTTTTAGCAAACTTTTCGATACAAGCTCCAGACAACGAATATATACTTGCGTAAAATTTTCTAGCAATACACTCGATATAACGATACCACGAGCTTGTGAATTGGGCAATTGTAAAAAACAAAATATATAAAAATTTTTTCATTAAAACTAATTAAAAATAGAAAAGGAGTCACCAAAGTGTTTAATATAACATATAACATTTATGATTAATTCTTTCATAGCGCACTAATAGAAATAAAAACATTGTTTTGGGCTTAAAAGTTTTATGCGAATACCACAAGCAGCTACCCCTGGCAAGCAATCTTCATGTTATAAAATTCTTACCCAGTTTTTTTGTTATTTTTCCAAAACGAAATAAAAAAATATCTTACTTTGTGATATGTGTAAGATTAGAGTTAGAAAATAGGTTTGCATCATTGGAAAATGTTTCAACACCGCATTCAGACTATACAGGTTTCGCTCTCTGCTACCGTCATGACATGAAACATGACCGGGCAACGCACATCCATGCACATGTGCAGATAAGTGTAAAACAAAGTAGTCAAACAATTATGTTTTATCTGATAAAAACAAGCGAGTTGCTTTATATCAAATAAATATAGGTTAAATTTGTAGGAGGCGTATAATAGCCCATATCTTCCGACATACACTTAAGCCAGTGTAGGCTGGTTGAACACTCCGTGCATTCAACAGTAACAGTTTTGACTGATGCGTCCATAGGAATGCGTTGTAGTAGGCAAAGTTTCTTAGTTTCCTCTATACATATCCAAATATGTATGTGCGTAGATTTTTTATTTGCTTCCCGTTTTTGGTTTATTTCGTTTTGTATCAACTTCAAAAGTGATACTTTGCTTTCCAATTGGACACAACAGGAGATTTCTAGTATTTGGCTACAAGTTTCAAAATATAACATGATGTTTGGCTGCAGAAATTTTGTATGGCGTAACAAGTGGTTTTGATTGTGCTTGGGATACGAAACAAGATTAAAGATCAACATGGATGATGTGTTAATGGGCTATAGCAGTCTTATCAATTACGTTTATGCAATAACTAAGTATACTATCACCTTAAAATATTTACCAAAATCTGTTCATATTTATTATTTTACTCGATCTCAATACAAACATCACATAGCTTGTAATAATAATAGATCAGACGTAACGACTGTCGTAGTTAAGAAAATATTTATGCTTGCTTAATGGCCACAACAAATTGTGAGTTATATAGTTTTCACGAGCGTCGTATTCTGAATTAATATAGCTCTTAACCGCTATAGGTCTTATGACTGCTTTTTGAAGTTCAAAATACTTGTATAAAAATAAAACATATGTCAAGAACTTTGTTACATTACATTATGGCACAAGGGGATGAAACACGAAACTCAATTCCACGAAAATTGTTCAATGTAGAAAGTGTAAATTTTTTTATATATTTATTTATTTATGTATTTAGCTTGTAATTACAAGCTTTGCAATAAATTGTAATTACCTTCCGCTCAATAAAAATAGAGCTATAACTTTTAACTACTGAAATAGTCAATTGTTGTATTTAAAGAACAATTATAAAACCAAATCATAAAATAATAAAACAAAATACATATCAAATAAAAAATGTACGCAAATTAACACTGCTGATCGTAAAAAATATATCTTTGTTCAGATACATTGTAGAAGAAATTCTATATGAAAAATTAGTTCTAAAATGTATTTCATGTATTTCAGTTTACAATTACAACTGTATGTTTCTATATTGTAGTTAAGTAATAAGAAATTGTAAAATTAAAAAGTTCTGTGAACGAGAATTATATATTTACTTTAATTGCTTAGGTATGTTTTTATTTAAGTTAACTGAAATATTTATTTAAAACCAATAATTTTGCAGACAAATGTCTGTGCAAAACGAGATTCTGCCATAAACCAGATATATGTATAATTTTCCAAAAATTATTTGTCTAAAAAAGTAATCGTATATAATTATTTATTTATTTATTTACTATAAACACTTGTTTATTTATTTATTTATTTATTTATTTATTTATTTATTTATTTATTTATTTATGCAAATATTTATTTATTATTAAATGGTAATTCATTCAAATAGAGGTGATGGTTATTTATTTAGATTTAAATAAGACAAAATAAATTATTAGTAATTTGGGGCTAATTTATATATTCCATTTATTTAAGAACATATAAATGGAATTTTTAATGTTTATTATCTATTTATTTACTTATTTATTATTCATGTTCATATCTCCCTACTTTTTAACTTATTTATTTGTTTTAATATATTTATTTCGAAGAAGAGCATTTGCAAAGCTCATTGCCAATTTTTACCGATGTCATATTTTTTGTTTAATTTTAAAAAATCAGAGCATAACACTTATTTTATAGTTTTTAACAAACCAATATTGAAAATAAGTTGTGTTTATCTTGATGAAATTAAGTTTTATAGAAAGCTAATGATTCATCTCTTGACAAAAAAAATTAATAAATTGGTATTGACGTAAAACCAACTCAAATTTTCAACAAACTATTTTATTTCAATTGTCAATTATTTTATTGGGCTTTATTTTGATTTCACTTCCCGAGAATTAAGATTTTTTTTTTTTTTTCTTCGAGAAAAAGTGGTAATGATCAAAATATATTTTTATTATCTTCAAAGTTCTGCTAATGTCGCAATATGCAATGGTTCACCTCTAATTTGTTGAGAAACATTTTAATTAAATTATATAAGTCAACATAATTAAAATATAAGTAAATGTCAACAAATATCGCAAGGCAACACTTAAGTGGTATTAATAAAATACAAACGTGAAAATCAAATTAAGAAAGATGACAAGAATTAAGCAAAACAGACAATAAAATAAAGACCACTTCTTTGATAAATGTTCTTTAAGTGCCTAAGTGGTAGCCGTCTGGTTGTAGTTCTAAAACTATGAAGTTTAGCACGTCCAAATCTCATAGTGATGCTGATAAGAGGTGTTGCTACCCTGAAACACTATAAAAGTTAATTTCTCTTTACTTAGGAAAATTTGAGCGAATTATTAATTATAGAAGTAAAATATATAACAGCATAGTTCAATATAATAACTATATGTATGTTTCCACAGAAAACGACCCGCTACAGCTCAAAAATAGTATTGGTGCTTATTCGGGAAAACGTGCTAGTGAAGTGAATCTGTACATGTAAAACAAGAACAAAATGTCAAGAGTACAAACAAATTGTTTTTATGTTTCGTACAAAATTTACCGTTTACTGGTGAAAGAGATACGCGTGACCAATTACCTCGTTAATTTTATTCTCGCGATGTAGGAAAAACACAAACAATTCATCATATTTTGCTTTTGTTTGCCAAGGAAAGTTGCACCTCTTCGGCGCGTTTTTCAGAATAGCCACCATTATCATATTTAAATTGTTTTTTCTTTAATATAACATAAAATAAAAGTATCTGTCATTTTTCGAAGATTTAACTTTAATTTTGTTCAACTTTAATTTTGTTTAACTTTAATTTGCAAAAAATATGAGTTATATACACTAGTTTTTATCATGAACTTTACGGCCACTTGTTAAAACTTTTGGGCAATACTGTTCTCGCGGTGACTAGCAAAACTAACGCCAACTAAAAGCTCAGCAACAATCATGAAGGCGGCTAACTAAAATTTAATTTTTCAAAAATATTTAAACAAAAACAACCTCACCGGCTATAACGACCTTCACGCCAAAACCACAAAATATTGTAATTTTTTTTGCAATATTTAGTAGCCATTATAAGTGAATTTAAACAAAAAAAAATAATTCAAAACTTTTCTAAAACAACTATCTTTAAACTTTATTAAAGACTATTATATGCAGATATTTCTTGCTGTAACTCTTCAGATCCTGATGAACAAACGTAGAATGATTTTTCTGATAATTATTACATTTCAAAAGAAACGAGTTCAAAAAATAGTCGTTTTAAAAATTAAATTACATCATGCACAAAATTAGAAAGTAGTGTCAGCTGTAAGATTTTGAAATTGCTGCAGTCTATGGGTGGTAAACCATTTTTGAAGTAATGCGTAGAATAAATTGTAAACACTCCTACAGGCTCTGTAGCACTACAACTAGTAACGGTGTTGTTCGTCGTCAAGGCGTATAGTAAATAAAAGGAAATCAAGGCCGTGTAATTGGCCGTGATTTTCGAAGCAGTCTGTGCTCATAAACGATTGCAGCATAAGTCTAATTAAGGCAAAATCGAGTTAAGTATACTAGTATTCTACTAACTTCCACACCTTCTGAATTTCACATAAATGTGAAGTGAAATCTTTATGTCTCTAACGTAGTTTGTTAAGAAGATACAAACAAAACAGGATTGAAATAATCCTTAATAAAACTCCTATACAATTTCCAGTAAGGCCAAAGTGTCCTAGAAGACATGTTTTTATTAAATCTTGTATGAATTCTTTAATATTATAATATTTAATTTATGAAGAAATTCTTCTACATTGACCAGTTTGATTTTTTCAAAGAAATCATTGTACATTGAAAACACGGCATTGTCGAAACTATGTTTTAAGACTTAGGCTGCTATAGCTACGATTAAAATCTTTTTAAGTCTATAGTTTGTTTCAATATAAGCGTGAGTGAAAATGCGTGATTGAAAAATCTTTGTGATTGAAAATGTTGTGGGTGAGGAAGATAATTCTGATCATGAGAAAAAAACACCAAAGCGCACATCTCTAATATCTACCAGATCGTTGTCAGAACCTGCTTTTTTATGGACAATAAACAATTTGGTTTCACAAATTTTTCTTACTTGTTGAGTACCTCACAATAACTTTAGTTATTAAAGACAAAATTATAGTTAATGATAATAAACGAAAAATATTTATGTAAGAATATTTCTAAAACGAAAATTACTCAGCCTTTCTTTATTTTAAGTCTCCAAATAAGCCTTTTTAAAGTTTTCTGTCGTTTTCAGCCGTCTTTATGTCACAGACATTTTGCTGAGGCAATCAACTCGTCAGTAGACTTAAAAACACTCAAGGTCGACCTTCAGAGATAAAATAATGCATTTCAGTTTTAAGTTTCGCTTTTAGTAAGAAACAAGTAAGAGTGCTATATTCGGCTGGGCCGAATCTTAAATACCCTTCACAATGGTACATACATTCTGATTGATTTTTGGTGCGAAAAGTTGTTTTATTTGGCTTTTAAAGCCGATTTCTTGAAATATCGGGAGACGCTATATCTGGGGTATATATGGGCCGATTTTTTCTGAATTTCAATATCAGATCCACTACCGGGATTTAACACAGTCTGCAAAACTTTTATTTAAATAATTCCTAATATGCTCAAGTTCAACCACTGGGTGACACCAATTCTTTTTAATATCAATGAAATAAAGAAAAGCAAAATGTATTTCTTAATTATTTATCAGTTAACTTTATAGTAAAATTTATTTAACAAAAAATTGCATATAATTGCATTATTTTTGAATTATAATGCTAAACATTGCCATTAAGTGTGATTTTCTTTTCAATTTACTTACGTATGTGGGTACATGCATACGTATGTATGTATGTATGTATCTATAATAGAAAACTCTAAAATAAATTCTTTATTATTGAATATTTTCAGTGTGTTCCATAAAACAATGATTATATACATACATATATACATACATACATATTTACATTGCTTGCTTTTACAAAATTATTTTTTTCTTGTGCACGTTGTTGATGATCTATTGCGTATCATCATACACATGTGTGTGTGTATGTACATATGTAAGTACGTAGGGAAACCCAAAATGATTTTTTGTGTGAATGAATTTGAAGACGCAATTGTTTAAAAGAATTTCATTGCGTACCCTTTTTTCAACAATTCTTTATATCACTTTCATTTTCAAGCTCGTGTATACATATGTATGTACATACATACACATTTTTACACCAAAGCAAAAAAATTGTTTATGCTAACATACTTGCATGCATACATACATATGTATGTAGATACATACATACCTACATGCATACAAACGTATCTACATACATACATACATACATACATACATACATACATACATACATACATACATACATACATACATACATACATACATTCATACATACATACATGATCGCAAATATTATATACATATGTATATAATATTATATACATATGTATGTACCATTATGATTGATTTTTGGTACCAAAAGTTGGGTGCATATGGGCCGATGTCCAAAAATTTTCTAATTTTGCCCCTAAACAGCCTGTATGTACCATTCCGACAAATATTTAGTGCAAAAAACTGTTTCGTTTAGCTTCCAGGCCCGACTTCTTGAGATATCGGGAGGCGCTATATCTCGAACATATATGGGCCGATGACAAAAAGATTTCCAGTTTTGCTTCTGACTAACCTATATGTATCATTCTGATTGATTTTTGGTGCCAAAAGTTGTTTTATTTAGCTTATAGAGCCGATTTCTTGAAAAATCGGGAGACGCTATATCTCAGGTATATATAGACCGATTGCAGACATTTTCAAATTTTGCTTTTAAACACCTTATATGTACCATTCTGATCGATTTTTGGTACCAAAAGTTGTTTTATTTGGCTTTTAGAGCCGACTTCTTGAGAAAACTTGAGGCGCTATATCTCGAGTGTATATGGGCCGATGTCCAAAATTTTACACGTTTGCCTCTAAATAGTCTATATGTACCATTCTGATTGATTTTTAGTGCCAAAAATTGCTTTATTTGGCTTAAAGAGCGGATTTCTTGAAAAATCAGGAGTCGCTATATCTCAGATATATATGGACCGATTTCAAAAATTTTCCAATTTTGCTTTTAAACACCTTATATGTTCCATTCTAATCGATTTTTGATACCAAAAGTTGTTTTATTTGGCTTTTAGAGCCGACTTCTTGAGAAAACGGGAGGCGCTATATCTCGAGTGTATATGGGCCGATGTGGAAAAATTTTCCATTTTTGCCTCTAAATAGCCTATATATACCATCTTGATTGATCTCCGGTGCCAAAAGTTGTCTTATTTGGCTAATAAAGCCGATTTCTTTAAAAATCGGGAGACGCTATATCTCGGATATATATGGGCCGATTTCAAAAATTCCTTCATTTCTAGGATTTAATGAGCACTAAAAATGATATGGTTTAGTTTTTAAGAAAAAATTTTTTTCAAAAATCTGAATACAAAAATTACACAAAATATCCCTCAAAACCCGGTTTTTTGAATATATCTCGGCTATCCGCGGACCTATCTTACTGAATTTCAATAGCAGACCCACTACCGGGGTTTCACACGTTTTAGCGAAAGAATGAGGTTTCTATCTCAAACCGTTTTCTCAGAAACGGTATTTCAACGACTACAGACGGACAGACGGACAGACGGACAGACGGACAGACGGACCGACGGACAGACGGACAGACGGACAGACGGACAGACGGACAGACGGACATCGCTCAATCGTAATCGCTATTGATGCTGATCCAGAATATATATACTTTATGGGGTCTTAGATGGATATTTCAATGCGTTACAAACGGAATCACAAACTTATATATACCCTTACACATTTATGTGAAGGGTATAAAAACAATTATATAAAAACTACTTACTGGAAATTACCAACCTTGAACTAGTATAACTAATAACATTCTCATTACATAGCCAAAGAATAAAATTAATTTCTGCAGCCTTCGCGCTCCTGTCATCTTATTAGAGAAACTCCAATAAAATTCAAATCAAATATCTCAAAACGAAAACCATTTACAAGTTACGGAAAGACTATTTAAATTATTTAAAGATGGTGTTTGAAATAATCTTTCCATAAGCTACGATAGTAGATATAACAAAGCTTGTGGATTCAGCAAATCTGCAAAACAAAAAACTGAAATGCCATCTGCATAATTCTTTTGTAGTTGATAAAATATGCAATACAATATTAACAAGTAAGAGTGCTATATTCGGCTGGGCCGAATCTTAAATACCCTTCACAATGGTACATACATTCCGATTGATTTTTGGTGCGAAAAAATGTTTTATTTGGCTTTTAAATGGGCCGATTTTTTCTGAATTTCAATATCAGATCCACTACCGTGATTTAACACAGGCTGCAAAACTTTTATTTAAATAATTCCTAATATGCTCAAGTTCAACCACTGGGTGACACCAATTCTTTTTAATATCAATGAAATAAAGAAAAGCAAAATGTATTTCTTAATTATTTATCAGTTAACTTCATAGTAAAATTTATTTAACAAAAAATTGCATATAATTGCATTATTTTTGAATTATAATGCTAAACATTGCCATTAAGTGTGATTTGCTTTTCAATTTACTTACGTATGTGGGTACATGCATACGTATGTATGTATGTATCTATAATAGAAAACTCTAAAATAAATTCTTTATTATTGAATATTTTCTGTGTGTTCCATAAAACAATGATTATATACATACATATATACATACATACACATTTACATTGCTTGCTTTTTTTCACAAAATGATTTTTTTCTTGAGCACGTTGCTGATGATCTGTTGCGTATCATCATACACATGTGTGTGTGTATGTACATATGTAAGTACGTAGGGAAACACAAAATGATTTTTTGTGTGAATGAATTTGAAGACGCAATTGTTTAAAAAAATTTCATTGCGTACCCTTTTTTCAACAATTCTTTATATCACTTTCATTTTCAAGCTCGTGTATACATACATACATATGTATGTATATACACATTTTTACACCAAAGCAAAAAAATTGTTTATGCTAACATACTTGCACGCATACATACATATGTAGATACATACATACCTACATACATACAAACGTATCTACATACATACATACATACATACATACATACATACATACATACATACATACATACATACATACATACATACATACATACAAACGTATCTACATACATACATACATACATACATACATACATACATACATACATACATACATACATACATACATACATACATACATACATACACACATACATACATACATACATACATACATACATACATACATACATACATACATACATACATACATACATACATACATACATACATACATACATACATACATACATACATACATACATTCATACATGATCGCAAATATTTTCGAATTTTGTTTTTAAACATTATATGTATACATATGTATGTATGTACCATTATGATCAATTTTTGGTACCAAAAGTTGGGTGCATATAGGCTGATGTCCAAAAATGTTCTAATTTTGCCTCTGAACAGCCTATATGTACTATTCCGACAAATTTTTAGTGCAAAAAACTGTTTCGTTTAGCTTCCAGGGCCGACTTCTTGTGATATCGGGAGGCGCTATATCTCGAACAAATATAGGCCGATAACAAAAAAAATTCCAGTTTTGCCTCCGACTAGCCTATATGTATCATTCTAATTGATTTTTGGTGCCAAAAGTTGTTTTATTTAGCTTATAGAGCCGATTTCTTGAAAAATCGGGAGATGCTATATCTCAGGTATATATAGACCGATTGCAGACATTTTGAAATTTTGCTTTTAAACACCTTATATGTACCATTCTGATCGATTTTTGGTACCAAAAGTTGTTTTATTTGGCTTTTAGAGCCGACTTCTTGAGAAAACTTGAGGCACTATATCTCGAGTGTATATGGGCCGATGTCCAAAATTTTCCACGTTTGCCTCTAAATAGTCTATATGTACCATTCTGATTGATTTTTAGTGCCAAAAATTGCTTTATTTGGCTTAAAGAGCGGATTTCTTGAAAAATCAGGAGTCGCTATATCTCAGATATATATGGACCGATTTCAAAAATTTTCCAATTTTGCTTTTAAACACCTTATATGTTCCATTCTAATCGATTTTTGATACCAAAAGTTGTTTTATTTGGCTTTTAGAGCCGACTTCTTGAGAAAACGGGAGGCGCTATATCTCGAGTGTATATGGGCCGATGTGGAAAAATTTTCCACTTTTGCCTCTAAATAGCCTATATATATCATCTTGATTGATCTTCGGTGCCAAAAGTTGTCTTATTTGGCTAATAAAGCCGATTTCTTTAAAAATCGGGAGACGCTATATCTCGGATATATATGGGCCGATTTCAAAAATTCCTTCATTTCTAGGATTTAATGAGCACTAAAAATGATATGGTTTAGTTTTTAAGAAAAAATTTTTTTTCAAAAATCTGAATACAAAAATTACACAAAATATCCCTCAAAACCCGGTTTTTTGAATATATCTCGGCTATCCGCGGACCTATCTTACTGAATTTCAATAGCAGACCCACTACCGGGGTTTCACACGTTTTAGCGAAAGAATGAGGTTTCTATCTCAAACCGTTTTCTCAGAAACGGTATTTCAACGACTACAGACGGACAGACGGACAGACGGACAGACGGACAGACGGACCGACGGACAGACGGACAGACGGACAGACGGACAGACGGACAGACGGACAGACGGACAGACGGACATCGCTCAATCGTAATCGCTATTGATGCTGATCCAGAATATATATACTTTATGGGGTCTTAGATGGATATTTCAATGCGTTACAAACGGAATCACAAACTTATATATACCCTTACACATTTATGTGAAGGGTATAAAAAGTACGATTGAAAATATTTCTTAAGAAATGCATACGTTCGCACATGCTGATTGATTATTTTGTAAAGAAAGTCATTTTATTCGCAGCATAAATGCCATGTCATATTAAACATACAATCCTTCATTCGCAACCAATCTTTGTCCTGCACCTGCATGCACCCAAACACTCACTCCCATGCATACATTTAAGCTCGCATGATTTAAATCAAATGAACAGCACTTTATTTTATTGTATATTATTTTATTTTATGTTACTTCATTTTTATTATATTACTGGAAAAGGGAAATGATGGAAAAGTTCTTATATAAATTTGTGACAGGTACATACATGCATTTAAATATACAAATATTTAATTTAAAAAGCAAAAAAATATTACGACAAAAACACGAAGCAAATACAACAAATGAGTATGAGTTCTAACATACTTTGAGGGTGACCATATTTTCAAATTGCTTAAATATATTGTACCTTCTAATATAAGAAATTTGATTTTCAAGCAATGCTAACAATTTCTAAAGAAAGAACTTGGTTCAATTACGTTGCAAAAGTGCAGTTTTTTTTTTAATGCTAAAGCAATTTGTAAGTCAACTTTCACATCCCTGGTATTGCCATGTAATCCAAAGCTATCGAATTTATGTAACAGATAAGAATTTGCTACCTGAGCAATTACAAAAAACTGTTCAATGGCGGTCGTGTACAGCATGGAAAAGCGATATTTTGACCCAGATGGCGCAGAACCTTCGTTTGCCGTCGCACAATAGACCAGCATTTTATAATATGACTGCTGAAAATCATTTTATTCTGACAATCGATTTTACAGAACCCATATTCATTGGATAGTAAATAAAGAGCTGCGAACTTTGCCAGCCAAAAATGTATAACTTTATTTCAAATATATCACAGAGTAGACGCTGATCCAAAACAGGATTTTACAAATTTTGATAAACTAAAATATTTTTAAGTGTTATACTTAAATGACTATAACTGTTTAGTCTGAATAAAATTTGCAGTAAAACAGCTTTTCTTTTATGATGCTTAAGATATTAATAAAACAAAAAAGACATTCTATTTTTTGGTAATTAAAAAAATTACTTTTTTACACAAGTCAAAATATTTAATAGAGCATAACTGCTACAGCGCGGAGAAGGTAAAACAGATCTTTAACGTTCCATAGCTAAAAGCTTTCACTAAACGTTTACACCTCATTACATATTCGCCACAATACGACCGTGAAAATCCAAACAAGTTGTTTTTCTTCAAGTTTGAATATTTAAAGAAGATTTTATGTATGACAAATTTGAATATAAAAATCTTTTCTGTATAAGGTTCATTTTGAACTGGTTCGTAAAAAATAAATAAATACAGCTTACATATAAAATTGGGCATACTATGCAAGATTCAAGGAATGTTAAATTTTTCACCTATTCTCTTTTAGCACAAGTAAATATGTAAACATTGGTGGTTATTGGAGAAAACGCGCTAGTGAAGGGAATCTATACATAGAAAACAAGAACAAGCCCCACTGGTAATGCAGTTAGCTTTCAATTAATTTAACTACTTGAAGCCAGGACTACTATTCAATACAAACAACTGACTATAAAAATAATGTGATGTCCTAGGAGGTTGTCAATCATCCGACACTGCATTTTGACACTTTTCAACTAACTTAAAGTTAGCTACTTACAAGATAGTGCCCACAGAAAAAATGCTAAATTTAAGGGCGTTTTTCAGTGATATTTTTTCGTGGTGATATTTTATTATTTTGTTAAATTAAATTTCATTTCAAATTATTTCCTTTTAAACTCCATTTATATTTTATTTTTGTACTGCCAATTTCTTTTGCTACCCTCTGGCGGGAATCGAACCACTAAACCACTCAGCCATCGCAACAACTACAACTAATTTAGCTTTCCACAAAAAGTGAATTACAAATCGATTGTATTGCAGATAACTTGAAGCCAGTACATAAAAGTTAACTCAAAGTTAACTATTTTTGTAGTCGACTACTCAATGTCCCACAGGGAAAAAAAATTGTTTTTGTGTTTCATACAAAATTTACCGTTTAGTGAATGAGGTACTATAGGATATACGGTTAGCATATCATAATCTGTGCTGACAGCAAGGCCGCCATAAACACGCTTGCGAGTGTTTATACAACATCTCGATTGGTTCATGAATGCCGAATATCTCTAAATGAAATAGTGAGACCTCGAGCTTAGCTGGGTACCTGGACATAACGGTGTGTCCAGAAATGAAGTGGCGGATGAACTGGTAAGATCTGGTTCCCGCCTACAGCAGGAGGATATGAACGAATTTGTTGGTCTTCCCCTCAAAAGTTGCAAACAGCTAATACAACGACAGCTGCTAAGAACTGTGCAGCAAAAGTGGTCAAACGAGATCACCTGTCGAATATTAAGGCTCACATGGCCCAGCTATGAGTAAAGGAGGACTGTGGCCTTGTTGAACTTTCTGAGGCATAGGCTTCACATCCTTGTGGCTGTTCTAATGGGACATTGTCACATGGGTGTATATGCGAGAAGACTAAATCTTCCATATAATGATTTCTGCAGAGGCTGCAGAGACGAGGAGGAGGACGAGGAGAATGTCGACCACTTTCTCTGTCGATAACCAGCTCTCTCTAACAAGAGAGCAAATTACTTGGGCAGACCGACACTAAACGGGCTACCGGAAGTGACGGAATGCGGTTTGGACAGGGTGGACTCGTTTATCCGTTCAGCGGGTTGGTTCAGGTCGAAACTGAAGGAAAGCATGTAGTGCTATCTCCCTACAGCTTTCTCGGGTATTACAATGGGATCATTCTAGGACCCAAGCCGGTTTCATCACTGGCGGCCCGCATAACATAACATAGCATACCGCTTAGGGGTGAAAAAGTGGTCAACAATTCATCCCATTTAGTTTTTGTTTACCATCCAATGTTTCACTTTTTCGGCCCATTTTTTTTCAAAATATCCATAATTAAAAATGTTTCTTGATCACTTTTAGAACTGTTTGCTAGCTATGAGGCAACCATATTTAAAGAGAAACATATTATTGTTGAAATATATGGTGACAGTCTAACAATATTAGTTGTTAAATATAATATGAACGAGAAATATATTATTGTTTTGTCATGTCCAAACATACTATAGTCGCCTCCAACCTAATTATTTTCAAATTGAGGCTTGGCCACAGCCACACTGGGAATCCACCCGAAGTAACGCTGACCAGTTCCGTTTTGAATATAATTTTTGGTGCTTTGGCCGGTGCTCACACCACAGAAGGCGACACAACCTACGTATAAAAAAAAGTTATGACTTCAATCATTCCATTTTCATACAGCCAAACGCGAACAAATGTTTATAGATACATATGTGCATTTTTATCTATTTCACATAATTACGCAGCTCTATAGCGATTAATAGCTACAGTTTCTTCAATTATTTCACTTTTTTTAAGTGAGAATAGCACACACACAAATTTTCAAACACAACACAAACCTGAGAAATAAATTAGACATCAACGGCAACAACAAAAACTTTGCTGAAGACCACCATAATTTGTTTACTGCATCAACAAACTTTGGTTACCATTTAACAAATGAAAAATATTGTCTTTCCCATAAATATATTGTGTTCAAACGTTCATTTGACATAGGCTGTAAATATTTTTTTTTTTTTTCAACAAAAATGTAGCAATATTTCCATTTTATGAACAGTAACGAAAATATGGTTAAAATTTTAAAATAAATGTGTTTATAGTAACCACAGGCGTGTTTACTGCATTTTAAACGACAATAACTTGTTTACCGCAACTTTACATATTGTTGTAGAGAACATTATGTTGTTATCGCAACCAGACTTTATACACGCAGACTCTCCTCTGCGTGTATAGAAAGACACAGATTAGTAATACACACATCAGTGAGTTTTTATTTAATGCATATTACTGTAAAGTTTAAGGGTCTTATTCATAATAATTATTGTAAGTTTATTAAGCTCTTATTTGACATATTTCTACGGAATATTTGTCAAATAAACGTGTAATAATAATTATTGTATCATAATAATTATTGTAAGATTATTAAGCTCTTATTTGACATATTTCTACGGAATATTTGTCAAATAAACGTGTAATAAGCCTTCAATAGTTTTTATGAATATGAGGGTAAATTATTAGTAAACTGATGCATTGGTTTTTTTTTTGTTTTTCAAAAAGGTAATAGTGTTTAGAAGAAAGAATATTTTTAATAATTTCATAATTATTATCATAAATACATCTTTTGTTAAAAAATAGGCTACTAGCTTAACAAGCCTATTGCCTTATTGTATCCTCTCCGATAAAAAATCCAATCTAATCAAAAAGCACAGATTTTTTTTCGAAATTTGCGCCTCGGCCTGAAGAAGACAATATATGGTGAGCAACAAAAACCCTCTTAAAATTGCTGTAGTTTACTCATTTTAAATTGATCTTATATTCCACATATTTAAATAATTAAGTCTGCCTCAAAAAGAAATAATAGAGAAGTTCGAAAACAGAATTTTTTAGTTTGTAATTTTTTTTAAAATAACGAATTTAATTCATATCTCTTCTGCCATTAAAGGAACAGTTTGCCTTCCCATTTAAAATTGAAAATAAATTTCATGTCCTGCTAAAGATGATTATGATGTTTTTGATTTTGTTAGTATTGTTGCTGTCATTTTGTTGTTTGATAGTGATATTGAATATTTTTTTTGCAAAAACAAGACAACTTATGACTGAATGGTTGCTGAATGGATAAGAGCATTCACCACAAAACATAAGTATTTACTATTACATTTAAAAATACGAACATCTAAACTTGTTCAGTTTGGATTCTTGTATATAGGAAAAAGTTTCTTTATCATCCTATTCGCAATAAACCATTTAGTGTGAGCATTATTCTCTATTGCATATTTATTTGAGGCTATCAATAGCTAAGTAAGTGATTAGAAATGCAAACCATGCTCAGAGTTGTGTAATTGGACACTTGTTCGAGAAGTGCTGTCTAGAAGAAAACTGATACGTACTAACTAATGATGAATGGAAATTGTGCATTCTGACCATGCCTGGATCACAAGAATTTATCTAGTCGGATGGTATTTCGACTATACATTTTATTCACTCGCTTTATTAGCTTACGAAACGTGTGGTTATGGTTTGATGTTACCAATTTCTGTAGGCAGCCGATTGAGATGCGAAATATTTAACTCGTCGGATTGTATTTCGATTTTACCCATTCCTGAATTAGCTTAACGAGATTTGGAGAATTTATCTCGTGTGGTTGTATTTTGATTTTACCAACTTCTGCAGGCAGCCGATTGAGATCCGAAGAATTTGACTCATCGCATGGCAATTGGATTTGATACCGCAGTTAAGCCCTAAACTAGCGTGATCGCAAGATCTTTATTTGACGTTAGCCAAATTTTTTAACATTTCGGTCTAAAAAAAACCTGGTGTAGTGCAGCTCAAAAGAGCAAAACTAGTAACAAATGTCGTCGTATCACACAACCTTTCCTTTTTTGTTTTGTTTGAAATGAAGCAGACATTTCACAGATCCATGGTCTTGGCAAATAATGATTTGATGTTAAGATGTGAATGCTTTTTAGGGAAAATATAAATATGTTGCAAGAAGCTCTAGTTTCATAATTTTGCAGAAAAAAATTTTTAAGTTTTTAATTTTTTTCAACAGGAGAGAAATAAATTAAGAGGGTTCGCAGGCTTACAGGAAACAGTACTACTAACATTCATAATTTTTATCATTTTTTTGTTAATGATGGAAATCGAAACCGATACTTATAAAAGAGTGCCTTAAATTTACAAAATAAGGAGACAGTGCACAAGTCAAAATTTCCTTAATAGCTCAATTCTATTAAGGAAACTTTGACTTGTGCACTGTGTTAGATTTTTGAAATTAAGTCAATAAATAATTTTACTGATTTTCTTCAGAAAAGGACGAGTTGGAAAAAGTAGCTTTAACAGCTTTATTCGGTCTTGTGCTTTCATTATAGGGTGAAAAAAAAAATTCTTCTGATAATGGCTATCGGCTTAGCAACACACGTATTTGCAGAAAATGGAAAAGTGAAACACCATTCGTGGACATCAAATAGAAATCCTTTAGGAGCTCAGCACACGCTCTTTGGATGTTGGCGATGGACCAGAATACACAGAACGGTAAAACGCCATACAGGAAAATGAAGGCCGCAAATGTAAATTAAAAGATGACTGTGATAGAGGAAAGCTAGAATGTAATTGCAGGTTTCCCTGGGAATTTATTCAGGGTGAGAAAGCGAGACTTGCAGAATAGTTACTGGATAATGTATGACTCCTCAAAGGAGCGTAAACAAAGAATGAATGGAAACAAAGAATGAACTGAACTAAAGACAATAATGGAGAAAGTGCACACAATTATTCTGGATATAATACGTAAGTGATTAGTGAAAACTAATGAAATAGCCCAATACGTACGACTTTGAAGATTAAAAAGTATTTTAATCTGTTTGTCTTTTATACCCTTTGCAACAGTGTTAAGGCTTGATTCGTAAATAACCAAGATATAGCCAGAAGATCCCAAAATATAAAAAAGTTGACTTTTTTATGAAATGCTGGAAAAAAAATTGTATTTTCAATTTGGAATAGTATCCATATAATGCTATAAGCACATTCACCACAGCAGGCTACGTGAACACAAGACTACAAATGTCGCTGGCGTCATATGTTGCCTTTACTCAGCTACTTAAATATTTTGGAAGCAGAAGCTACAAAAAATGTAATAAAAATTAAAGCGGAACAATTGTGCAACATATATTTTTACATACATTTTTTAATTTGAACAATCAAGTTGGGTCAGTTGCAAGAAATTACTGCTGAAAATGACCGAATATTTGCAAATTGCAAAACAAACAAAAAATGACAGGGCGCATTAATGTGAAAAAATTTGCGACATATTTTTAAATTCCAAAATTTCAATTCAAATAGTTTTAAGAAAGTGAAATTTTTGCAAAAAAAAAAATGGTAGCTTTTGCTTTGGTACAAAAATTTGCAAAACTAATCACTATAAATAAAAATTCACTTACATGGTTGGGCAACGGCACAATATGCAACTGGTCCCAACATGCTAAAATTTGTGCACAATTGCAAAATGCAGACATTCACTTAAAATTGCAAACAGCTACTCTCAACTGTGTTTTTGCACTTTCTCGATAACATACATTTTTACAAGTGTTGAGCGTTTGCGATAAACAGTTGAAAGTAAATTTTTGCAATTTGCAAATTTCTTGCAATTTCATTTTTGCTCTCCGGAGCGATTTAATACGATGACAATCATTCGAATGCAATTTTTGAAATTTTAAAATTTGAAAAAATTTTTGGGAACACTTGTGCTAGTTTTAACAAATTTTTAAATGAAACTGTTTAAAGCTAATTTTTCCAATATGCAAATTTTAGCATATATCGATTTAACGTTTTCTGCAAATATTTTAGCCTAATTTTTGTAATATGCAAACTTTTCAAAAATTATTAAATTTTTGTACCCCGTCATGCTGTTGACAAGTGTTTCATGTTTTTGAAGACCTATATTAAGTCGCTTTGCAATTTTTCACCCTTTTTGCACATTGGCAGCAGCTTGTGGTTTTGTAATTATTTATTTTCTAGTTGTACTTAATTGAATATTTTTGAGCACTCATGTATTTGCCATTGTATTGAATTACTCTTGATTTTGTGGCCAACAAATTAGAAATTATTTAATTTGACTACAACGACAAAAGTAGCAGAGAGAGCAACAGTCCTCAAAATAACTATTCCCATATAAATAAGTGCATTATAATTTTGACATTTTGTAGTCGGTAGCCTAATGTGGCAAATGTGCTTACAACATTACTTGGCATAAAAACTGAAGAAATTGACATCGGTCCATATATACGTACATTGGAGATGAACCAAAATTCAAACAATTCTTGGTGTCAAGAAGTAGATGTTATAAAAAAAAAGCTTTGCTACAAATCAAATAAAAATTTCACCGGTCTATATATAGTCGGGAGATAACGAAAAACGATTTCTCTAAGAGTACCCAAATTTAACCAAGCTGAAGAGTATGTAAGATTCGGTCCAATTATAGCACTTTTACTTATTTTTTTGGCCATTGGTACTTACTGTTGAGTTGCTTGTAAGCAACTGGTATTAGTGAAATTTGTACACTCAGAATATTTTTGCAGTAACTGACCGTAGTTTATTCTAGAAGTAATCAGTACAGTTATTTTTAAATGACAGAACGTTTGAATAAGAATGAAATTTCAATTTTAACTCAGTACAGTTATTTAAAAAACTAACTACAGATAAATACGGATTTGTCCTAACAGTTAATAATGACAGTGGTAACTTATGTTACACATACATGAAGGAACCAAACTATTAATGCGTATGTAAATATTTATAATTTGGTTTCTAAATCTATGTCTATGTAGCATACATACTCTACTTAAATTGATTGTTGTTAAATTTGTTCTGGTTGTTGCGTGGGTATGGCAGCTGCTTGTTCGAATCTCAACACAGGCTTTGCAGTACAAAAATTAAATTAGCGAATTGAAGATAATACAGATAGAAAACTATAATTACAAAAAATGGCACCTAAGAAAAAAATAAAAAAATATTTTACAATTTGATTGCGCATTAATTATTTGACAGTTAGAATAAAGGAAAAATCATTAATTTTACCGATTGAGTTCCGTAGATCAAATGAAGTAATTAGTAAATTTAAATGAAAAATAAGTAGGACGGTGTTCAAGTGAAGTTTCATTTATTTTAAAGAGTGCATTTAGTTAATTTTACTGACAAAGTTTTCTGAGTGTATTCTCTTTATTAAATGCAATACGAGTTTTTAAAATGATATTTTTGGTATATGGTAGTTCGTTAGAAGTACAGCTTGGTATATTTCTTGAAATAGCAGCAACTAAGAAGGAATATTCCTAATTAACTTGTATAAGTATGTATGCATATGTATGTGTATTTATTTTATCTATGGCTTTGTTACTTCCTCAAGGAAATGAAGATAGAAAATTTGTAGTGACTCCTTATTAACTTCATAGTCTATACTAGTACTATTATTTCATTGGTACATTACCACAACAAATATTTTGTAAATATTCCTGTAACTCTAGTTTTTTGAAGTGTAAGAACTAGTAACTGTAGCACCTAAGACCACCAGATTCAATAATGAACAGAAAAACCAGCACAGTATTTTTGCACCTTTTGCCTTCTTAATAAAAAAGTATTAAGCATTTATATTTATTAGTATTCTAATTGTTCGAGCCTTAGGTCACTTGTTTTTTACAAAAGTGACCTAAGGCTCGAACAATTAGAACACTAAACAACAAAGGTCGAAGAATTAACATCAAGAACACATTTATATTTATGTTTATCTTATATTTAGCAAAAAAAAAAAAAGTTTCGCGTTTAGTCCTCGTGTCCAGATGATGTTTTCTATTGTCCTTTTCCTATAGGTCTTTTAGTTTTTCTGACTAACAATATATATTTCACATTTGATTTTTTTGAAGCAGAAAGACCAAAAATTCAATTGTTAATTGGAATTCAACAGGCCTGTGTAAATTTATTGTATCTTCAAATTCCTATCATACCCTTCTTGCAAATTTGAAGGTCATAACGCCTAAAAACAAAGAACGATGGATGTTCCAAAAATTTATCGTTTGAATATTTTCATAGCTCATATTTACAAAGCTCACGTCTACCAGAATAGCTCAAGCAGCCGGATAACTCAGTAGTAGAAAATTCGATTTTCTTTGCATAAACAAAGAAAAGAAAAATATTGTAAATTTATATGTAACTTCAGCTCCTCAGTGATTGCAGAAAAGTACCCTTTCCTTTGACCAATTTCTTTCATGCTCATACACTTTATCCTGTTAAGTGAACAATGACATTCACGTATTTTTTCTTATTGTTGCAGTAGTTGGAATTTTTATCTCTTTTGTTGTTGCTGCAGTAGTTTATTGAGTGAATAAAGACGAAAATTTATTGTCTCGCATAAAAAAATGGGATTGATTCACAACATAAAATTTTACAATACACTGCCGTCATCAGTACACACTCGTATACACACATTAGTGTATGAATGTGCATTGAACATTATAAATACAACACCAAAAACGTCAATTCTTTACAACAAGATGTTTATAAAATTACTGCGATGAGCAGGCGAACACTTAGAGAAATATACAACAAATATAAAAAAGCTGCACAAAAATTTTTATATCAAAGCTTTTGTTTGGCTCTTTAACAAATACCAGTATGAAACTCGGTATTCCATACTTTTCAACACTTATTTCTCCAAGTGTCTATTATATATTGGAATGTCTTTCAAAATGAATTGCATTGTCATTTTGATTGAATTGTTGTTATCGATATGTATGTGCTCACAGGCAACCAAACGTATATACACACATACATACGTATATTCGCAAATATATTCAATACAATTGTGCATATAACTTCAACAAGATGGCGGTTTAAAGGATGTAAAATTCTTCAGTGAATAGCAAAATCTTTTCAATTCAAACTAAAGTATATCTTGTTTCTTTTCTAGATATTTCTACAAATTTACAAATTATATATATTTTTTTCGACAGGTTTCTCATATTAAAAGCAATAGTGTCCATATGTACATATATATGCACTTATTTTATTTATTTAGTTTATTCTTAAATATATGATTTATTCCCATTTTATATGTAACTGCATTAAACATGTAACATTTCATTGTGACATTTATAAACAAAACTTTTCTTTGCTTTCGCTTTGATAAAGACGTCAAACTTGGGAGTTATATACATACATACATGTAATATATCTACATATGTATACTATATAAATGTATTTATGCTTTAGTATACCACAGATAAAATAATTATAGTCACAGTTGACATTAACTTTATTTTTTATTTATTTTAGTATTTTAATTGTTCAAGCCTTAGGTCCCTTGTTTTTTTTTTTAATATATATTAATTTCAATATTTCGATATCACAATGGATATCTTCTTCAGGATAGTTTTGGTGTTTTTTTTTTTTTTTAAATTTTTTTTTAACAATTTCAAAAACAAAAACAATTTATATAAAAAAAAAAATTTTTTTGAAAAAAAAAACATCAAAACATTCCTGAAGAAGATATCCATTGTGATATCGAAATATTGAATTTAATAAATATTAAAAAAAAACAAGGGACCTAAGGCTTGAACAATCAAAATACTAAACAACAAAGGTCGAAAAATTAGCATCAAAAATATTTTATTTTATTTTTTGTTCAAAATTGTTTAACAGATCAAAGTCTGCAATAAAAGGAAAACCCGGCCTAGCAAAAAATCACTTTAGGATCTCTCTACATGAAGATGTACTGATATATTACAACTACACTAGATAGCAAAAGAAATAAGTAAAAATGCTTTATCCGGCCATGGCGAATCTTATGTACCCTTTACCAAGGTACGTAACATAAAAAAATTGTTTAGACAGCTGTTTTTATTGCTCTTATTTGATACATGAAAAATCATGTTCCATAATGGTAGTTTTTATCGTTATGATATAGAAATATATTTATGTACGCTTTCACAAAAATATTCTTCAATAGGCGCACTTAAATAAGGTATACTTATCATCTCGGAAATATAACAACATTTTCAATACACTTTGTTGTCAAAATATTAAAAATTGTTCTACTTTAAAGTTTTGAAGCAGTAAAGTTACTAACAAGCCTGGCGAGCTAATTAAACAGCCATAGTATATACACTAGCCAGTAAGTCTTCAACTTTTCTTGTCTTCTTTAAAAAAAAATTTTGATCACAGCAATTTTAAAAAATGGCTTTCTTAGGAAATTTCGCGTAAAAAACGTTAAATACACGATTGATACCCAAAAGTATCATCATACATGTAGTGAAAATATTGTTTCCCAATATCGGTCTATATACATAGCTAATATGTAGCGATAACCAATTTATATTTAGAAAATACATAAGCGATCGAAACCAAATTTAAAATATATTATTTAATTAAGCTGAAAAAATGTATTTCCGATATCGGTCTGTACATACCCGATGCGTAGCGAAAACTGTTAACTGGTTCTCAAACTGAAGGGTGTCCTCGGTGACACTTAATTTTTAACTTTTTGTTTTTTTCGGTTTTTGTTAGTGTACAAATCTTGTGCAAATTTCAAGTCTCTATCTATTACCTTTCAAAGTCTACAGCTAATTTCCGTTTCTTGCATAGCAGTACCCTTTAGTTCTCAACTTTTTGGTGTTTTTGGTATTTGTTGTTGCAGATCTTATGTAACAATATATATTGTGCAAATTTAAAGCCTCTATCTCTTATGATTCAAAAGGTACAGTTAATTTCAAGTAATTTTCACAGTTTCTTGTATGGGAAATAACTTCAGTTTAAAATGTGGACGGTTAATCACATGTTTCGAAAAAAAATTCAGTACTCTAGCATTCACTGTTTGGGAGAATTTGGCCTGTGATAGATGGACGCACAGCAAAGTCTGAGATATAGGATTTCATTTTCACTCCATGAGTACGGAACTCTGAAAAAGGTTATTAAGAGTAAAAAATGCTTCCTGGTATCGGTCTATATGTGAACGTACACCCAGTATTTAGATAGAATTGGCTACAACCCAGCTAAAACCATTTCTTTTGTGGCAAAATGAGTCAATAGGAGTTTCAGAAAAGATTTATTAAAAAAATATGTTTTTCGATATCATACCAATAAATAAAAAATTTAGGGTGACGAAAAATCCTGGTAATACAAAAATGTAATTTGGAGCAGAAATAAAAATCTATGTCACCGGAGGACATACATATATAGCAGAGATATAGCGCAAAGCAATGTTTTAAAAAGTTTGTTTTGTAAGCAAACTAAAGAAGTTTTAGCGCTGATGATAAAAATGTAAACTAAAAATTTTCTTTGATTTATTAATTTAAGCTCAAGGTCACTTTTATTTATTTTTAAAAATTGTTCGATGTTTCGATACTCCTTTGTGTATCTTCTTCAGGAAGAATAATTTTTAAAAATAAATAAAAGTGACCTTGAGCTTAAATTAATAAACCAAATAAAATTAAATAAAAAAGGTCGGAAAACTAGTATCCAGTAATTTAAAAATGAAAATTTACAATGTTTGAACCGATGTTGCCAAACTTTTAACATTTTTTTATCCAATGTCATCTGACAGCTGGCAAACAAATCGTAGCGCATTACTCAGAATTGACTGATCTGCGTTGCTCTAGTGGTACGGTTGCGATATGTTAAGTTTTTCCGAAAACAGAGGCGACTATTTGCTTGAAAGTGTATCGTGAGCGAACAACATTTGTTGGATTTTGTTCGTCTTGAAAAACCCAATACAGTCAATTGCTGTTTATCTTCGGGCTCGTACGAGTAAAATCAAGATTCGTCACCTGTTACAATGTTGTAGATGTGGCTCGAAACTCTGTAATCGTATTATTTTACATTTCTTTCAACCAATCGCCATAATTTGTTTTTTTGAGCGATAGACAAATTGCGTGGTATCCAACGCAGACAAATCTTTTTACAGTCAAATGTTTATGCCATATTGAATGTATGCTGGGGCCGGATTCTGGCATTCGTGATCGAATGTACTCGATAATAAAAACAATGTAGAGCAAAAACAAAATGAGCAACAAACACACAGCATTCTATGACGAAATCGTTCAATCACGAGTGCCAGAATTTGGGCCCTGGTCCCACTAATGCCTAAGGTTATCTTAAGCTCACGATAGATCACGTGACGACCTTGCAATACAGCATCAATGGTTTTTGGAACAACAACAACTTACATATGACGACCTTCCCGAAAGTCATCTTAGAGTGAGCCACAACCACGATTGAATTCACTATACCAACGATAAACACTGGTACTTGATGGAGCTTCATCTCTAAAAATACAATTAAGTTCTTTCGTGCACTGTTGCTGAGTTAGTCGCTGTCGCAAATTGTAATTCCATTTTTGGGCCGGAATGAAACTTTACTGTAAACAATACAAATAGCGCTTGTAAAGTACGTATTACCTCATACGTAAGTACGTTTTAAGCACAAAACGTTTAAAGTACGTATTACCTCGAAAATGTCCAACTTTACGATAGAGCTCTCCATTGCCAGACTCCAACATTAGGGTAGCCAAGTCAACTAAAACATAAATGGCAACGCTCTCATACTTGTCAATGTTTTAGAAAAATATACATATTTTAAGAATCTTTGTACAATTTTTTTTAGTAACTTTCCGTTCTTCACTCAATTAACAGTTAAAGACTCAAAATTATGGCCAACAAATTTACACTAAAACTTTAATAAAATACCAAACTATATATTCGAAACGTTGAACTATTGATTTAAATGTATAAAAGTAACTCAAAAATGTACATTAATTTTATATGCAGATACAGGAAGGGTTATTCTGTTTATCTTCTTGGAGTATTAAGTAACGACATGACGATGCTGCACTATAGTTTTCTGAACATTTTTGACAGGTCACACAAAGTTGTGACACTTCTACGAAAAACATCCAAATTTTAGTTAACAACTGTGTGTATATACATTTACTATGTCTTGATGCATAATTTTATTTTAAAGAAAAATAAAACTTATGCTTAAAATTTTGACAAATAAATAAAAAATTTAATAAATAAAATTTTAGAAGATATTTTTACAACCTCAAATTAGGCTTCCGAAAAAACTTATTTTCTGTCGTTTTGGCTTAAGATACGGTCACTTATGCCTACCATTTGCTCCAAATATATTTGCTATTATTTGCCTATTCTTTTAAGTATATGTAAAGTTTATTTTGTGGTCACATTACCTTGCGCTTTTATTTGCTCATTTTTTTTTTTTTTGTTCAAATTGGTGTCAAATAACGGCAAACACACATGTGGATAAATATATTTTTCCTATGGTGACAAAAAAAAAGTATTTGCCTACCCAAACAAATTTGACCAAAGTAGAATAATTACCATTTATTCTTTTTTATACCTTACTATTCTCTAGCAAATAATATTTAAAAAATAGTTTTTTTACAAACTCTAAGGTGTAGCCCACTATTTTGGCTGAAAAAAAAATTTAAAAAAAACATGATTAGCAAACGTATTTCTTGTAAATTTATGTCTATAATTTGCGGATTTTGTGTTAAGACCAGACAACACTGCTTGCAACATCTATTATTTGCCGTTGTTTGGTCTTACAAAAATTTTGTAAGAGCAAACAAATATTTTTCCAAATATTTGTCTGTGAGTGGTTAGTTACATCATGTTCACATTACACACATTTTTATTTACAGTCAAATAATTTTGTGTTCCCAAAGACAGCTCTTTTCTTGTTTGCCAATCACAAATATTTGAAAATAGTAAGGTTGGAGCCGACAATATTATTTTTGGACCTGATAAAACAATAATATTGTTCCCTTTCAATAATAATATGTTTCTTTGCGAATATATTTAGCTCAACCCTGTTTTTTGTAAACATACATTAAATACTTGAAACATAAAAAATTAAAACATAAATTAAAAACGCAAAGCTTTTAATTTATGTTTTAGTTAAACAATTGTAAAAAATGATCCTGAACTCCAAGCTTCAAATATTTAGATATTGTAAAGCTTGAGTTGAGTATGTTCACCAAATTGTGAAGGATGTTGAAAGTTGCATACCAATTTCCACAACAAAAAAACTTATTTCATGTAAAACTCTGCTCTATAAATTGAATTGAAAACTGCTGCTGTAAGAGGTTTACGTATTTTTATTAATTTGTAATAACAATTTAAGGGCAACTTTGTTTTCGATTTTCTGATCTCTTTTTCCTCTACAAGAGAGAGAGAGAGCAATGGATTTACTAGTTCGTCTCTATTTATATGAATCATGCAAGTGGTATAATTACACATATTTCAAAAACTAGAACTGATGCAGAAAAAAACTGCCGGATCTAGAATCCCATAAGCCCAGTTGAATGCTCCAGGCACCCCAAAAAAAAACTTATTTTATTGCGTTATAAAGCCTGAAAATTTCATGCTTTTCAAAATTGAATCTTAAGCCACTTTAGACTAGTTTTTGTTATAAAAATACTTATTGTTTAATACAATATTTAAAAATTCTTCTATGTATCTTGTTTAGGAAGAAGTATCGAAATTTTGAACATAAAGTATTTTTTTAAAAAAAAATTTTTAGACTAAAACATGTACTCAATAAAATCTCAAAACTAACATCAAGACGACATTATACTATACATCACTGATTAACACATGCATTTAAAATCGGCTAATTTATATACTAATTCAAGTCCAAAAATTAACCTTTTTTTCAAAATGTTTTCCGTCTTTTTCAGCTGTCCATAAGCCGACGACAATTCGTTAGTGCTAATCAACTCATCAGTAGACTTGAAAAATTCTTAAGAGTTTGTTTGAAACTTAACTACTCATTCCATAATTCCCATGAACAAAATGAGAATAAAAAAAATATTCAAACAAACCTTTAACACAGCAAACATTTCTTTTCGTTTTGCAACTCTTTTACTTTTCTTTGCAACCTTGGCTCTTAAAGCAAATAAATAATTAAGTTCATAATTTATATATCTTAAATTTATTTTATTAACAACTAAAATAAGAACTTTGCACAGCATCCCACCGATATGTATGCAGTTCAATGCAGAAAGAATAAAAATCTTTCTTAAAGAGCACACAAAGAAAATAAAAAAACAGAACATATTTTCTAAACTTCAAAAACTCACTCAAATATTGTGGAGAAGGCTCGTATTGAACAACCATTAAATTCTTGTAGAAATCGTCCATCAAATAAGGGTATACCCGTTAAATAACAAATTATGTACATTTGACATCCCCACAGTCGTTTCACACATGATTTTATCTGCGACAATTCCAATTAAGTAATGAAGTTTAGTTATTAAATGTATGTGTGTATTATCTATGCTTGAAATATTCGAAATTAAATTTCTTTTCATTAGTTGCTGTCACAAAATTCTGAAACACCTTACGAACAATTCATGCATACTGCAGTTGTGCCAGTTGTATTTTACACATCTTCAATCTGAAAATTCTCAAATACGAAAAGACGTCCTACCTACTCTTGTTGTATTTGTGTCAGCCAGTAGCAAATAAAGGCCTGCCATATTCCTTTTATGCCCAATAACGAAAGTAACTAATTAACATTTACCCATAAGCATAATACGTCGAGCTTCTTAGAAACCACAAGTACAAACTAAAATACACAAAATATTTTGTAATCCCAAAACGTTAGAGAAGTTAGTCCCCCATCTTGCAAATTTACCACAAACTGCAAACATTAACTTGCACACAATACATGTAATCGAAGACTTAAGCTTCTTTTTGGATGAACAAATTTGAAAAGTGAAACACTTGTGGTCATGCAACTACAAAGTACGTATTAACAATTTACATACCTAAATAAAGGCAAGTAGCAAGAACTGACAAACTAATCAAGTTGTTGTGATGCAATTTGATGGTAACTTCATAAACTATAGTTACACGAGTATACAATCGATTAAAGAGAAATTCAAAAATTGTTCAGTGATGTTTTAGAGCTTTAATTATGTAATTCAAAGCTTTCAATAAACTAAAAAATTGGTAAGGTTGAAATTTTTTTTAGATTATTTGAAAACAAAATAATTAAAATATGAACTTAATTATTTATTTGCTTTAAGAGGCAATTATTAACTCAGGTCCAAAAATGAACCTTTTCAAAAAATATTTGCTGTATCTTTCAGCTGTCTATATGTCGTCGGCATATAGACAGCTGAAAGATACAGCAAATATTTTTTGGAAAGGTTCATTTTTGGACCTGAGTTAATACAAAATAATTAAAGTAGTCAATATCTCTTTTAAAGTTATAAGGCTAGTGATATAATTTTTTTTAGATTATTTGAAAACAAAATAATTAAAATATGAACTTAATTATTTATTTGCTTTAAGAGGCAATTATTAACTCAGGTCCAAAAATGAACCTTTTCAAAAAATATTTGCTGTATCTTTCAGCTGTCTATATGTCGTCGGCATATAGACAGCTGAAAGATACAGCAAATATTTTTTGGAAAGGTTCATTTTTGGACCTGAGTTAATACAAAATAATTAAAGTAGTCAATATCTCTTTTAAAGTTATAAGGCTAGTGATATAATCGGTAAATTAATTACCAAAAGCAAAAGTGGAAGACGAGTAGTTAAAGTGGATGTGCCAAAATTGTGAAACTTGACACGTCCAAAGTCCAAAGGGTGCTGATGAAGGGTGTTTGCTACCCAGAAACAGCCGGTTGTCCACCTAGCTATAAAAATTTTACTTTTCTTCACTTAATTAATATTGATTAAAAAGTGAAAAGCCAAAGGTTGAACTTGAGCCTGAAAAAGTAATTTAATGTAAATGAACTCTCAAAATAATTAAGAAGTTTTACCAAAACTTATTTTCAAAAATAAAATTCCAAAAAAAAAAATACAATTAAAAATTAACTTAATTATTTATTTGCTTTAGGGGCCAATTGAAATATACTATTTTAGGTCTGCAATTAGACCTCAGTAATGTTTTGGGTATTTTTTAGCCATCTATATGCCGCCTACATTTCGTTGATGTTAATCACCTTACCAGTAAATTCGAAAAATTCTTAACAGAATGTTTGAAACTCAGTTACTTATTTCAAAATTCCTATGAACAAAATGAGAATCAGAAATATTCAAACAAACTTTTAATACAGAAAACAGATTTTAGTCTAGCAACACTTTTTCTCTTCTTAAGAATTTCTATACAACGAGTTAAAATCGATTACGGTGATTTGTATTTTTGAAAGTAAAACGTGTTGTTAAGAAAAGCAAAAGTTTTGCAAGATAAAAAAATATTTAGAAGTTTATTTGAAAATGTCTGGTTCTCATTTTGTTCATGGGAATTTTGAAATAAGGAGTTCAGATATGAACTTAATTATTTATTTGCTTTAAGAGCCAATTGAAATGTATTAATTCAGGTCCAAAAATGAACCTTTTCAAAAAATGTTTGTTGCAAAGAAAAGTAGAAGTGTTGCAAGACGAAAACAGAAATGTTTGCTGTGTTAAAGGTTTGGTTGAACATTTCTGATTCTTATTCTGTTCATGGGAATTATGGAATAAGTAGTTAAGTTTCCAACAGGCTTTTAAGCATTTTTCAAGTCTACTGATGAGTTGATTAGCACCAACGAAATGTCATCGGTATATAGACAGCTGAGAAATGCAACCAACATTTTTTGAAAAGGTTCATTTTTGGACCTGAATTAATATAAGGAGTTCAGTTTAAAACATTCTTGAACTGCAGTTGAATTCTGTTGCATAGTGCCCCATAGTCCTCAGCCAGTGGTCAACCAGTTGATATCACATAGTCTTTGGGTTTTAATCTTTATTACAAATTATTACATTATGTGTGAACTGCTAAGGTGCCCTACTAAAGGTTGCAAATTCGATTCTCGCTGACAGTTCTGGAGTTTCCTGCAGGCAATCAAAAAGCTTCGCAGTTTCATGGTTGCTTAAAAAAAGTTGATGCTTTTCAAAAATATATAACATAGCGATGCCGGAGCTACGAAAAGTTTCAAAACCTGTAGTCACAGAAATGTACATACCCGAAAGAGTTATCTTCACAAATACTGGATAGCGAGCGCTTTTTGATTTCATGGTAAAGTTTACTAAATAAATTATTCGAGCAAGCACTTAACTGTGTTGGTTTAACCAGCCAACACTAATGTTTAATTTCAATATCAAGTTACAAAAAGTTAACATTTTATTACCTTGTTTTTTCACATATTTCAATAAAATATCTATACTATACAAGTTTCAAAGATGTTTCGAATAACAATTTCTAAGTACGAAATTCTTTCATAAACCTTCAAAAATCTTTAATGCGAACACAATTACAGTAATTTTTCCACATACATACATACACATATTGTACTGTAGTCCTTTCTATACATGTGCACATACCAGAACAAAAGAGGTTTAAATGTGTTCAATTTTTACATACCCCGTAGACAAATAAAAGAAAAGTTCTATTAACCATGTTATTCCAATTCTTAAAGAATAATTGAAAGTTTATAAAATTATGAAACTGGTGCTTCAAAATAAATATACATATTTTGACCCCAATGTATACAGACAGTTGCATTACATACCGGATATGGCTGACAAAATTATAGCAGTTTGCGCAGCTTTGCATAACATCCGGATTAATTTTAAAATCCATTCACATATAAATTGATGCAATAACTGAAATACCCACAACGTATTCTGAGGGATATGATGGTCCCAATACTTCAAGTACAATGCTGTCAATAATGCAGTAGAAAACTATTTACGTTACTTACATACTGGTATTCTTATTTTTATCGTGTTCAAGTTTATTTATTTGTGTATTTATTAGTTTTTTGACATTTTGAAGTTGTAATTATATAGAATGAAATTCTAAAATATATGCATTTAATTGTAATAATAGCAAAAAAGTATAAAAAAATAAAAAAAACAATATTTTCTACTCAGATTAAAGCATATTCGTAACACTTTTATCCAAAATCTATTTAGTGACAAAATTCTATGAAAAGTGTTTGGAATGGCAGCTTTAAGGTGACTTGCATTATTTATTTTTCGAATTTGAGAGGGTAATTGGCTCCAGATACGAACTGAATTCAACTAATTCAATACCTTTTCTTTACTTGCAGTATGTCTTTAATCACATACTATTAATTATGTCTACAGGGTATGCTCACATATAGGTTTATATTTCAAATCATGTTGTGTTAAAATTCGGTGTGATTGTGTGCAACTTCATATTGCATGTTTTGCACAAGCTGCATTACGTTGTTTATCTAAGGGCTAACGGAACTGCATACGCATTTTGAATTCCGATAATTGCTAGACTTCCGGCACAGAAACCGATCATACTGATGAACATGAGCGATAGACTTGAAGTGTAGACTCCGGAAATATTCAATTTCCAAATGCTAATAAGAAACCTGTGCGTCAGTTGCACATCATTGTTGTTTTCTCACAAGCTGACACACGTCTTCAAGTGATGTATTTTTCGTTCTTAAATTGCTTGAATTTAAGTTCACTATTTACATTTAAAAAATTGTCTTTAAATTTTTAGATTTTTTATTATGGAAAAATCACGGATGGCACATTTGATTTAAATCAATCTTAAACAAGTAAGAGTGCTATATTCGGCTGGGCCGAATCTTAAATACCCTTCACAATGGTACATACATTCCGATTGATTTTTGGTGCGAAAAAATGTTTTATTTGGCTTTTAAATGGGCCGATTTTTTCTGAATTTCAATATCAGATCCACTACCGTGATTTAACACAGGCTGCAAAACTTTTATTTAAATAATTCCTAATATGCTCAAGTTCAACCACTGGGTGACACCAATTCTTTTTAATATCAATGAAATAAAGAAAAGCAAAATGTATTTCTTAATTATTTATCAGTTAACTTCATAGTAAAATTTATTTAACAAAAAATTGCATATAATTGCATTATTTTTGAATTATAATGCTAAACATTGCCATTAAGTGTGATTTGCTTTTCAATTTACTTACGTATGTGGGTACATGCATACGTATGTATGTATGTATCTATAATAGAAAACTCTAAAATAAATTCTTTATTATTGAATATTTTCTGTGTGTTCCATAAAACAATGATTATATACATACATATATACATACATACACATTTACATTGCTTGCTTTTTTTCACAAAATGATTTTTTTCTTGAGCACGTTGCTGATGATCTGTTGCGTATCATCATACACATGTGTGTGTGTATGTACATATGTAAGTACGTAGGGAAACACAAAATGATTTTTTGTGTGAATGAATTTGAAGACGCAATTGTTTAAAAAAATTTCATTGCGTACCCTTTTTTCAACAATTCTTTATATCACTTTCATTTTCAAGCTCGTGTATACATACATACATATGTATGTATATACACATTTTTACACCAAAGCAAAAAAATTGTTTATGCTAACATACTTGCACGCATACATACATATGTAGATACATACATACCTACATACATACAAACGTATCTACATACATACATACATACATACATACATACATACATACATACATACATACATACATACATACATACATACATACATACAAACGTATCTACATACATACATACATACATACATACATACATACATACATACATACATACATACATACATACATACATACATACATACATACACACATACATACATACATACATACATACATACATACATACATACATACATACATACATACATACATACATACATACATACATACATACATACATACATACATACATACATACATTCATACATGATCGCAAATATTTTCGAATTTTGTTTTTAAACATTATATGTATACATATGTATGTATGTACCATTATGATCAATTTTTGGTACCAAAAGTTGGGTGCATATAGGCTGATGTCCAAAAATGTTCTAATTTTGCCTCTGAACAGCCTATATGTACTATTCCGACAAATTTTTAGTGCAAAAAACTGTTTCGTTTAGCTTCCAGGGCCGACTTCTTGTGATATCGGGAGGCGCTATATCTCGAACAAATATAGGCCGATAACAAAAAAAATTCCAGTTTTGCCTCCGACTAGCCTATATGTATCATTCTAATTGATTTTTGGTGCCAAAAGTTGTTTTATTTAGCTTATAGAGCCGATTTCTTGAAAAATCGGGAGATGCTATATCTCAGGTATATATAGACCGATTGCAGACATTTTGAAATTTTGCTTTTAAACACCTTATATGTACCATTCTGATCGATTTTTGGTACCAAAAGTTGTTTTATTTGGCTTTTAGAGCCGACTTCTTGAGAAAACTTGAGGCACTATATCTCGAGTGTATATGGGCCGATGTCCAAAATTTTCCACGTTTGCCTCTAAATAGTCTATATGTACCATTCTGATTGATTTTTAGTGCCAAAAATTGCTTTATTTGGCTTAAAGAGCGGATTTCTTGAAAAATCAGGAGTCGCTATATCTCAGATATATATGGACCGATTTCAAAAATTTTCCAATTTTGCTTTTAAACACCTTATATGTTCCATTCTAATCGATTTTTGATACCAAAAGTTGTTTTATTTGGCTTTTAGAGCCGACTTCTTGAGAAAACGGGAGGCGCTATATCTCGAGTGTATATGGGCCGATGTGGAAAAATTTTCCACTTTTGCCTCTAAATAGCCTATATATATCATCTTGATTGATCTTCGGTGCCAAAAGTTGTCTTATTTGGCTAATAAAGCCGATTTCTTTAAAAATCGGGAGACGCTATATCTCGGATATATATGGGCCGATTTCAAAAATTCCTTCATTTCTAGGATTTAATGAGCACTAAAAATGATATGGTTTAGTTTTTAAGAAAAAATTTTTTTTCAAAAATCTGAATACAAAAATTACACAAAATATCCCTCAAAACCCGGTTTTTTGAATATATCTCGGCTATCCGCGGACCTATCTTACTGAATTTCAATAGCAGACCCACTACCGGGGTTTCACACGTTTTAGCGAAAGAATGAGGTTTCTATCTCAAACCGTTTTCTCAGAAACGGTATTTCAACGACTACAGACGGACAGACGGACAGACGGACAGACGGACCGACGGACAGACGGACAGACGGACAGACGGACAGACGGACAGACGGACATCGCTCAATCGTAATCGCTATTGATGCTGATCCAGAATATATATACTTTATGGGGTCTTAGATGGATATTTCAATGCGTTACAAACGGAATCACAAACTTATATATACCCTTACACATTTATGTGAAGGGTATAAAAATGTCAAACCGCAATAATGTTACAATATAAAACCAGTGATGGTCGTACCTTTTGCTGGTGCCTAAAATCAGGCATCATTATATTCCTGAACTAAGTGTGCTGTGCAGAGAAAGTACGCCGCTGACTCTTAAGGTGCCTTTAGACTATGCTAATATTTGTGCAAAATCATAAAAACTTTGTTTGTCCTTGAATTTGTTTGCCTCCAAATATTTTTCGACTGTTTGTTGGCTAACAAAAAGGTTTGTTTGTGAAGAAAGCTTTGGATAGTGTAAACGCTTTGTCAGCACGTCGCAACAAATATTTGGCTCGATATTTTGTTTGTTCTCGCAATATTTTTGACGGAACAAACAGCGACAAATAATTGTAGAAACGTGGGTTGCCAACAGTTTTTTTTTTTTTGACAGTGCTTAACATATAAAAAATGAAATAAATTGAAATGGCAATACTGGTCAATTCGTTTGATAGATTGGTAAGTAAAAACCGCGTTTCCGTAATTCTTAATTATAAGGCATATTTTTCTGAAAGAAAATGGACGACAACGATGCAGCAGTTATTGAACCGCCCCCATTAGCCAGTAGATTCAGCTTTATGTGAAAAATATGAACATATATTTAATGTTAATAAGATGAATATTGTAATCAAATTACCAAGTAATCGAAGTCATTTGAACCCATTCGCACGAAGTTTTTATGCAGCGAAGGCTCTTCAGAACGCAAATCCTTGAGAAGTTTTTGGCAACATCCTTCCATTTTACGGCGCTGCACCCAAGCTCGAACTCTGGATCTTTTTTTTTCTTTTTGCTGGATTTCTGAAACTGCAGTTATTGATAATAAATTTCCAATATCACTGTCACTAAACATTTTAATTTTTCACATTGCTTCACAAACACAATTTGATACTGTTTGACAGATGTTTGTCATACACACCGGATAAATAAAATTATTAGTATGGTGTAAAGGGGTACACAAATATTTGTACTAAACATGGCTGACACAAAATTTTCTGTTATTTGCGCAAATAAAATTTAAACAAATATTAGTGCAATCTAAACCCATGCCCAAACATTTGTCACAAGCCATACTATTAGCCCAAACAATTATTTGTTGTGTTTGGACAAATATTAGCATAGTCTAAAGGTACCTTTAGTTTGTTCTAATAGTTTTCTAAGAGCTTTGCAAAAATAATATAAATTTGTAATATTAAAAGCTGTTGAAGCAGAACTTTGTATGATATTCCCACTGTCCCATCTATTAAGTATATGGATCCGCTCAAAGGCAAGCAAAATTTATGACATTATCGGGGAAAAATAAATAATCATTTACTAATAATAATTTTTCCTAAAATTACATCACACTCGCAAATAAAATTTTAATATTTCTGTAACACAAACTTCCGTTTTAGGATTACTTTAATTTAAAAATGAAAACAAATATTATACTTCAGTGTGAGTACATATTTAAATTTATTGATGATTACTTTGGTACGTGTTTAATTATTTTTAACTTTTATTTTTGTTTCATTCAATCTACATTCAAAATTGTATGTACAAAGAAACAAGTCGCACAAAACATCACAAACAATTCACTAAAGAACCATTAAAATGAGTTTTGATTTTATATCATTCATTTATTTTGCAACAGAAGTATCACACTGTGACAAATTATTAATGTTCGTCCGTGTTTGCCTGTAATCAAAATGTTTTTCTTCATTCTCTTTGTGCTGTTTAGGTTTCTAGTCACGTTGTAAAATTTCATTTTAATTTTAGATTACATATACATACATCAGTATGTAGTTAGTTTTAAGGTAATAACTTTGCAAAAAAATTCAAGTATATTATTATGGACGGTTTTTGTCAGCCAAGATCCAAGTGCGGTTAGAAAATATCCGTTTTCAAAAGAAATTGAAATTAAAGAAGCAATTGAAGAAAATGAAGGAGAACTGTTAGAACATCCAACAACGAAAAATTTGGTGCTAAAAAGTGCCTTAGTGTAACAGCAGTTATTGCACGAAGTCGTATCTCGAAGAATCAAAACTTTTAAGCTTCTGAAAAACATTGACCCCTTACACGTTATTTCCCTCATTAAAAGATGTTATACCATGTTCATACATGCGCCTTTATTGAGGTAATCGCAATAAAGTCCATTATTGAGCTCAATATTCCATACAAAAAGTCAATAAATTTATTGCTCAATAAACTCTATATTGCTTTGAATATTGAGAAAAAGATGGAACACAACACTGTAAAAGATGTGTTTAATAAGCAAAAGTATACAATGTGAAATGAATGACGTGATAAATGTAAACAAAAGCAAACAAAACAAAATAATAAAAAATAAAAATAAATACAATAAAAAAAAAACATTGCAACATTTCCAAATTTTTATTTCTCTTTCTTTTTATTATTGCCGCTTTGGAGTCATAACATGAAAGCACTACTTGTACAAGTTCCATATTTTTATTGTACAACACTAAAATCTTTTTAATAAAAGGCAGTTTTCTTATTGGAAAATATTTTTCACTTTTTTTTCTCACTACCAAAACAAACAAAAAATGTTTTTCAGCTGTCAAATACTAATTGAGTTAGCGCAATATTTGTATGTATGAACGCAAAAAATATTATGTCAATAAACTGAATATTATCTCAATTAGAAATACATGTATGAACAAGGTATTAGTTTTATATCTCAAGTTAATTCAAGGCTGTTCACAAATTACGTAACGCTTAAGCGGGAATAAGTTTTGCTACGATTTGTGACGAGGGGGGGCTCGTATAAATGTTACGTAAAAAAAAATTATTTATTGGAAAACAAGAGCGGTACGTATTGCAGCCCAGAGACAAAATGAGCTAATGGCCATCGTTTCTCTGGAAGAAGGCTGTGAAGATGTTGAATGGATTGATGATGAGAACATTGACAAACCAAATTGTGAAAAGATTGTGGACGATATAGCTGCAGGAAATATAATGCATGTTTTATTAATGGATGAATATTTTACCTTTCCATGGACCGATAATTGAAATGTGCCAATTTTTAATCCCTAATTTTTATCAATTGAATTTTCTTTTAAATTACACGTTAAATACATGAATTTAATGTCTTGAGTTATAAAGATTCTGCAAAAATTGCGTTACGTAATTTGTGAATACCCAATTATTATTTAACGTCCCACTAAAGGAGAGATATAACGGGTTATCCATTTTGCGGTTTCAAAAGTAAACGTAAATAAAACCATATAAAATATTTTTTTTTCATTATATTTCTTTTCATTATAAAGTTTGAACGTTGACATTATGTTTAAAACACTACATCATTTAAATGACCACCACACGAAGTGTTGCAAGCATTGATTCTTTTGAGGTAATTTTCGACCACATTTTGAAACATATTGGGCGGTGTCTCAGCCATAACTTGACGAATGTCTGTTTTTAAGTGCTCAAGAGTTAAAGGCTTATCTGCATTAACATGGTATTTATCGTAGCCCCACAAAAATATTCTAATAGTGTCGATTTGCATGATCTTGGTGGCCAATTGATATCGTCACGCCGAGAAATTACGCGGCCAGGAAATGTCGCTAGCAATAAAGCCATTATCGCTCGAGGTGTGCGGCATGTGGCACCGTCTTGTTGAAACCACATATTTTCCAAATCGTGTTCTTCAATAGCAGGCAAAAAAAGCCGATTACCGTATGACCACAACGCACCGAATTGACGGTGGCAGTCGTTCCATAATTTTTTTCGAAGAAGTAAGGTTCATCACACCTTTGGACCCAAGAGCGCAGCAAACAGTGACTTTTTCCTTTAGCCAATAACTTGAGGATTTGCAGAGCCTCAACTGTGACAATTGTCTTTATTAACATACCCACCGGGTAAAAAATGTGCTTGATCGCTGAAGAAAATTTTGTTCGAAAAATCACCGTCCACCGCCTGTTGTTCAAGCACTCATTCCACGTATCTACGACATTGTGAATGGTCAGCTGGCTTCAGTTGTTGTGTGAGCTGGACTTTATATGGATGTAGGTGTACATCTAAATGCAAAATACGCCATAATGTGCCGTAAGACACACATCTTTCACTTACAGCAGCGATATTTTCAGCGGAACGAGCAAAACGATGATGCACAAGCCTTACAATATTTGTAGCCGCTTCAGTCTCTTTAAATTTCTTCACAATTTTGCCAATTGCTTGTGTAGTTGAATGATTATGTAAACCATAATCTCCTTTAAAGTACAATATGAGGCTGTAGCGGAATCACCATTTTTGTAGTATGTGTTGATCATTTTTGTGCATTGTGTGATAGTGAAGCGGTGCATTTTTGTCAATGTCAGACTTTCAACTGAGAAGAAAAAAACTATTTTAACAACTTAGTTTAACAGATGTCGACTTCCAGTCGCTTACTTTTGTAACCACCAAATGGTAATCCGTTACATGGTAAAACTTAATGTCAGAGAAAACTGCTGAGAGGTCAGAAAAATTTAAAAAAAATTTATTTCGCGTTGCTTAGATGGTATTGGCATAAAAAAAAGTAATAATAAACTTGTAACTTGGGTTTTTTGTGAATTCGCTAAAATTGGATATTTCAACTATTTAAAAAAAGTTTTCTCTAATATGAATTAATTATTTATTTGCTTGAAGTGCCAATTGAAATGTATTAATTCAGGTCCAAAAATGAATCTTTTCAAAAAGTGTTTGTTGTAACGAAATGTCGTCGGCATATAGACAGCTGAAATATACAACAAACATTTTTTGAAGAATTTCATTTTTGGACCTGAATTAATACATTTCAATTGGCTCTTAAGCAAATAAATAATTAAGTTCATATTTGAATATTTGAAAACTTTTACTTTTTGATACTTTCAAAAATACAAATCGTAGTAACCAATGGTGACTCGTTGTACAGAAGGTTGCAAAGAAAATTAGAAGTGTTGCAAAACGAAAAAAGAAATGTTTGCTGTGTTAAAGGTTTGTTTGAACATTTCTGATTCTCATTCTGTTCATGGGAATTATGGAATAAGTAGTTAAGTTTCAAACAAAGAATTTTTCAAGTCTACTGATGAGTTAATTAGCACCAACGAAATGTCGTCGGCATATAGACAGCTGAAAAATACAACAAACATTTTTTGAAAAGGTTCATTTTTGGACCTGAATTAAAAAATTGTTCTCTTTAATATTTTTCGATAACTCCAAAAACAAAGTTTATATTTGAAAACAATATCAAAACAGTTTTAAACAACTACATTTCGAAGATCCTAGATATTTCATGCACACTGAAAAAACAATTCAATTCATTTGCCTTTAAATCAATCCCAAGCGGTGTCAGAAGTTCGGTAAGTATGGATTTCCCTAAATCAAGTACGTTATGCTTGTTTTAAGTATGGATTTTTCAATCGCTAAATACTTAGTTTTAGCCATGTTTAAACACAGTTTCGGATTGATTGCAGTTACATTCAATCCTGGTTTCGGACTGAATATAGATCAAGTCCGCGGTTAAAAGCAAAAACGCCATTCTTGATTTAATAATCAATAATCATACTTAAGTATGGTACGTTTCATACTTTTGACACTATATGGGATTGATTTATGTATGTACGTAAAGAATAAATTTGATATATTATGCACTTGATTTGATGTTTTTCAAGCCTATTTAATCCCAAATTCGTACCTGAAATATTCCGCTATACTTCCCCAATTTAATAATAACATATAAATTATTTTTTCTCTTTGCCCATTTGAACATGGAATCTAACTACTGCCAGTCCAGCCACTCTGCCAATTCAGCCATCGTAGGAATTAAAAAATTTAAACTAATTTCAATACTTATTCAATCACACACAAGTGCATGTTACAAATACACCCATGAATTGTATACCCATTTTAAGCCTTAGCAGGATAGATTCTGTTTAAAAATCCCTATTCGGCTTGTTTTAATTACACATAATTGTTTTTTTTCCATACTTAAATTTTCAAGTATTCTTCGGAATCGCAGCAGGTAGAAAAACTTACATTTAGAACGAGTTTTTTCTCTTTCTTTGTAATAAAATCGAATCCGGCGTTTTAAAGTTATGACAAATTACGAAGTAGCTTTAGGAAAAATCACGAATTTCAGAAAAGACTAACTTCTAAAATAACTGTGTCTATAAAAAATTAAATAGTGATAGTTTTTATGCTAAGGAGAAAAGCGCACATTAAAAATATATAGTGGGTGTCAATTGTATTCTTGGCATAGTGTAATTTTTGATGGCAAACTCGTTCTAACGGCCACTCAAAGCTCAAAAGTTAATAAATTCCACATCGATCTACGTGAAGTCGAGATACAGCACAACCCTGATTATGGATTATGGAAATATTGAAATGTTAAAACAAGTCTAGTAACGTAATTCGACATATTGGTCCATATATGACGGATATAACGCACATAAATTGCTTATGAAATATGACTATTCAGTGAACTAAAGTAGTTTTGGGAATTAAAAAATATTTCCGACGCAAAAAAAAATTATTTTGAATATTAGTCCGAATTTCTGTAACTGAAATCTTACAGAAACCATTATTTTAATATATAAATGGACCAAAACAGTTTCAATAGTACTAAAACTAAAGGGTGGTTTTTTTTCGTTGTTTAGAACTATAAGTTACCATTACTGCTCAAGATGGTGACTGACTTAACAGCTGTCAAGTGGTTTATTCTCAGTTTGGTTTGGCAATTCATCATGAATAGACTCACGCCTGAACAACGCTTGCAAATAGTGCAATTTAAGTGCAAAACGAGATTGCCGTTGTTCCCGATTTTCATAAGCGAATTTTGTTTAGAGATGAAGCGCACTTCTGGTTTGAAATGAAGCTAATCCTCAAGTGTATGTCGAAACACCGTTACATCCAGAAAACTGACTGTTTGGTGCGCTTTATGGGCTATTGGATTGGCCCGTAATTCTTCAAAAACGATGATGGCCAGAATGTTACAGTCAATGGTGATCGGTATAGAGCCATGATTACTAACTTTTTCATTCCTGAATTGAATAACCATGATGTCCAGGAGATGTGGTTTCAACAACATGTCACACAGCTCGTGCCACAATCGATTTATTGGTAGACACGTTTGGTGATCGCCTAATTTCACGTTTTGGACCTGTGAATCGGCCTCCAAGATCTTGTAATTTAACACCGCTAGACTAGTGGTGGGGCTATGTAAAGTCATTGGTCTATGCGGATAAGCCATAAACGCTTGACCAGTTGGAAGGCAACATTCGCTGTGTTATTGCCGATATAGGGCCACAAATGTTGGAAAAAGTCATCGAGAATCGGACGTTCAAATGGGACTACATCAATCATATTTAAAATGCTACAAGATTATCTTTCAGATAAAAAAATGCATGTCAATCGAATAACCCATTGTTGTTTTGTTGCAACTTAAATTTCTATACATCGAAAAAAAACACCCTTTACAAGTGACACAACAGCTTAACGTAGATATACATAAAAGTGATGCGAAAAAAAGTTAATTTAATCAACCAAAATTAAAAAACAAACTTTTGCCATACATCGAAATTCAAAGTAAAATGGAAGAGAATAAAATTGTTATATTCGGAAAAACAGTTCCCGTAACTGATATTTAAAATTCGCATTCCTAAAAACTATGTAATTGTTTTGCTTCTAAAAAAAAATTAAGAATTTTTGGGCATCGTTTAACAAAACTAAGCAGCTTTTGCTAATAATTACCATATTTTGATGAGTACCAGCCAGGGATGAAAAAGTTATAACTTTCTTATATAATTATAACATTCTCATAACTTATAACTTTCAAAAAAATTTACGTAAAAAATTTCTTTGCAATGCTCTTCAACTAATATTTATTCTTTAGAGTGTGATTTTTTTGTATGGGACTGATACACTCTATTATATTACAATATATTACAATAATATATAGTTTGGATTTTTGTACAAGGTTTTTTCTTATTTATTTACAAAGAAAACTTTTTCACTTATGTTAATCAGTCACCGAGCTGTAGTACTACACTGTCAAATTATTTTCTAAAATAAGATGACTGCTTATAACAATCTTTATAAATAAAAGTTTAGCCCATCTCCGACCAATATTTGTCATAATAAGTTGTATTAATTAATGCTTCATTCATATTTAAACTGATAATCTTCTAGGTTTTTGCAAACAAAAATGTTTGCTTTTAGTACTTAAAAAATCAGTTTTCCAATTATTGTATAACAGATATTTTAGAGTTCTGCATGTGAAAAAAACACCACTAAATACTTTCAAGGTAAAAAAAAAAAAGTAAATCTCTGTGCCAAAATTGTGAAATTTGACACGTCCAAAGTTCATAGGGTGCTGATGAAGGGTGTTTGCTACCCAGAAACAGCCGATTGTCCACCTAGCTATAAAAATTTTACTTTTTTTTACTTAATTAATATTGATTTGAAAGTGACAAGCCAAGAGTTGAACTTCAGCCTGAAAATGCAATTTAATATAAATGTATGTAAATCTTTTTTTATTTCTTTCTGGAAATTTTTATGGAATAGAGAAGGAAATAAATAAACACTTAATACAAATTAATTAATAAAACCACATACGAGCGAAATTATAAAAAAGCATATATATATACGTATGTATATTTGTAAACTTGCTAACAAACAGTTTTTATTTACACCACAGTCAATTAAACCCTCATTCTACAACATCGATAAGTTTTGCAAATGTGTTTGGGGAAAATAGTAGAAATAATAAAAAGGTTTGTTAGCACAACTACTTTTGACTTGAAGTTACTCGCAAAATCCTTGTGGAAAAGCCAAAGCTAAATATAATCTATACATACTTAAAGTTTATAAAATAAAAGAAGAAAGAAATAAAATAAGTTGTATAAACTAAACATTCTGCAAGTTGAAAATACAAAGAAAACGGTTGTTGATAAAAATCAAGGATTTTTTTTTTTTTTTACTTTTGTTGAGTACAATTGCATCAATGGAGCATATAACATGCACATATCCACACACACATGAACATTCTTATACATCCATCGACTAGTAATGTTGCCATGGCAATATTGAATACACACTGCTACTCAAATGACTCCGGAGAATTGCAAAAATCAAACTGAAAGGATGTAAAAAAGAGGAGGAATGTAAAACAAAACGAAGCAACATTTGCTTATTTTTCCTACGTAACTTTTTAAGGTTTAATGTGTGAGGGATAGTGTGCACAAGTGACAGTTTAATCTTAAACTCAACTGGAATAAAAGTTTAATCTAAGGCTAAACTTATAAACGAAGTGAAGTTATTTGAACAAATGAGATCGGAACGTTCTCAGGCCGAGAGTTTCGTTTGCAGCTAAACCAACCTCAAGCAGTCAATTTTAACTAACGGCACAAATAACCAGAAATTGCTTTTTTCAAATGTAAATTTAAAATCAAAATCCTAGTTTTGAAATTCGAATGCCACTCTCGAATTTAAAAGAAAACTAAAACTAATTTGTAATTTAAAAAAAAAAAACTTTTACTTTTAAATATGTGTACAAAAAACAGCGCCGAACTTCAACAGTTGATATCTAACTGAAGCTTTTATTTAGAGGGTGTATTTTCAGTCTGTTTTAATAAATCAAGTAAAAAATAATACATTATTTTTGTCAATATTGTTGCCGTATTCACAAGATCTCGTCGCATCTCTATGTGGTGTATTAAAATTCACTTTAAGTTACAGCTTGTGAACAGAGAATTGTATTTCATCGGTCCCATATTTAAAATTTAGTACTAGACTTTTTAAAGCTAAAAGAGGATAAAATTGTACAAACGTTAGAGTGAAAAATGTGCAAAATATACCTTAAGTAATTTATAAAAGTTAAGGCAGTTGGAAAAGGCAAAAACACGTGCAAAGCCTCTAAATCCGCTAAAAGTTTGCTAAATTCAAAAATAAATTAAAATTCAGCTAGCAAAAATATATAAATAGTTGAAAAAACTCCACCAAGATCGTTAAAATCTGCAAAAAAAATATGAAATGTACTTGTTGGCGAGGTATCTGCCTTGGTGGCTTCCACTATAGATTATAAACGCGCGAGTCTAATTTAGTTACAATTCTTTATTTCAATTTTCATTCAATTTAAATGGCTTTGTGACTTTATTAAAAAATTAGATACTTATGCGTTAAAATTCTTTTTGGTGTGGTCACCGCTTTAGTTTGGCAGGATAACTCCGCTAAAAAATGGCTGATTTCCAACCCTTTTATCTGTACGTCAATCAGAAATCCGCATGGAATTCTTTTGGATTTTATAATCGCGTAATAAAATATAAAGTCACTCAACCAATACAAACATATAATTTGACATTTAGTAGAGCTGTGTTTACAGAACAAATTATGTACGTGAAGCTAGCAATCTTTTGATAAAGCAGTAGTGGCGGTAACAGTACTAAAATATGCTCGAAAGTCAAACAAAGATCGTATTACTAAATTTTTCACAGTATCTTTTTTTTTCGAAATTTTCAAATATGGAGTCAATATAACTTTTCAAAATCGTAGAAATTGGCCTACCGCAAGGGCTGTTGGCAATACGTAAAGTATATTTCAATGGACTGTGGCGTATTGTCGTTAGACTAAACAAGATCAATCATAACGCACTAACACATACTTTGTATCATGTAAATACCTCCTGAGCATGTTTGTTTTTACCCTAATTTTTTTTTTTTAATAAACTTAAACCTGAACAAAAATTATTAACTTGGGATTACAAATTAGATAATGTCAGTATTGCAAAAAAAGTGAAACGAAGTTGCTGGAACTTCACCCTGCAACATTTGTAAGTTAAAATATTATTATTCAGCAGAATAAAACTAACGATTTCCTCTTAATACTAAAGTTAAGAAGCAAAACAACAAAAACTGAAAGAAAAACTAAACTCTTTAAGATAAAATCTGCAGATGCGCCCACAACAGCAGACTAAAGAAAAGGACCTTCTTCAAAGACAAAGGTGCATTGCACTTCTTTCATAAAATGAACAGTAAATGCGTGCCATTGACTGTAAGAGTGTTTGTGGCATGTTTGGAAAAATAGAAATATATAACTAAAAGAAATGAAGTGTAACTTTACTAGTGGGCACACACACTGATGCACACAATATTTTCTATTGCATTTGTAAAAGGAACTATACTACATATTTTACACAGCGCCTTTTCTTTCTTTAAGAATTCCCAGCATAAAATTAGAATGTTTAGCTAAGAAATAGTGTGTACTGGTAATACGTTTTTGTTCTCTGCTTTAATTTGCATATGTATACATCTATGTAGGTATTTGTGTGTTTGCGTGTGTCTGCCTGTGTATTCTCCTGACTAAACATTGTTATGAAAATGACAAATACTCGTAAATATTTCAACACTTTAAGTGAAGTTTTATTGTTTTTCTTTGTTCCTTTGCCATTTCATTGTTCATTTTTCTGGGTGTTTTGCCCCCTTTTCTACTTGCTTCTCCTGAAAATAGCTGATTTGTTTTTTGTACTTTTAGTTCCTTTAATGCCATTATTTTTTCCTCTAAGTTATAATTAAAATTATATGCAAATTCAAAATATTGTTTATGACTCTGACACAAACATAATTTACACGGTTTTTCCTCTCGTTTAGAGAACTTAGCCATATAACAGTGGCATAAAACAGGGGCAAGAGTTGTTTATAAAAAAGATTAGAGTTCTCTTATGAGAAATTATAGTAGTATTTAACAGATAACGTTAATATCAAATATACCTTAGATATATCAACCTTAAAAAATGTTGTTTTATTAATGCGCTGAAGAAATATTCGGCTAAATATCAATAGATTTTTTACAGTTTATTTTACCCCATATGCGGTTCCCAAAACTTAAATTTTTTAAGTTTCAAAAAGTAGTTTTCTCTTGCTCAAATATATTTCAGGTTTATTTAATTACATAAATATAACTTGGTAAGAAAACAAAAATTCCCTTCACTCAATAATTTTAGCACTTCTTATCTTTAAGTCACACTTGGCATATTTTAAAATATAACCACTGGTGGATCGGAGATATTGTTATTCGTATGTGGTACGTATGTTTCAGTTTGACTCTTTTTTGACGTCCTTGATACTTTTTTTTAATATACATTTTAAGCTCCTTTGACGCAAACTCGCAATACTTTCTGCTTCTGTTTCACCATTCAACTTTTTGCTGATAATGGTTTTCAAACGATCGGAGTAAAATCTTCCCATGCCGGCTCTTTTAAGTAGATACGTATATTTATAGAAATTTTTCGTGCTAGAAGTTCGTCAAGGTTCAGTGCATAGTGCTCTTATATATACTATTATTTACTAATTATTCAATATCTATGTGCCATAACACTACAATTTCTTGACGAAAATAAGTGTACGCAATTAAATAAATTGAGCCAAGTATGAGACTCACTCGCACAGCAAATGTTCCGTGCTACCGTGCAAGTTGTAGACAAAGTGTGACCTTCGTGTGCCCTTTAGTTATAAAATTGTTATTGTTTTTATTAATAGTTGTTGTTGTAGAGCTGATTTTCCAACTATAGGTTGTCCCCATATATGAACGCCAATTAAATTTTAAATTTTTTTAGCTTTTGGTATTTGTTGCTATAGAGGCTTGCGAAAACATATTTTAATTCTCTACCTTTTAAGGTTCAAAAACGAAGGCCTATTTTAAAATTAAAGGGTGCCCCCGTACAAAGGGCTTAATTTTCACGTTTTGCTATCTTTGGTATTTGGTGTTGTGTGGTCCTGGTGACTGCATATACTGTGCAAATTTCAAATCTCTATGTCTTACGGTTCAAAAGTTGCAGCTAACTTCACTTTCTTGTATGGGAGCACCCTTTATTTTCCAGCTTTTTATGTTTTTCAAAAGTTTCAACTAATTTTGTTTAATTTTCACAGTTTCTAGTACGAGAGCAACCTTTAGTTCTTTGTTGTTGTTTTGGATATTTGCTGTTATGTAGCCTATGTGATTACATACCCTGTATAAATTTCAGTTTTCTAGCTCCTATGGTGCAAAAGTTACAGCTAATTTAGATGCAGCAAAAACCGGTTTGTCGAGACGTTAAGCTTGAACGCGAGTAGAAAAAAATATTCCCCAAAGAAGTGATGCTATAATCAAATAAGCTTAATAATAAGCTTAGCTAAAGGCGAAAATTAAAGTTTCCAATATCGGGCCATAAATATCCCAAGACATAACAAAACCCGAATGCTCAAGAAATTGGGCTCGTGTGTGAACTTTAGCAGAATTTGGTGCTAAAAAGCTTAATTTTTTTATAAAATATACTCACTCAAAGTTAAATAATGTTACCCTTCAACATCGACAGGGTCCGCCATATAACGTTTTTTTTCAACGAGTGCTTACTTCGTGAATGGTAACACTTAGCTCATGTCGGATATGACAGATAATTAGTTTTATCCATCCGCTGAATGAATATGGTTGTGTATGAGCTTGAACAACGCTGGCAAATATTGCGACATTACTTTGAAAATCATGGTGCCAAAAATCATTTGGCCAAAAAAAAACACATTTCCAAATGAAGCTCATTTTGATATTGACGGGTATGTAACAAGCAAAATTGTCGCATTTGGGGCACAAAAAAAACCCCTCACGCATACATGGAAATGCCGACGCACCCAAAACGAGTCACTGTTTGGTGCGAATTTCGGTCCAGAGGCATAATTGGGCCATTTTTTTCGGAAATGAGCAAGCAGTGGTCGTTACAGTCAATGGCGATCGTTGAACGAATTTTTGTTTACAAAAATTGAAGAGGAAGCTATTGGCAACATTTGGTTTCAACAGAAACCAAATGTTGCCACACAGCCAGGGCTGGGCAGTATTTGAAATACATGTATTTGAAATACGTATTTAAAATACAAATACTTATTTTGTATTTGTATTTTAAATACGTCTCGTGCATGTATTTTTATTTTGTATTTTAAATACTAAGCGCTTGAGTATTTTGTATTTCAAATACTCGTGCTCTCAAAATACATTTTTAAAAATACATTTTAAATTTAGGTTAAAAAATATGCGCTAAAAATTATTCCATTCATCCATTAACTAAAATCCGAAAATTTTGCTACTGTTTTATTTCCAAAAACTAACAATACCACAATTTAATTACCAAAGTACTTGTGTAAAGTAAACGCAACTGAATGCACATACATTTGAGAAAGTCGACAAGCTGTCACAAAGTTAAATAATGGAAAAATGAAATACAAGGAAAAACAAGGAAAAACAGCGTTCGACATTTTAATCTAAAACTAGAAAAAAAATATCAATCAAGTGTTGACTTGGATAGACTATATATAGTTATATAGCATTTGGTGAAACGTTTTTTAATTGTCACTTTTTTCTTAATTCCGTTATATGTCTTTCAATAAAATATCATTTTCTAATAAGAAATCATTGAGATTTGGTCGTTAGCTCGGTTTCTTTTTCAAGAGATGGTTTGTCTGATATCACTTTTGAAAAACTAGTGCTTATGAAAGAAAATAAAAACTTTTTTGATTAAAAGTATTTTGTATTTTAAATACATATTTTTGTTACACTGCATTTTGTATTTCAAATACTTGCTTTTGGAATGCAGTATTTTGTATTTTGTATATTAAATACATGGGAAATAAGTATTTGTATTTTGTATTTTAAATACACAACTTTCATGTATTTTGTATTTTAAATACATCAGAGCATGTATTTTGCCCAACACTGCACACAGCAGAAGCTACAGTCGATGTGTCATAGCATTTTCAAAAACAAAAAAAAGTTATTTGGTGGAACCTTTACATAGTTAAGATGAGCTGAATACCCATATGTCATGACGTTGAATCTATCCAAAGGAGCTACTTTGGAGCTAAAAAGCAGGTGCAATTATATAATTGTAATCGTTTTTGTTAGGTATTCAGTAAAATAATAAAATAGCTCCGGTAAAGAATAGATACAAAAAGTTTTGATATCGGCTCATATACATATATCGGATTAGAGTAATATTGCATGGGTTTAACTTGAGCCCATTACTCTTTTTTAGACAATTGGATTAGAGTTTCGTGTTAGAAAATTTGTAAAAAAGCTTTTAAAACTATTGCCGAGTTGGTTAGCATCAACGAAACGTCGCTATCGAAATAAGTAGAAATGTTACCACTGGTTCTTAGAGCGAATAGTAAGCTAATTTGTGTAATTTACTTATTCGAAATTTACTTTCTATATTTTATTATAAGCTCATCTCATATCAGTATATATTTTGGTGGCGCCCAAAAACGGTTCCCTCAGACTAATCAGGCTGCCTGTGATTTTTTCTCCTCAGTATTTGCTTCCAACGCGCGGTACCATGGCTCCTTATGGGAGCTTGCATACAAAAATACAAAGAAATAATTTTTTTGATGTTATAATGTTTTTTCTCCCTCATACCAAAAGCTGTTGAAAAATCGATGGTACTCTTTCGATTCCTTAAATGAGCTACCGTACTACTCAACGAGCAAGCATTTAAGAAAAATTCTCAGAGCGTTTATTAGGTTTCTTCTATTTAGTACATGCTTTACTTTAGTTTTTCTTGACGCTAGTTTATTTCCATTGCACGTATTTCTCCACTGTAGTTTAGTTTTTTTTTTGCCTCAAACAAGTGCTTTAAATTTATTTTTCTTTTACTTGCGGACCTTGCATGTTCAAATAAAGTTTTTCTTAAAAATTGTGTAAGTTTTTTTGCTCCCCAAAGAAAAACACACATACCTAAATACAATTGTAAAAAGCTATTTCCTTTTTGATTATATTTATGTATATATTAAAATAGCTGGTAGCCTTACTGTGTGTGTGTGTGTTTGTTATTGCTCTTAATTTTCTTTTTTCTTTAATACTTTTCCTTTCTGTTGCTTGTGGTTTTTCTCTGTGTGAAACCTCATAATTATTGATTGTTTAACTTAATGTCGCAAAATAGCAAGCGGCATTAATTAAAATTTGCCAAGAAAATACAACAATCAAACTTCACTTTGTAAAGGGAAGCACAATGTATTGTTTTCGGACAGAAAAAGTGTGAGTAAAATTAAAAACGGCAAAGAAAAATGTTTTAGGATATAATAAGTTATTAAAAATACAGTTGGATAGTTCTAACTACAAAAATCAAATAACTAGAATTATAAATACAGAGTTCAAGGAATCGCATTATACATCATAGTGAGAGAAAAATCGATATGATAATTTTTGAATATATTTGACGACACAAACATATTGTGTAATCCTTCTACCAGATTTGATATAAGTTCTTTCATGACTTTTATAAAATTTAAAATTACGAAAGTCTCATGTCCAATTCAACACAAAGTTTTATTCTTTTCAACTCTTGTACATATAAAAATAGATAAATAACGGGTTATCCATTTTGCGGTTTCAAAAGTAAACGTAAATAAAACATAGTTTTTTTATGGTATTTCTTTTTTATACCCTTTGCCAAAAGGGTATATATACTAGATTTGTCACAAAAGACCAGTTCGTGGAGCCACCAGACGCTTTATTGATCTAAATTTTACTTTAATCGTTTCATAAATATCCCCTCTGCTTGGGGATTGGAAGTAAGCACAATCGGGTTTATAATTACTGAGATAAAGACAAAAAAAAACATAACTCAGAAATTACTGTTAAAAAAAATAAAAAAAAATAACAAGAGAAAAAGCAACCAAGCGGACTCGAACCAGTAAGTGCGAGTTGATAAGCAGCTTACACTACCATTCAGCCACCGCCGCACAGTGGTCGATATACCGAATCTGGCGGCACTTAATTCGAAAATTAATAAAAACAAAGCCTGATGCTTAATTTCGACTATTTTGAGTGTAGTTAATATAATTAATACAAATTTGAAAAAAAAGTTTATTTATTTGCTTTACAACCAATTTATTAATTCAAAAATCAAAAAAACTGTTTCTTTGTGATTGCTTTCCGGCTATCTATAGTCGATATTTAATAGCAGCTACCCTAATCATCAGTAGACATGAAAACTTTTGATGATTTGTTCCAACATTCAACTCTACATTCTATTATTTATAAATAAATAACGAGAATTAAAAAAGTCAAATATTTAAACAAACCCTCATACACAAAGAAACTTTTACTGTCGATATACGCCCATATGCTGGATATATGTTTGCATTTCTTAATTTTGCACCAGCTTAGATCAATTTGTACGAGTGCTTTGTAAAATCCCCATCCACGTAAAGAGCCAAATCTTCATTAGGACTATATGCAATAGCGTTTTTGGTTTCTGAAGCAATCGTTTTTTTAATTTTTGCTGCAACCTCGGAATCAGAATGTAGCATGGATACAACTTCTGATGCGTTTCTTTTTCCTGCTTTGTGTAAACTAACACGCGTCGCTACAACAAGTTCATCGCATGTAGTTTTTTCTACAAACTTTGTTGACTTGTGTTTTAGATGAACAAGCAGTGAACTCTTTTACAGGCGCAAACTTGATGCAAACTTGATGACAATTTTTGCTTTCCATAGAGAGCATCAAGTCACAATCAACAAAACAGCTGACAACAATTTTGTTTCGTTCTGTCTGCAAATATTTTGTTGTTTTGTTTGAAAGTTGCAAATAAAAGTGATAAAAATTAAACAGATTCAAGCTTAAAAATAGAAATAAAAATGTTTACGTGCAAGACCAACAAATATGATGATGTGTTGCGATTCATTCAATATAATTTTTAAATATTTACCCACCTTCTTACTAATAAGGGCTTCAACCAGTATTTCCTTTCGGCCCTCTAGTTTTTTCCTTCTTCTTTTATTTTCTTTATTTCTGATAGTACTTTTAATGAATCAGCTATTTTTAATTTTCTTCTTGACAGCATCTTGAAAACGAATTGTTATGAAATTGCGTGCAGCATACGTCACAGCTATCAATTTTATTGAATTTTGACAAGGAGTATGTGAAAAAAAACTATTTTTTTAATTTAATTGTTTTATTTGCAACCTATTTAACAATCAAAATAATCAGCAAATTTCATGACTTTTAAATAACATACATACATACATACATAGAGTTTTCTTTAAAACTCAAAAAAAAAAAGAAAAAAAATCAAATTTTACTTTTGTAATTTAAATAGGATTTGACATATTAGAATTTTCTATTTTCGGAAGAGAAGGTCAAGAATATGAAGCCTTTTAAGTCTTTGGATTTCATTGCTATCATCTAGCAGGCTTATTGCTAATACATTGGAATGATTACTTAGTCTATTAAGGTATCTTTCACTGAAGTTATTGATCTCATCTTTAACCATGAAAATTCGAAGATCTCTGTGTATGTTTTTATTGCTGATAAGCCATGGCGCATTTGTTAATAGTCTGAGTGTGTTTGACTGGTATCTCTGTAATATTTCAACGTTCGAATTACTTGCAGTTCCTCAAAATTGGATGGCGCATGTCCATATAGATTTTAGTATTGTTTTGTATAACAGAACCTTGATAGCTTAACTTGGTCGTGTAACTGCAGTGTTAAGGAAAGAAGTAAAACAGCGCAACCCACAACATACAAGCAAGTTATTCGATGTGCTGTTGTGTGGTTAAGAAAAAACTAACACAAGTAAAACCAATACTGAATAAAATCGCTGCTTGCATGTGTATGTACATACAAGTAGCGTTACCACATAAGAAGATTTATCTTATTTTTGAAGTTTACTTTAGCTTAGGGTACTTCGGTTGAATAGTTTTAGAGTCCATAGCAAACATAGGCAGAAATACATAATTATGGAAAATGTATTGACTGGAGATTTTCAAACAATCCAAGCAATCGAATTTCGTCAATGTCAGACTGCGAAAAAAAAATACGTCGAATTCTATACGTCCTATACTTTTGAAACCACGAAATGGATAACCTGTTATTTTATACAACAATTTAGTACTCGGCTTTCATCGGAAACAGTTGAGTCGGAAAAAAAGTATTGTAATGTATTGCCTCAAGAATAAGCAGATACATATGTAGTATGTTTAATTGTTTCCTGTTCTCCACCTATTGCTCTCGAGGGCATATAATTGCATATCTTATCTAGCTTGGTGCTGTGGTTACTGGGTTATAATAGGTGCAAGATGCCCCAGTTATCATGGTGTTCAAAAACCTTCAGCAAATCTTGTAAGCTTACATCTTTTGCTAAGAAGCCTGCTGAAAACCTCCACCAAAGGGTAGGATCAGATCTGCAGGATGACTCTACTGGGTCATCCTGCCTGATCATAAGTTTCGGTGCTTACCTTGCTGCAACGGGCTTACTGTAGTTGCTACCGCAAAGTGAATACAAGGGAATGTTGGCAATCACTGATCATATAGTTCTGGTGCATGTGCTTGGGTGAGCAAGGAGCTTTTTTACGGGCGAAGAACAGTAACAATCAAATGGTCACCCGATCAGTTCGACCATCTGTTTGGAGGTGATGGTGTAACGTTAGAATTACACCCTGTGGTTGGGTCCACCTTCGGATCAGAGGTTCACGCCAGGCACGGACGTAAATCATTCCACATCTGTCTTCCATCAATATGCCGCCGATATTTTGTTGATACTACTCAAATCATCAGTGGGCGTGAAAAAACTAGGAAAGTTGTTAAAACTTTATAATAATTTTATGAGAATAACTGAATAAATATTAAAGTTTTCAACATTCGTTGGAGTATTTTCAAGTCTCCTGATGGGTTGAGTAGCAACGATATGCGAGCGTCATATAGATGACTAAGAAAGAAAAACGGAAAACAAATAAAGATGCATGTATGTACACAGGAAACAAAATACTTTACTTGGCTATCATAACAAATATCGAACTTATTTTTGAGTTATTGTAATAATTAGCAAATTAGTTCTACTCTTATTTTATTTCGCATTTTCTAATTCATTATTAGATTGCTAAGCAGTAATTGAATACATAAACGAAAAATATCTTATAGTAATATTTTCAGCTAATGCTTTTCAAATTGTTCAGAAAAAAATATGAAATAAAATTTTTTTAAATATTGTTTTCTTTAAAATTCATGAAAAATTTTAAAAGAACAAATATCCCATTCATGTAAACTTCCATGTAGCTTAGTAACTTAAAATAAATGTAGTCCATTTTTAGTGCAATCGGTTCACAATTTCTGATTTAATTCAAATTTTAGGAAGAGAATTCAATTCATTAAAATCATATTTTCTTTGCAATAATAAATTTTTTTAAGCTTTGGGTCTTCGTGTGCTGTTGCATGGAACTGACCCTCCATACACGGATTACCCTACGTCAACTACTTGCACTGTAGTGCGGGACACTTAGTATGTTGGTCAGTTTCGTACTTGGTTCGATTTACTTACTTATCTTTATTTTATAGTGATAGTTTTGGCGACCTTTTCTTATGCAATATAAATGCACCATTTTTCCCCATTTTAAATGCTTTTGCAAAGTTCATGCATTTTTCCAACCGATTGAAATAAAACTTAATACGTGCAAATAGCAAACAAGTTACAGTTACATAAAGAACAATAAATATGTTGATAAATTTCTTTATGATAAATCGAAATTATTATCGTTATTAATATTCGTTTTTACCATCATTTAACCTTATTAACAATATAATTGGTACTTTTCTTGTGGCGTAGTAACGATTTCATTTGCGCCAAGTCACTTGTGCGCCATAGCATGGTTGTGTATGTATGTATGTGGACACCCAGTGTATAACTACATTTACATACATATGTAGGTATGAATGATATCATTACTGCCAGTAGTTCTGCTGGTGTTTCGTATTCAATTACGCTCAATTTCACAAGTAATTTTTATTAAATAAAAATTAAAAATGAAATGATGTTGATAATAATAAACAGCAATTAAAAAACACAATACATGTTTGCTTCCACGGCATATGAAGAAAAAATAAATAAATTAAATTAAAGGAATTTTTACAGAATTGCACATTAATTACAAAGTGAAAAACACTCATATGCAAACACACTCAAGTCTTTGTTGGAATGCACATTATCATGAAATGAGTGTAAGAAAACAAAACAACAAAACTGGAAGAAAAGAGGCCAGTGAGAATGTGTGTGTGTGTGGTGTATGCGTGTACAAGTAAATGGTGTTAATGTTTTTCACTGCAAACAATATTAAGTCAAATGAAAGCATTTCCTCGTTTATTTAAATACACATAGGCCATATTATTAGATGTGTACATTATAGGTGAATATACATATGTATATATACACACACACAAAAAAAAACTAATGGGTATTGCTGATGGGCTTATACGTCACAATATCAACCATTTTCTTAAAGGCAAAGTGAAATAAAACATGATTTAAAAAATTTAGTAGACGTATACGTTTTTCTCTCTATTTTCTTCTTAAGCTATCGAAATTGGTGAATTAGTATATCCTACAGTTGAACTGTTCACTCTAAGTATTGCTAATAGCGGTACTCAGTGTTTGGTGCGTTTTTGGTTGCGACTATTTGCATTTGCGATTATATTGCAACTAATATTGAGCACCCTTTTTAACAACTTTGCAAATTTTATTGCACCCCAAATAACAGCTGATAAATTAATACACAATTTTTAATTTTTCACGTTTTATTTTTTTGCTAATTGCTGTTGACTCCATCTCTACAATTTTTTGTTTGCTTTGTTTCAAAATGTCAGCTGTTCGAGTGTCAGTGTTGCAAACGCAATACTCATGCGAAAAAAGCAACACGTAATTAGCGGCGCGTAAATGCAAAAATATTGCGAGTGCAACCTTGTGTATTTTGTTGTTGGGTTGCAAAGAAAAAGCAACGATTTCTTGCATTCGCACTCACGCAAGACATTTTCACCAAATAATGAACTGCGCTAATAATTTGCAGTGATGAAATTATTATTAGTGCTGATAAATCAACTTGGCGTAAAAGCAAGTTACAGATGACAAGTCAGACTAGATGAATAGATCGATCACCGCTAACCTAGCCCAAAAAATGAATGCAAGTTCATCTGTTTAGTATAGCATTTCGGTTGGTAGTTGATGCAGTAAAAGAACGTTCAATAAAAGAGCAAAAAAATGCAAGGAGAATGTTCCGTGATGACTTAAACTTCAAATTTGTTATTAGTTATTAGTTATTTACACATGCATAAACGCACACACACATACATGCACATACCCGCATTTAACATTTTTGTTATTTATAGCACTTGTTGCAGCGGTCAGGCAACCAGATATATTGAGTAAATTTTTGGTTCCTTGGCTTACGATTCAGAAGTCATGTATTTATGTATACACAAGTATATATAGATATGTACATATTAACATTGAACATAACATAAAATATTTTTTTTTTATTTTTTAGTTTTATATAAGAAGGAAATGAAAAATATTTTTAAATAATTTAAGACAAAATAATCTACTCGTGTATTTTATTCCCTGCTGTGTTTCTTATGTACCAAATGTCTATAGTTTTGAGCTAATCTTAATAATATGCAGCACTTAATAATATGCAGCATTTCTAACATATACATACTTACGTTTCTTGACCTTCTGTGCCCAAAAGTGAAGTGCCCTCGAAATCAGGTTAGTAATCAAAAACACGACAGTATTTTGATAATGCTGTCCTCTTTGACGAATTATAATTTCTATATTTCTGGTCAGATTTATGACCCGCTAATCTAGTCTGCAGCTTATCACCTGTTGTGCCTACATAATTGTATAATGTAAATACAGGTATATGTTCGTAAATTGAAATCAGATGCTGAAAAGGTAACATGGCAAAAATCCAAACTTCATATTTAGTTAGTCTCGTTATTATTATAGAAAGATCTTCACCTGCGAAGCAGTTAGTGGCCATCTAACAATTTTCTGAATACTTTTAAAATTCTATTAAGTCTTATAAGTCGTTAGTACATAAAATTTCTTTCAAGTTTCTATTGCAATATTTAAATAACATATACATATATATATATATATATATATATATATATATATATATATATATATATATATATATATATATATATATATATATATATATATATATATATATATATATATATATATATATATATATATATATATATATATATATATATATATATATATATATATATATATATATATATATATATATATATATATATATATATATATATATAAAATACACCGGCAAAACATTTTGCATTTACAGTACCACATGAATTTGTTTTTATGTACGTGTGTTGATTTAAGCATTGAAGCACTTGCGTTTGCAGAACACCTACAAGTATGAATAAATAATTTCAATGAAAACGTTGCAATTATTCGCGTAAATGACTTACATTTACAATTAATTACATTTTAATTACACCTGTTTGACTCAATGCCCTGTAAATGTTTGTCGTTTAAGAATTATAATGAGGCAAAATTACTTTTTCATGCAAAAATCTCTTTTCAAATTAATTTTTAATGGTTGCTTCAATGAAGAAAAATATGGGAGCGTAAATTTTATGTTCAGAAATTTCTAACTATAAATAATTGTTTTCTTAAATTTGGCTGCAGTAATTAAAGTAACCTTTCATAATAATGCAGTTAATAGAAAACATAAAAGATAATTGAATGAACTGCAATCAAAGGAAAGTGCTGCACTGCGGGAAAACTTGAAACATTTTTGTACAAAAATTGTACACAGTGAGTGGTCCTAAATAATTGAATGTCAGCGAGACTAAACTCAAAACTCATACCTCCTAAATCGTTCATGGATTGTTTCACACAGTTCAAATTAAGTTCGCTACCAAAATTTTGTTATCTAAGCTGTAGTTTTTAAATTGTGCTGAGTTACACCATTCACATTTCAAGGTGTTAATGCAACCAAAAGTGGCTACTCGCATAAAGTTGTTTCACGTGTAGCTGCTTAGAGATTTGTGCATGCAGTTTGAACAATACAAATATCAATTACTACTAAGTACAAGACTGAGTGTGCACTACCACGCAAGTGGCTTAACCTATTTCACTTGGCAGACGAAGAAGGCCTTTTGCACTATGCTTGCTTTAGTTAGAACATTTTTGTTATTTATAGCACTTGTTGCAGCGGTCAGGCAACCAGATATATTGAGTAAATTTTTGGTTTCTATGGCTTATGATTCAGAAGTCACGGTCCTAGAATTGATCCTTGTGGCACACCCTTTAGCATAGGCAAAACACGGGAAGTTTCATCATTTGCAAAAGCAGATTGTTGACGATCTGATAAATATGATGAAATTAATATCGTGCAGAGTTTTGTAGAATTTAATAATTTATGTAACTTATGACAAAGTACATGTGATCTACCATATCGAAAGCTTTTGAGTGATCCAACAGTACAAGATAAGAGATATTACCATCATCGATAGTCTGACAAATATCTTCAGACACGTCAACTAGAGATGTTATACAGCTATGTTTGGGTAGAAAGCCAGATTGTTTGGTGGATAGTAAGTTATTTTTATTAACAAAATTTTTGATTTGCTGGTATAACAAGCGTTCGAACATTTAAGATAAGAATGGTAATATAGCAATAGGTGTGCATACTTTGTTGGACTTTGGTCAAGGCATAATTTTGGCAAATTTAATTACAAATATTATCCTGAAGCTGCTAAAAAACAATGTTAGCAAAATATTTAACAGTATTTTTAATAAATTTTATATTACAAAAACGATCTGAAGCTGCATAAATTAGTTAGCAAAATATTGAACAGTATTGTTAATAAATTTTATATTAAAAAAAAAAAAACGATCCGAAGCTGCATAAATTAGTTTCTTTAAAAATTAAAAATATCATTAATTCAGGTCCAAGAATGAACCTTTTCAAAAAAGGACCTGAATTAATACATTTCAATTGGCTCTTAAAGCAAATAAATAATTAAGTTCATAATTAAAAATATCATTAATTCAGGTCCAAAAACAGACCTTTCAAATGTTTTCTGTCTTTTTCAGCTGTCTATATGCCGACAACATTTCGTTGGTGCTAATCAACTCATCAGTAGACATGAAAACTTCTTAAAAGAATATTTGAAACTTAACTACTTATTCCATAATTCCCATGAACAAAATGAGAATCAGAAATGTTCAAACAAAGTTTTAACACAGCAAACATTTCTTTTCGTTTTGCAACTATTTTAATTTTCCTTGCAACCTTCTATACAACGAGTTACCATCGGTTACTGCGATTTGTATTTTTGAAAGTATCATATAAATAAAGGAAATAAATAATTATGTCAGTTCATATTTGAATATTCAAAAAACTTCTACTTTTCTTGTCTTCCTTAAAAGGGTTGATCACTCCAACTGTATCACAAAAAAATATTTCTCAATTTTGGGGTAGTAAAAATTTAGGTTAGGTTAGGTTGAATGAAGGGGTTCTTCTGCCCATGTCTTACGACATACACCTAAGCCAATATAGGCTTGTTGTGCGCTCCGTGGGTTTAACCGTGAACCAGTTTGACTCATAGGTCTATAGGAACTTCACAAAGTTCCTTAGTTTCCTCCAGCATACGCCCCGTAATTGGGTTATGTCTGGTAAGGTGTCTCTCCCAAAATGTTGGGATCGTATTTGTGAGAAAGCGGGGCACTGACATAAATAGTGCTCCAATGTTTCGCTTTCCTCTCCACAAGCTCTACATTCATCTCCTCCCGCTATTCCTATGCGGCTAAGATGTGAAAGTAGTTGAGAGTGGCCTGTCAGAACTCCCATTAATCTACTTAATTCGGGCTTGCTAAGTCTTAGCAATACCCCCGTTTTTTCCTCATCTGGATTCCCCCATAGGATTTTTGTATTGCTTCCCACAGTTTCGTTATTCCAGAGAGTAAAATGAGCTCTATGAGCCCAGTTCTTTAGCTCAGATTTAACTGCATCGAAAGGTTTCGCGCATACCAAGCTTATGTTACTTAACTCTTTTGCTCTTGAAGCAAGTGAGTTTGCCCTTTCATTTCCAGTTATTCCCGCATGCCCTGGCACCCATATGATGCGCAGTTCATCATGAGACGAGTAATTGTTAATAGCATTTTTGCAATCCCAAACTGTTCGTGATTTAATCCGCTCAGCTGAGATCGCCCTGATGGCCATTTGGCTATCCGTGAATATATTCACAGATGCTGGCCTTCCCATTTCATTGAGCACCCTAATACACTCCGTAATTGCCCGAATTTCTGCCTGAAAGACTGTGCAAAAGTCCGGCAGACGAAATAACAGTTCCGTGGTTATTTCGTCTGCCGTAAAGTAAAATTTTAACTAGATAGCCCAATTGCTAACAATTATAAACTTACTATATTTTGCACAAATTTATTGTATAGAATTAAAATTTATTTACATTTTATTAGTCGTATTCAAACTGATATTAAAAGGACTTGCCATACTTCCTTTTTCTTCTTTGAAAAGCAATTTAAAATAGATATACTCGTTTTTCATCACATGTCAGTTTTGCACCTGACTCATAAGATGATTTGAAATCAATAATATAAAATAATGCTATCAATTCCATCACATCTTTTGACGCTTTCAAAGTGCTTTTCTGGGAAAACGACTTCATCACAAGCCTTAGAGAGATATGTATTTTGGTGATCTTAAATAATGTTTTCTGCGGAGGCAAGAACAAATATTTATACACCTTTTGTTGCTGTCACCTCATATTCTCATGTAGTTATGTTCACTTCCTAGGCAAAAAAAAAATATACCCGCGGTGACTATATGCCTGATCGCAAAAGACGCTGTCAATCACTTTTATATTAATGACCCGAAAGCACCAATCGAATTATAATGTTTTTAAATAAATAACATTTTATATTCTTGAATTTTAATCAAACTAAGTGAAAGCTGCGCATTATATTAATTACTTAAATGCTTAACGTGCTGTAACTGGAGCATTTTAGAATTGCTCTTTAATCAACAAATCGTAAAATATCAAATATTACAAACACGTTTTACATTTAAGTATGGACAAGATGTTTTACATGGCCGTTAAATGCTGCTTCTGTTGCTGCTGCTGCTGCTGCTGCTCATTGCATACAAATAACATTAAATTAATGATTTACGGACACAGCCAACTTGGTAACACTGAGCAAACGAATTTTCTGGTTCATTCGTCTTTTTTGCACAACGACTGCTAACAGATAACAAAACACCACTTATTAATTGTAATTTCATTTAATTGAATTCCTCTGTTGGTACGCATCGAGTTTATTAAGTTTCCTTTTTTTTTAGCTTCCATTTTCATTGATGTTCTTACTTCGTGTTGTTTTAATCATATTTAATCTCCTTCTGTATTTATTTAAGGAACCGTTTTTTTTTTGTCTTTTTTCCTGGAATTTCCTTATATTTTGGCAGAATAAGCAGAGGGATAATGGAATTTAAAAATTATTTGTATTTAATGCAGATTTTTGACTTTTACTTGCTGGCATATACATACATAACTTAAATGAAAATTAAAGTTATAAATTGAAAAATAATACAGGAACAGATAATATCTTAAATGAAATATCAGGCCCTTAAAAGAATTGCTTAAACAAAGTAGGCAGCTTGTTTTATCCAGTTTCCACTCGCTTCAGTTGAAAGACTCACATAGATTTAAAATATCAAGTGCGGTCTATTCTTATATTAAATATATGTGTTCTCGACTATGTGGATGTGGAAAATTTGTACCTAACTTATTTAAATTCAATCGAATACTGTAATTTCTTCTGTTTTCAAACCAAAATGGATTTTATAGTCATTTGTTTATCTTCAGCTATTGAAAGACAAACTTTATTTATTGTATAATACCATGTTCATACATGCGCCTTTATTGAGATAATTGCAATAAAGTCCATTATTGAGCTCAATATTCCATACAAAAAGTCAATAAAGTTATTGCTTAATAAACTCAAAACTGCTTTGAATATTGAGAAAAAGATGGAACACAACACTGTAAAAGATGTGTTTAATAAGCAAAAGTATACAATGCGAGATGAATGACGAAATAAATGTCAACAAAAGCAAACAAAACAAAATAATAAAAATTAAAAAATAAAAATATAAAAAATTTTTAAACATTGCAGCATTTCCAAATTTTTATTTCTCTTTCTTTTTATTATTGCCGCATTGGAGTCATAACATGAACGCACTACTTGTACAAGTTCCATATTTTTATTGTACAACACTAAAATCTTTTTAATAAAAGGCAGTTTTTCATCCATTTTTCTTATTTGAAAATATTTTTCACTTTTTTTTTCTCACTACCAAAACAAAAACAACAACTTTTTTCCAGCTGTCAAATACTAATTGAGTTAGCGCAATATTTGTATGTATGAACGCAAAAAATATTATGTCAATAAACTGAATATTATCTCAATTAGAAATGCATGTATGAACAAGGTATAGTTTTTAACAATGATTATTAAGTGCACTTACTTAACCTCAAATTATTGTTTTTACATCATTTAATACAATGTAAATATAATATTTGTTATGTACTTCACAATTTTACCATTTACCATATAAACTGGACAGTCACAAACATAAAAATAAGACAGTTGCAAAATAAATAACTAATAATATAAAATATAACTGTTAACTAATCTCTAGATAGCCAAAAGGCAATAAGAGCGAACTCAGCTAAGCGACTTAAATCATAAGCAGATTGGGATTGCAAAAACATTATTAACTCGACTTGTGGTGAATTGCACATTTTATGCGTGTCCGAGCATGCGGTAATAACTGGAAATGAGAGTGCAAACTCACTTGCTCCAAGAGCAAGAGAGTTAAGGGACATAATCTTGATATGCCACAAATATTTCTATGCAGTTAAATCAGAGCTACAAAATTGGGCACATAGAGCCCAAGGTACCTAGATACCAGGTAGCCTTACAAGCCCAGCTGGCTACTGATTTTAGTCTGAAGACCTGTCAAAATACACAACACAAACGCACAAAAGCACACACATGGATGACGGAACTTAAAGATCTCGATCAACAAAATACATAAAGCGTTTATTGGTGCGTGTTTGTTGTAGTTATGTGGCTACCTAGCAGCGAGGTACCTTGACAGAGCTCATTTAACTCTCTGGAATACCAAAACCGTGAGAATCAATGGGAATTAAAGGGAATCAAAGGGAAGCAAATAATATACAAATAATCGGGATTATGACAGATCACTCTCAGCTACTGGCATATCTTAACAGCATAGGAATAGCGGGAAGAGATGAGATGCGAAGAGGAGAGCGAGACATTAGAACACTATTTATACCAATGCCTCGTCTATTCACAAATACGGAGTCGATATCTTGCGATAGGCACTTTACCAGACATAACCCAATTAAGAGGCATATGCTGAAAAACATTCTTAAGCTTTATGAATGCAACGGAGTTCCGATAGACGAATGCTTCTAACTTCACGTTTACGAAGTTTCACGAAATTTCACGAAAAAGTTAAGATACCAGGTTGTATTATTTTGCAAAAAACGTTTTCCTTGAATTATTTCTGAATGTAGTTTATTTTACCTCAACCTCTACTACATGCATTAGTAAGAAATCGTTAGGAGAATAATTCCTTAAGTAATTTAAACCCAATAAGATGCATACAGTGCATTACCAAAAATCAACCCTACCTATGAATATTTTCTTTTCAAAACCTCTGTAATTACCCTGAGTATCTTTTGTGGGAGCGCTCCTTATTTTTCAACTTCTTGATATTTGTTTGCTGTAGTCTCAGTCAGGTATAAAACATAACCTGTGAAAATTTCAGCCTTCTGGGAACTCGCGCTGTGACGCATGAACAGCAAGTTCTCAGTTATAGTGCTTCATTTTCCCTCTATGAGTATGGAGCTTTAAGAACGTGTCTCTTATTCTTGTTTGCATATGCGGTTTTGCTCGCATGTAATTGTGCAAAATAAAAGCAAACAACAAAGTAGTGGTCATTCATTTTAAAGCAAATATTTTTGTGGTGTGATCTTACCTTCGAAAACACAAAAATTCTTAAATTCTAATAACCACCAAGCATTGGAGAAATAAACAAATGATGAACGTACTCTTTTTCCTCTTCAGCTAAAATAGCAGTACAATAGAAGAACTGCCCTATGATTTTGTGCAAGAATTCCGTAATAATACAAAAATTAATATATAAAAAAGAATTTCCTATTGTAAAACAATAAGAAATAAAATTCTGATAAGCAGTGCTGTTGCACATATACTCAACAAAATTATAATGCCGCATTCAGCATTGAATTCACACTGGCACACAAGCACACTCACACATAGTTTTTGTATCAACACCATTACTATTACCACCACCATTACACTGGCCAACATTACCGCAACGAGAGATAAAATGGCGAAATAAAATAAACAATATTATAAACAAAGAGATAAAAAAAAAACAATGGAAAAAAATAAAAAAGTCAGGCGTAAAAAAACAAAAATAAAATTGAACAGAAAAATTAAAACCGAAGTGAAAATAAAGTCTGAGTTTATGCGGTCATTTTGGTGAAATATAAGCACATTAATTTTAACACAACATTAAATTCGATATGGCTGCTGGTTAGCTTCTTTCAGTTTCATTTAAAACACACACACACAAACACCAGTCAGTATTCAAACAACTACACGCACACATGCAAGCAAAACATTATATTCTTGTTGCTTGATGTATTTTTTTTTCTTGCTGGCATTTGGATTAAAAAAGAAATATTTTATGGAATTGCGTTTAAATGCTGTTTACTGCATAAGGCGATAAGAGCGAATGGAGCTTTTGTTTTTGTATTAAGTGTTTTCTTAAGTAAATGAAGCCTCTTAGTTAAACAGGGAATAATTGTTATAAATTGCTCAGGTAGATAATAAACGTTATTGAGTAACGGGCGCAACAAATTGAAGACAATATGAAATTAATTTGTTAACATACACATTTGTTTTCACTTTACTGAACTATACTTATTTACTTCTTAGTAGGATCACGTTTAACCCCGCGGTTGATCACTTACTGTTTCAATTTTCATTAAGTACAGAAAAATAAAATCTTATAGCTAGGTGGACAACTCGCTCTTTCTCATCTTATCTTAATTTAAATATTTTTGTTTATAAGAAAACACAAGGAAAGGAATGAACTTTCAAACGAAGCGTTTGTTACAAAAGCCGAAGCATTTTTTCTGCTTTTTGTTACTTTCAATTCTAACTGCCTTTCATCACGCAATAGACATTAGATTGAATATTTCAACATATTTTCAAAGCATTTTAAGCCCCCTGCCGAAATATCATCATACAGACGGCTTGAAAATATACGATTAATGTTAATCTGTTGGCTCTTATTTGTGCAATTTGTCACTTATCAACTTCGCTCTTATATTTTAGCATAAACTTATTTTAGCATAACTCATCAGTCTTCAGTTGCAGAGATGAGGAAGAGGAGGAGAGTGTCGAACACTTTCTCTGCCGATGTCCGGCCCTCTCTAACAGGAAAGCGAATTGCTTGGGCAGACCGACACTAGAGGGATTACCGGAAGTGTCGGAATGCGGATTGGACAGGGTGGACTCCTTCATCCGTTCGTCGGGTTGGTTCAGGGTGGAACCGGTTGAGCTTGTGTAGGGAGATCTCCCTACAGCCTATTTCGGGTAACACAACGGGACCTTTTCTAGGAGCCAAGTGAGTCGGTCTCAGGACCGGCGGCCCTCGTAACATAATATAACATAACATCAGTCTTCAGTATCTAACACTACAAAATTAATTGCACAAGCTTTTGAAACACCTGAGTTATTTTTTTATATTTTTTTATTGTGTAAAAATGCATATAAAATATTGTTACGTTTTAACCTTTTCAAAACGTTTTCCGTAGATTCTTTAATTGTAATGAAGTTAGAACACTCAAGTCTTCAGTTTACAATAACCAACAGTTCAACACTTTATTTATTTGAACACACTATACTTGTAAACACTTTACTAAGAACACTTTACTAAAAGAACAACACTTTCACTTAATCACTTTTTATTACTTAAGACACTTTACACGTTAGCGCAGCTAAAAATCGACTGACTGTTCAGCGTTGAGCTTCGCTGCTTTTATACCTCCAATGATCATTACTAGAACATTCTAGACGTTTACAGAAGCTAATCACGCCACATCTATAGTGCGATGTGCGATGACTCATCATGAACAAAAGATATACACACACACCGACATACATACACGCGGCAGTAAAACTCAAGCATCTGAGTCGCGCACATACATGCACACACGAATATTGTATCGTGCGGTGGTGGTTTCTTTTATTTCGCTGTTGTGCTTATTTATCCACACATGTGTGTCAGTATGTGCACACTCGCTGTGCTGCCGTTTTGTTTATCAACAAGCTTCCATGTATGAATGTGTGTATATACCTCCTGTGTTCATTTACAAATAATAACAAGACAATATACGCACATATAAAATAACGATGATTTAGTACGTTCTAGAACAATCACAATCGGTCCGTTCACGACCAAATTTTGTAACAATATGTTGCTAAAAGTTTTATACTAAAACGCCAATTCTCGAATGGATTAATTTTATTCATTTTTGGCATAAAAAATTATCTGCCTGTTCCTCAATGTCGCAGTCGTACGATTGTTCGCTTTCTAAGTGAAAGAAAATGGTTTTGGGTTCCTCTATAAAGTTCTTTTATTCCAACGATGACTCGATCGACAAGTCGAAAAAACGTAAGTTCATACAAAATCCGATTCCTCAATATCGATCATGTCGTCAGCACTGCGAACACAAATGTCAAAATCAAGCACTTGCTTTTATAGAAAAAATTTTGGTTTTTTTATTAAAAAACTGGGACATAAAACAACATATTTTTAATTTTTATTTTATTTAGTAAATATATTAAACAATTATTACATGCATGCATGTAGTTTACTTAAAGAGTCCACTTGTTTGTGGGATGGAAGAAAATCCTGAGTTTGCCACAGGAATACCAGTGCTCATCGCGTCAAAATACTTATTATATGTCTATGCAAAAAATACTTTAAAATTTTAAAACACCAGAAAAACTATTTCCGCACTTTCAAATGTTTGCTTTTTTATCACAGAGTACTCTGCACAGAACACTCTGTGGTACTCTGTGTTATTTATGTATGTATTTGCTTTGGCTTGTCAAATGCAGCTAACCAGTTTTTTTCAATACTGCAATAAAAAATCAACTAAAACTTTAATTTACCGATCTGGCATCTCTGTGAAGTAAATGCCAAAAATTTCATGACGCAAGACTATTCGACGCAAGCTGGCGACATAGAAGAATCCAAATTGATTCGAAATCGAGCGACATTGAGGAACAGGCAGTATATAAAGGAATTTTTGACGAGCTGCCAACAAATAGAAATGTGCTCATGAGTTTATTTTGGCTCAAGTCAGCACGCTCACGATCAGAATGTTTTTCCTTACGCATTTTCGCGCTCGAAAACTTTTTAGGCCTCACGTCACGCACGATCCCGAGCAAACGTTTTTCAAGCAGGAACCTTTTCTAATCACGCAATTTCACGCAAGAAAAACGAAGAAAAGTTCTCACAATCAATCACGTTTGTATTGAAACAAAATATAAACGTAAAAAATTTTATTAATATACATATATTGTACATCTCTAGACGAAAGCGATAACAGCTTAAGTCTTAGAACATAGTTTCGACAATGGCGTGTTTTCAATGCAGAATGATTTCTTTGAAAATATCAAAATGGGCAGCTTAGAAGAATTTCTTCAAAATGCAAATATAACAAGATTTAATAAAAACATGTCTTCTAGGATATGTTTTTAATAAATCAATCCTGTTTTATTTGTATTTTTTAACAAACTTCGTTGGAGACATAAAGATTTCACTTAAATAGAACTTCAACTTTAGTAGGTGTTGAAGTTAGTAGAATATTATAGCACAAATATTTCGATTTTGTCTTGATTCGATTTATGCTGCTATCTATTGCTTCGGAGCACTGACTGTTACGCAAACAACGGACAATTACACGGCCTTGCTTTCCTATTACTTTACAATTTCTCCAGCGCACTGCTTCAAAAGTGGACTACCACCCGCATACAGCTTTAAGGGTATTAATTTTTATTCCTTAACAAAAAAGTTTTATAGGTTTTGAAAAACAATGTCTATGTTACAATATAACTCATGATTTAAGGTTTGGATAAAATTGTTGGGTTAAAATTTTTTTTTAAAGTTAGTAGCCGCAACGATTTTTAAAACCTTCTTCCTTTCATAAAAACTTACCCAGTCTAAACTTTTCCATGAAATTTCGTAAGGCTTCGTGAACTGCACTAAAATGGTACTCACGCACTATCACCCACGAGTGATTTTACTAAAATGTAATCATGATCACGAGTGATCCACAAGAAACTTTAACGACAACCGCACATCTCTAGCAACAAATTTTAGCAGGCTTACACAAGACGGAGGGAAAAGTGGCAATAAAACAAACAAAAAAAAGTCGCAAGTTTCGCAGCATTCAAAACAAAGTCAGAGACCACAAAAAGAATTGTCAGATTGCGAGCTTAGTCCAGGCAACCTTAAGTGTGTAATACATTTGCAATTAAAATTTATTAGAATCGGTTAACCGAGGGTTATCAATTTTGCGGTTTCAAAAGTTAACGTAAATAAAACACATATTAAATACTCTTTTCATGATATTGCTTTTTTAGATATGAACTTAATTATTTATTTGCTTTAAAAGCCAATTGAAATGTATCAATTCAGGTTCAAAAAGGAACCTTTTCAAAAAATGTTTTCTCTTTTTTTCAGCTGTCTATATGAAAAAAAAAACAGAAAACATTTTGAAAAGGTGCATTTTTAGAACTGAATTAATACATTTCTTTTTTAGTATAAAGCTTGAACGTAGATATTATGTGTGAAACACTACATCATTTATATGACCAACACGCAAAGTGTTGCAAGCATTGATTTTTTTAAGGTAGTCTTCGACTACTTTTTGAAGCATATTGGGCGGTATCTCAGCCACAATTTGACGAATATTGGTTTTTAAGTGCTCAAGAGCTAAAGGTTTATCTGCATATACACCGTCTTTGGCGTAGCTCCACAAAAAAAGTCTAATGGTGTCAAATCGCATGATCTTGGTGACCAGTTGATATCACCACGACGAGAAATTACGCGGCCAGGAAATGTCTCTTGCAAGAAAGCCATATTCGCTCGAGCTGTGTGGCATGTGGCACCTTCTTGCTGAAACCACATATTCTTCAAGTTGCAGTCTTCAATAGCGGGCAAAAAAATTCGATTATTATATGACCATAACGCTCTGAATTGACTGTGACAGTCGTTCCATCGTCGTTTTCGAAAAAGCAAGGTCCAATCAAACTTTCGGACCAAAGAGTGCACCAAACAGTAACTTTCTCTAGATGTAATGGCCTCTCTTCAATTAAATGAGTATCCTCAGATCCTCAAATACTACGATTTTATTTAGTAACATACCCACCGACTGTGCGTCATCGCCATTGCTGCAGAAAATTTTTTTCGAAAAATCGCCGTCCACCGCCTGTTGTTCAAGCACCCATTCCACGTACCTACGACGTTGTGAATGATCAAGTGGCTTCAATTGTTGTGTGAGCTGGACTTTATATGGATATAGGTGTAGAGCTAAGTGCAAAGTACACCATAATGTGCCGTAAGACAGTCCTAATTCCTGAAAACGACGAGGACACGATACATTCGGATCTTCGGCAACACTTTCACTTACAGCAGCAATATTTTCAGCGCAACCAGCGAAACAATGATGCACAGGCTTTACAATATTTGTAACCGTTTCTTAAAAAATTTCTTCACAATTGTGCCAATTCCTTGCGTTTTTGGACGATTATGTAAACCATAATATCCTCTTAACGCACGATATATGGCTGTGGCAGAATCACCATTTTTGTAATATGTTTTAATCATTTTTATGCGTTGTGTGATAGTTAAGCGATCCATTTTCATTAATGTCAGACTTTCAACCAAGAAGAACAACTTAGTTTGGCAGATGTCGAATTCCAGTCCTATACTTTTGAAGCCACGAAATGGATAACCCGTTATATCAAAAATACTAATAGCTATTTTCTGAAAAAACTTTTGCAACAAATATAGTAAGGCTAACAAGAAGAAGTCAAAAACTAAAAGTTTCCGATGTGAGTCAACAGACATACATACATATATAGCGAAAACTGGTTTCTTACGAAATTCCACCCGTAAGCGACTTTAAATAATTTGTATACCCAATAGTTAATATGGTAGATAACTAACGTTATTGAGAGTCTAATATTTTTTTTTCCTATATTGGTGCATATATACCTGATATACAAAGGCACTGTAAACCTGATTTTTTCGAATATTTCACCCCAAACAAAACCAAAATATTTTCAGAAATACATCTGATGACCAAAGGGGTAACTAAATGTGAAATAAATATTTTCTTAATAATGGCATATATTTACGCGATATATATAGCGAAAACCGGTTGCTTAAAAATTTCACCTACAACCCAGCTGAAATGAGTTTTTGTGTTGTAAGAAAAAGTGAATGTGGTGAGAAGAGAAGATTGTTTCTTCATTATCGGTCCGACTATTCCAGAAGTTTGTTTTGTTAACGAATTAAAACAATTTTTTTTTTTTTTGGCGGAAAGTAGTTCTGAAGATACGAGAATTGTATTGCGGGGTGAAAAAAGAAAATTCCTCAACTCGAGCTTCATACACTCCAAAATGGCAAAACATAATATTTACATATGTGTATATAAAATTGAAGCTTTCCTTAATATTTACTTTAAAACTGGTAAGGGAATTAGGAACTTGCTTGCTTCGAAGTTGCACATTACTTCGTTTTGCACTTTTTCCATCAGTAATTAATAATTAGATAGTATTTGAAAGTCGTTAGATTAAATGATAAGACAACTAAATTGCACACACTTTGTCAAAGAAATGTTCAGTACAATAACGTATAAATAAAAATTATGGGAAAAATTGGAGGTAACCCAAGTGGCTCACAGCGATGAAATGCCAAAATTTGTGTCTGAAAAATAAAAAAACATGCACATTAGAACAACACAAGGTGTTGTTTCTACATACATATGAAAACCAGAAATATTTTCAATATTTCACACGCAGTATTGCGAAATATACTAAAAACATTTCTTGTTCACTTTCATAAGGTAGATATGCTAATATATACAAAAAAAAATGATCAAAAACGCTTCAAACGCTTCCAGAAAAATTACACCATGATCCACTTTCATCACAACCCGTAATTGCCAAATGTGAAGCTTGATCACATGCTTTCAAAATTAAAGCAAAGCCTGGTTATACCATATGTGCAATGTACCCGGTAAACACAAACTAAATATGCACAATGTGCATTGCACATACATACTGGAACTCTGTACAGTTTATACGTTCACTGCATCAATCATACGTATCAATCATACGACTGTTGGGCAAATGACAAATGTAATGTTTTCGTTGTCAAGCTACTAAGAAATCTCCTATTAAGTTTGGTACGAAAACAACAAAAAAGCCACTTGTAATTGATTAAAGAAATAAGCCCACTTCATCACGTTAACGGTCGAAATAAAAACTTTGCCAAAAAAAAACTCTAACTAACAATAAAAAATATTACAACACCTTCACGCGCATACATTTCCTCTTTTCCGGATTTTAATTCAAATTCGAGGAAAAACTAAGCCGAAACCACACAAAGAACAAACCCACTTTTGTATGGCAAAATGAAAGGAAAATTTATTTCAGACTTTGTACCAGCGCCAACATAAAAAAAACCATTTGTCCATCATTCACACCGGAAGTTTAGCAAACAATTCATGTTTAACATACATTTATATACATACAAACACACGAATTATATACATACTGCAAAAACAATAATACATACATGCTACAAAAAGTTGTATACGTTTTTAAAGCACAAACACCCCCAAACATGCACACGGCCGGCAATTGTACGACCAAATATACAAAAATTAAAAAGCAACGCGTTTTTTCTTTTTTAATTTGAGTCTAAAAGTTATTGTTCGAATTTGACTTTTTAATGTATTCTCCTGTGTTTTCTGATTTCGTTTGACGTGTTTTGCTGCCAAAACTGTGAAATTACCAAAATATTCATTTGGTTTAGCTTTTAAAATTCACTGAGTGGACGAATTTGTGGGCGGGTTTAAATAAAGCGAGTATGAACACCCACGGAAATACTTTTAATGTGTTCATAAATCACTGCATGATTGTGTGTCTGTTAAACAGTAGTTTTTCTGAATTGCGGTTTTTCGAATGAGTTCCAATTAAAGTTACGAGTACGATTCAAGGTAAATATGTTTACATTTCTGCAACTTTTCAGTTCTCAGTGAATTTGAGCCACATGAATGTCCCAGACAAAAATGGTATTTAACAATCGTTGATTACTTCCAAAAACAATTTCATTTTAATAATGGCTTTTTAATGCATTGCCTAAAGAAAATTACCATAATTTTAATAACAAGTTTCTAAATAATGAGATTACAACAAGTGAGTATATCAACCACATAGTGGATGGAACCTCATAAGTTTTGTTTGCTTATGAGCGAAAAGCTTAAAATATATGAACTCGAATACACATTTGCAGCAGATATCTACGCCATTCTGGTGTTAAAAATAATACGGAATTACTTCCCCAACTAAATAACTTTTATTAAATAAGAAGAAAAACATTTAATAAGTATTAAGTCAACTCACATTCTTCTTGAATCATTGCATCGTGTGTATTGTTACAGTACTTGCCACAAGCGTAATTTTGTAATTTAGCAATTTATTTTTAATTCTTGTAAGCACAACTGCTGCCCTAAATTTCACAAGCTTGAGCTTTTACAGCATATTATATACCACAAACATGGTGTTTAAATTAAGTAAGCCGAATAGCAAAAATTTTAGTACAAAACTTAACTATGTTCGCTATAAGGGAAAATTGAAATGTTTTATATTTGGTCTAAAAATATACCTTATTAATGTTTTCTGTCTTTTTAAGCCGTTTATGTGCCACCAATGTTTCGTTAACGTTACTCAACTCATTAGCTCATTAAAAACTTAAAGAGAATGTTGAATCTTAACTACTTAATCCATAATTCCCATTAATAAAATAAGAACCAGATATGTTCAGCCAAACCTTTAATGCAGAAAACATTTTTTCGTCTTGCAATACTTTTACTTTTCTTCACAGCCTCAATATACAACTCTATAGCTGTTAAAACTCTCTCTAAATTCAACATTTGGAATCTGCTCACTACACGTAAATAATAACCGTCTAATTCACAAAATTTATAACAGGTTTATAAAGCTCTTATTTGACAGATTTTCCATACAAATATGTCAAATAACAGTCTTATAAGCCTGTTTTATATAGTTTTTATGAATTAGGGGGTAAAACTATTAAAAGATAAAAACACCCAATATTACACTTACAAACTTAAAAATAAGATTTACAATTTTTATAAATCCTATCAGTAAACCGATAAAAAAATAAAAAAAATTTAATTTTATTTTTAAATTATTTGATTTTTAAGTACTGTTCATACTTTTCAAATATTACAAGAATATGCGTCGCATTACGTAGGTACATATCTACGTACAATTCGTTTTCTTATTGCCTTTTACTTTTTCTAAACACACAAAATTTTCCACTAATGTTCGTTTCATGGAAATGTTCTTCTCCCACAGATGCACGCTTTGTAGGAGTAATCCCTCTTCTGATATGTCACGGACGGTCGAAAAAAACACGTTTTTCTATATAATTCAATTACATATATATTTATTAAAAACAAAACAAAAATAAAAAGAATTCACTCTTGTTAAATATTACGTCGTTGATCGTCCACGGTTGCGTACTAACTGCGAAGTTGTTTACGGGGTTGCCGTATGTGACACATAATTCAAAATTGCAGATATTATTTAATTCACAAATATCTTTTTTAAAAATTATTTTATTGATGAATTCCTCCTTCACAACTCTTCATCAACTCAACGAATGTCACTTTGTCAAACGCTTATAGCTATAGGTAGTAACCAATGCGTGTGTATACATTGTAAATACCCTGCCAGCAAATTGGTAGTCGACTACAAATAAAATCGACTTATAGTTCATCCCTGTCGGACATTGAGTAGTCGACTATTAAAATAATTAACTTTACGTAAACTTTTATGGACTAGCTTCAAATTAGCTACAATACAATCGATTTATAATAAACTTTTTGTGTACTGGCTATAAGCTAGCCGAAACGTAGTGCAGAGTTAACCCAAAATTCAAATAATAACATACACACATACACGGTAAATAACTCTTTAATTAAATTGCCTATTGTCGCATTCGTTTTAAATGTTGCGATGGCTGAGTGGGTATGTTGGCTGCTCACCAGTCTTGAGACTTAGTGGTTCGATTCCCACCAGAGGCTAACAAAAAAAAAAAAAAAAGTGGGATGAAATTTAATTTAATAAAATAAGATATTACCACTGAAAAATGTAAAATCAGCCTTGATTTGTACATTTTTTTCAGTGGGTACTGACTTTTAAGTAGCTAACTTTAAGTTAGTTGAAAAGTAATGCACAGTCAGACAATTGACTACCTCCTAGGGCATCGTAATGTTAAAATAGTCAGTCATCTCTATTAAAAATAATCTAAGTGTCAACCACCACCAGTTGTAAAAAAGTTAGCTTATAATTCATTACTAGTTAACTGAGTTGCCGGCAGGGTACAGGCATGATCGCTGCTGTTGTTTGTGCGTAGATATGTATGTGTATGCATATTTATGTATGAACATGTCAATTCAAGTTTGCAAAGAGATAGTACTATACATATGTACGTATGTATTTCTTTGTGTATTGTATCGATATAATTCCTCAAAATATTTGTAATTTATATGAAAACTAAAGAAAAATTAGTTTGATAAAAAATGAGATGCTTTTTGCAGGGTTAATGTGTCTTTATGACTGTAGATTACTGATTCTTCCACCATATCATCAGTAGAATTTAAACTATGTACATTTCGAATTTCATAGCTTAATGTGTAATGATAATTTGGTGTAAGAAACAATGAAATGCAATCATATAGACACATTCAAGAAGCCAACAATTGATAAATAGTGTTAAATTTTATTTTAACACGTCAATTCAACAATTTTCACTATTAAACGCTTATAGTTGGGTAGAGGCCACAATAAAAATATCCAATTTATAAGAGGATTATAAGCAGCATAATAAGCTATAAGTCGATTATGAATACACTTTTCTGGAATTTTGCTTACAAGTTGGTTATAACACTCTTATAATGTGTTTATGAATTAGGCTGCAAGTATTTATGTAGGAAATAGCAATATGGAGATGCTATTATGTCTGTTGTTATCAGTTGTAATAATTACTAATAATACTAAGAAGGCCACATACATGATCTAAAACGGTTCACAGGTGTCTTGTTTGGTAAAGGTGGGATCACACGATTGCCGCAATGCATCAATTTTACACAATTTTTATTGGGCTGAATTGGAGCACAATATAAAATTTGTCCCAATCAAATTGTCTGCAATCACATGATTGTCACATTTTACTGAAATTCTGTTGTCGCAAATTGCCGCAAACAATTTAGTACCAATAATTGCCGCATTATAGTCACACGATTGTTATATTATCTGAGAAACAGCTGTTGTAGCTGATGACAAACTTCGTTTTCCCAAAAAAATAAAAAATTAATTAAATGTTAAAAATATGGTTTGTTCATTGTAAAGAAAGAAAATTGGTTCGGCTCTTATTATAATGTTGTGCGGGCTGAAAACGCAAAAAAATGAATAGTAACAACAATTGAATTTTACTGATGGAAAAGCAGAAATCATGTTTGGAAGACGCGTTTAAACAATTTTTAAACTAAATAAATGTATACATATGTATGTATGTATATTATTGGCCGGCATTGTCTTCTTTGGTTGCCGCATGAGAACACAATAAATATTGGTCCATTTTTAGAATTTTTATTGGTGATTAGTTGTATGTCAAGTGTTCACACGGTTGTCGCATCAGGGTTGTATTTGATTGGGACAAATAGGAACAACATTCGTTTTGGTTGCCACATGAGCCAATAAATTGTGCTATTACACGATTGGCACACAAAATGTAACACAAATTGGTGCATTGCGGCAATCGTATATTCCCACCTTAACACATAAGAAGTTTTCAAAAGTTCATGATGTACGTATGAGCAATGTGCGTAGTGCAGGAAAAATAAACGAAAGCATTGTGTATACGTTAACAGGTATTTGCATTTAGCATTTTACATGCGCCGCAAAGACAAGGGGTGTAGCTGCCGGATTTCGTGTTTTAATTCATTTTTCTGGGCCGCATAATTTGTTCATGCAATATTTTGTTTTCACGAAATCTCAGTTAAACTTTCATTTCCTCTTATTCTGAATAGCGTAATAACAGCAAATATTTATTTAAAAAAAGTTTTAATAAAAAAATTTTTTTAATCATGTTTTAACCAGAAATCGTTAACGAATACAATTTGTTAAGGAATATGCCATTTTGGGGTACTTGCAGATGCAAAGTTAACTCACTTCCTAATAATAACTTATTATAGTAGTTGCGCAGTTGTTATCACATTTGCCTGACTATTGCAGAGTTGTGTAGGCGAAACTTAGCGAGATAGCGGAATAAACTCGGGAGCCTAATGAAGTTGAGAGGCCAGAGACTGTAAATATATATACATTTAGTCAAGTAGCTATTAACAGCAGTCTCAGTTGAACGCATCTATGCAAATTAACGACAAAAAACAAACGAACTACTTAGACTCAGGAAGCCCAAATTAAGTAAAATAATTTGAAAAGTAACAGCTCACAACTGCTGGCACATCTAAGATGCCAGGAAGTTGCGGAAGGAGGTAAAGGCAGGACATTACAGAAATGTTTATGGCAATTCTCTGCTTTCTCATAACTTCGGTCTCAAGGTGGTGGACCTTGCGATCGACTGCTAATCGAAACTTTTTGTTTTTTTTAAGAAACCACATAGTTCCTGTAGACCTATGGGTGAAAATAGAATGGCTTAGTCCTGCATAGAACGTACAACAAACTTACTTTCTATTAAGTGTATATCAGATGACTTAATAGCACCCCTGCAATTAATCTGACCTAAGCTAAATTAAACTTGAATCTGAAAACAAAATAATAAAGATAAAAATTTAAATTAAAATCTTTGAATAACTAAAACAAAAAAAAAGTCCTCACTAACTACAAATACTGTCTTCAGCGACACAACAAGTTTTTTTCCACTTTGTTGTATATTATACATAGAAATTCCCTTCGCAAATTCAAATATTGATTCTTCCAACTGAGGAAAATAAAAAATGTAAAAAGCTATATTACAAAACAAGTAAAAACCACTTTAGAACCACAATTTTATATTTTTCTTTTGCCTACAAAACGGTTTCTTAATTTATTTTTCAATTTTCCTCTCTTTAATATTGCATGACGACACCAATTGTACATTTATCATTTAATTGACTTCAAATACCTACAAATCTCCTACTCATTGCCTTCATACGAAGATAATCTTTAAAGTTGCTTTTTTCTCATCCCAGCACTTACTCTACCATATTTATGACTACTCAAACAAACACACCCGCACAAAAACTCACACACAAACAAGAATTTTAAAAGAAGAAATTTTCGGTGTAAATTTTTTATTAAATTTTTTTGTTCTCTTTTTCTTTCAGGAATCAATGAAACCAGCAATTCGTTTAGATGAGGTTTTCCTTAGTAGACATTTCGAACTGAAAAAATATTTATCTGGCTTTTTTTTTTCTTGCTTGCCGGCATATTGACAATGATCATCATGCAGGAGGAGTTTATGGCTTGTGAAGTTATAAGTTTTAAAACTAAAATAAAATAAAGAAAAAAACTATATATCTTCCGTGTTCGCTTTTTACTTTAACATTGAAGGATTTATAATTTTCCTCTCGCATTTTGATTCGAAAAAAAGTAAGTAAAATGGAGGAAAAGCAATTTCTTTTTAACGAGTGACTTTAGTGTTTTATGTGTTTGTGATTTCAATGTGTATGTATATGTATGCGAAGGTGCGGTGGTGGCGAACGTGCACTCTCTGAGTCCTTGTGCCAAGTATTAAGTTGTTGGTGGCATAAAGTTCTTTTGGATATTGCATGTGCAATATCATGATTTGACTGTAATGACATGATAAATGCGATTTTTTCACAATTCATTTTATTACTTTATTTTCGTATTCCAGTCGTTTGTAGAAAAATTAAGTAGATTTTTTTTCTATTTTTGCTTTTAGTAATTTGATGTCATTTAATTGAATCAGCTCATCATTGCCAGCAATTATCAATGAATTTATATGGATTATTGGTTGTGTGTTTGGAATAACAAACTAAAATTGACAGCAAAAAAAGAACACTTGCAAGGAATACACACGAATTAAAAAGTACTTATTGATAAAAGGATTATATATATATTATAGACGATTGATATTTAATTTATTTTAAAGTGCTTTTCCTGCTTTTATAAAATAATTTCCTAAAGTTTTTGAGGTACCAACATACTTGATTTGATTGCAGAGACATGAAAAAAAATGTTGTAATATCTTTAATGTGGCTAAAGAAAATAGAAATTTGCATTCAATTTAAAAAGCTTTTATATGAATTTAGTAAATTGAATTTCTGGCACATGTTTATTTATTTCATTTAATCAATGTAGGTTTTTCTTACTGAGTATTTACAAAAAGAACTATGAATCTAAAACTAATAATAAAACGTTTAAAAAACTATGCACTTGAATTCTCCAGAATAGGATGGATGCTTGATGCCATTTACTTTTAAATTAAAATCAAGGTGCTGATAGCGATTATTCATTTGTCGCCATAATCGCACCAAAGGGTTAGTAATGGAATAGTTAGTTCTACAAAACTCAACAATCAGTGGGACATAGTTACCGGTTTTATGACAAGGAACATTAAATTTCATCATATTAACGAGAAAATCACAGCAACTGTTTCCAATTATGATGTTAACAACAAAAGTTGCATTTAACATCGCACGTCGAGATTTTAATGCTGGTATCCCGACTAAAATGAGAGACGACTCAGACAGAACAACATGAACTCTTTCTGAACGGATTCGATGTAATGGACATGGATATTATAATTTACTTATATTCCAAAATCTGTTTGGCCAGTGTTACATAAAGTTGTTTAGTACTAACCTGTTATAAAAGCCATAACACCTTTCGCTTTATTTACTGCTGATGTTTAATGGGGAATAAAGTTCAATTTGGAATCAAGGAAAATCTCCAGATCATAAAAGTAAAAAACCAATTCGATTTGCTAAGCATAAGTAAGTAACCTCAGTATTCAAGCTACTGTAAAAGTTCATGTATTTACAGTTTTTTTTTTTAAATGCATGTCCATCGTATTCTCATTGCACCAAATAAGGCAATTATCCGGATTTTTTGAAGGTAGTTGTAATCGGAGAACTGGTTAAAACTATAAAAAATGTTAAAGCCGTGAGCATACATTAATATACTGGAGTACTGTAGTGCTATTCTGTAACTTTTAACGATCCGATAATCGTAATTTTTTTCTGCATATTTCATCGTATGCAGTAACGATTGTGTGGTTCTGTAAAATATATTTTTAGACGCACAGTGGCTGAAAATCATTTTTCATTGGCCAAAGTTCTGTAACTTTTGAACAGATCAAAATACTGAAGTATTTTTTTTTAATGGATACATATTTAGTTCGGTTTGACTCAGTTCTAATTGCATTACTTTTTGAGGACTTCTAGGTCAACGTTGAACGTTTGATTTTGTTAACTTTGGGAGTGAAATATGGGTTTATTTTTTTAATTTGCATTTTACAAAATGTAATATTTGGAACTTTATAATAATTATAACTATTTTTGTGATACTGGAATTTTATTTTTATGTTACACTCAAAAAAATTTAAGACTCAAAATATGTTTACACCAAAAGAAAAGTAAAATTAACTGGAGATTTCGCTGCTACTACAGGAAAATGTATTAGTTTTTACTGTGAAATTTGATCTTTTTAAAAAAATTTGTGTTGTATTGTGTGGTATTATTACTAGGTTGGTCCAGGATGACCTATTGTGCAACCCTTTGTCCCTCACGAGTTTAATACATCAAGAAACAGTATCAGCTCCTTTTGTGGAAGCCCTTGCCAGACCTGTGAACCCAATGTATAGGCCTGCAACAGCCTGTGTCTTCTGTGGCCTAGAGCCACACATTCAATAATCAAGTGTTCCATTGTCTCCACTTTTTCTCCGAAAAATCTGCAGGTTGCCGTACTGGATAGTCCCATTCTGTGTAGATGCTTCTTGCAGGTATAGTGGCCTGTTAGCGCCTCACACAGTGTTCTTAGATTCTTTCTATTTAGTTTTAGAGCGAGGTCGGCATCAAAGCTAAGAAATTTCTTCGAGTGTTCCAGACCCCTAGTATCGTTCCACAGTTTTCCTGTGATGGATGTTGTCCATTTTCTGATCTCCCCCTTGAGAAGGAGCTTGTTAAAGCCAAAGGATGGAGTGGGTCCAATGAAAGCCCCATTGGCTTTGAGATTAAGGAGAGTTGTTTTGTAAATGATTTAAGTAACATTAAGAAATCCCGTTACAATTTGTAGTTCCTTTTGTTTCGCTTTTATAAAAAATTATTTTCGTTCTAAGTGCGCGATTTCAGCTGTGATAAATAATAAGGAATTTCTGAGAGTAATTTCATTACAATGAAAAAAGTATATAAAGGGTTAAAGAAGACAATTTCACCTTTCTTCGTGAAATATACGTTTCTTGTTCCCTTTTGTTCCCTAGAAGTTCTATTCCACCAAAATTTAAATTTCAGAAAAATATATTAGATTCATAAGCGCCCTAATATTAAACGCTAATACGGCAACCACTTGCAACAATTAAAGGCTATTGTCCTACCAACATTTTTAAAAAGACCGCAAGCCATTATCGATGATAGCTTGCTACTAGTAATCATTTATTTTTTACAAAAAACACAAAAAACACCTTTTTATACCCTTCACATAAATGTGTAAGGGTATATATAAGTTTGTGATTCCGTTTGTAACGCATTGAAATATCCATCTAAGACCCCATAAAGTATATATATTCTGGATCAGCATCAATAGCGATTACGATTGAGCGATGTCCGTCTGTCCGTCTGTCCGTCTGTCCGTCTGTCCGTCTGTCCGTCTGTCCGTCTGTCCGTCTGTCCGTCTGTCCGTCTGTAGTCGTTGAAATACCGTTTCTGAGAAAACGGTTTGAGATAGAAACCTCATTCTTTCGCTAAAACGTGTGAAACCCCGGTAGTGGGTCTGCTATTGAAATTCAGTAAGATAGGTCCGCGGATAGCCGAGATATATTCAAAAAACCGGGTTTTGAGGGATATTTTGTGTAATTTTTGTATTCAGATTTTTTAAAAATTTTTTTTCTTAAAAACTAAACCATATCATTTTTAGTGCTCATTAAATCCTAGAAATGAAGGAATTTTTGAAATCGGCCCATATATATCCGAGATATAGCGTCTCCCGATTTTTAAAGAAATCGGCTTTATTAGCCAAATAAGACAACTTTTGGCACCGAAGATCAATCAAAATGGTATATATAGGCTACTTAGAGGCAAAAGTGGAAAATTTTTCCACATCGGCCCATATACACTCGAGATATAGCGCCTCCCGTTTTCTCAAGAAGTCGGCTCTAAAAGCCAAAAAAAAACAACTTTTGGTATCAAAAATCGATTAGAATGGAACATATAAGGTGTTTAAAAGCAAAATTGGAAAATTTTTGAAATCGGTCCATATATATCTGAGATATAGCGACTCCTGATTTTTCAAGAAATCCGCTCTTTAAGCCAAATAAAGCAATTTTTGGCACTAAAAATCAATCAGAATGGTACATATAGACTATTTAGAGGCAAACGTGGAAAATTTTGGACATCGGCCCATATACACTCGAGATATAGCGCCTCAAGTTTTCTCAAGAAGTCGGCTCTAAAAGCCAAATAAAACAACTTTTGGTACCAAAAATCGATCAGAATGGTACATATAAGGTGTTTAAAAGCAAAATTTGAAAATGTCTGCAATCGGTCTATATATACCTGAGATATAGCGTCTCCCGATTTTTCAAGAAATCGGCTCTATAAGCTAAATAAAACAACTTTTGGCACCAAAAATCAATCAGAATGATACATATAGGTTAGTCAGAAGCAAAACTGGAAATCTTTTTGTCATCGGCCCATATATGTTCGAGATATAGCGCCTCCCGATATCTCAAGAAGTCGGGCCTGGAAGCTAAACGAAACAGTTTTTTGCACTAAATATTTGTCGGAATGGTACATACAGGCTGTTTAGGGGCAAAATTAGAAAATTTTTGGACATCGGCCCATATGCACCCAACTTTTGGTACCAAAAATCGATCATAATGGTACATACATATGTATATAATATTATATACATATGTATATAATATTATATACATATGTATATAATATTTGCGATCATGTATGAATGTATGTATGTATGTATGTATGTATGTATGTATGTATGTATGTATGTATGTATGTAGATACGTTTGTATGCATGTAGGTATGTATGTATCTACATACATATGTATGTATGCATGCAAGTATGTTAGCATAAACAATTTTTTTGCTTTGGTGTAAAAATGTGTATGTATGTACATACATATGTATACACGAGCTTGAAAATGAAAGTGATATAAAGAATTGTTGAAAAAAGGGTACGCAATGAAATTCTTTTAAACAATTGCGTCTTCAAATTCATTCACACAAAAAATCATTTTGGGTTTCCCTACGTACTTACATATGTACATACACACACACATGTGTATGATGATACGCAATAGATCATCAACAACGTGCGCAAGAAAAAAATAATTTTGTAAAAGCAAGCAATGTAAATATGTATGTATGTATATATGTATGTATATAATCATTGTTTTATGGAACACACTGAAAATATTCAATAATAAAGAATTTATTTTAGAGTTTTCTATTATAGATACATACATACGTACATAAGTAAATTGAAAAGCAAATCACACTTAATGGCAATGTTTAGCATTATAATTCAAAAATAATGCAATTATATGCAATTTTTTGTTATATAAATTTTACTATAAAGTTAACTGATAAATAATTAAGAAATACATTTTGCTTTTCTTTATTTCATTGATATTAAAAAGAATTGGTGTCACCCAGTGGTTGAACTTGAGCATATTAGGAATTATTTAAATAAAAGTTTTGCAGCCTGTGTTAAATCCCGGTAGTGGATCTGATATTGAAATTCAGAAAAAATCGGCCCATTTAAAAGGCAAATAAAACAACTTTTCGCACCAAAAATCAATCGAAATGTATGTACCATTGTGAAGGGTATTTAAGATTCGGCCCAGCCGAATATAGCACTCTTACTTGTTCTGAAATTAAAAAAGAAAAGTTTGACAGCATGCCACGCCCACAATTATCAATAGCTAAACCTAATTTTTTGGGTGCCTTAATATAGATATACATACTAGCTCCAAAATGGCGAAAAAGTTTTAAAAATCGGTGACAAAAAAATTTTACTTTTGGCCAATGAAAAACGATTTTCAGCCACTGTGCGACGGTGAGCAGCTGTGTTTTGGAGTACATTTGGATTAAAATGTTGTTAAGTTTTAGCAATATTATTATTTAATTTTTCATAAGAAAAGTGAAATAAGTTGTTAATGTTTTGATTTATTTGCATACATTTTATACTCAAAGTACACTTTCCCGGTTAAATAAACAACAAGCAAATATTGGTCGTTAAAATATTAATAATGGGCAGTAAAAGTAACAGCTGATTTTAGTCGACAGCAAATATTGTTAAAAAAAATTTTACTGAGTATCGAGCTCAATAATGTATCGTTATAAATATTTATTTTAACGATGCGATTATCGTAATAAAAGTTACAGAAACCAGGCCCTGACAGACACTAGGCAGATCATTTACAAGTAAAGAAAACAGCAGGGTCCCAGATGACTGCCTTGCGTATGCCTAATTTAGCACAAATAGGCTAAGGATATACTTTTATTTACAAGGATAGTTTGCTTACTACCTACAAGATAAGACTTCTCCCTGTTTAAAGTCATTGATGACAGTGTATTCGCAAGCAGCACTGGCGAGTAATTCTATAAGTATAAGAAATTCGTTCCACTTTATTAATTGATGTAATAGCTGAATTGGTAGAGTGGCTGGGCTGGCAGTAAGTAGTTAGGCTCCAGGTTCACATCGGCAAAGAGAAAAAATTATTTATAAATTAAGAGGAAGTAGGGAGGAATATTTCAGCTACGAGTTTGGGATTAAATAGTCTTCAGCAACATCAAATCAAGTACATAATCAGTCATCGCACTCAAAACAAATTCAATCCTTCACTACCTAAATCAATTCTAAGCAGTGTCGAAAATTGGTAAGAACCAATGTTCTGAAACCAAGAACGGCATGCTTGTTTTTACGTACACATTTTAGCCATATTCAACCCAAAACCAGGATTGGATACGGCTAAAATCTATCCGAAGCTAAGATTAAATGTCGCTAAAAATAAGTATTCAGCGCTTCAAATAAGCGCAACACTATTGATTTAAGGAAATCAATCCGTACTTTCAGCACTTCTGACACCGCCTGGGCTTGATTTAGATACAAATAGATTGAATTGTCTTTCCAGTACATTCATTACTTCACAGCTCCTTTTGAGACCTACGAAAAACCTTCTAACAAAATGAACGTTTTTCAAAACATCAATATTTTGTCATTTTATTATTGTCAAGGGGAATAAAAAACGATATGCGTGCGTATTTCGGCGCTTTAAAAGTTTGCCTCTTTAAAATTATACTTGTAATGTAGAAAATCATGTGTTATATAGATTATAATTTCTGGAAAACAGTCTGTTAACGAATAGAAGTAATAACAAAATCTACCGGAGAAAAGAAAGTATTACAAAGTAAAGTGTTTTGTTTTCATTCGGAATATAGAATCTGTCCAGTCGCCGCAGCCCAGACAAATACATTTTTCTTTTATTTTTCTTTTCTTTGTTATTAGAATATTTTAATTTAATTGGTCAGCAACCAATCTATACAAATATATATCAAATTATCATTTTAATTTTACAATAAGCTGTACTTGCATAAAAATAAGAATACATCGAGTTTACAAAGTCATCAACAATGCAATTATGCAACTTAAAACAACTTGAAGAAATTTTGTTAAAATTTCTTTTCGTACACAAACAACAACCAAAAATGTTATTCAATGTACCATATAAAATTCCCAGTGCTTAAGAATTCGAAATATTCTCAAAAATCTATTTGAAACTTTTTCCTCTCTGATAGTCAAACAATATTAAAACATAATTATAGGCTTATTCTGCATAAGTGCATCTTGCTTCTCCGTCTATTTCATAACCTCAATATTTCCACACAAAAAAAAAAAACAAAATTGTAATGGAATAAATTTGGTATTGATTCTTTTGTTACTCATAAATTCTTTATTATTAAATTGCTTTATTTGAAGTTCACTTTTCACTAGAGTACGGCAAAGAGCAGAAAAAAAGAGTAATAAGTTACACTCAAGCACACAAATTTTATTTTCCTATTTTTGTAAATGAATATACTTTTTCTCAAAAAACTTTTCAATACAATACCATAATTTAACAACAGCTGCATTATAAACTTTTAATGATGCCACCAAACGCCATAGAGCAATAACAGCAGTGAAGCAGCACTGTGCCACATCATCATAATAATCATACTACTCATAGTTCTGCAAGTTTCTTACTGCTAGATGTTTTATGGAGGTTCAGTTTTTCGAAGCCATGGGGAGTAGACTGCAAAAAGAAATCCCAAAATAAAATTAACGAAACATATACTTGTGTAATAAAAAAGGAAATGAAATATAAACTTAAACAAAGCAAATTACAAAAGAGCTTCAAGAAAAGGATATTTTTCAAGGCGCAAAGTAAAGAAGTGGTAGAAATGCTTTAATAGTCTGAATACAGCAAAACTGGAATGTAATGACTTGAAAAGCTGAATGTTGAAAACTTTTGATGCCGAAATGAGCGGTTTTATTCTGCATAAATATTTATTATTTTTGAAATAAAATGACGTAAAAATATGCTTGGGGTAACCATATTCGGAGAAGAATATAATAATAAATTAAAAATGTTCATTTTTGGATAAAGCACTGACAGGAACAATAATATTTTAAAGAATATTAAGTTCCTTAGTCAAGGTTAGACATACTGGGATTTAACTACAGTAGTTTTCCAATTTAGCGAACATTCGATTTAGTGAACATCGCATATAACGAACACAAAAATTTTCTTTACTGAATACCTTATAGAACGAACAAAAAAACTTTTTATACCCATCACATAAATGTGTAAGGGTATATATAAGTTTGTGATGCCGTTTGTAACGCATTGAAATATCCATCTAAGACCCCATAAAGTATATATATTCTGGATCAGCATCAATAGCGATTACGATTGAGCGATGTCTGTCTGTCCGTCTGTAGTCGTTGAAATACCGTTTCTGAGAAAACGGTTTGAGACAGAAACCTCATTCTTTCGCTAAAATGTGTTAAACCCCGGTAGTGGGTCTGCTATTGAAATTCAGTAAGATCGGTCTTACCGGGTTTTGAGGGGTATTTTTTGCAATTTTTTTATTCAGATATTTGAAAAAAAATGTTTTCTTAAAAACTAAGCCATATCATTTTTAGTGGCCATTAAATCCTAGAAATTAAGGAATTTTTGAAATCGGCCCATATATATCCGAGATATAGCGTCTCCCGATTTTTAAAGAAATCGGCTTTATAAGCCAAATAAAACAACTTTTGGCACCGAAGATCAATCAGAATGGTATATATAGGCTAGTTAGAGGCAAACGTGGAAAATTTTTCCACATCGGCCCACATACTCGAGATATAGCGCCTCCCGTTTTCTCAAGAAGTCGGCTCTAAAAGCCAAATAAAACAACTTTTGGTATCGAAAATCGATTAGAATGGAACATATAAGGTGTTTAAAAGAAAAATTGGATAATTTTTGAAATCGGTCAATATATATCTGAGATATAGCGACTCCTGATTTTTCAAGAAATCCGCTCTTTAAGCCAAATAAAACAACTTTTGGCACCAAAAATCAATCAGAACGATACACATAGGTTAGTCAAAAGCAAAACTGGAAATTTTTTTGACATCGGCCCATATATGTTCGAGATATAGCGCCTCCCGATATCTCAAGAAGTCGGCCCAGGAAGCTAAACGAAACAGTTTTTTGCACTAAAGATTTGTCGAAATGGTACATACAGGCTGTCCAGAGGCAAAATTAGAAAATTTTTGGACATCGGCCCATATACACCCCAGCTAACGCTCCTCACGATTTTCCAAGAAGTCTGCATTAAAAGCCAAATAAAACAACTTTTGTATGTATGTATGTACGTATGTATGTATGTATGTACAGTATTGGGCAAAACCTAAGAAACGCTGCTTGATTTAACTACCAGGTGTCCCCATACGAAAAGTTGCAATTAGCTATAACTCTCGAACCCTAAAAGATAGAAAGCGGAAATTTGCACAGTGTATGTATTAATAGATGCTCTACAACAACAAATGCTAAAGACATCAACAATTTGAAAACGTCCAGGTGTCCACATACAACCTAAAGTAACAATTAGCCGTGGCTGCAAAACTGTAAAATACAGAGAGCTGAAATTCGCACAATATATGTATTTACATGTGCGCTACAACAACAAATGCTAAAAACAACAACATGTCGAAAACTACCAGGTGTCCCTATACAACGTAAAAAACATTAGCCGTAACTTTCAAACTGTAAGAGATGAAATGTGCACAATATATATACTCGCATATGGCCTACAATAACAAATGCTAAAAACAACAACAAATCGAAAACTACCAGGTGTCAGTGTATGTATTCCCAGATGCCTTACTGCAGCCCGCAGCAAATTACAACAAAAACAACAAGTCGAAAATTACAAGGTGTCCACATACAACATAAAGTAGTTGTAAAAACAGAGAGATTAAATTTATAAAGTGTACATATGTATTCACATACGCCATTCCCCTGCCAGCAAATTGGTAGTCGACTACTAAAATAATTAACTTTACGTTAACTTTTATGGACTAGCTTCAAATTAGCTACAATACAATCGAAACGTAGTGCAGAGTTCACTCAAAATTCAAATACTAACATACACACATACACGGTAAATAACTCTTGAATTAAATTGCCTATTGTCGCATTCGTTTTAAATGTTGCGATGGCTGAATGGGTTAAGTTGGCTGCTCACCAGTCTTAAGGCTTAGTGGTTCGAATCCCACCAGACGCTAACAAAAAAAAAAAAAAAATAGGATGAAATTTAATTTAATAAAATAAAATATTACCACCAAAAAATTTAAAATCAGCTTTGATTTGTAAATTTTTTTCTGTTGCTACTGACTTTGAAGTAGCTAACTTTAAGTTAGTTGAAAAGTAATGCAGCGTCGGACAATTGACTACCTCCTAGGACATCGTAATGTTAAAATAGTCAGTCATCTCCATTGAAAATAATCTAAGTGTCAACCACCACCAGTTGTAAAAAAGTTAGCTTATAATTCATTTCTAGTTAACTGAGTTGCCGGCAGGGTCCATATATACATTACACATACATACGTACGGAACCCTAAGCCAGCCTCGTACTTGACTTCATTTATTATAGTCTAAAGCAGCTTCAAAGCTTTTAATATTTTTCTGTTTTCATTTTTGAAAATCTACGCCAATGTGAACACAGTATTTTTTAATTTGAATATTAAAATACTAATTCGACTTAGTTCTTGCCTGATTTACATGTTCAATAGAAATAATTTATATTTGCACAAAATCCCTGTTTGAACGCAAACTCAATCACACTGCTACAGCTGTTCGTAGTTCTGACTATGATAATATTCCAAGCGGTATTGGTTTGAAATGAAGCAGAAAATGCGATTTACTTTTGTTAATTCGATTAGTTGTGACAAGATGAGAAAATTTTTAAATTTATAGAATTGTATAAACGTACAGATGTGTGTATGTATGTATATTATTTTCTTTAATAGTATTGGCCTTGTACTATTTAGCTGCCATTGTTGGAACTGCTGCCACCGTTGCTGCCGCTGTCGATGTCGTTGTCGCTGCTGTTCTTGTCTTTGTTGTGAGCAGGAAATTGTAGCTGCAATAATAATAATAATAATAATGTGGTGACAATGTCACGTAATTGTTAAAAGTAAAAGAAATGACAAAGTTATTTGAAAAGTAAAGCGAAAAAAGGGAAAACTAATACAAGCCATAAAATGAGAAGCAGAAGGAATTGAGGGCATAATTTATGGCATAAAGTTTAATACTTCGTATTCGTTTAAGTTGACATTTGCATACTGTAATAGGAAAATAGTAAGTACTTCATGTATATTGTGGCTTAACTTATAGGCAAGGAACTTGTTCACTCTTATTTTTCCGTCTTTTTCAGAATTTATATGAGAAACTTTATAATCTTTTACTTGACGGGAAAATTTAATATATGTATGTTGTGTGTGTATGTTCTGCTGTCGACATACATAAATACACAAAGATTTTTCATAATGCTGTTATGTTTAATCAAGTTATTAGAAATCATTGGGTTATTTTGATTTAAAATAAAATCATATTAAAGAAATACTAAAACATTAATTGTCAAAATGATTTGAATAAGTATGGAAAACCAACAACAGCTGAACTTAGAAATGATGATTTGCATATAACAAGATAAAAGTACAAATTTGACTGCTTCAATAAAAGGTTTTTTTTTCCAAAAGTTTGCAATAAATTCTTAATGTTGAGAATATTTTCACATTAATCTCTCACAATTTTAATTCTAATTAAAACAAAAAGTTTTTCTAGAATTGGCTTGATTTTTTATTATGATATATGTAAGAATCTACGACAATTATTTATGTGCAATTAACAACTGTTATAAAGCATAATCGGGGCCATAATTTCCAAACCCACCAGTATTGCTAGCAAAGTCGATTTTACGTTGTCAGTCTGTAGGCAGTTGAAATTCCATTTATGAGAAAACTACGCAGCTCAGAAGAAAATTTATTTGATGTAATACTGTTTATATATTGTATTGTGTTTGCTATTGAATTCGATTAAAGTCAGTTCTAATCAGGAATAATTTTCTCAAAAAGTTGGGGGCTGTACGCGAGTCATAACAAGTTCATGCGCCTCAAAGTTGATATTGTAGCAAAAAATGCTAATTTAGAGCAAAAACTTAAACCTTTTGACATCGGTTCGTACATAGCCCAGATATACGTATGTAGTATAAATTGATTTTTCAAAAAGGGCTTCTAGGCTAGCTGAAACAATTGTTGGTACCAAAAAGAAGATGCAGAAATAAAGTGAGCTTTTAGTAAGCAAAAAACAAACAAAAATTTTTGGACATCGGATCATGTATAGCCGAAATATATCTAAAGCCGATTTCTCAAGAAGTTGTATGCGAACTTAAGCTAGTTTTAGTGCGAATAAAAACGGTTTTATAAAAACATATTTATGGTCATAAAAATTAAAGCTTTTGATATCGGTACATATCTGAGGCATATTGAAAACCAATTTCTCGAGAAGTTGGACATATAAGCGAATTTAAACAAGTTTTGGTGCCAAAAATCCGACCTTATTATTTTATTATAATTTTTGGTGCCACAAAGTTGTTGAAATAATAAAACAATTGTACAAAACACAAAAACCGGTGTTCATGTAAAATAAAATATTGTGCTAATGCGTTTTAAAACAAAAGTTTCAGGTAAAACTTGTACTAAAATGTGTCTCAGCAACATTTTAACTTTTATGAATACCAACGAAAAACTGTTCACAAGGGATTATACACATCGGATCTGATCTGGGTCAGAAGTATTGATTGTGAAGGGTATGTAAGATTCGGCCCCGCCAAATACAGCAATCTTGCTTATTTTACTTCGTTTTCTTTCAATATGTAATGTTGCTAAAATTGTTATGGAAAAATTGTACTGTATTTTTGATCATAACTTACAGTCACTTCATAACACACAACAAAGCTCACTACCGACGAGCTAATATTTAGATGGGCATGGCATGTGATCGCAACTAACGTTAATTCGCACACATGTCAATATTTATGAAATCGTATTCTTGCCAATATGTAATAGAGATGTGCAGTTGTCGTGAAATTTTAGAAAAATCAAGCGTGAGTGCATGAGCTTGAATTAAAATTAAAATTTCGTGCGCGATAGCGCGTGAATACCATTTTAAGGCAGCTCGTGACATTTAAGGATATTTCGAGAAAAATTTGGGACACAAATTTTTTTAAAAGTCACTCATTTTTACTTTAATTATTTTTCAATGCAGTTTATTTCGGCTAAATTTCTGAACATGCAATGTAAATTAGCCTGGATCGATTTGTATGGAAGGAAAAATATTGTAAAAAAAATTGTTAGGGGAAATACTTCTGACTTTTTCCAACATTTGTGGCCGCAATAACACGGCGCATGTTGTCTTCCAAATGGTCAAGCGTTTGTGGCTTATCCGCCGCACAGAAACTAGTCTAGCGGTGTTAAATCACAAGATCTTGGAGGCCAATTCACAAGTCCAAAACGTGAAATTAGGCGATCACCAAACGTGTCTTTCAATAAATCGATTGTGGCACGAGTTGTGTGACATGTTGCGCCGTCTTGTTGAAACCACATCTACTGGACATCATGGTTATTCAATTCAGGAATGAAAAAGTTAGTAATCATCGTTTTTGACGAAGTACGGACCAATGATTCCACCAGCCCATAAAGCGCACCAAGCAGTCAGTTTTGCTGGATGTAACACTTGAGGATTAGTTTCACTCCAAATACGGCAGCTTTGTTTGTTGACGTAGCCATTCAACCAGAAGTACGCTTCATTGCTAAACAAAATTCGCTTGTGAAAATCGGGAACAATGGCAATCTCGTTTTGGGCCCATTCGACAAATCTACGCCTTACTTGATGATCGGTTGGCTTCAATTCTTGAATTGCCAAACCAAACTGAGAATAAATCGGTCGCCATCTTGAACAGTAATTCTAACTTAAAGTTCTATATATCTAAAAAAACACCCTTTACTAATGAATATTGCTTTTTCAAAAGATATGAATGAAACCTTTTTTTGTTTTATTAATAAAACTTAGCTCCTTGAAAGCATAAGCCTTATGACATTAAGGTTATTTATTTATGTATTTATTTATTTATTATTCTATTTGCCTTAGAATTAAAATTAAAAGCTAATATTTTTAGGAATTAGCACAAAATTGTGTTTAGTTATTTTAATCTTCTTACGTGTTTTAACATAACAGCATAATTACATACAATAATTCCATAAATTACGCAGAAGAATGTACGCAACTGCAGAATATAAAAAGGATAGGCCATATAAAATTTATAAGGCTACGTTTAGGTCACACTAAACTTAACTTTGCCCCAATATATAACCCGAATTTTGCGCTTCCTTGCCAATGCAACACACCCCTCTATACCTACATACACCATTTTCTCTGCAAATGTCATAAGATCCAAACTATTAAACATGAAATATTTCAGCATTCAAGCCCACTGATGTGCCCTTCAAATGCTACACCTTCCAATTTATCGTTGATAATTGAATATCTTAAAAAGACTCACCCCCTAATTCATAAAAATTATTTCAGGTTTATAAGACTCTTATTTGACATATTTGTTTGGAAAGTCTGTCAAATAATAAAATATTTATTATGAATAAGACCCTCAATATATAATGCAATATAATATAACTTTACAACATACATATATATAAACATTAAGGCTAAAAAGCATGGGTTGTTAAGAATAACTGAATTGTTAGAAGAGCAAACTATGATATTTATATATGATGTATATGAGAAGAGCTCTTCAGTTCTGCATGATCAAATGTGGAAAGATTTTATGAATAAGTATTACATAATATATTAATATTATGGCCCTTAGGAATTATGAAAAAAATTTTAAAAAAAGAACATACCATAAGAAATAAACTTTCCCCCAGTTTTAGCATAAAGTGGTTGCTGATGAATTAAACACACGGCTGTTAATAACAAACATTCAATTATTGTTGCTTAATAAATACTTATTCTCTTCCTCTTATTACGGCATATGCTGCAATTTCCGCAGACTGTGGCACTAATTGCTACACTTATACCTATTATTATGGAAAACATAAAAATGTTCACTTTTACTTTATCTAAAACCTTCGTTGTCATATTTATGCATGTAACTGAAACATACTCAACTAATGGTGTGGAAAAAACAGCAGTTTCTTATGAAAATGAGCATCATCTGCTTCATCACGCACAAGAAGAATAACTTTATGTAATTTCTAATACTTATATTGTCTTTAACAATATTTGCGCACAATTAGTAAAAAAGAAAACTTTTATTTCTTTGGATTATGTTTCAAAAAATATAAAAAAAAAATAAAAATAAGGAAAAAGAGAAAAGAAAACTTAGACATACTGGGAATATATGTTGTACAAGAACATTTACGAATAAAGACATTCTCATAAATGTATTTCTACAAGGATATTCACTAATTATGGGTTTCCGCTGAACAAAGTTTAAGAAAAAGGAAGTACACGTACGAAGATATATAGATATCTGAAAGCAGTTACTTATACATACATACATACATAACTGTGCATACTCGTATACGCATACATATGTATTCTTACGGAAAGATATAGTACATAAATATAATCTCAAACACGCATTTATTTCTTTACATGAATAGTTCAACAAATCGCTAACGTAGGCAAACTCAGAATTGTTTTTTTTTTTTCATTTCTATTATTATTATTTATTATTTATAAGTGGCCATGAAATCCACCCCGACAGCAGGTGACACCACTTCATGTATGTGTACAGGAAGAAGCAGCCATGCGGGCTATCAACATCTATGGAAGAGAGGAACTGAAGGAAGGTAACCTTATTGGTCATCTAACGATCCTGAGGGGATTCAGAGACGTTTTGCATATGCCTCGGTCGAGTGATCACATGGATCCCATACTCTGCTTCGGTAGAAAGTATGGGGTCTTCTTTCCTACGAGGGAGGAGTGGTGCTCAAACCCAATATGGCTACGAGATGACTCACAAAAATGGTACACTGATGGATCCAAGTCGATCCATGGAGTGGGAGCGGGTATAGTGGGGCCTAGGGCACGCAGGGCAGTAACCCTTAGCAGGGACACCACAATTTTCCAGGCGGAATTATATGCTATACTGGGAGCTGTAGAGATACTACCCGAAAGGAGATACACAGGAGTCAAAATCAAGATACTCTCCGACAGCCAGTCGGTACTCAAGGCCCTGAGTGGCTATTCGTTCACATCCAGGACAATACTGGAATGTCACGACCGGCTAAATGAACTGGCCACTCACAATCAGATTACTCTGATATGGGTGCCAGGTCATGAGGGGCACAAGGGTAACGAATTGGCTGATACCTACGCAAAAAGGGGAGCCAATGGGGCTTTTATTGCACCCACTCCATCTTTTGGCTTTAATAAGCTACTCCTCAGGGGGGAAATCAGAAAATGGACAACATCCATCACAGAGAAACTGTGGAATGACACAGACACAGGGTTCTGGAACACTCGAAGAAATTTCTTAGCTTTGATGCCAAGAGAGCGGATCTCGCTCTAAAATTAAATAGGAAGAATCTAAGGACACTGTGTGGGGCGCTAACAGGACACTATACCTGCAGGAAACATCTACACAGAATGGGACTATCCAGCACGGCAACCTGCAGATTTTGCGGAGAAGAAGAGGAGTCAATGGAACACTTGATTACTGAATGTGTGGCACTTGGCCACAGAAGATACAGGCTGTTGCAGGCCTATACATTGGGTTCACAGGACTTGCAAGGGCTTCCACAGAAGGAGCTAGTACTGTTTCTTGATGTATTAAACTCGTGAGGGAAAAGGGTTGCACAATAGATCATTATTGGGCGCAGTGCAAAGGGCCATCCTGGACCAACCTAGCATTAATAATAATAATAATAATAATTTATTAATTTTTTTTATTTAATATAATAATAATAAATTTCATTTCTAAATATGTCAATATAATAATTCTGCATCTGTACAATAAATTTATTACTCTATATCCATATTGATGTATATACCAGCTGACCCACTCACGCGTGTTGCTCTGGCCTTGAAATCATCTAATACTCTATTCGAAACTGCGAAAAAGATTGAGCAACATTAATGTTTCCATAAGGAACATCAGACACGTAGATAAAGTTCCATAATTCGTGCATTTATGTATGCAATTGAATGGTGGTGTTCTTAGTATAAGTATGCTATGTTGTTTCTCATTTGCTAACCTAGCCCATATGTTCCAAATTGTAGTTTCATGAGAAATTGATGGAACTCTGTCACAGAAAAAATTAATAAAACTTCTGAAACCATTCAAATGGTTTCATTAACAAAAATCTTTAATTGTTTTTATTTTCCATTATTTTGTTTAAAAATTTGTTAAGCAACAAAATTTGTTTAAAAAAAATGTTTAAACAAAATAATAGAAAATAAAAACAATTAAAGACTCCTGACGATGCTAACAGATTGTTACATCGAATAATAAAGAAAGAAAAATATAAAGACCTAAAGCTTTAAAAAATATTGTTGTCAATTTTAACAATAAAGGTCAAAATTATAGATAAAATAATATATTTTAACGTATAGTTCATATGATCTTTTCTTTTATTTTAATAATAAATTTAATTTTAAGGACCAGAGATACAGGGATATTAATACTCAGAAGACAGCATTATCTTCTCATTGTGCTAGATCAAATCATTATCCTCATTTTGAAAATGTTTCAATATGGAAAACAGAAAATAATTATAAGAAACGTTTTATGTTAGAAATGTTAGAGATTATTAGTACTCCAATATCACGTAGAATGAATTTTAAAATAGATACAGAGAATGTAGCACAGAATTATAGATATTTAGTCAGTAAGAAATTAAATTTTACATAATGTGAAATGCAATATTATAAGTATAATGTTAAAGCAATTAAAAAAAAAATGTACATAGTTCTATGAGTGACATTTGTTCCTTAAAATTTAATTTAATACACAACATTTTGAGATATTAACAAAACAAATGTTAGCCGTAGAATTATTATTATTTGGTTTGAATATGTATGAGTTTTTCATTAAGGTGTAAATATATTAAAATACATTTTTCTTTGTGTTCAAATTAGCAAAACGATTTTCTAAGAATAATCATATTTTATATTTACAATTTGGAATATTATTGAAATTATGTTTAATTCGAACTGAAATTTATATTTGAATTCAAACCGATAGTTTTAAGTTACAACCGTGTTACCGACAGAAAGTGTAACATTATTGTAAACATGTAAGAAAAATTAACATTCGAATTATTTACAGACACTTTTGTCAAATCTAAGCGCCAAAATTATTGTAAAAAACTGAACGAAAAGAGCCTTCGTGGTAACTATAGAATGAAATTTCTGGCACTTCTTATAACACACTTAAGCTAAAAGGTGAGCATCCTATGCTTCACAAAATAAAGCAACTTATTTCTAAGACCTGAAAATAATATCTTTTTTTCTATCTCAACGCATGTGTGTATGCATAAATAATATCATATCACGGAGATATATATTATTACTTATAAATTGAGACGAACATAGCAGCATTGAGGCTTCAGCCAGTCTCTCCACTTGTGAGACAAAATTTTGCTACCGAAGTTTGGCCAAACATTCGAGTAGAAATTGTACACTTTGAGTTTAAAAATTTTTGAATTTTTGAATTTTGAATTTTTATAACTCAAAACTTTTTTCATTGTTTTTTAAAATAATATAAAAAAATATTCCTGAAGAAGCCAAAAAATTGTGGGCGAAATATTGAAATAAATATATTTGTTTTGTTACAAACATTTTTATAAAAAGATCTTAAGCCTTAAGATCTTAATCCTTAAGAAGTTGGACCTGGACGCACGCGAGAATGGAGGCAGTTAAATCTGCAGTAGACAAAGCGGGCCCGACGGGGAACTAGCAGACGGAGAGTGGCAGATATAGCCCAAGTGAAGGGAGCCACACTGAAGTAATACGAGAGTAGTTCCAGTGTGGATGATTCCCATGGTAGATGGGGGGGGGGGGGGGGGCGGTTTTAGTTGGTAGTCTTTCGAGGAGTCCAACATCGCCTGTTGTGAAGAGTGACGACCTGGCAGGCATGCGTAAAAGCATTTCCCCTCCCCAATCCGCAAAAAAAAAAAAAAAAAAAAAAAAAAAAAAAAAAAACTGTGGACTTTAATTTGAATTACAAATTTATAAAGTGTAATGCATTATTTTTGGGACATAGTGAACAAAATATGTACTTTTGTAATCAGAAGTGTAGGTACTTGCAATTACGTTTTCTGATCACTAAGTACCGGTAGGTAAAGTTTCTGGTGGCATACATACGTATCAAATGATAAATTTATTTATTTATTTATTGAAAACTTAAAATAATAAATTATAATTAAGTTAAGGCGATGGTGAGCACTAGCAGCAGTGGCCATCGGCTCATTTTGTATAAAGTGACTGTTTAATTCTACTTTGTAATTTTTTGGATTTTTGTAGAGGTTTATATAAATATGTACATACATTTATTTTGCTTTTAGATTTTGTCGTATATATTTAGCTGTTTTAAAATATTAATAAAGTTATTTAGATTTTCTTTTGATGGATACGATAATATGCTAGTGAGGGAAGTGTGACTGTTATTACATATAATTTTTATATAAATACATTCATTAATTATATGATTCATTGACATGATGGAAGCTGCACAGAAGGCACAAATTATGGGTGGGCGATTTTCCATAAGATTGTTGTATAGTGTAATCGTACAAGCACATCATGTACTCTCTTATAATTACTCTCATTATATCTATGTATAAGACTGATTGTAACTATTATACTTTTTAATGAATAAGGAGTCAGTCGTTTCTGATTGATAATATAGAACACAACAAAGATGTTGGTGCGTTAGACGACTATGACCCAGTCTCATTCTGATGAACGATTGAAGATTCCTTTTGTAGAGGTGTGAATAATTGTTCCATTCAAGTTTTTGTTTATTAGAGTAATATTTGTGTATTGTTGTGTATATTGAGGATTTGTTTTGTATATTTTCCATTATAAGGGGCTGCTTCGTTGCGTCTTTAGTTGCTGCATCTGCCATTTCATTTCCGGTTATTTTTGAGTGTCCAGTAGTGCTATTCAGTAACTTTTATTACGATAATCGTATCGTCAAAAAATAATTATAGCGATATTTTATCGAATTTGCTATTCAGTGGCACTTTTTAACGATATTCGCTGTGGACTACAATCAGCTGTTGCATTTTGTAAAATATCTTCGATATTTAGCCGACAAAAAATTTCTTGTTGTTTATTTTAACGACACATTATTGTGTTTTGTTGTACTTTGTGGTGTTTTGTTTTGGAAATGGGTTTTGAATATTTGTCGTATGATTTTGCAAGAGATGAGCATGGTTTTGACCCTCCAACAGTTGATGGGCGTACTCTTCGGGACTTGAACAATCCTTTTGAGTTGACAATCGCTGAGTTCCATCCAATCATCCATAAGCCGTTGCATTTAAAATATATTGCAGGGCGCGAAACAAATTGTTTTTTTTCTATTCCTCTTCATGGTTTTCGCTTCTTTTGACATTTTGTGGGCAGAGTTGCGATATGAAATGAATTTGGGAGAATAGAAAACTATCGATATATACTATCGTTAAAAATAAGCTACAGAATGAAACTATTGTTACTGCAAGCGACAAAATGTATCGACGAGAACAACGATTGTCGGATCGATAAAAGTTGCTGAATAGCACTACAGGTAACCACATGAGTTTAATTTTATTAGGAAATCGGCTAAGGTTATCTCTTATTTCACATATTATGTCTTTGTTATTTTTTGAATTTTGTATTGCAGTAATGCAGGACTTGGAGTCCAAACAGATAACATATTGAAAACGCTTCTTTTTTATCCATTTAGGATTGCCATTGCTTCCACTATAAAAATGGAGTTGCTTTCATCGAGCAAACTTTAATGGATGGTATGTAGATTATTGTCTATTATCGCATATGAGACTCCATTTTCTGATTTTGAACCATCGGTGTAACAGAATAGCCAACCTGTGTTTGTATATTCCACTTTTTTGTGTGAAAAGAGGGATTTGTAAGAGTATATTGTTGTGGTTTGTCTTGAGAATACCATTAGAGATGAGTCAATACTGTCAAATGATAAAAATTGCATAAGACAGATCTATTTTGTACCTTAGGGTGACCTATTTTATTACTTAAGGTCTAAAAAAATAGACCTTAATGCTTTCTGTCTTTTTCCAGCCGTCTATATGCCGCCGACATTTCGTTGCTGCTAAGCAACTCAAAGGAAGACTTCAAAAATCTGAAAAGAAAGTTTGAAACCCAACTACTTATTCCAAAATTCTCATGAACAAAATGAGAATCAGAAATGCTCAACCAAACTTTTTATTTTAGTTACATTTTCTACTTTATGCTAACTGCTTTTAATATTAACACAATGTTTTTTATTTCATATACACTCATAGAAAAACCATTATAGCTATGATGTATTTTAACATGAATACGATGACAAAAAACATCGTTTTTGACCCCATGACACTTTTCATCACGGTGATTTCAAAGGTGTTCTAATTGTTATTAGCGATAAATATAATAATTATTACATCAATGCCATGTCATTCTGACACCGAAGCCATGATTACTCGTACGTCAATATGGTGAAACTTTAACTTCAGAGACATGACCAATTGAAATATATGCAATGACAATGTATTATCAATACACTGACAAACTAACATCAGCTAAACGACAACTTCGATTGAATTTGATGTTAAAAACTCATCTATCCGATGATATACTAACATTACAGAAATTACTTCAACTAAAAGATTATTCGAATTGAAAAAGTAAAGCTACTGAAATTATTTTAAAGAAAAATTCTATTAACAAAACAAAATAATTCAAATAAATTATAAAATAATAAATAATAAAATAATTATAATAATAATATAAAATAGATTTCTTTGTAGACTAAACAGCAAACATGCATACACGCGGTTACCTGATAGATATGATTAGCATGTTTGTTTTGTTCCGTAGAATTACCAGGGTCATCAATATGATGTTTATGAAAAATTACTGCAGTGATGGCAAATATACGTCAATATGATGCCATTTATTGCAACCTTTAGGAATACATTTAAACACAAAAATAATAAATTAAACCATATGTTGTTTTAAATATAATTATAATTAATAAAACTTAACACAGTTTTATTTCTTTCCTTTTGGTAAAACTTATAAATGTTATCAACATTTTGCACCAAAGAAGTGATGTCACAGCAGTCTTCACATTGATGACACTCAATTTATGCCGAAATTCTCTATTGACTTTTGTCATCAGGTTAATATCAGGTTTTACATCTTCGATGTCGTTTGGCATAATATTGATGTTAAAATTTTTATGATACGCTGTCATCAGTATGAAAATACATTTTTCTATGAGTGTATAGATGACTGACTTACATATATTTTTGTAATTATCTAAAGAGTTTTGTCAATATTTCGCTTCATTGTCCTGTAGAAACTATCCGAATGAGAACGAAATACCGACAAAAATATTCGAATAAATACATAAATAAAATATATACAATGAAAAGACCTATAGCTCAAGAAATAATAATATGAAATCAATATTTATTTGAGCTTAAGGTCTTTTTATTAGAGAGTTTGAGTATTTTTGTCAATATCTCGCTCTCCTTCGGATAGCTTCTTCAGGACAATATATATATATATATATATATATATATATATATATATATATATATATATATATATACATATATACATATATATATATATATATATATATATATATATATATATATATATATATATATATATATATATATATACATGAAATTCAATTAATGAACAATAACAAAACAACACAAACCTTTAGCTAGGAGATAATGAGTTGCTTCAAAGCCGCCACACTTACTTTCAGCATCGACCTTGAACTTTAATTGTTGTTCTTTGACAAAAGAAATATGCAATAACTTGGGTAGGTGACTGGCATGAGCGTCGCCCTTAGAAACACGTTCTTCTCTGAGCTTAATGACGGTTGCTTACAAGAAATGTGGCGGCTTCCTAATAGCTAGCTGTCCCCCAGCTAAAGGTCACAATAAATAGATTTTCCAGAAATATCTGCAGGTTTTTCTTTAATCGAATCTTCTTAACATTAACACCGATTTATTAAGATGTATGTATAAATTTTATACTCGCAAGGCCATTCAAGATGGCATGAGAGCCGCTCTTTCGTAGATATTTACTGAGATATCTGTTTACGTAGAAAAACTTTTTAAATTAATTTTCAATCGCCTCGCCTTTCAACTGTGCAAATGTACGAGTAATATACCAAACTTACAAATCACTTGAGCATGTGTTAAAAAATTTTAGTTTAAAGTTAATTTTTCTCTGCTCACATACATATGAATGGATTCACAACTCTCCTCTTCAAGTGTTTGTATAAACTTTTATTTTTTATATTAGAGTTTGAAAAAGTTTTGTGTTTCTAAAGCAGCTTTTACAACGGATGTGCAAAAATACTTTCAAGATTCATGTTCGTTAACAATAATAAAATGGAAAAATATGAATATACAAAGTAACGTACAACACCTACATTCCACAAGGAGCACATAAAAAACTTTTATTTGTGTTTCCTTAACTTTCATTTTGGCAATTTTTTTCGTTTTCTTAGAAATTTATAAGCACTTGATAAAGTCTAGTCTAAAAGTAATATACATGTAAGTAATGTTTTAACGTTTTTTTTTTCCTATTTTTATCTCAATACCCTACACCAGAAGAAAAAAAAGTTATACGAACAGCAAATAATATATCAATTCTGGCCTATTGTTGCATCACAAATTAGAAATTATAACTGCATATATTTCGCATATTGAAAACTACAAAATTTGCAGATTGCACAAGAGCTTTATTTAAAAATGTGTAAAAGGAGCACAAGACTTAAGCCCAGTGAATTCCTAAAATTTTTTTTGCAAATTTCAAAAACTGTATTGATATGGTGTTTTCATCGTATTCAACCGCTCTGTAGAGCAAAAATGGATGCGAGCGAGTTGAAATCGCACAAAATTTGCAGGTTGCAAAAATTCACTTTCAACTGTTTTTCAAAAACTTTCAACACTTGTTAAAATTTATGTTACCGAAAAAGTGCGAAAATTTGCGAAAAATAGAGTTGAGAGTAACTGTTTAAAATTTGAAATCCGGCAGTTGTTTCTGCGACCATTTAAATTTCTCGGAAATTAATTTAAGTTTCTCATTGCAAAGCGAAATGTTTTTGCGAAAGTCTGCACTTTCCCACCCTGCTGTGACGTTTGCAATTTGATGTGAATGTGTGCGTTTTGCAATTGTTGCACCAGCTGCCTATTGTGCCGTTGTGCAACTATTTTAAGTGAATTTTTGTTTATAGTGATTATTTTTGCACCCATGCAATGGTACCGTTTTTTTACAAGTACTTTGCTTTCTTAAGACTTTATGAATTTAAATTTTGCAATTTGAAAATCTTGTTACTAATTTTTTCGCACTAATGCACCCTTTTGCAATTTGCAAATATTCGCTCATTTCCAGCAGCAACTTGATTTTTTCAAACCAAAACAAATTGTTCCATTTTTATTTTTATTATATTTTTGTAGCTTCTGCTTCCAAAATATTTAAGTAAGTGGGTAAAGGCGACATGTGAAGCCGGCGACATTTTTAGTCTTGTGTGCATGTAGCCTGCTGTGGCGAATGTGTTTATATAAGCGGAACTCACCCTTCATTGCAAATTACCCTTGCAGACCTTGCAGATATTGCAACCGTAGCATATGTGCCATAGTCTGCAACACTGCAAAAACAAAATGTATGAAACCGAGATTTGCAACACTTAAGCAAATATGCATAACCAGAAACCATTGCAGATCCGTATTTGCAAATGTTGCTAAATGCTAAAACAGCTGCTTATTTTTCTACATTTCAACACGTAAACTCCTGCGCTCAAAAATATGTACGGCGGCGAGGCCGCCGCAAAACATACCTGTGGTGGAATTAAATTAATGCTAACGTTGCTCAAAGAAGCATTTACAAAATAGTAAAAAGTGAATATTATACCAATTATTATGCATCATTTTTATTAAATTTTATAAAATAAGCAAAAAATCGGGCGGTTGCTTCACGTGCAAATTTTATCGACGGCGTTGCTTTTCAAATATTGGCTGCGGCTTAGCTTATCTCATGCGGCAAACTCGCTTTATTAAATTTTGTAAACAAATAAATAAAACAGGGAAGAAAATGAATACGGAAGAAAGTAAAAATAAAATTAAGGCAATTAGACAAAAAGTCAACAGACGGCCAACGAAAAGATGAATAATGAAATTTTTAAAATTTGTTTTCTAAACTTCCTTCTCAATTTGCAAAACAAACATATTTATATTTTCCGTTACTCTAAAATCAGCTGATATAATTATTTTGCTAAACACTTGAAAAAGACACTCACGCTTTGTAGCAAAAAATCATGCTATATCTGCTAAAATTGCAGATGTGCAACCAAGGGTGATTTCCGCTATAGTATTAAGTGGTAAGCGATAGAGATTTGAGATTTTCGCAGTATATGCAGTTGGCAGGACTTTGAAACAGCAAATACCAAAAAAGATAAAAAAATTTAAAATATAATCGGAGAGCCAATTAGTTTCAAAATAAGCCATAGAACCATAACAGGTACAGACTTAAAATTTAGACAGAATATTTGGCTACACGAATTCTACAATAAATACCAAAAATAACAAAAAGTTAGAACGCAGGGGGTATCCCCATACAAGAAATTGAAATCAGCTGTAACTTTTGAACTGTAATATATAGAGATTTGAAATTTTAGCAGTATGTGTAGTTGCAAAGGCCCTGCAATAACAAAATGCAAAAATTTACAGTTTAATTAGTGCTCATGAGCGGGGGCAACCTTTGGTTGGAAAACTAACTGTAACTTTGGAATCAGAAGAGATAAAGACTTCAAATTTTTACCGGATATCTTGTCGTTCGGCCATAGAACAACTAGTACTAAAATAATAAAAAATTTGAATTGGTATGGGGCAGCCAAAATTAAAATTGGCTAAACCAACCATATGGTGTTGCGAAACCCTTGTGGCTGAATTTATTTTTAAATTAATAATTAGAGCTTAAGGTCACTTGTTCTTTTTTAACGCTTGTTTAATTCAATATTTCGATACCTCAATGGGTGGTATCTTCTTCAGGATATTTTTCCTGCAGAAGATACCCATTGAGCATTAAAAAAAAAACAAGTGACCTCAAGCTCTAATTATTAATTTAAAATATTAAGCAACAAATGTCGAAAAATTATCATCAAGAATATCTGAATTTATTTTTAACATAACGCCATAACTTAAAAACTAGAGCTAATAACAAAATATAAATACCAGATTTGAAATTAGAAGCTTTTGTTTTAATGAATGTTGTTCACGAAATTTTGTGCAACAATATAAAAACTTAATTTTGTTCCGCTTTGCAACAAAAACGCTTGAAAAGCAACAATGTTTTTTCATTGCAAAATCAGAGACTTCAGCCGTGTTAAGTAAGGGTTTTAGGAAAGAAAAAAAACGTGGCCTGCTTTTATATTTTTTAACCAACAGAATATAAGAGAAACTTATCTTTTTATAATATAATTATATTTTTCATCTTTAGAATACACTGAAGTGTGTGTTTATCGCAAAATTGCATATCTTACCAAAATCCGACCAATAAAATAATCCAGTCAACAAGTTTCTCAAGTGGCTTGTACGTATACACTTGAAAATCTCTTGTCTGGCATGTTCAAAACTAATAACAAAAAAAAAAAGCTTCACTTATGTGATGCTGTTAGAGCAGGATGTGCCTACTATGTGGCACTGTACGCATCATTTTTCTCCAAAAAAAAAATAAAATCTCCAGCAAGATGCCGCTTACTTTAATACACACATAAACATTATTACAAGGTAACTATCGAACTGAAATTTTCAAAAAATAAATTGCAACAATTGAACAATTGCTCAGATCCTTAAACTCCGCAAATGTTTTTAGAATGCAAAGTAGGTGCATGTCAAACACATCGTTACATCTTTTTTACTTGAAGTGGCTGCAAGCCATCGAAAATACATACAAAAAATAAGAAAGAAAATCTTGTCTTCCATTGTTTGCTCAAATTCAAGAAGTTGATGTTGTTAACTTATTTTCAATTTCAATACAGAACGTTTGCACTTGTTTTATATTAATGTAGACAATATAAGACTATTGGGTGAAGTTAAAAATAAATACCTAAAAATGCTTCGAGTAATACAATAAACAAGCAGTTGAAGATGTAGTCGAACACTTCAACAATGCCCAGCACAGACGCTACTATCCAAAGCTCATAATTGTCTTAGCCATGCTGGATGTACGCAACGCCTTCAATAGCCTGCGATGGAGTGATCTAATGGCATCTTTGCGAAATAGATTTCGCACCCCTGGATACCTATTAAGGATACTCCGAAGCTACCTAAGTGATCGAGAGCTGCTCTTTGATACAGGAGACGGACAGAGAAGCATGACAATCACGTCTGGTGCAGCTCAGGGATCAATCCTAGGTCCCTTTCTGTGGAACGTCACCTACGACGAGATCCTCAGAATAGAGATGCCAGAGGATACGCACCTAGTTGGATATGCTGATGATATAGCAGCAGTCATCTCAGCACGAGATATGGACGATGGCAGAAGAAAGTTGAACCAGGTTGTAATAAGAGTCCAGACCTGGCTGGAAGACCATGGACTGCAGCTCGCCATGGACAAGACTGAGGTGATGCTGATGACGCGTAGCCACATTCCACTAGAGATCAGCATGCATATAGACAATACGTCTCTAGTCACAAAAAGATCCGTCAGATATTTGGGTGTAACCCTGGACTGCCGACTTACCTTCTGGATCCAAGTGCAGCATGCGGCCGCCAAGGCGGCAAGGATAACCGGCATGCTCAGCAGACTAATGGCGAATGTCGGCGGTCCAACACACAGCAAGAGAAAACTAATTATGGAGATCACTAACTCTATACTCTTATATGGAAGTGAAATTTGGGGAGACGTACTGGTGACAAAGACTAGACGTAAAATGCTTGAGACAGTACAGCGCACGGCAGCACTACGAATTGCCTCAGCATACCGAACAGTATCACGAGCTGCAATATTGGTGATAAGTGGAGTGATAACCATTGACCTACTAGCGCGGGAATGAAAGGAAGCTTATGTTAAAAAATATGCGCTAAAAACTATTCCATTCATACATCAACTAAAATCGAAAATTTTGCTACTGTCTTATTTCCAAAAAATAGCAATACCACAATTTAATTATCAAAGTACCTGTGTAAAGAAAACGCAACTGAATGCACATATGTATATTGAGAAAGAGGCCGAGCTGTCAGAAAGTTTAACTTTAATAAAAAATAAATAAAATACAAAGAAATAAAACAATGGTCGACATTGGATAGACTTATGTTATATAACATTTGGTGAACTGTTTTTAATTGTCACTTTTTTCTTAATTTCGTTATATGTATGTCTTTCAATAAAATATCGTTTTCTAATAAGAAATCATTGTTTCTTTATTCGCCATCAAGAGATTGTTTGTCTGATATCACTTTTGAAAAACTGGTGTTTATGAAAGAAAATAAAAAAAACTTTTTTGATTAAAAGTATTTTGTATTTCAAATACTTGCTTTGGAATGCAGTATTTTGTATTTTAAATACACAACTTTCATGCATTTTGTATTTTAAATACATCAGAGCATGTATTTTGCCCAACACTGCCTGTAAGTAGCGTGACATTTAAATTTGGTATATGCTGTTGTATAGGCCTTCCAACTGCATAACCTGTTTTTAATTTTGAATCTCAGTCTATTATGGTTCTCAAGTTAGAGTGAACTTCAGTTTCTTCTGTGTGGCCCCCGTTTATTTTTACCTTTTTGTTATTTGTGGTATTTGGTGTAAAGTCTGTGCAACTACGTATCCTATTCACATTTTAACGGCCTAATTCATAAACACATTATAAGAGTGTTATAACCAACTTATAAGCAAAAATCCAGAAAAGTGTATTCATAATCCACTTATAGCTTATTATGCTGCTTATAATCATTTAATAAATTGGATATTTTTATTGTGGCCTCTATCCAACTATAAGCGTTTAATAGTGAAAATTGTTGAATTGATGATTTTTTTATTTTAACAATATTTACCAATTTTTTGCTTCTTGAATGTGTATATGATTGCATTTCATTGTTTCTTACACCAAGTATGTATGTACATACATACTTACTTTAAATTCTACTGTTGATGTGGTGTAAGAATCACTAATATACAGCCATAAAGACACTTTAACCCTGCAAAAATCATCTTATTTTTTTATCAAACAAAATTTTCTTTAGTTTTCATATAAATTACAAATGTTTGACGAATTAGTATATCGATACAATACACAAAGAAATACAGACGTACATACATATGTATAGTACTATCTCTTTTGCAAATTTGAATTGACATGTACATATGTATGCATGCATACACATATGTACATATCTACGCACAAACAACAGTAGCGATCCTGCCTGTATTTACAATGTATACACACGCATTGGCCTCTAATTAACTATAAAGGCCGTGTCAGATAAAACTTTGTTGCTTTGCGTGACGTTTATAACTTTGAAAGAAAAGCGTAAAACAAAAAGTGTATGTCACAATAAAAACTTTGACAAGACCCGCGCATTGTTTGTTTATCAATAAAATATTGAATATATAAAATATTTTATATATGTATGTACTTATTTGTAGTTTTGTTTATTATTTATTTCAAATGAATTTATTCATTAAATTTATAAAATTTATTTATTTAGTTGGAATTCTTTTCTTGATTTCTGTTGACGCCAAGAGAAAATAAAAGAAAATGAAAGCAGCTAATTGTCAAAGCGTGCAAAAAGATGAAAGATGCCCAACTTTTTGCTTTGCTTTGCGTCAAATAAAATTTATGTGACAAGTGCCATATAAACATGTACATTTATCTTAAATGTCAAAGCGTGTATGTAACGCAACGCGAAGCAAAAGTTTTATCTGACACGGCCTTAAGCGTTTGATAAAGAGACATTCGTTGAGTTGATGAAGAGTTACGAAGAAAGAATTCATCAATAAAATAATTTTAATAAAAGATATTTGCGAATTAAATAATATTTACCACTTTTCATTATGTTTTCATGAAAAATATTTGCAAATAATTATAGTGCTGCACAAGCAAATGCTAGAGAGTAAGTAGTCGACTACTTTTGGTAACAGACGTTAAACAAATGTGTTTAGAAATAATTTTTTTTACAATTCAAAGCCTTGTATACATATTTTTCGCAATAAAAATAGGTAACTCAATAAATTATTTCATATTCGAACAAAATTATGTTATATAAGTAAATAATATTTTGCATTTTTCGAAGCTACGCAAATAAACCGTTTCTTACATACATCTCATATATGCAGCACTAGGCACAAAATGAGAGCGGTATTGCCAACAATAAAGTACAAAAGTAACAAAAGAGTTTATTAGTTATTTCACGCATATAATGTGTTTATGAATTGAATTTCTTATGTGTTGCTTATAACACTGCTAGTGTATGATAACTATTACCAGCTTATAAGCTGAAATAAGAAATTTTTATGAATTAGGGGGTAAGTCTCTATCTCTTGTGCAACTACATATACTAAGAAAATTGCCAGTCCCTATCGTTTATGGCTTAAAAGTTACAGATAATTTCAATTTTTTTAGAGAAATACCCTTTAGTTTTTAACTTTTTTTTTTGCTTTTAGTAATTTTTGTTGTAGAACCTACGCAACTACATATCCTGTGCAAACTTCAATTCTCTATCTCTTATGACTCGAAAGCTACAGCTAATTTTTACAGTTTCTTGCATGTGGACCTTCTTTAGTTTATACTTTTTTGTTGTTTTTAATATTTGTCCTGGTATATTTTCAGTTCTCTATCTATAGCTACTTGGACGACTTGGGCTGGCGACAGATGAACAGATGGATAGCAAAGTCTCAGGAAATGAGTTTCATTTTCATTCCTTGAGTACGGATCCCTAAGAATGTAAATAGTAGTACTTGTTTTTATTTAAAGTCCACGTAAAAAATAGAAACATACTATTGCTGAAATATATGTATGTTTACTGGCTAAGAACATTAATAGTTTAATAAAAAATTCACATTCTTGCTAAATTAATTTTCAGTGATTAGATTATTTTGCATTCAATCATAGTCTTTTTATATCCGACATACTATTGTCAATTATAACCAAATCTTTTTAGTTTAAAACCATACTATTGTTAAATCCAGCTAGTTTCATATTACAGGCTGCACATGACAATATTGGCTAAATTAAACAAAAATATAGCTCATTAATACATTATTATAATTGAATTTGACAGAAATATGTTTACCTAAATTCTCTTTTTACGAATATGTTTATAGGTGACAATATAATTGTTGAAAATGGCAATAGTATCGCTAGGAATGGCAATATGACCGAAAACAATAATAAATATGGCTAATGGCCGCAAAAGCCTACTTGATTAGAATATTTACAGAATGCAAACAAATTCTTATAAATACATACTCTTCTATATGCCATTCGAAATCCTAGATACGGACAAAATAAAAAAATGTTCCATAATTTGTATTGCACAATTGTCTTATTTCGGTTTTAATAACTGCGGCTTTTATTCTTTCTCTTCAATAAAAGATAAATTTTCATTAATAATCACACACAAATTTTAAATCACAACACAAAAATTAAAGAATAATTAGATGTCAACAGCAGCAACAAAAACGATGTTAAAACAACAATATTTTTTTATTATTTGGCTACTATTTCATAGATCATAAATATATAATGTTTTTTTTTACAAATAAAGCTTGTTTAAATGTTCATTCTAAAATGGTTGTAGATTTCTGTTATTTTCAAATGCATATGAACATATTTCAATTTTCATAGATGGTGACAACAATATGCTCATACATTAACAAACGCTATTTTTATTGTGACCAAACATTGTTTACGGCATTTCATATAAAAATACCTTGTTCGTCACAACTTTACGCATCATTATAGACAACATAATATTGTTGTCGCAACCATATTATAAAATGTGTTTTCTTTGCGTGTACATGTGCAACACTTAAGTGCAGCTCAACATCTGGTAAATTAAGCCCATCGCTTCGTAATAGCTGACTAAATACATACCATCGTGATAACTTTTATTTTACTTTTCATTCAGAATTGCTCTCTTCAAAAAGTTGCTTAGTAACAGCTCGATTATTAAACTCTTAAATTTTTCTGGCTCCTTAAGAAGCAAAAAATCAGGAAACAAAAAATTATATCAAATCTCGCTTTATAATGCTATGAGCTGTGCTTTATTTAATAGCTTATTGTAACATTGAACAATCATTTATGGACAATTAGTAATGAAGATCTCAGGTGGTAGGATATCCATCCGCTGCAGCTTAAAAATAGTAACAAAGTAAAACGAGTACTATTTAACATTATTGCAAAGCTGTTTTGTTATTTTTTAAGCAAAAATGTATCAACAAATTAATAAGAAGATATAAGGGCAGAACCTTTACAATTTCCTGTCGCAGAGATGGCAAAGTCTGCATATTCTCGTTCTGTTTGATTATCAAATTTTTCTTTTGAAAATAAACAAAACTGCTTTGCTCTGATGTACTTCCTTTATTTTATTACAACTTAAAAATGCACATAAAGAAGTACCCCCTAATTCATAAAAATTATTACAGGCTCATAAGACTGTTATTTGACATATTGGTATGGAAAATCTGTCAAATAAGAGCTTTATAAGCCTGTTATAATTTTTATGAATTAGACGGGTAAAATATATTAAAAAGACATCAGCAAATTAATAAGAAGATATAAGGGCAGAATCTACACAATTTCCTGTCGCAGAGATGGAAAGTCTGCATATTCTCGTTCTGTTTGATTATCTAATTTTTCTTATGAAAATGCAAAAACTGCTTTGCTCTAATGTACTTCGTTTATTTTATTACAACTTAAAAATGCATATTTAAGAATAAAGCAGTAAAATATATTAAAAAGACATAGAAATGACAAGTAAAACGCCAACGGGAATGGGGCCGATGACAATACAGTTTTAAATTTTAGTACAAAACATCACTAGTTCAACGGAAATCAGGCATTACTTGCATTTGGCTAGTTTTAGAATATCTTGCTGACTTATGGTGTAATTCATAAAAATTTCTTATTTCAGCTTATAAGCTGGTAATAATTATCATACACGAACAGTGTTATAAGCAACACAAAAAAAATTCAATTCGTAAACATACTATACGGGTGAAATAACTAACCCCCTAATTCATAAAAATTTCTTATTTCAGCTTATAAGCTGGTAATAGTTATCATACACTAACAGTGTTATAAGCAACTCATAAGAAATTCAATTCATAAACACATTATATGGGTGAAATAACTATTAAACTGTTTTATTAATTTTGTACTTTATTGTTGGCAATACCATGCAATGCTCACTCTCATTTTGTGCCTAGTGCTGCATATATGATATGTATATAAGAAACCGATTATTCGGGTAGCTTCGAAAAATGCAAAATATTATTTACTTATATAACATAATTTTGTTAGAATATAAAATAATTTATTGTTTTACCTATTTTTGATGCGAAAAATATATATACAAGGCTTTGAATCGTAAAAAATTGCTTCTAAAAACATTTGTTTAACGACTGGTACCAAAAGTAGTCGACTACTTACTCTCTAGCATTTGCTTGTGCAGCAGTCTAATTATTTGCAAATATGCATACATACATACATATGTATGTATGTATATACATATGTAGATGTTAATCCAAATTTGTAAAGAGATAGTACTATACATATGTGTGTATGTATGTATTTCTTTGTGTATTGTGTCTACATATACAACTCGCCAAAATATTTGTAATTTATATAAAAACCAAAGAAAATTTTTTTTGAAAAAAAATGAGATGCTAATTGCAGGTTAAATGCGTCTTTATGACTGTATGTTATTGATCCTTACACCATATCATCAGTAGAATTGAAACTATGTACACAGTGTACTACATACATATTTTCGAATTTCATAATTTAATGTGTAATGATTATCTGGTGTAAGAAACAATGAAATACGATCATATAGACACATTCAAGAAGCAAAAAATTGATAAATAGTGTTAAAATAAAAAATCGGCAATTCAACAATTTTCACTTTATTAAACGCTTATAGCCTTTTTACACCGACTGACATCCACGTGAAACGCATGGAAGATGTTGAAAATGTGAAACCGTCGTTTTCATTGACAACATCTTTCATTTATTTAGATGTCAAAAAAAGAAGACGCAAAGTTTTTGTGAAAAATAAAAAAGGAGAACTTTGGACTTTTTTCTTACCACAGGTCAGGCTACATGTTCTCCATATTGATTGACCATACGATTGCAGTGCAGTTAAAATGAATTTATTTATAATTAATTAAAAATTTTAAACCAAATTTAAATTGATATAGCAATTATTTTATTTTCTCCAATATTTCGGCCAACTTTGTTGGTCATCTTCAGGGAGTTCTTGAATTTTCAAAGAAACATTAATTTTTATTTTTTATTTTTTTTTTTTTTTTTTTTTTTTTTTTTTTCCATATCACCACGGATATACGGTTTACCAAAAGTACACAAAGATAACATGCCGTTACGACCTATTTGCTCATCCATTTATTCACCAGCTTATCAATTATCAAAATATATTATTCACATATTACAAAATCTTACGAAAGACTCAATATATAATGTCAAAGATGCGACAGAGTTTAAATGTAGAATAGACAATACCCAAATAAATGACGATGAAGTATTGGTTTCATATGATGTCATCTCGTTATTTCCCAATATTCCGATAAATCTGGCAATCAACATCATTGAAAAACATTGGGAAAAAGTCCAGAACCACACAAAAATACCAAAATCATTATTCATTGAAATAGTAAACTTTTGCATAAAAGACTGCAGGTATTTTAAATATAATGAAGCTTATTATAAACAAAATAAAGGTATGCCTATGGGATCACCCGCATCGCCGGCAATAGCGGATATAGTAATGGAAGAATTACTAAATACAATAATTGACCAAATGCAAATTAAGCCCAGATTAGTAACTAAATATGTCGATGATATTTTTGCAATTGTAAAATCAGATCAAGTCGAAAATACACTAAAAGCTTTAAATAGTTTCAATAAACAAATACAATTCACAATGGAAAAAGAAATAAACAATAAACTCCCCTACCTAGACTCTTTAATCATAAGAGCTCCAAATAAATTGAAACTAGATTGGTATCAGAAACCTATGGCATCTGGAAGATTGATCAATTTTTATTCAAAGCATCCAAAAAATATAATCATAAACACCGCCACAAACTTCATAAACAGGGTATTGAACATAAGTAACAGAGAGTTTCACAGCACAAACATAAGAAAAATTAGATCTAAATTAATTAAACAGGTTCAAAATAAGCCAACGAAACAAAATGAAAACGTTCCAGTTGCGAAACCGTCAAAAATTTATAAATCGATTGTGTATGTGCCAGGGCTATCCGAAAGACTTATAAACTCAGATGTTTACAATAAGGATGAATATACAATTACGATGAAAACGAAAAATACAACGAGAAAATTGTTCAGCAACATGAAGTCTAAAATAGATATAATGGACGAATCGAATGTAGTGTACAAAATCACATGTAACGGAGATGACACAAACACATGCCAAAAGGTATATGTTGGTACCACACAAACAAAATTAAAAACAAGATTATCATCTCACAAATCAGACACAAAAGAACAAGTGACAGAAAACCGAACGATCCAAAAAACTGCACTTGCGGCCCATTGTGCAACAACCAAACATAAGCCTGGCTTAAACAGAGTGAAAATACTAGAAAGAGAGACAAACTACAGGAAGAGATATTTAAAAGAGATGCTTCATATCATTAACATACCTGCAGATGAACGCATCAACTATAAAGCAGACACAGACAACTGCGCACACATATACAGATACGCAATCAACAAATATAACTGACATACAAATAACAAAACAGTAGGCGAGAAAAGTTACTTACGTTAACAACTGACGACACTACTAATATAATAAAATAAAATAGTAAAGATGTATGTATAAATATATATAAATGTGCAATATTATAACTAAAAATTAATGTTTCTTTGAAAATTCAAGAACTCCCTGAAGATGACCAACAAAGTTGGCCGAAATATTGGAGAAAATAAAATAATTGCTATATCAATTTAAATTTGGTTTAAAATTATTTACTGAAGGACCTCAAGCCGAACTTACTTTATAAATAAAATATTAAAAATTATAACAAAATACATATTCCGCTCATTTTTTATGTAAAATTTGTTTTCTGAAATGTCATTTTGCTAGTGGTGTTACAAAAGCAATTGATTTTCTCCAATTTTGTAGTGATGGCACTAAAAAATCGAAAGATGTAAAATGGAATAAAATGAGAAAAGATCATCTTCTGCTGATGTAGAAAGATGTAGAATTTTTGCCCTGTATAATTCTTATGGGAAGATATAAACATCTTTTTAGAGTTGGGTAGAGGCCAAAATAAAAATATTCAATTTATGAGATGGTTATAAGCAGCATAATAAACTCTAAGTCGTTTATGAATACACTTTTTTCGATTTTTGCCTTTAAGTTGGTTATAACACTCTTATAATGTGTTTATGGATTAGGCTGTTATTATTTATTTAAAAGCAAGTACCAGTAAGCCACGACAACTAAAATTTTATCTTAATTTTATCCCAGACAATCTTTTCCCCCAAGCGATTTTTTTCTAAATTCTGCTAAAATCAAAAATCACTTTGCAAATTATAATTATCAAATAACTATGGCACTCCACAGTAAATTTCTATTAGGCACTATTTGTCCCCTACTGAACCCCATACATACAAACAACTGATATACAGTACTGTCTTATTATTTGATAGCAATTAAAACTTTATGAAGTCTTTACAAAAATTTGAGCAAAAGTTTATTGCGAATCCAACCCGCATAATTTGTCCTTATTTAATATTATCAGTGAAACAAAAATATAACTGACTCTAATAGCAACCGCAAAAACTAAATCACAATGCGGCGCCAAAAAAATAATGCCACAATCAGACACAAGATGAGTAGACATTAAGTACAACTGTTGCTGCCCAAAATTAACAAAAACTGTATGAATTCGTTTGAATGGGAATTTGTAAACCAATCAAACGCACCGCACAAACCATCTGGGTTAGAAGCAATTTGGATGCTGATGAGCGACGTAGTGGTCGTGAAACAGCCAAGGGGTGTATCCCAGCCAGTAAGTCTTCGTCAACTTTACTTTTATTGTCTTCTTTATAAATGTTGATCCCTCCAGTTTTGTCCCAAAAAAAAATCTTTCTCAAATTTGAGTAAGTAAAATCGAACTCAAGCCCGATAAAATTATTAACAATTACAATAATATAATATTATTATAATATTATTATTATATTTTATTACAATATAAAATAACAATCAAAAAATGAATGACTTTTTAGACTATGCGTAAGTTAAGGCTTACGTACTATATTTATTGCAGTTTGAAAAAAAAAAACTTGATAAAACTCATAATACTTCTATGGTTATAAGACATGAAAAATATTTACTTTAAAACTGCACACTTTACTTATATGGCTAAAAATAAATATGTAATAGAAACACTTAGTACGCAAAAAAAAATCCAGCGAACGAATTCTCTTTGGAACTCGCCCACAGCTTTTGAAGCTAAGTGTGTGTGTGTGTGTGTGTGTGTTAACGTGTGCTAGGTATTATGTTTTCTTGTGCATGAATGCTTTAACTAAAGGACATTCTTAGTTGGAAGTTATGAGTGGACATAAAGATATTTTTTGTTGTGAGAAAAAAAAAACGTAAGCTGTAAGAAACATACATACATACTTGCAGCAAAAATCCTCTTTTAGATTATATATATTTTTGATATGTATGTACATGTTTTCATTTCACATATTTCTTCTATTTTTTATTTCTTACTTATTTAAACATTTTTACAGGAAAATACATATAAATAAGCAAGCAAGAATGCTTTTCAAAGATAGAAGCAGATAAATTGAAATATTAATTATGATTCAATGGTTTCAGTTGAAAACAAAAATTTTATATAGCATGTGGTTTACACATTTTTATGTACTTGACGCAAAAAAATATTTTATTAAATAATGTTATGATAATATATGAGTTCAAATAACCAAAAGAATATTGTCAAAAGTCGCTCATCTTGGCGCAGTTTCTAGAAAGGCAGTTATTGAAAAATACATGAGAATTTACAATTAATTAACACATTTGTATGTATGCATTCGAAAAAAGATTAAACAAAGAGTATATAGAGGTGAAGAAAGTGACTTTTGAAAATCGCCTGAATCAGCTGCTAGACAGTTTGTTTAAAGAGATTGCTATAGTATGCATTTTATACGAAAAACAAATGTAAGCAAAACAAAAACAAACACGTTTTTATGAACAACCACTACCGAAACAGCACAAATTTAAATTAAAAGTATAAGATTGGTAAAAAGTGGTCAACAAAAAATCCTCTTTGACGTAGGATTTGATAATATTTGAGTGTTTGGAAGTTGATTACGAAGACCATGTACATATATTTTTCCTCACAAAACCACCACTACAAAATACAATTAAAACACTGTCCTTTAAATCGCAAAATAAGCCATATATAAATATTGTTTAGCACATTATGCACAATGAATACTATAAAATTTCATATTATAAAAAACAATTTAATATATTTTTTAAACATTTTATAAATTTATATTAAAAAAACCACCACTTTTTCTTACCGCATACACAATATAAACACAAAGCATAACAAAAAGAAACTAGCGGTATTCAGCGTTTGGTGCGTTTTTGGTTGCGACTATTTGCATTTGCGATTATATTGCAACTGATATTGAGCACCCTTTTTAACAACTTTGCAAATTTTATTGCACCCCAAATAACCGCTGTATGAACAGCTGATAAATTAATACACAATTTTTAATTTTTCACGTTTTATTTTTTTTTTTTTTTTTTTTTTGTAATTGCTGCTGGCTCCATCTCTACAATTTTTTGTTTGCTTTGTTTCAAAATGTCAGCTGTTCGTGTGTCAGTATTGCAAACGCAATACTCGTGCGAAAAACGCAACACGTAATTAGCGGTGCGTAAATGCAAAAATATTGCGAGTGCAAACTTGTATATTTTGTTGTTGGGTTGCAAAGAAAAAGCAACGATTTCTTGCATTCGCACTTACGCAAGACATTTGCACCAAATAATGAACTGCGCTACTGTAAAAAAACGTTTTTTTGTGTTATTTTGACTACAAGTTCTCGAGTGATTGTGAAAACGAAAGATACAGAGTTTTGCGCTGATTTGCTATCTCGTTTTGGTCGCGTTTCATCTCTGTGTACTTTGTGCTATTGTGATGAAAAAATAAAATGCATGATTAAAAATTATGTGTACACATGCATATAAAATAAGAAAACGAATATAAATTGTTTTCTACCCACTAGTGAAATTAAATTTGTAGCAAAATTTACTGCAATACACAATTAACTGAAAATATTGTAAACAACGTAGTTTTCAAATTTGAGTTTTTGATGACGAACTATTTTACAGTCTATAACATATCATCCTATAAAAGGAAGCATTTAAAATCTGGGTAGATTGAAGCCCAACAATTTTAACACAAATCAGATTTAAGACCGAATTTCATAGAATTCACGTCGGCTACGCGAAAGACCGTGTTAATGCAGATAAACCTTTAACTCTTGAGCACTTAAAAACCAACATTCGTCAAGTTATGGCTGAAATACCGTCCAATATGTGTCAAAAAGTGGTGGAAAGTTACCTCAAAAGGATCAATTTTTGCAACACTTCACGTGGTGGTCATTTAAATGATGTAGGGTTTCACACATAATGTCTACATGATAAGAAATATTTTATAATATAACACATTTATAATATAACACAATATAACACATATTATGTGTTTTATTTACGTTTACTTTTGAAACTGCAGTAACAATTTTTCCTGAAAAGCCATAGTTGTGCTACGTTCGCAATCTATGTAAGTCGGTTCCATGGAGGATTAGAAAAATAGTTCCACGCAACTAGTTTCCAGGTAGAGACTACGCCAAAATTATATAGAGTGATTTAAACATTAACACCGGTATTCATAAAAAATAAAACGTTGCTCAAACACATTTTAAAAAAAATTTTATATGAAAAATTTGTCGTAAATGTGTTTCAACAATGTTTTATTTTTTATGAATACCGCTGTAATAATTTCACCAAGTTTTTACATAAATTAATAAAATAAAGTTCATTATTGTAGGTTTGAAAGACCATTTTATATTTTTTCTTTCTCAGCCTTATTTTTATCACCAACATTTTGTCAATGCAATTCAAGTCGTTTTTACACTAGAAAAACCTTGAATAAAGGTTTCAATATTCACTCCTTATTCTATTATTTTAAAGGGGATATTGAAAATAAAAATACAATTTTTAAGCACATAATTTTTTTTTTATTTGTTAAGTTTATTCATATTTCATAAAACTTGTAGAATTTTCAACTTTAACATTTCGTTTATAAACTTTTTTCATTATCCTCATTTCATGTTGCACTCTCTTAAATTTTTTTCATGCTCTTTTTCTCATATTTTCCCTAGAGGCAACTTGGGGAAATCAATAAAAATTCATTACTTTTATTGTTTAATTATTGCAATTATTCACATTCAGGGCATCATATATACACAGCAACAAACAAAAAAAAAATAAAATAAATAAAGGTTGTGCAACAGAAGCTCAAGAACGCTGGAATAAGCAAACGTTAAATAACGTTGGGGTTGTTCATTTATTTAGAACAACAGTAAGAATAAGACGAAATTATGTATATCAAGTCTCAAAAGAAAAAGAAAAAAAACAACAATGCAAGAAATGATTAATTTTCTGATTCCATGGCCAAAAGTACAACATCACACTCAATCAAAATGATTAAAGCTTAAGTTTCTTTATCTCTAGCATTATTCCAGTGTGGTTTTTTTTTTTCTTTTACGTTTTTATTTATTGTATGAACTATTGCGTAGAAACGTCTTTGTGTTTTGGGCAAAGTAAGAACAGTAAATTAGACGGCAGTTGATACTAAGGCTTTTGCCATCCTCCAAGGCTTATTTGGTTTTTATGTAAAGCTCAACTACGAGAAATTACAGGTCAAATTAAATTCGTTTTCTTTTTTCATAGTCGATGGCCAACTAAGTTGTAGATGATATCGCAGAGGCCGCGTACAGATATTTATTAATTTTCTTCATATAAACTGGCAAGAAAAACAAAATTGACTAAGTATCCGATGAGATCATGAACACAAAGAGGACTTTTGACTAATTAGAATACCTGTGCAGCACACCGGTAGTAAATTTATACTATGGATATATTTATGTTGTTTAAAAACATGTTTCATAAAAGTCAATAAAACCAACTTATTTGCCTCCTAGTTGACAATACTGTTTGCCATTGTTATGAAGATGACAAAAAATTCTAAATATCAGTGCATGTTCAGCCTAGAGCTTGGCTTAGTTTACGTTTAAATTAGTAAATTTTAAAATTATTGAATAGTTAAAGCGAATAAAATTTTGCTTTTAAAGCTCAAACAGGTCCAAGTTCATCACCAGGTGGATACACTAAAACTCGCCGCACAACACACACAAACTAACACATGTCCTGAAATGATTTCATTGTCTGAAATGGTTTCAGATGCCCCAAATATTTGCTAGACATTTGCAAAGTCAGTTTTGTTTTTTAAATACTATAAAAACTAAAACCTTTTTATCACAAAAAATCTCAAGATCTAACAGAGGCTGTTAGATCCTAATATCCAACAAGTAAGCAATGCTAAGCACTTCAACATTGCATTATTGACATACGTTAGCTATTTATAACTAAAGACTGTTATTTTCACATGTTAGTTTTTCTTTATCTAATAATTAATATAAAAACTATGCATGTAAAATATTGTTACGTTTTAACCTTTTCAAAACGTTTTCCGTAGATTCTTTAATTGTAATGAAGTTACAAACACTCACGTCTTCAGTTTACAATAACCAACAGTTCAACACTTTATTTATTTGAACACACTATACTTGTAAACACTTTACTAAGAACACTTTACTAGAAGAACAACACATTCACTTAATCACTTTTTATTACTTAAGACACTTTACACGTTAGCGCAGCTAAAAATCGACTGACTTTTCAGCGTTGAGCTTCGCTGCTTTTATACCCCCAATGATCATTACTAGAACATTCTAGACGTTTACAGAAGCTATTCACGCCACATCTATAGTGCGATGTGCGATGACTCATCATGAACAAAAGATATACACACACACCGACATACATGCGATGTGCGATGACTCATCATGAACAAGAGATATACACACACACCGACATACTTACACGCGGCAGCAAAACTCAAGCATCTGAGTCGCGCACATACATGCACACACGAATATTGTATCGTGCGGTGGTGGTTTCTTTTATTTCGCTGTTGTGCTTATTTATCCACACATGTGTGTCAGTATGTGCACACTCGCTGTGCTGCCGTTTTGTTTATCAACAAGCTTCTATGTATGCAGGTGTGTATATACCTCCTGTGTTCATTTACAAATAATAACAAGACAATATACGCACATATAAAATAACGATGATTTAGTACGTTCTAGAACAATCACAATCGGTCCGTTCACGACCAAATTTGTAACACTGCCGCCCGCTCAAGCCTGTTCGTCCCGAACAGGCCCAGAACCACTACTTCCGTACCCTGCGAGTCGTTCTAAGTGTACAACCTTCATTTTGGATCGATGGCTGTTATGCTTCTGTATCCTGTATACAACGTCGTTCAACCTCTTAATCACCTTATACGGTCCATCCCAATGCGTTTGTAATTTGAGAGACAGTCCTTTCTTCCTTTGTGGGTTATATAGTAGAACCAGTTGTCCCTCGCGGAATCCGTCGGAATTTGCAGCTCGATCGTATCTGGCTTTCATTTTATCGCTGACTACTCGAATTCTGTTGCGTACAAATTCGTGTAGCTCGTGCAATTCACTTTTCTCCTGCGAAGAATTCTCCGCATCCGCATTTTTCGGTACAGGTTTTGTGCCAAATTCCAAATCGCCAGGCAATCTGAGTTCTGTTCCAAAGACAATTTTTGCTGGTGTTTTAGACGTTGAGTCATGCACAGCGGACCTGTATGCCAACAAAAATTTTTGAATGTGCTCATCCCAGTCTCTCTGATGGTCGCTCACTACTTTCCTCAGGTATTCCTCCAGCGTGCGGTTAAATCTTTCAACCATACCGTCAGATTGCGGATGAAGTGGTGTTGTCCTGGTTTTTCTTATTCCATAGAGCTCGCACATTTCCTTAAAAATTGCAGACTCAAAGTTTCTGCCTTGATCGGAATGCAACTCCATTGGAACACCATATCTGCACACCCAATTATTGATGAAAGCATTTACCACAGTTTGAGCCTCCTGGTTTGGTATGGGGTATACTTCTGGCCATTTGCTGAAATAGTCCATCACCACAAGGACATAACGGTTACCGGCAGTACTGACTGGAAAAGGACCTGCTACGTCCATAGCTATTCGCTCAAAGGGCGCACCCGAATTGTACTGCTGCAGGTGTGCTCGAGTTCTCCGTGCTGGACCCTTCGCCGCTATACATTCCTTGCAGTTCGCTATCCAGTCGGCTACTGATTGTTGCGCTCCAACCCAGTAAAAACGCTGCTTTACCTTTTCCAGTGTTTTATTAACTCCAAGGTGACCTCCACTGGGACCATTGTGGAACTCTCGCAAAACTTCCGGTATCTTCGATGATGGTACAACTATTAAGTTAGAAGTAGTTTTGCCATCCGCACTTTCCCATATACGGTACAAACATCCGTCTACCAGCTGCAAGCTGCTCCATTGTGCCCAATAAGCTTTAGCGAGGGGGCTCTCAGCCGCAATTTCATTGCGTGCAGGCCTGCTATCACTCTGTTTAGCAGCTATTATTTTGCTGAGCACCGGATCATTTTTCTGCGCCGTTGGCCAGTCTTCGTAAGAGTCTATCTGCGTTAGCCGAACATCAATGACGCACTCTTTCTGTTCGTTTTCCCATTGGTATGATCGTGACTTCTTGGTCAGCTGTTGTTGGCCTGTCCTTTTGCTGGGCCTCTGTCGTGATACTGAACTTGTACGCTTCCTGGGAGCTTTACAGTTGCGTTGAAAGTGGCCTGTCTTTCCGCAGTTAAAACACTTAGCTCGGCCTTTGTTCGAGATTTCGGCCAACGCTTGCAACACTGCCTCTTTAATGATACCGGCCAAGCCATCTCCTGGCTTATGAACTACCTCTAGCTCCCTTATTTTGTGGACCTGTGGCCTTGAAATTAGTCTGGCTGTCTCCTGGGCCAACGCAAATGAGACCGTTTCGGCGAATGACAGCTTTTGTGTTGCACATACAGCAAATTTAATGTCGGGATCTCGAATTCCGTTCACAAATGCCTCCGTCTTGAAATGGTCCAAAAACGAGTAGCTCTCTCCAGGATAGCTAAGCTGCACCAGACGCTCAATCTCCATTGCGTAGTCCTGAAGAGTTTCATTGCCTCTCTGCACTCTGCCTCTCTGCACTCTGCCTCTCAGCTCCATCCTGTGGATTTCTTTCTTGTGTTCTCCACCATACTTTCGTTGCAGAGCTGCCATGATGACTTCATAATTATCTCTAGATGAAGCGGGCACTGTTTCCAGGACCTGTGCAGCGACACCCTTCAACGCCAAAATTAACTCAATGCACTTCTCTTCCTCCGTCCATGCATTTTTATTGGCCACAGTTTCAAACTGAAACTTAAAAATGTTAAAAGGTGTGCTGCCGTCAAAGGTGGGCGCTTTCACTCTGCTCACAGATTCAGGAATAGCTCGGACTGGCACTTCCTGCAGTTGAAGGCCATTCATTCTAGCTTCCAGGCTATGAAGCTTTTGATCGACATCATTTTCTAGGGCAGTAAATTTTTCACCCACTTCGTGAACATTTCGTTCCAAGCCACACAATTTTTCCTCCATGGCATTTATTCTCAGATTCATGGCCTCAGAAATTTCCATTAACTTCTCGCTGTTGGCTTTCAGCATTGCATTTGTTGCAACTGACGCCTCTTTGATAGACTTGGAGTTTTCCTGCATGATGGATTTGGAGTTTTCCTCCATTTTCTGCATCATCAATGCATTTGTTGCCTTGGACGCCTCTTTGATAGACTGCATCATGGCAGCAAACATCGAATTTAAGTCCATGCCACTCGTACCTGCTCGTGTACTCATCTCCAGTTCTTCTTTTTCTTCGAAGTCATGAGTATTGATGTCCAGGCCTAGCCGATGAAACTCCTCCATTAGCCTCTTCTGCAGCTCCACTTTATTGCCAGTTGTGGACAGATCCAACTTGCACAACTCCTTTTTCAGTTGTTCCACTTTAAGCTCGTCGAACTTCATTTTACAATTTCACTTCTGACACCAATTGTTACGTTTTAACCTTTTCAAAACGTTTTCCGTAGATTCTTTAATTGTAATGAAGTTACAACACTCACGTGTTCAGTTTACAATAATCAACAGTTCAACACTTTATTTATTTGAACACACTATACTTGTAAACACTTTACTAAGAACACTTTACTAAAAGAACAACACTTTCACTTAATCACTTTTTATTACTTAAGACACTTTACACGTTAGCGCAGCTAAGAATCGACTGACTCTCCAGCGTTGAGCTTCGCTGCTTTTATACCTCCAATGATCATTACTAGAACATTCTAGACGTTTACAGAAGCTAATCACGCCACATCTATAGTGCGATGTGCGATGACTCATCATGAACAAAAGATATACACACACACCGACATACATGCGATGTGCGATGACTCATCATGAACAAGAGATATACACACACACCGACATACTTACACGCGGCAGCAAAACTCAAGCATCTGAGTCGCGCACATACATGCACACACGAATATTGTATCGTGCGGTGGTGGTTTCTTTTATTTCGCTGTTGTGCTTATTTATCCACACATGTGTGTCAGTATGTGCACACTCGCTGTGCTGCCGTTTTGTTTATCAACAAGCTTCTATGTATGCAGGTGTGTATATACCTCCTGTGTTCATTTACAAATAATAACAAGACAATATACGCACATATAAAATAACGATGATTTAGTACGTTCTAGAACAATCACAATCGGTCCGTTCACGACCAAATTTGTAACAATATCATATAATAAATTGTGCCTTTGTTTTGACAGCACTATTAAATAAAACTCAGTTTTGTTATGCTGCAATTTACTTCAATAAATCAGTAAATAAATAAATCTTTGGAATAATGTAGCGGCAACTTTTTTATAAACAAAAAGAAAAGAAAAATAGACATCTGAAAACTATTTGATGCAAGAAGCAAAAACTAATCACCTGTTCTGTGAAGTTCATCTTCTATGAACAGTTGAAAACATCAGCTGTTGGACAGTTTCTAAAAATAATCAATAATAAATGGTTCACTGATTTACTAGAGTCAAGTTTAAACTGCAATTAAGCCACAGAAACGTTTTTTTTTAGACATAAGACTGTAAGATGTTTTTGTGAATTTTTCTTACCGCGTACAGTGCCTAAACTTATAAAACTGCAATGATTACCACTGTTTGCTTATACTGATACTTTAAGTCAAACAATGCAATGTAAACATAAAGTATAAATAAAATAATAATCATTATATTCCTGTATAAACTACTAGTTCAAATGATTAGTATAACTGATATTAATAATAAATAATAAACATATAAAGTAAATTTAAAATTGTTAAATAATTTATCGAGTTCGAGCTTACATCGTCAGCATTGATAAAAAGTATTTATTTTGTGGTAAAATTTGAAGGCTTATTGGCTGGGGAATATACCCCAAAGCTGTTTCACATTTAACACCACGATCATCAGCAGCCAAATCGCTTCGAACCCAGGCCATCACTAATAGTATACTGTTTTTAAAGGAGCACTTATCCATTCCACTACATGAACTCTTCATTACTGACTGCCTACATTTAATCTATCAATCAAATTTCAATTTCATCACTGTGAGTTTTTCTCTGGATTGGAATATATTTTATGTTCTCTCGCCAACATCCAATTGGTTATTGTGTTTATTGCTATTACATAGTGGTGGTAAAGCTTTTAAGCTTTTTAAATTGTAAAAAGTAGAGCTTTGACTTTCTTGTTCAATTATTACTTCCTCAAAATTGTAAAAGACTTTTTATAATAAAATTGGAGTGATCACCATTTTTAAAGAAGGCAAGAAAAGTAATGTTGAAATCTTACTGGCTGGGGTACATACCATGGCTGTTTTATAACCACCACGTTGCTCATCAGCACCAAATTTGTCTTATACCCTGTCTGCCATCCTACCACCTGAATTCTTCATTACTGAGTCTATATTTAATCTTATTGATCAGCTTTCTACTTTACTACTGTGTTTTTCTGTTGTTTGGAATATATGTATACATTTTATATTGTCTCAACATCATCCAATTAATGTTTGTGTTCAGCAAAAGTGAATTATTTTTTATAAATAAGCCGGTTCCAAAACTTATACATACAAAAAACACGTCCGCTCTCATCAAACGTTCTGATAATTCCAACACAAAATAGCTATTAATTTTTAATAATTTTATTGAGCTTTCTAGTTCGATTTTTAATTCCCCAAAATTGAGAAAGATTACTTTGTGATGAAATTGGAATGGCCAAAATTTTTTTTAAAGAAGACAAACAAAGTAAAGTTAAAGATTTACTGGCTGAAGTGCATACCATGGCTGTTTCACGACCACCACATCGCTCATCAGCATCCAGATTTGCTTTGAACCCAGGTCATGATGAATTGTATACTGTTTCTAAGCAGCAGCGCTGGTGTCTTTATTACTTACTGTCTATACTTAATTTTATTGATCCAATTTCTACTTAATCATTGGAATTTTCTGTGGAGTGGAATATATTTTATATTCTCTCACCACCATCCGATTGATCCAATCACTCCAATTTGATCACAAAAAAATCTTTGTCATATTTGAAGAAGCGAAAAGTGATCTAGAAAGCCCAACAAAATTTTTTGGCTTCTAGTTTTAAGGATTCTAGCGGGATTAAATTTTTCTTTTTGTTAGATAATCTGTAAGCTCTTAAATGAAACGAAAAGAAATTAATATGTTTCGTAATACATTTATATTAAATTACTTTTTCAGGCTCAAGTTCAACCCTTGGTTTGTCACTTTTTAATCAATATCAGTTAAATAAAGAAAAGTAAAATGTGTATAGTTAGATGGACAACCTCCAGCAGCACCCTATGAACTTTTACTTATTATTTATACACTTAACTAACATTAACCAAAGCAATGATCTTTTTGCAGTCTGTTGTATGGATGATTTTTTGTCATCTCAGAAGACTGTTATGTGCTCTTTATATGAGAGCTTTTTCATACATGTTCTGGTTTGCATGTTACGTTTTACTCAGCTTATTGCTTATAATCAAATGAAAATATGTACATGCATTGTTCTCATGCATATTTACAAATGCTTTTTAACGGTCGTATTCGCAAATGTTCATGGATATCCAACCAAAGTCCTTAAAAGCAAACAAGTATCGAATTTGATAAAATTTCTTATTTCATATACATAAATATTTCATAATAACACATTAGGGGATTCAATTTCTGCATTTTTTATAAATGTTCACGAATCATTTGCAAAATCTTACAATTCAGGAAAACATACTTTCTGACTCTCGTGCAAAAAATCACTGCTCGAAATGCATTGAAGTTTTGTCTACAGTGTTTTTTTTTTAATTAATGGCATTTTACTCCAAGAAAGCGTTATTTTTATTGTTTTAGCTCTTAAGTTTTAAGCAACTGATAGCACTCAGTAGACTAAAACTAAGCAACGAAAGAAATAAACTTGAAATTAAGGGATAAAGTGTCACATGTATTTAAGCAAACAAGTTTTTACGAAACTTCAATGAATTTGTTGTGAGAACTTTTTTATTATGACCTCGAAGAATAAAAGGCGATGTTTTACGTTTACAACCATTTGTTTCCGGTTTCTAAACCGAGGCAAATATCGAAGAGACTGTTGCAGTTTTGTAACGGGAGGCTCAATTCCTTTAAAATGAAGCCAAATTTCGATAAATTTAAAGAAAGTTTACTGTTTTGATGAAATTTTGCACAGGGGAATACATCATAGAGTGAAAACAGAACCCTGTAACTGAGATTTCGCCGTCTCTCCATCCGTCTGTCACATCGCCTATTCTCGCCAAACATGAGCTCTAGAGTATTGAAATGTTCTTAGGATATACAGCTACTTGGTCGCTACAACAACAAAAAGCTAAAAGGTATCTCCATATAAAAAACTGCCAAAATTGGCTATAACTTCCGAACCGTCTCACGATAGAGACTTGAAACTCTCACAAGATAGAAGATTGTGTGTTCGTTACAACAGTAGAAAACCAACACCAAAACAAACTAAAGGGTGCCAACATACAATAATCCGAAAATTAGCTGTAACTTTTGAATCGTCAGAGCCTTAAAACGTGTACTAGTTACTACATCAACAAATACTAAAGACAACTAAACCGCAAGAGATAATCTTGAAGTGTTTGCCGGTCGCTACAACAACAACACTAAAAACAGCAACAATTTGAAAGTTAAAGCGTGCCCCCATACAAATATACTAAAAAAAATAGCTGTAACTTTTGAACAGCAATGTCTAAAAATGCTGCGGATTTTCATTTTCTTTAAATCGGTGAATACATAAAACACATTTAAACGGAGAAAATTTAACGTTTAAACTGCAGTCATCGAACAGTGCAGAACACCAGCTGGTTGACTTTTTTGGCATTTGGAGGACAATCGACAACAAAAAATTCACTGTTATACTACAGTTAAGTTTAAACAACGACGAAGCCACAGAAATGTTTGGTTAGACTAAAGATTTAGTCCAACTAATCTTTTGGGCATAAGAAATGGAGAGTTCAGCCTCAGGATCTGAACTACGGTTGGTAGGGCGAAATTCCAAGGAACATCAGGCCTTTAACCAACCCTGACGACCCCGCCATTTCAGTTCCTCGCAAAGCAGCATTTGTTGCCTGGCAACAGCACCAAGGGCCCATTTGGGCCCCCAAACATATGCACAAGGCCTATATGATTAACGAATACCAACGCTCCCTCTCGTGCGGTCTTTACAACAACAAGTGCTAAGACTAACAAAAACTTTAGTGTTAAAGGGTGTCCCCTGGTGCAAGAAACTGAAGGAATTCGCTTTAACTCTCGAGCCGTAAGAGATAGCCACTGAAGAGGTAGAGACTTGAAATTTTTGCTGGATATCTAGCTGAACCGCCGCTCCGCCAACAAGTACTAGAAATAAAAAAACTTATTAAACTAAAGGGTAAATCTAAATTAAAAAAATATATATAGAACTAGCTGCAAGTTTCGAAGCGTAAGAGATAAATTTTTTTACTAATACCATCATACTTCTGCAAGTTGTGAGCTCACTTGCCAGAGAGATAAATTTTTTTACTAATACCATCACACTTTGGCAAGTTGTGAGCTCACTTGCCCGAGATTTTGATTGCCAGTAATTTGTTTTACTTGCATGTCGGTAAAACGACGAGAAGCAAAAACAGTGTTACCTTATAATGTTCATATTTTAATTTTAATAGTTAACTCACAAGGAATAATTTTTTTTGATCTTCCATACCGAAAAAAAAGATAAAATATAAAAAAAGTTGGGGAAACTTTAGAATAAGGAGCCAGGCTTTGAAAGGAATGAGTTTTATAGGTTTGTAGAGGGGGTCGCGGACCTAACAAAACTGAAGTCAAAGTCTGCCGGAGACTTTTAGTTTATAAATAATTCGACATTGAAGTTGCGGAATTTACTAAGAAAAATACGAAAATGTTGGTAAAATAGTGTTGCCAGAGGAAAGATTTTGCTCAGATCATAAAATCGCGAATTCATAAACGGTTTCAAGCAACCAAAATCGTATTTTTTTTACATTTAATTCAATAAATTGTTTCATAGGTCTGCAAAATTTGTTCTTGACAAGGAATTTTCTCCTCTATGGTATAACCAACACCGGCTTCGCATACAAAATCTGGCAGCACACTTTTTCATTTTACGGCAATTGGTACCATTATAACAAAGCCGATCCAAAAGTTTAAGTAAAATATGGATTCTTAATACAAATTTACTATTTATTTGGAAAAAAAAACTATTCGTATAATTTGCTTCCCCCCAAACATTGTGTATGACAATACTTTGACAACCCAGACATTAAAAAGTCATGTAGACGGCGAAAAACAGAATAAACAATACACAAAAAAGGCAAAAAATAGGGATTTTTAAATATAAAAAAAAAAATGGAAGACTGATTCGCATAATTGTTTTATTATTATTGCTTTAGTTTGTAAAGTAAAGCAATTTTCTTTAACACCATTTTCTTTGACGACATTTTAAAAATTACCTTGCACTTGACTGTGTAAACAATGAAGCAAGTAGCAACAGCTTTTGTTATCTCTGTCAGTGTATTGGTTGTTAATATGTACACAAAACTTGCAATAAGTTACTTGCATGTGTAAATGGGGGGTAAGACTTCACAGGTTATGAAACCTGGTTGCCACGCTATTTGAGCAGCAAATATAAATATAAAAAGCTGCCAGAGAAAGAGGATAGAAACGTTCACAGAATATGCAAATATATGAGCAATACTGTAAAATATACCAAAAGTAAGGTCAAGCTAAAAAGTAAAGTGCGCTCCCCCAAAATAAGCCCTATTTCTCGTATACTGAATAGCATATTCAACTGCCATTTCTGAAATTGTAAACATGACACTGCTGATGGGTTTCTATCATTTTCTCAACAGCAAAATGAAAAACTGATGTAAACATTCGTGTACGTGTAATTTCTTGTTTAAACCAGCGTTACCACCTCAGTAAAGTGATCATTCGAAATCTTTTTTCAAAATACCCACAAAATTACATTTTGTTATTAATTTCTTTATTATTAAATAAAAAAAAAAAGATTTTTTCGAAAAATTTAAGAAAACAATTCAATTCTCAAATAGAATAAACTATTTTAGAAAAACGTATAAATAAAATTAAGCGACAAACAGTAGTCAGTAGCAGTTTCAACAATAGAAAACTGAATCATATGGAAAGAACTTCCGCAGCACCATTTTCGAAGAAAAAAAGGACAAATGAACCTATAAAAAACATTAATGCATAAAGGTAGTTTCACAGGATATTACCAAATTAATACGGGAAAATCAAAATACTAAAAAAAAGAAATGCGGTCTGGGGACCCCCGTTAGGAACGAAGTTCCTTACGTTTTTTCCATCTTTGAATGTAATACAAGGTGAAATCTGTATATTTTATTTTGTGTTGTTTTTGAAATTTTTAAAGTTTATGGTTCTTTAAATTTTTGGAACGTTTTCCAACTAGTTATTATTTATTGGTAGGTGTCTCCGCTGACAGCAGCGGAGACACCGCCCATCATACACGATTGCTTGTCGACAGTACACCAATACATATAAACAGCTCACACGCTTTCGTGACGATTTCTACTAATTTCCACTACCAGCAAGCCGCGTTAAGGAACTTCGTTCCAAAATCATTGTAATGGCAACGCTGAAAGCTATAAAATTGATTTGCATGTGTAAGTAATGCATTAGTTTCCATCAGCTATTTCTTGCAGGGGAGCAGCTCGTTGTCTGTGAACAGAATTATTTTAACCGTCTAATTCATAAAAATTATAACAGGTTTATAAAGCTCTTATTTGACAGATTTTCCATACAAATATGTCAAATAACAGTCTTATAAGCCTGTAATAATTTTTATGAATTAGGGGGTAAGAATATTGCACGTTAGTATCGATTTCTGTCTCAAATTTACTCAGTTTTAGAATTGGAGCTGGCCGTCTAAAAAAGTTATAACCCAAATGTGCCTGTATAATGTTTGCCATGTGTAGCGGTATTTTTTACACATGTGTTTGTGTACATACGTATGTGTATATGTACGCCAATTCTTTGTGTGCATAACATGCATGTACAAAACGAAATTAAATGAAAATTATCTATCAGTTTTCGTTTGCTAATCCTTTTTGTAGCATTTGTTTGAACTTGTTCCTTTTGAAGAATGTTTGTTTCTTTTAGAAACTCTTTTTTGTTTTATTTCACAGATGACATAATCTTCAACTGGATTTTCAAACTCAAGCATATCAAAATTGTTAATTAAACAGCTTTTTCTGAAACATACTTTTTTTTAAGTTTAATTAGCCAAATTCATTTTATGGACTGATGAAAGTGCACATTTTCATCGGTTTCAACAACGAATCTCTTGATTAATCATTATATCTAATTATTTTATTTTTATAGTAAAACAAAATCACAGGAATTTGAGAATGAAAAATGCACTTAAACATAAGACTGTTCAACATGAGTGTTGATCTGGCTTCGGAATGTGGATATCTTCAACATTACTAATAGCGAAAAAAATATACAAGTTTTACTTGAGGAAATCTCAGCAACACATTGTACTCATAACAGAACAAGATTTCTGTTACATTTCGATGTAAGCTTCTATTATACTGAAAATCAAACAAAGCACAAACAAAGTACATATGTATATGTATATGTACCGAAAAAAAATTTAATTTTCAAATAAAACAATTAATTTCTCTAAAACCAACCCCTCTGTGAGTGCTACCATTTAATAAGTAAATGTTTTAATTATGTTGAATTTTACTCCTGGGTATATTACGAAAAATAACAACATGAAAAAAGAAATGAATAATGATTATTACTCCACAGCTTGAAAAGCATTTATCCCTAATTGTTTTTAGAGTAGATTATTATTAGTCTGCTCTTATTTTCTTTTTGTTAAAAAAACAATACAACAAAAATTGCTACAATAAAATGTATAGCAAATTTTTTGTGATAGAAAACAAAATGAAATTCACACAACAAACAGAAAAATTAGGACTCACACATACATTTATTAGCAGCGTGGCCATCTTTGCATTTTCACTGATAAGTTTAGCATTATTTATTTCGACTTATCAATGATTTTTTTATTTAGCACTATTCGATTGTTTCTAATAACATTTAACAGTGTTAAAAATTATGCTTTCATTAACAAGGGCCACATATTCGTGAGAAATTTATACAATTCACTCATAGAGCAAATAAATAAAACATTTTAAATTTTGTTCATATTGTTTTAACTTTCTATTCGTATTATTTTGGTTTATAAAAATTAGAAAAAACCACAAATAACAAAAAACCAAATTCAGTTGTTGGTAGAATTTCTTAGGAACACAGCACAACCGATATAATGCTATCGAATTAAAATTAATAGTATATGTACAACAAGAAGATGGACTGGTATTATTTCAGCGAAACACTAGATATAAAACTAGACACAAATATATCGTTAGGAACACAAATATATCTTTAGCGTCCTCCAATGATATGCTCATAAATGCTGCTAGTGACTCTACTCCTTCCAGAAAATGCATAGCACATAAAAACAGGAAAAAATAAAGGAAATACGAAAGTTAAACAAGTAATTACGTAATTAAGTAAATCTTATATACTATTCACCAAAATGTAAATAAAAGCGTTTCTATATAAATGTGTAATATCAGGTTGTATATGGACTTTGATATATCCTAGTTTACTTGAAAAATAGGCAGTTATGTATATTAAAATGGTATGATAATGAGTTTTGAGCAAGCGTTAGACAAAACTTCACTTACAACAGAGTTCGAATCTCAGATGGGACGAACATGAAAAATTATTTTTATATTTTTTTCTTGCCTTTAACTGATGTTTGGTAACTTAAATTGACATAAGCAAAATTTGATTAAAAATCATGCTAAATTCGTACAAAAATAATAACCTGATTCAATATTATAGTGTAATACAACATCTATTTCAATTGCTTGCTGTAACTTTTATTCTAATTATAACGATGGCGAATTAAATCCTACCAGAGGTAAACGAAAAACTTTGCTATAAAAAGTTAAAGAAATGAAAAGAAAATAAGGTAGAAGTTAATTACATAATAAGTTCAGTCAAGTACGAGGCTGGCTCGTACACTTCGGGTTCCGTACGTATGTGTAATGTACGTATGGAATGGCATACAGCTTGAGAGTTACGTTTAATTGATACTTTATGTTATATAGGGACACCTAGTAGTTTTTGACTTATTGTTGTTGTTGTCATTTGCTGTTGTAAGGCATCTGGGAATACATACACTGTGCGAATTTCGGCTCACTATCCCTTACGGTTCGAGAGTTATAGCTGTTACTCTACGTTGTAAAGGGACACCTGGTAGTTTTACAGTTGTTGTTGTTGTTTTTAGCAAGTGTTGTTGTGGAGCATATGTGAATACACATATTGTGCAAATTTCATCCCTCTGTCTCTCACGGTTCGAGAGTAATGGCTAATTGTTACTTTACGTTGTATAGGGACACCTGGCAGCTTTCGAATTATTGTTGTCTTTGACATTTGTTGTTGTAGAGCATCTATAAATACATACACTGTGCGAGTTTCAGTTTTCCATCTTTTACGGTTCGAGAGTTATAGCTAATTGTAACTTTTCGTTGTATGGGGACACCTGGTAGTTTTCGATTTGTTGTTGTTTTTAGTATTTGTTGTTACAGCGGCAAGGTACAACAACACTTTGTGAAAATTTTAGCTCCTTAACTCCTACCGTTTCGGAGAATGGACCCTGTAACGGACGGACGGACGTAGTTGTCTCGGTAATAGGGTTCCGTTTCACTCTGATGAGTACGGAACCCTAAAAACGATCAAAAAATTATTAAATGAAATTACTTATAAATTTTTTCTGTATGTATTTTTATACTTCTCGAAAGTAATGATTTCCACTACTTTTGTCAGCGTAAAACTATACGTTTCTATTTGAATTAGAAATTTAAAAAGTATATTGCATTACCTTTGGGACATCGTGAACAAAAATATGTACTTCTGTAATCAGAAATATAAGTATTTGCTATTACGTTTTGTGATCGCTAATTACCACATTTGGTGGGAAAAGTTTTTGGTGGAATGCATATCAAATAATTAAAGTTATATGCAAAAGATGCATTTTGTACTGTAGGATAGCATATTTTAATTAAAATTTGTACTTTATGATAATTGCTTTTAAAGTTGACACAATGTTTTTTATTTCACCGACAAAAATATTCGAATAAATACACAAAATATATACTATAAAAAGACCTTCAGCTCAAGAAAATAATAATATTAAATCAACTTAAGCAACATGCAACTTAGAGGCTCCTTGCGAAATGAATGTATTAAAAAGAACTATTTCTCTGAAAGAATATTTGAAATTTAATAGCTGAAGTTGTGTTGGTGGGGGTATTGAAGCTGATTTAATAAAACAGTTAAACACAAATGTGATCAAGTAAGTACACATGTAAAATCAATCCCAAGCGGTGTCAGAAGTACGGTAAGTACAGATTTCCTTAAATCAAGTACGTTTTGCTTGTTTTTAAATACGGATTTTTCAAGGGCTAAATACTTAATTTTAGCCCTATTCAATTCTGGTTTCGGATTAAATATAGCTCAAGTCCGTGCTTAAAAATAAGAACGCAGCTGTTAGACCTGTTGCCACCACAACTCATAAACGATAGCAATTCAGTTATTAAGTTTACCTTTTCCTTCGTTTTATTAATATCATAATTTTTTTTTCTTTATTTATTTTCATTAAAATTTCTTTTGTTCTCATAAATGATATAAATTTTTTAAGAAAAACCCCTATGAATAAAACACAACTTGTTGCTGTGCAATTACTTACTGCTCGTTTATGAAAACAACTTCAATAATGATAATGTTTTCAGATAAAGACAATCGACACAAATAAATTAAAAGCGAACAAAAGAAAAATTTCTGCCAAGTTGATTTTTATCTGTAATGAACTGAGGAAACAAAAATGCGAGGAAATATTTATAAGAAAAGAATGCTTTTTTTAAGAAATTGTCTTAATTAGCGCAATTTACAGCGTAGAAAAATAAAATTCCCGTTTAGGAAGATAAAAGACAACAAAATACCATAACAAGTATTATATATATATATACATATATATATATATATATATATATATATATATATATATATATATATATATATATATATATATATATATATATATATATATATATATATATATATATATATATATATATATATATATATATATATATATATATATACTTCTTAACACTTGCACTGAACGATGTAAACTGGCTGAATACCTTTTTATTTTATTAACGCTTCAATTATTTTATGACTTAAAAATGTAATGCTAAGAACACAACTGGGACAAACGACGAGTTTTTGGCCGCGAATATTCGCCATCAAAAATAAAACACATTGGTGTATATGAAAATGCACACAGTCACAGCGTCGGTCGAATTTCGTTGTATGCGGCGAACTTGAAATAGATTTATTTCTATTCCTATATGGCGACGAACGGCGAACAAATCAGTAGCATGTGGCCATTTTGGTTTTAGTTTTCAAGTGTTTTAATAAAAACAGTTAATTTTTACTTTAATAGTTTTTATTTAAAGTGCTAAGTTTTGACTTTTTGCATTTAAAATAAAAAGCCACCATATTAGATTATAAAACATATTTTTAGTGTAGTATTTTAATTGTTCGAGCATTAGGTCCCTTTTTTTATTTTTTAAAAAATATTTATTAAATTCAATATTTTGATATCACAATGGATATCTTCTTCAGGAATATTTTGATGTTTTTTTTTAAAAAAATTTGTTTAACAATTAAATGTTTTAAAAAAAACATCAAAACATTCCTGAAGAAGATATCCATTGTGATATCGAAATATTGAATTTAATAAATATTTTTTAAAAAATAAAAAAAAGGGACCTAAGGCTCGAACAATTAAAATACTAAACAACAAAGGTCGAAAAATTAGCATCAAAAACATATTTGTAGTGTTTAATTTGTTTGTTTTTGGTAATGCTAACCAGTTTTTTTAATATGGTCACCCCATCAGCTGTTCAACTATAATGAGATAAAATCAAAAAAAATGAGAAAATGGATACAAGTGATATTATGATTGAAATTGTTAAACTTCATGTTCATTATTTTAATTATTTTTATAAAATTCTTTGATTCATTAATTCAGGTCCAAAAATTAACCTTTTCAAAAAATATTTGCTGTATTTTTCAGCTGTCTATATGCCGACGACATTTCGTTGGTGCTAATCAACTCATCAGTAGACTTGAAAAATTCTTAAAAGTTTGTTTGAAACTTAACTACTTATTTCATAATTCCCATGAACAGAATGAGAATCAGAAATGTTCAAACAAACCTCTAACACAGCAAACATTTCTTTTTTCGTTTTGCAACACTTCTACTTTTCTTTGCAACATTCTATACAACGACTCACCATTGGTTACTACGATTTGTATTTTTGAAAGTATCAAAAAGTAAAAGTTTTTGAATATTCAAATATGAACCTAATTATTTATTTGCTTTAAGAGCCAATTGAAATGTATTAATTCAGGTCCAAAAATGAACCTTAGGCTCAAAAATACAGCAAATATTTTTTGAAAAGGTTCATTTTTGGACCTGAATTAATACATTTCAATTGGCTCTTAAAGCAAATAAATAATTAAGTTCATATTCTTTGATTCATTTAATTTTTTTTTATCTTTGTTTTTCGTCGTTATTGTGATTCATGCGACAAATTTACACAGCGAATTTTAACCGGCGTATTCGTCGTGTTGGGCGAAATTCTTCGTTCGTCCCAGTTGTGTTCCTGGCAGAACGTTACAATAATTTAAAGTAAATTAAAAACATATAATTTTCAACAAACATTTATGGTGTATTTGCTTTTTCGGTTATTGCTGATTTTTCGGCAATTGCCTATGCGCAAAAAATTACAAGATGTGAATAACTGACTAGGTTATATACGAGTATTTCATCTCAGCGAAATCTCTAGACAAGCTTTTTTTTATAGCATATGCGTTTATGTTTATCGACTGCCAGTGCTTATTAACGGAATGATGAGAATATACATATCGCTGGTTTATTGCAGCGTAGTCATATCTCGAAAAAAAATCAAACCTGGCAAATTGCGTTTTAAGTTTTCAAAACAATATGAGTAGACAAGCAATATATTTTTCACTACAACGGTTCAACTTGAGATATAAGGCCAAAATTGTGTGTCTTTAAATGAGGCTAAAGATTTTCATGTTTTAGCCTTATAAAACGAGTGTATAAGAAATTGTTGTTATAAATTCGGTTTAACTTAAAATTTAAGGCTGAAAATGTTGTATTTTATATATTTCCGTTACCATACTTTATGGTTTCTAGAAAATTCGTGATATGCCACCATTTTTAGGGTTCGGTACTCATCAGAGTGAAACGGAACCCTATTACGGAGACAAGTACATCCGTCCGTCCGTCCGTCCGTCACAGCGTCCATTCTCCGAAACGGTAAGAGCTAGAGAGCTGAAATTTTCACAGGATGTTGTTGTACCTCGCCGCTACAACAGCAAATACTAAAACCAACAACAAGACGAAAACTACCAGGTGTCCCCATACAACGAAAAGTTGCAATTAGCTATAACTCTCGAACCGTAAAAGATAGAAACCTGAAATTTGCATAGTGTATGTATTTATAGATGCTTTACAACAACAAATGCTCAAGACAACAACAAGTTGAAAACTACCAGGTGTCCCAATACAACCTAAAGTAACAATTAGCCGTACTAAACTATAAAAGACAAAGAGCTGAAATTCGCAGAATATATGTGTTTACATATGCCCTACAACAACAAATGCTAAAAACAACAACATGCCAAAAACTACCAGGTGTCCCTATACAACGTAGAGTAAAAATTAGCCGTAACTCCCAAACTGTAAGAGACAGAGAGATGAAATGTGAACAATATATGTACTAGCATGTGGCCTACAATAATAAATGCTAAAAACAACAACAAGTCGAAAATTACCAGGTGTCCCTATACAACGTAAAGTAACAACTAGCCGTTACTCTCGAACCGTAAGAGACAGAGGGATGAAATTTGCACAATATGCGTATTCACATATGCTCCACAACAACACTTGCTAAAAACAACAACAACTGTAAAACTACCAGGTGTCCCTTTACAACGTAGAGTAATAGCTATAACTCCCGAACCGTAAGAGATAGAGAGTCGAAATTCGCACAGTGTATGTATTCCCAGATACCTTACAATAGCAAATTGCAACAACAACAACAACAAGTGGAAAATTACTAGGTGTCCACATACAACATAAAGTAGCTGCAAAAACAGAGAGATGAAATTTATAAAATATACATATGTATTCACATACGCCATTCCATACATACATTACACATACATACGTACGGAACCCTAAGAGTGCGAGCCAGCCTCGTACTTGACTTAATTTTTATTTAGCTATTGTTTTCCTCAATTTGCCTCTCATAAGGGCCCAACAGATTTGTAGAATTGCTATATATTGCACTTTTAGTAGATGGGGGCAACAGAATGATAAACATGTAAGTATATTTAGGGTATTTTAAATAAAATAATCTCCCTTGTCACAGTTTCAGTATCGCTATAGAGAACTTTCTCTTTACAGGTAGTTGATTGCCTTTGCTATGCCACTATCAAAACTTTAAGATAAAAATATGATTCAAGAAAGCGGAACTGATATACACTTACATCTGCTTAAGACCAACAAGTACTTTAAGCTATTTTCATTTTGATAAAATAATTTATGTAAAGCAATACATTAATTATTTTACTAAAAAGAAAATAGCTTAATAGCTTAGGTCTAAAGAATAAACATTCCTTTTAGATTTTTCGAGTCCACTGTGTGGGTTTATTAGCATCAACGGCATATATACGACTGAAAAAGACAGAATCATCAATAATTATGTTTTTTTTTTTAGATAATAATACATAATATATTTTTCAATTAGCTCTTAAAGCAAATAAGTTAATTTAAGTTCATTTTTAAAATAATTAACTATATATCAGCAATACTTAGATTATTAAATGTTACATTTAAAAGGAATTTGCTAATCAAATGAGTACAAATCAAACTAAATTCACAATATTATAAAAAGTTCTGAACTTAACATTTTCTTTAATATGATTTCTTCTTTTCTGGCCAAAGAGAAACGGTTCGTGTTATAGACTATTGAAATTTTATGTCTTATGAAAGAATTTTTTATAAATTTACATACATCTACAGCATATAATCATAACCATAACAACAACTTATTGACTTAGCATCTACAAAAGCTAAAATTCTCATAATTTTCCCTTTTTTTATTTTACAAAGGAAATCTCTTGCTTGCATTAAGTTTCCTTTAACGCTTTTATTTTGATTTTCAATTATTATTTCGTTTTTCACGTTTAATTTTTTTTTTTTTTTTTGCTGTGTGCTTTTCTCCTGCTGTTCTTTCTTTCAGCAATGCGATGATTATTATTTTTTTTTGTCATTATAATTCATTGTTGTCTATTGTCTTCTATGGCATAGAGAGTGTGCGTACGATTGTGAGATACGATAAAATTTTATTGTGTATGTATGTGCGTGCGAGTGTTTGGTTTTAAATTCTTTTTGATCCTGACATAGACTTATTTGTCTCCAGGAAACTCTAGTAAAATTGCTTTTTCCTAACAACAATTTTCACACACACACACACTACGCTATACTCTCAAACACACTGTTGTACACCAACATCGAACACCGTCAAACAAAGTGTTAGGATTTTTGTTTTTTTTTTTTTTGTTTTTCATTTTGCCTCAACAATGGAAAAAAGCAAGAAATAAATAAACGACATTTAAGAACAGAAAGAAATTCAAATTTTGTTTCCTTGCAAAAAATCAAGCTCGTTGTCTTAACAGGATTTACAGGATTTAGATTCTAAAAGTGTCTATTTTTTATATTTTGTTCTTTTGTTTCACTTATTCTTTTTGCCAGCCATTTGGATTGCTAACAGAAAAAAAAAAAAGATAGTTGTTTTCATATTCGTTATTATTGTCCAGGCGTCTTTTTATTGTGTAGTATAAATTTCCTCCTTTTCAGCTAAACCATTCCCTATTTTTTATTAAACGGTGGGCTTTAGAAAAGCCATTCAACATAAACTAAACGTCTTAACGAAACATGCAACACTTTTATTACCTGCTCATTATTACTGGTAATTATTTCCGAGCGGTTCATGGAAGATGTCAATCGAAAACTTAGATCAAGCCAGAAACAACATAGATCATTAACCATTCATTTGCTCAGTTTTTATAAAACAAATTTTAAATCGTTGTAGTGTTTTTGTGCAAACGGAGAAATGGAAAACGATCCTACGCCAGGTACTAAATGTTCAACGCTAAAAAATTTAATATTGAACATTAACAGTAATGTCACTGGCTGTAGGACAACAAGAAAACCAAAATGGATGTCCACTGTCTATATCCTATTTTTGAACAACAGAGTACTAAAGTTAATTGTTTAAACATTTTATGAAGGAATTACTCTTGTGGAATCGTAATGTCTTTGTTTGGATTTACAATCGGAGTATTGATACGTAGACTAATAGTCCGTGTTTTGAATAGTACGTATACGTATGTTTTTGTATGTTTCTAAAATAAGAAATCTCTAAGAAATCTAAAATATACGATAAGACCAAAAATAAAATGGCTCCGAAAATAAATAGAAAACTACCAAGGTTAGGTTAGGTTAGTTTGAATGGGGCGGGTTTGTTTGCCCATGTCTTGCGACATACACCTAAGCCAGTATAGACTTGTTGTGCGCTCCGCGGGCTTAACAGTGAACCAGTTTGACTCATAGGTCTATGGGAACTCCGTCTCATTCACAAAGTTCCTTAGTTTCCTCCAGCATATGCCAAGTAATTGGGTTATGTCTGGTAAGTTGTCTCTTACAAAATGCCGGGATTGTAATTGTGAGAAGGCGGGGCACTGGCATAAATAGTGCTCCAATGTTTCGCTTTCCTCCCCATATGCTCTACATTCATCTCCTCCCACTATTCCTATGCGGTCAAGATGTGCCAGTAGTTGAGAGTGGCCTGTCAGAACCACCACTAATCTACTTAATTCGGGCTTGCTAAGTCTTAGCAATACCCCCGTTTTTTCCTCATCTGGATCCCCCCATAGGATTCTTGTATTGATTTCCACAGTTTCGTTATTCCAGAGAGTTAAATGAGCTCTATGTGCCCAGTTCTTTAGCTCAGATTTAACTGCATCGAAAGGTTTCGCGCATGCCAAGCTTATGTTACTTAACTGTCTTGCTCTTGAAGCAAGTGAGTTGGTTCTTTCATTTCCAGCTATTCCCGCATGCCCTGGCAGCCATATGATGAGCACCATGAGACGAGTAACTGTTAATAGCGTTTTTGCAATCCCAAACTGTTCGTAATTTAATACGTTCAGCTGAGATCGCTCTAATGGCGATTTGACTATCCGTGAATATATTCACAGATCCTGGCCTTCCCATTTCTTTGAGCTCCCGAAATACACGACTGTAAACTTGTGCTAAAGTCCGGCAGACGAAATAACAGTTCCGTGGTATTTTCTATATAAATACCAAGTCCTGTTTTTCCCCTCACCCTAGATCCGTCTGTGTAACAATGAAGCCCCCTGGGGATCTGATTCAAAGGGTCTGTCATCCAGGAATGTAAGTCAGGAATTAATGTTTCGCAATTGGCCTCTAGTATGGTCTCCGGTATGCAATCTGACGTCACATTTTCAGTTTTGAAATTAGCTACAACTTTCGAACCATAAGAGATAGAGGCTTAGAATGTTAAGGCTAACAAGCCTCTCCACTGACAAACACCAAAAACAGCGAAACTTAAAAAACAAAACGAAGACCCCATACAAAAAACTGCAACCCTGTTAGGATTCTGTACTCATAAAGCAAAATGAAACTCTTTCACTGTTACCTTGCTGTCTATGCATCGGTCCGTCACTGGCCCCAAACTCGCAAATCGTAAAAGTTAGAAAGCTGAAACATTCACAGAGCATGTGGTGACCCAGCTTCTATAACAATGATATATAAAAAACAATAAAAAGTTAAAAGGGGTCCCAATACAAGAAACTAGAAAAATTGACTAAAACTATTTGTAACTTTTGAGCCATAAGAGCTAGAAAGCTGAAATTTTTACACGATACAGGATCACATACGTTCTGCAATATTTATATATTTAAAAGAACAAAAAATTTGGAACTAAAGTGTGATCCCATACAAGAAACTTTGAAAATTAGCTTTAAATTTTGAGCCATTAGAGATAGAAAGCAGAAACTTTCACAGAACACGTGGTTACATACACTCTACAACCACAATTACCAAAAATAACAAAAAGTTTAGAACTAAAGCGCGCTCCCATGCCAGAAACTGAAATTAGCTGTAACTTTTGAAGTGTAACAGATAGAGAATAGAAATTTGCACAGTGTATGCAGTCACCAGGCCTACACAACAACAAATACCAAAGATAGCAAAACGTAAAAATTAAATGTCATACTTTATTGTGGTCAATAGAAGGACTGATAAAATTCCCCCTTGCAGAGTCCCAAAATTTATGCACTCCACTATTTATCCATTTGTTCCTTAGCATACCGCCAATCCAGTTGCGTATCCAGGGAATGGATAAGTGTATCAGTATGCACGTTGTTGAAAGCCTCCTCAATGTCAATGCCAACTGCAAGCTTGCAATATGTAATCAGTGTCTGCTTGACGTACGCTCGTTGTTTGAATCTCAGCATATCGCGTGAACTATGGTTCAACGAAAACCCGTGTTTTCAATATTTTTTGACACTCAACTTTATTTGTCAAGTTTGATCTTAAGACTACCTTTTCTTTAACTTGTAAGAAACACTCATATCTTATTATAATAAAGTTTTTTAAATGTGAAGTCATCGTGATAAAAGTCAATTGGAAATTTCCATACAAAATTTTTAATATGCTGTTGTTAAATTTTTTAACATACAAGCAAATGACTTCAAGGGGTTCTCTTTTTTTTTAAAGAAAAATATATACAGCCTTACTATGAATTCCGAGTGAACATCACTCATAATGGAAAATCTCCGTCACGAATTCGTACAAAAAAGTATTATGAATTCCGATGGATTCGAAGTTAGTGTTGCCATCCTCTTGACCTAAGTTCGAATTAGTACAACCAACTTTTTAAATGAAAAAAAGATGTGTTTCGTTTACATTCTAAGGATTGTTAAAAATATTTTTCAAAAAAATAAAAAGGAAATACAATGAATTTGATTGCTGCAGCTGTTTCAGTGACGGAAGAGGAACAAAAGCTGTTAGCGAATAGAGCGCAAAGTCTTGAGGAATGGTCAGAATTCCCTTGATTTGGATTACAAGGCGTAAGTTGTTAAAACAAATCACAAATTATGAAAATATGTGCATATGTGTTTTCCAATTTTTCATTTAGTTTTATTAAAAACTTTCGGCTGAACAACTCTGCACAATTCGATTTCACTGTGATAGTTGAAAAAACCGACAAACAGGGCACCCAGTGACTAAACCTAATTCGGGTACGCTGAATTCAGTGGTGCTATCCGTTTTTCTAGGTTAGCTCGCGTTTTCGAGATTTACCGTTATTTTAAAAATGGAGGAGGTTGCACTACATGTATTGAACTAACTAAAAAAAATTTTCGTTTATTGAACTTTAGTAAAAAAACGAAATTCCACAATAAAATAACCTTTAATATGATATATAATTCATTTAAAAAAAATTTCAGTTTTTTTGAAAAAAAAATTATTTTTTGCAAATTCTTGAAATTTTGTGATCTTTAAAACTGCATAAAAAATTTAAAGATTAAGCTATGCCAACAAATTTTCCCGTGTACATAAAAAATTATGTTTGAAACAAAACGAGCTTTAAATGACCAAAATCTGTGGGCAACTTTTGATTTTATTCACAAAACATGAAAAATTGCAGCCTCAAAAATTGAAAAAAATATTTTCTTGTTAATTAAAGTACATTTCTGCATGTTCATATAAAAAGTTTTTTGTAATTATCTAACATTAAGATGTGTTAAAAAAGTGTTATGAAACCTTTTTGCATAATTTTGCATAATAGTACAAATTTTTTTTTCTAAAAACTGAAATTTTTTTAAATGAATTATATATTAGATTAAAGGTTATTTTATTGCGGAATTTCGGTTTTACTAAAGTTCAATAAATGAAAAATTTTTTTAGTTAGTTCAATACATGTAGTGCAACCTCCTCCATTTTTAAAATAACGGTAAATCTCGAAAACGCGAGCTAACCTAGAAAAACGGATAGCACCACTGAATTTAGCGTACCCGAATTAGGTTTAGTCACTGGGTGCCCCGTTTGTCGGCAAAAAAAAGTTCCAAATTCAAGCACAGTGTTTCTATTTGAATCTGCCTGGTGTTGGAAAATTTGTGGATGCTGCAATGGCTTTTTCGTACCACTTTTTGTACACATATTTAATTCTATACATAAAAGACGGTTTTTTCATTTTAGTTTGTTTATATGGTTAATTATTTTCCAAACAATCTATCAGATGTTGCAATGGTGTATATGAAGCGATTTTTTCAACGCATAAAATCAGCAGTTAGTTTGTGTTACTTTTTTGTTTCAAATCAAGGCAAAACCAATAAGTATTTTAAAACATACCAATTAATCGGCACTATGAAAAATCGCCCAAAACTAAAAATGAAAAATCGCCCAAAAATTTTTCACACAAATTTTGGGCGATTTTTCATATGAAAAATCACCCAAAAATTTTGGGAAATTTTTAATATTTTTTTTTTGGATAATTTTTCATTTTTAAATGTTAATAGTTCAGTTTGTTTAATTTTTTGAGCTTTTAAGTATCTCTTAGCACATTAATATGAAATTTTAAAAATCTTCTTATAAAATCTGATAATTATTAAAATCAAACCCCGAAAGAAATTCTTCGTAAGCGAAGCCGAGATTTGACATATTATAGAAGGAAATTTCCTTGCATCCAGCCGAAGGCCGGTTATTTAGGACACTGTCGTACGCGAAGCCAAAATTCGACATACTGAGGGGTATAAATTCATTCAGCCCGGCCGAAGGCCGGTTATTTAGGATAGTGTCGTACACGAAGCCGAAACTCGACATCCTATGGGGGATAAATTCATTCAGCCCCTTCAACATTTGGGCGATTTTTAATTTTTTTTTTTTTTTTGGCGATTTGGTTCATAGAGCCTAATTAATCATTAAAGAAATATAATTTCATAACTACTTAAAAATAGTTTTTTGTTTCTATTTAAGAACTTCTTTTCAGTTTGTTCTTATTTTTAACTATTTCTCCTGAAATAGTAAGAAAAGTACGTACAAATTTTTGATTAAAAAAATCGCTAAAAGTACGTTTCATTCGGAATTCATAATACCAATCTCCCGAATTTCGAAAATTTCGGTTGAATTTCGTAACTACGTCGGAATTCCTGATAGCATTTTTACGACGGAATTCCGTCGGAGTCTCCGACACAATTCATAATAAGGATGATGAAAGTATTAATTGGTTCAGAGGTCTTAAATTTCAATAAAATTGTATAAAAAAAAGTTTAAATGAATGAAAAATGTCATTGGGAAGTCATCGCAATAAAAGTCGATCACTTCAAATGGTCTTACAAAAAATAAAAATAAAAAAATATGATTAAATGTACATATATTTATTTTCTTGAGCTAAAGGTCTTTTATTAAAATTATTTAATTATTTTTGTCGATATTTCGCTCTCCTTCGGATTGCTTCTTCAGGACAATATGATTTAGTTAATTTATCGGAGGTTGCAGATTACAACAAAATTGGATTAAAAAAATTTCAATGAATGAAAAATGTCAAGAGGTTTTACAAAAGAAAATATAAAAATGTGATTTAGTTAATTTGTTAGAGGTTTCAAACTTCGCCAAAAAAAATTATTCTACGTTTTCAAGTCGTTTTACAAAAAAAAAATATAAAAGTATGAATGAAAAATGTTATTGTAGTGTATTAGGCAACGACATTCACTAATATAATATCTATTTGTGAGTGTCGTTGAGTTTTACTACGTACCTCCACATTATTTCTTCAATATCTGAAGTTGTAGCGCAGGCTCGCGGATTGGGATTGAGGGGTTGCGGATGTTCATATGTAACTCGTGCCATTCTGCCTTTTACCATATCATCGACTATTCCTTTCTGAATTTTCAGCAAGAAGGAAGTTAAACTTATTGGTCTATATGTCTTTGGTGAAGAATAATTTGGCCTGCCAGCTTTGGGGATGAACACTACCCTCGGTTTCTGCCAGCCTATTGGAATACATTCGTGAGTTAGGCGTGAATTGTAAATTCCTGCTAGATGGGTCGAAACTAAATTCATCCCCTTCTGTAGGAGTGCCGAAAAGATACCATCTGGATTGGCGGTCTTAAAGGAAGAAAAGCTTTAACATTTAAGTTTAAGCACAAATAACAATTTTGACAAACATAAAGAATATATGTTACTAAAACGTAAAGAAACATAAGAAAAAACACATTAAATGTGCTGTACTTAAGGAGCTGCTTTAAAAGTATGTTATGTTAACATTTTCTAATTTATTTTATATTTTTCGCACTTTAAAAGTATGTTAAGTTCACACTATTTTCTAATTTATTTGATATTTTTCTCCCACTATAATCTTTCTTTTATGACACTGTACAAAGCTAACCATCATAGTTGAATGTTATAAAAAGAAAAAATACTTAAAAAATAATTTAATATTTTCTTGCCATAGGAAGAGGTTGTTGTGTTCAAAACAAACTTGAGTGTATTCTCTTTTCCCAGTCCTTGTTCTTCACTTTTTATTGGAGTGTTTCCTTTATAGTATTTTCATTTAACGTGCTTGCCGTCGTTGGTGTCCTTTTTATTTAGACATTTACTTTATTTTCCTGTGATTAATGTTGTCATTAACTGCAATTATCTATTTATTATTATTTATATGTATTTTTTTTTCTCTATCTTTTAAGCTTCTGCCACTTTTAAGTTGATGTTTGTAAGTGTGTGAAAAATAAAATAAAATTAAAACTAAGAAAAAACAACTGAAAGATTTTAGTTTATTTCTTTGACTTGGTTCATTATATTTTGATTTGTGCTACATAATACTACAGCCGACTGCAAATTTCCAAATGGAAAATAAAATGGGAAAACACTTTTGAAATGATAAAAGTGGTTAACCATGGTCAAGTGGCTTAAGACAAAAAAAAATATTGTTTCTAGTGAAATGTAATAAAGAGAACAGTTTTCAAGATGTTGTACAAGTATATTTTATTCAACGAATGCTATAAAAGTTTTAATGGTCTCTACACATTTTCGTTATGTCCTCTGAATGTGTGCCTCGGTGAAAATTTATTATATTATGCATGAGAAAGTTTTCTCAAGTATAAAAGATTTTATTTTGCTTTGGGCACTTTTGCGAAACTAAATCAAAAGTAAAATGTCATCAATCTGCTTTAATTATTTTAGTTCTAAACACTTTTGTTTCGTAAGTGGACTTGAGTGTATGAATTATAATTTGACTTAAATATTTACAGCAGTCATGTTCAACTTTGTTGTTAAGTTTGTGTTTTGTATGAGTAACGTATGAGTGTTGTCAGCTTGGTGCAATTAAAGTTGTTCACACGAGAGTTGGGGATTGTGCATTAAATATGTTTCACTCAAAAACATTTGAAGCTAAGGAGATCGTAAAAATATTTCCCCCTTTAACCTAGTCATTTTTTACAAAGTCATAAAATCGTGGAGGGCTATCACAAGAGGCTAGTGTTCAATGTTTGCAGGAAATGGCCTGAGAAAGTAGTGGATGATTTTTGCTCATAATAAATAAATAAAAAAAAATGTTTCTAACCATAGGTGACCACTATATTTTTTTAATGTGTTATGTCTATCTAACTTTAAAAATTATAAAAGTTTAAAATTCTATGGATCAGTTGTTTCTTAGAATTTTTTTTCGAAAATATGAGATTTTCATAGAAAATGGCGTGTCCGATTTTATCACGTAATACGTCAAAAAATTAGCTTTAAGTTTTGCAAAAATAATTTTTCGGTGTCGCTAATAATTTTAGAATTTGAAGGAACAAAATAAAAAAATATTTCCTACATTAGATCTAAAAATAGAGCCAAATGTTTTCTGTCTTTTTCAGCCGTCTATATGCTGCCGACATTTCGTTGTTGCTAAACAACTCATCAGTAAACTCGAGAAATCTAAAAAAAACTGTTTGAATGTTTTCGAGTCTACTGATGAATTGTTTAGCAACAACGAAATGTCGGCAGCATATAGACGGCTGAAAAAGACAAAAAACATTAAGGCCTACTTTTAGACCTCAAGCCAAACAGAGACTTTTTCTGAATATAATGGCCTCTCTTCAATTTCTTGAATTTTCTCAGAACGCCAAACACGACAATTTCGTTCATTAACATACCCACCGAGTGAGAAAAGTGCTTTATCGCTGAAGAAAATTTTGTTCGTAAAATCGCCGTATTGTTCGAACATCCATTTCACATATCTACGACATTGTGAGTGGTCAGCTGGCTTCAGTTGTTGTGTGAGCTGGACTTTATATGGCAACACTTTCATTTACAGCAGCGATATTTTCATCGGAACGAGCGAAAGGATGATGCACAGGCCTTACAATATTTTTAATCGCTTCAGTCTCTTCAAATTTCTTCACAATTTTACCAATTGCTTGCTTAGTTGGACGATTATGTAAACCATAATCTCCTCTTAAAGCACGATATGTGGCTGTTGCAGAATCGCCATTTTTGTAGTATGTTTTGATAATTTTTAAGCGTTGTATGACTGTTAAGAGGAGCATTTTCGTCAATGTCAGACTTTCAACTGCGAAGAAAAAAATTGGTTTAACAACTTTGTTTGATAGCTATCGAATTCCAGTCCTATACTATACCACCGTCATATTGGTGGTACAACATTTTTAAAAACTATTTTGAGTTTTTTTTTTTGTCTACTGCCATCGCAAACATAAAAACTTCAACGAAACACATTTTCTTTTATTAAAAATATTCGACCCTTTTTTGATTTAATATTATTTTAGTTTTTCTCTCCTACGGATAGCTGAAGATGCAAAATATCGCCATATAAAGCTAATGAACAAAAGAAACCTAAAACTCAAAAAAAAAAAACAAATAATCAGGTATGTTCTGAAAATCACTTTTCACGAAAGTGATTTGAAATCAATGAAATGGTGTTCTGTGCACAAATTTTATAGTAATTTCGTGATATGAAACCGGTCAGTTAAACGGCTACCGATTTTAAATCACTTGTACATGTTTTACAAGTATTTTGTTAGAAACCAAATAAAAACTTATTGAGTACTTTATATATTGTGTTTTTTACTTATTCATGCAATAATATTATACCTTTTATACAAAATAAATTGAAAAAATCACAAATTACTGAAGACACTGCTTGCTTTTAAAGAACAAAATACTTCTGTTCATAATCTTCGTGATTTACTTTTTACTTTTTAGCAGTCATCTGTTTTGTTTTGTTCGAAAATATATTGTGGTTACCTGATTGTATGAGCCAAATGAATTATTGATAATTTATTCAATTAAACAAATTATTTTAAACAAAATTTAATTAAATTTAAAATTAATGTTTTCATTTTATGAATAATTTTAATTGGTAAATTCAATGATTTAAAAGCAAAAAATGTTTTAGGGATGGTTGAGCGGCAACTGCCACTTGTTGTATTATTCTCATTCCTTTAAGCTCTAAACACATAGACGACAGCAGACTGCAAATGCTGCCAACTTCAAGTGCAGCAAACTTCAAATGCTGCTCTGAAGTCGGCTTCATAATTATTTTGAAGACAGCAACAACATAATAATCAACTGGTGTGTAAATCAATTTCGAATTTTTATAAATATTACAAATTCAAAGTTTAACACCGGTATTCATAAAAAATAAAACATTGTTGAAACACATTTTACGAGAAATTTTTCATATAAAATTTTTTCTAAAATGTATTTGAGCAACGTTTTATTTTTTATGAATAACGGTGTAAAAATATAAAAAATGAGCGAAGAAAATTTAGCGAATTTTATCACAATAATTGTTAATATAGCTCAGACTACAGCTGGAGTGTATAAAGCCCATAAGACGAATAGTACAAGAAACCGAAGATGGTGGGTTCGCCCAGTAAATATAACCCATGATGAGGAGGGCATTTACAAAACATGTGTACAACAGCTCAAGGAAAAAGATGAAGAACACTTTTTCAAGGCAACCAGGATGAAAATTAAATAAAATACCACAAAAAATTAGCTCAAACGAAAAAAATTGTTTTGATATTGAAAATGAACAGCTGTGTATTTTAGCAATGCTAATTTCAGGGATGCCGTATTTCTTATTTCATAATGAATAAAATTGAAAATATTGATGAAAAATGTAATAATATCACGCGAAAACTATAAGAACACATACATTTATTTATTTATTGTATTTTTGCAATGTTCTTTTGTGTTTAATATTAGAAAAAAAGTTTTTGTTCTAATTTGTCCAATTTATATATATAATGGCAACACTATATTTGCTTATTTGCTGCCCGTCAAAATAGAAGATGGCCTAAGTTGACAGCAGCAGCAAATGCTGTTGTGCAGTCGTGCTGCCCTGCTGCCGTCAAAATAATCGTTTTCATTTAAACACATGCATTTTATTTTTGACATATTGCTGCTTGCTGTCTGCTGTCGTCTATGTGTTTAGAGCTTTAAACTTAAATTACAGTGTTGTGTGACGGAGGCTGAGTGCCAGCGTTGTATCAAAACAGTAACAACAGTGATGGCACTACAGTATATTACAAAAATATCCAGTTTAGAACAGTGGCAACACTCTTGTTTTTGTATTTATTTTCTTTTGTTTAACTTTCCGAGTCTTTCCTCTTTATAATTTTATAATTATGTATGTACACAAAACAAACCAGCTATTTATCCGTGATTTCGAAAATAGAAAAGCACGCTGAAAACTCTTCAGTCTCGTGATTTTCAGAACACCAAGAAATCACCTCCGTGATTTGGAAACCGTTCGTGATTTTAACTCACCGTGATTTCAGAACAGGCCTGAATATTAAATTATATTCCCGTGGTTGCTCTCACAGCTTTCTTGTATAGAATCAAATAAATGTTTGCCCAAAAACCAGTCAAATATATGATCTTTTGTGTTCACATTGAATAAATATTTGTTTGCCGGCAAATAATTTTATTGCCTCAAGGTCAACTGTTATGTTATTTCAACCAAAAAATTATTTTGTGTTCAGGCTACAGCACAGAAATATTTGATGTTTGCATTCATATATTAGAACATTGTAAATGTACCTTAAAATAGAAGAACAAGCATATGCAACTCATCTTGCAATTAAAAGCATAATAAAACATACGTATACGTACTGTGGCTCTATACATCTCTTACGCTGAAGATATCAATCATACGCATCCATTGTATGGGCTTCTAAAGGGAGATTTTGAAAAATGGAAATATACTCATAGTTTCTAATTAGGTGTTGTGATTAGAATAAAATTTTATAAAGAGTATTGGACGGGTACGGTTAATTCATATTGATCGATATTTTTCAGCTAAAGTTGACACATTCATGGATATATCCTAGTGTATTTCAACTGTACTCAGTTATTAATTTTATTTTGGAATAATTTTTATGGCAGCATATTTTGTATTTTCAGATAGTTACAACGATTTATCTAAGCAATGAAAAATAGATACATGCTATCGAAGACCATAGAAATTGCACTCGAGTTTAACAGTATTTTTTATGCCTGAATCAAGCAAAAAATTCGATTTTCACCCATTTAATTCCAAAGCTAATGTGTGTAATTGGATGAGACATGGAAGTTAAAAAGGTTATTACAATCATAAACTTAAAGAAATCTAAAAGCATTGAGATAAAAATTACAACTTGTAAGCAACACTTTACAAATCCATCACCAGATTGGTAGTAATCAATTTCCTCAATTTTTCTAAATTGTTCTCTTATTGCTATAGCCAGTTTTGTAAGACAATTTAAAGGCAATTTGCTTTAAAGCCAGGGAAATATATTGAAAATTCTGTTAGCAATTTTTGTATACACAAATGTGAAATGACCATGTACGATTTTTTTTCCAATAAATATAACACAAGCAGAACAAAACAAAAAATTGATGGTGAAGATGTATGCTGGTATTGTATATTGTATAATGGCAGCTCAAGTGACTAACGCACGTAAAGTTAACTTTTTTTTTATTTGCTAGAAAAAACTTGATGGCTTTTTACTTGAATTGTGTTAAGTGTGTACACTTTTGCCAAAATGAGTACAAATACATTTGAAAATACTAGTAAAGAACGTAACAATGGGATGTTAACTTAAGTTTTAGATTTATTGTTATTTTATGTTTTAACTATAGAGAAGAGCAACAACAGCATCCTTTCAATGAGATAGAAATAAAAGCCACAACAATGGCAGCTGCAATTCATAAAAAGCAATAACAACAATATTAAATGCAAAACAATAGTTTATGTTTACTTTATATATCTAAAGTATAAAAAAAAATACCCAGAAACCCATTTAACCAACAGTAGAAGAAAAAAATAAACATTAAATAAAAGCTAAAGCTTTGGCTGTCATTTTTTATAGGCACATCTGACCAACAGGATACTTTTACTAAGACGGTATAAAAGAATAGACTTGAAATAATACATATATACGAGAGTAAATGCTTGTGGTTCGTTTGTTTTTATAACAGGTCATTTTGAGCGAAGGAAGTTTTTCTTTTATTAGGCTTATTTAGCAAACACGTTGGCATGGAAACACCCTGCCATTCAAAACTACTGCAAATGCTCTACAAAGCAAATGAAATACGTAGATTTTGATAACTTTTGTATGCATGTACACTATTTAAGTGACTGGAATGAATGATTTATGCATTGTATAATATTGCAATAAGCTGTGGAAAAATAAGCTCACAATTTATATTTGATGTGAAAGAATTTCAATAAAGAAGCCAGAAATTTTCTAGGAATACAATGCTTAACGTAAGTTTTTAGAATGCTGTAATGATTTCTTCAACTGCTAAAAAATTAATTACACAATCTCTTAAAAATATGGTAACAATACTTCATAACATTTACATTGTTTTAGTGAACTATACGTATGAATGAAGAGGGTTGCCTGTTATATTTTCGGACTAGAAAACAATTTCTTAGGTTATATTAATCATCCAAAATCACTTTATTGACTTTCAAACTATTCCCCATAGAGATCTAAGCACTTTGGATGCGTTTGAACCAATTGTCGAAGCACTTTTTCCAATCTAATGGATGTATCTTCAAAACATGCATTCTAAATGTAGCAACCGCTTCTTCAGGTATCGAAAAATGTTGATCTGTCAGTTTGCCTTTTTCTTATGGGAATAAAAAGAAGTCAGTCGGTGCCAAGATTATATGGTAAATGACTCATCAAATTCTTGTTTTGGGTGCTCAAAACTACCGCCGATATGTGAGAGTTGGTATTGTCGTGGTGGAGAGTGGTCCATCTTCAGAGATTGGGTTTGGCATGGTTGCGAGATATGTCCAATTTTTCCTAAAAAAAACAGGCAACCATTTGCTTGGAAGCGCTCCGTGTGCGAACAACTTTTGCACGATTTTGCTCAATTTGAAGCACCCATGCAGGCAACTGCTGTTTACTTTCCGACTCATATATATCTAAATTAACCCGCCACGATGTCATAGACTTGATTTTCGCGGTTTTACTGGTTTTACCTTACCCATACACCAATACATTGAAAGATTTTAAAATTTCAACACATACATACGCACACTTATATTCCATAAGCACCTTAACTTAGAAAGAAACAGCTTTTTTTTATTAAACAATTGTGCTATACCTTACACTTTTCATCATTTTAGATGACAGCACTAATAAATATGAACTGGAAAGAACTGTCATAAAAAATAAATTGAGAACGCTCGTGAAAACAAAGAAAAAAGTTTTAAAAAAATGTACATAAATTTATAAATAAAAGTAAAAAATCTAAACAAAATGTTTTAAGCATTGAAAAAAAAAGAATTTAAAAGAAAAGTGGAAATATACAATAATATAAATAAATTTGCAATTTCTGTATTAAGTTTATCAGGCTCAAGTTCTTTCTACATTATCTTTGTGATTGATATTAATTAAATTAGATAAAGAAAACATCAAAGACATTTAGCTGGGTGGATAACTAGTTGTTTTAAACCGTCTTAAAATGAAAGAGCGTAATGATTGTATACAAAGGGCTTTAAATTCGCAATTCCATGATCTTTATGCCAAACTAGACTACAATGTTACATCACAATATACTTCAAACTTTTCACCTCGTGTGGTCAGTCTAATAATTAAAGCTAGAGGTGGATTATTAAACATAAACGCAAGATCTTTCCAAAATAATACGATTGGTATTTGTACATTGTGCAATTTAGATGCTCCAGAAAATACTGAACATTTTGTAGGTGTATGCCCTGTTTATAATGAATTTAGAGTGCAATATTTTGGTAAAACCATACTTAATGAAAATTAGATTGTACGTATACTGAATGGCAGCAATTACTCATATTATTCTCTTTATAAATATATAGATATTTGTTTAAAGTATAGAAACCTTATCCTAAATGAATTTGCTTTTTGATTTTCTATGAACAAACAACAATCGTATTTATATAAAAATATTCTGTGAATATATGAATTTTTTTATCCCTCCATTCAACCTAACCTAACCTATGAATTTAAAATTACTTTCGAAAATAATCTACCTATGTAAATAAATTAAATTACATCTATAGAAAATTTTTGAATTGTGCCAATCTGGCGAACAACGTATAAGTTATGCCACTTGTAGGTTTAGTTGCTAAACATATTGTAAATGAATTATGTACGTTCGTACTAACTAAATCTATTAATAAATAATAAATAATAATAATAATAATAATAATCAGCCCTAGGCATCAATTCCGGATCGTCAAATTGGTACCACTAATCCTGTTTCTTTTCCGTCTCCATCATCATCGGCCGCACCAGGCATGGTGATCGGCCGTCCATTTTTGGTCCACGGGTGGTGTTTTATTTCCCACCTTCCCTGCAGGCCTGAAAAGATCTGCTGAGATTTCCCCTATCCGCCACCTGGGGACGCGTCCGATGGGAGAATGGAAAAACTCCACACGCAACTGAAACCATACAACATATAACATCGGGGTGTACGTGTTTAGCTGGAACTGAGTATATCGACCGCCATAACTCTGTTGTCAAGATTCTACATCAACAACTCGCGCTGAAGTACTCACTAATGGCACCAACGAACGGAACGGAGTACATCGATCGCCACAATGCTGTTGGCAAAATATTACATCAGGAACTTGCGCTTAAGTACTCGCTGAAAACATCGGAAGTGCCGTATTATAAATATCAACCTGAGCCAGTCTTAGAAAATGCTGAATATAGGCTCTACTGGGACCGAGCGATTCTTACGGATCAGAGTGTTGCATCGAATAGGCCAGATCTTATGCTAATGGATAAGAAGCGAAGGAAGGTTTGGCTTGTCGATATCGCAATACCAAACAATAACAACCTGCAAACGAAGCACCAAGAAAAGATCGCCAAATACAGTGTGCTAATCCATCCCATTAAAAGTCAGTGGAATATCAATAGCGTGAGAATAGTCCCGATTATAATTTCAAGTACGGGACTAATACCAAAAACTTTGCACGAGAGCCTTAAAGAACTTGAGATACCGGAACACCTGTGGCAGAAAATGCAGAAGGCAGTGATTTTAGCTACTACACGAATCGTACGAAAGTTTATGGGGATGTGAGAGGGAGAAGAAAAATCTATACATATATATCTACATTCTTATATTAAGAGTTGCGCTGTGATATAGTTATATGCTAGTCTGTGCAATGTAAAGTTAGAACTTGAAATTTTCTTTAAGATAAATTTTAAGATTACTTATACCCAACTAATCCAGTTGAGAATAAAGAAGATAATAATAATAATAATAATAATAACTAGTTGTTTCGAAGCCGCCACACTTTCTCGTCAGCACCGTTTTGCAGGGTGGACTAGTTGTCCGTCCGCTTGTTCTATTTTTATTACATTTTCAAATAGTTTGAATTAATTGCTTTTATTATATTTAATATATATAATACAATATACATTTTTTTAAGATATTGTTTTTTTCTTAAAATAAAATGAATTAAAAACATTAAAACCAGTTTTTCTTAATACAATAGCAATAACCAATTTTTTAGGAATACAATAACTGGTAGTATTCAGTAGCACTAACCCAATATTAGTAATGATTAACTAACAAGTTATTTATAGCATAATGCTACCCGTTATCGCTACCGTTAACTAACCGCTTATATACACGCTAGCGTGTGTGAGCGAGAGCACTATAGTGTTCTCTGTTCTAAACAATAATGTAAAAGAAAGAGATATCAGTTCACACGTACAGAAGAGATTAGGTTTAGTTTTTTCCCAAAGGCCTGTACAAAATAGTTGCAAGTTTTAGAATTTCTAACCATTACTTTGGTTATGAATACTTGTTATTTAAAGCGTTATTTGACCGGTACTGTTCTCATTGGGTCAAGCACAGCGATCGTATGTTTTGAGTACTTCTTTCGACCAATCGACATGAGCCTTTTTTTGAGCGATTGACAAATAGTGTGAGATCTAACGCAAATAAATCTTTTTGTCAGTACAAATGTTTATGTAATATTGAATATATGCTGGTCTCACCAGTTATCTCCATCTCACGATAGGACAGATGGAGATCTTGCAATAACAGCTCACGCACAGTGTTAGTGGCTTTTGGAACAGCAACTGATTTTTGAGGACCTTCGTGAAATTCGTCTTGGAGTGAACTATGATCACGATTGTGATTCACTATACTATCGATGGGCCTTGATGGACCTTCATCGCCAAAAATTACACTATCGCTGAGTTAACCCACTTCGAGTGTTGTAAAAAGTAATCGCACGAAAATGTTCACGATCTAATTCCATTTCTGGGTCGAGAAGAATCTTTTAAGTCGCTGTAAACAACACAAATTGCGCTCATCAAAAGTTCTGAGTACGTATAACCTCAAAAATGTGCACCTTTACGATAGTGCCAGATCGTAGCACTAGGATTGCTAAATATCAAAATATAAAAGACAACCCTCGTACTAGAAATAAGTTTGTTGTTTGATTTGTTACGCTTTTGATAATATCACTTTTTCGGGCCATATCCAATAATATTTTCCCTAAACTTTTTTAGCATCAGAAGCACGAAAAAGCTTTCACGCACAAAACAGATCACTTTTCAAGAGGTCTTATTTTAATTAATCTAAATATAAATTGAAATGAAATTTTTCCAGGAAATTTCTGGAAACTAAATTACAAGTAAACAATGAATCTGTTTATTTTAGACCCATGCTTACATGTGCACATACACTGCTCACATCTCTTAAGCTTGTTCAACCACTACAAGTATTCTAGAACCATTTTAAATTTTAATGATCATGCCAGATAATCAAGCCTTAGTAATTAGTCACAATGACACAAGTATTCAACAGGGAATGATTTAATTTAATTCAATTTAATTTAATTTAATTTAAGGTAACCAATATTATTGATGTTTTTGTACATATATTTTCTCTTATAAAATTACCAGAATTGAAACAACATACCGTTCCTGTTTAAAATACTGAAGTGTTGTTGTGCAGACAATGTTCGTTTAAGTATATTGTGCTTAAATTTTTTTAATATATTTTTATTCGTTTGACGATATTTTTTAATCCTGTGGCAAGAAAATGCAAAAAAAAATGGAAAATTTTCGCTTGGCTTGGTGTCCAACACTTCTTTGTTGTTCGTGACTACAACCGTTGGTTTCATTTAGAGATGCGCGTTTATTGCGAAAATTTCGTAAGCCACGCGTGACCGTTATTAAGTTTTAGAAAACTCATTTAAAATTCAAATTTCGTGCACGTTATAGTGCGTGATTACCATTTTAAGGCAGTTCACAAAGTTATGCGAAATTTCACGGAACAGTTAAAATACCAACTTGTTTTGGTTCACAAAACAACTTTCATAGATTGAACTATTTTTCAATGCAGATTATTCTAGCTCAATTTCTACACGTGTAGAGTATATTAGCCTGGGTCGATTTGTATGTGAGGAAAAAATGTAAACAACTGAAACTAGTTCCATGAGTAATTGTTACCCAATAACCTATACATATGTAGTGAAAAATCAAAAATTTAATCATAGCTTTATCCGATGAATATTATTTTTTCAAAACCCATGTAACTTTTTTGTTTATGAACACAAATTAACACCCTGAAAGCATACGTTTTAGCACATTAATTATAAACATGGATTGTAAAGGCTAAATGAATTGTTAGAAGAACAAACTGTGAGGTGTGTATATGAAGAGATTTCTTGCTGTAACTCTCCAGTTCTGCATAATCAAATGTTGAAAGACTTTTTGAATAAGTATTTTATTTCAAAGGAAAATAGTGAGGAAAACAGTTGTATTGAAAATTAAATTGCATCACAGATAAAAGTAAAAATTAGTACCTGCTATAACATATTAAAATGCTAGTAGTCTGCGGATAAAAATCCATTTTGAAGCAATGAGCAGAACCTAAGCTGAGTAACTTTCTGCTGCTTGCGTAATAGCATGTTTCCATTACGAGATGAATCACCAGCTTCGCTCTCTCAATCATATTTATGAATCACACTGTTTACACGACTCGTTTATATGCTTCGATTTGACTTTTGTTTCCGATAAGCCAGCATAAGTTTTCCATTAATTTTTGTAAAGAAAATTTCTCTAAGTGAACAAAAAAAGTAAGTGAAAGTGTTGTTGCAAGAAAACCACATTCATATGGAAATGTCTTCGGAGTTGGCATTGCAGGGCATTAAATATAGCTCAGAACTTAACCTTTATTTTTGTGGGAGAATTGCGTTTTTTTTGCTTTTTATTTATTTATTTTTTTGTGTTTGTTTGACAGATAGTGCAGATAAATTTGCGATATAAATTAGAGAAGACAGGTATTTTGCGTGCTTCGCATGTATGTAGCTTCAACATGCAGCAACTTCATTCACTCTCAAAATTTTGTATGGCGAAGCACATTGCTTCGCTCCTGATTGGGGTGTTAAGCACAAATGTAGAGCGAAGCACATATCGTGGAAACAAGCTATAACTTAACGATATCACAAGCGATAACAACATACATATGTCTACTTAAAGCGAGCTATATGCGCCACAATATTCTACTAGCAGAACTTTATGTTGATGTGAAATCTCCATGTCTTTAGTGAAATTTGTTAAAAAGATGCAAACAAAACAGAATTGAAATAATCCTTAGACAATTCGCAATGAGCTCCAAAATGTCATAGAAAACATGTTTTCATTGGATCTTTAATACACCAAAAAACTCGCCTAAATTTAATTTTTTTATTTTTTCAAAGAATTTGTTCTATATTGACAATACAGCTTTCTCGAAACTATGTTTTAAGACATTAAGACTTTCATATACATATTTTTCTTAAAAAAAAAATCACTTGAAGTTATCAACTTTTATCACGATGACTTCACATTTAAAAAACTAAATTATAATAAGATATAGGTGTTTCTTACAGGTTAAAGAAAAGGTAGTCTTAAGACCAAATTTGACAAATAAAGTTGAGTGTCAAAAAAAATTTAAGAAACGGTTTTTCATTGAACCATAATTTGCGTGACGTGAGGCCCCAAAATAATTGTCGTACTTGAGGAACATTATTCTGATTGTGAGCATGCGTGACGTAAGCCAAAACACACTCAAGCGCGTATCTCCAGTTTCAATCTCGGCAAGGACAAAATAAAAAAATGTGATGCTAGAAGCAGCAGCTTTTTTTTTATCTAATAAACCGAGATTTATTTGAAGCTCAAAAATAAATCAATTTCTCAAATCTTTTCTTGTGTTTTGAAACCTCTTACTCTAAGGTTACCCTGTAATTTTTACTTAGAGCTTTACTAAATTAAATCAAAACGTTTGTCTTTATCATTGTCTTTTTTAACCCTTGAATGCATGTTGTTGTAATTCTGCAACATACATACCATTAAACTCACCTCAAAATGGTATTAATTCGCTCACTACACATCGTTGTGTATTAAAAGAGTTGTACTTGGTGTAGTTTATGGCTTGGCAGCACTTTTGTATGTTTTTAAAACTTTTTGATTGTGAATTTCACGTGGACAAAGTAACGGTATTAAAATTCTTCTAGCAGGTGCAACTTGTATTTTCGTGAGAAGTATAATTTTGTGATTTTCAAACGTAAGTGTTAACAAAAATTGATTTTATATAGAATAACATACATATATTTTCAAAGAAACTTCTTGGTCGCAAGCGAAAATATTGTTTTTTTTTCATTTAATTTGACCTATTTTAGAATGTTGTAAAACTGCAACACTATGCATTTAGTATGACGAAATTTCATCACATGGTATTACAGTTTTTAGATGCGGTTTCTAAATTCAGAAGAAACTGAAATTATGTAAATGCATAGTGTTGCAGATTTGCAATATAACGTTTTTTTTAATAAATTTTACTATAAAAATTAAAAAAAAAAAAAAAATTTCTGCATTAGTAAGTAAAATTCTATACTATATATTTTTTTCAGTGTATTTGGAAAATTCATGCATTTAAGCGTTAAGCTTAATAATTTGTATATAACATAAAAATCTTCTAGTGACTTTTCTCAACTTTAATGTCTTAATATCAAACAGCTCTACGTGTGTATTTGTACGCTTTTATATACATATGTACATAGTTCTTAGATTATTCTCTTACGCAGCAGAAAGGAAACACCGGAAAAAGAATGTGTGTATTCCAGGCAATTTTCAATATACATACATATTTGTTTAGGTGGAGCTTAGTATTTAATATGTTTATAATGGATTTTAAATTATGTTTTATACAAACTGCTTTCTATATTAGAAATGCAACACCTGAAATGGAAAAAATGTAATATTCTGCTTTCGAAGGATTCCTCCGTGTTTTATGAAAGTGTTATGTGTTCTCAATTGGCATCAAGAAAAGGGTGAGTATTATATATTTTTTCTAGTGCATAAAAGCAGACACCACTACAAGCTGAGACTATACATACTGAATACAAATTAATAATATCAAGTTTGCAAAAAACCAAGAAATGTTAAGCAATTTTTTTAACCCCTTTAGTTTTAGAAAGCTGAAAGACAGAAAACAGCTCTAAGTTGTTTAGTTTCTGGAAAATTTACTTTAGGCTTAATAGCAAATAATAAAATATTAGGGGTTGCACGATGATAGCTGTGCAAATATGTAATTTGCAGAGAATTTTATGGTTGATCGTGAGCCAATCTGGTAACAGAGGGCAAAATCGATCGACATCATGTCGATACGCAGCCGCCGCCGACTATATTTTTGTGTTACAAACTGCTGCCGATCTTATTACGTTTTGGGGAAGATGAATTCATGTAAATTAAATTTAAAACGTAATTTATTCGCTTGTTATCATTAGAGTTTATGCATGACTTTGTCAATAAAAACCTTATTGCTAATTCACATGAATATGTTTTTTATTGGATTAAAATTTTTCGCCACTGCAGTATACCACGCGGAAAATTGTTGGTCGGATTCGCCGTCTGCAGGCGCCATCTGTTATTGTTTACATTACTTGCAATCAATTGAGTATTTTTGCACATTTTTTTTAGTGCAAATTGAGGAAAAATGAAACAAATGTTAAATAATTATTTCTGTATTAAGTTTGTCATATTAATTAAATTAGACAAAGAAGACATCAAAGACATTTAGCAGGGTGTTCAACTAGTTGTTTTGAAGCCGCCACATCTTTGAACTCAGGGGCTCATGTTTCTAAAGCAGGGATGCCCACGGCCTATACGCTTGGTACGCTTTTGTTTTTGTAAAACCGCGAAGCATTGGCTGAGCATTCTAATATGTATACACAACTCTTTGTATGAAATACACACATATCCCAAGTTCAAAGCAACAACACTTTCATATGCACAGCAATAAGAACGCAGGCTTTGTTGGTACACATTGGTGCCAAGCGTAAATTTTGTTGTTTTTTGTTTTTTTTGTTTTCATGATTTTGTTGTTTTTTTAATGATTTCGTGAGTATGAAACACTTGAAGAAATCATTTTTTGTTATGAGTTTATTTCTGTTTTTCTTTGTATGCGTCAATAAAGTGTATACGTATTGGTGTTTGCGCTTCCATAAGAAGATTTTGGGCACCCCTGTCCTAAGGCATAGATGCCCATGGTAGTAGTATTGTTGAGAGTGACGGAATAACAGTGGAAGAAAACAATTTGCTATTCATTTTATTCATGGCTTTGTGAACATCTTCAAAATATTTTTTTTTTAATTATATTTCTTAGTTTTTTTAAATGTCTTATGACAAATAATCAAAATCATCAAACGCATTTTGTAACATAAAATACTTCTCGGCTGACATCATTAATATGTCATATAATATATAATAAGACACAGAATTTCTGCAAGTGTAGTTTGTCTCTCCCACTAAAAATGGTGATTTCCTATTGGTTGATTGACGATCAAATAAAAGAGCGTAATAATACGTGTGAGTTTAATTTGCTGATATCAGCCACTACTGGTCATCTATCTTCTAAAGCGACAACCATGCCACTCAGCCACCCAAGTTGTTGTATATTTTCTGTCTAAATACATAAATTCTTTTGTCGCATGAAAAAACTCTGAACATTTTTGCTTAAATTTGCTTCGTTTGCACAGTTTGGCACTACCATCCTTATTATTAAAATGATCAAGTTTTTTTATTCTAACTTTTTTTAATACAACACTGTTTGAATATTGAATTTTTTTTTTCAATAAAGATTTGTAATCAATGTGATTTAAAGAATATAGCAAAATAAAATAAAGACTGAAGCTGGAAGGCAGTTATTTCAAAGCAGCAGCTCTTCCCATTAGCAATCACTTGATATCGAACTCAAGCACATGATTTATAGAACCACAAGAAAACTTTTTTTTTAAATTGAATGACTCCTTGTCTTGTTTTAACATCCAGCTTCAGTACTTTTGTCATTCCAAAATCAAACTAAAATCTTTAAAATATTTTTGGTCACATACACGTTAAAAGTTTAAGTTTAAAGTTGTGTAAACGAAAATAAAAAAAAGGTGTCCATGATCTCTAAGCTCGCTATATTTGTGTATTTGATTTCTTTGTATTTGTTCAAATATTTGTGGCCTTAAAGAAAGATTTAAAAATATGGCGTTTTTAAAAGGTTTTAAAAAGCTTCTAAGCCCTTTTTAATACCACAAATGTCAACAAAAATAAGAAATATTTTGTGAGAAAGACATATAAATAAGAACAAGGAATAGACTGCAGAAAAGCCCAGTGGTGAAAATAAAGGAAGAAAATATGTGAAAGATGGCTACATTTATTTTTCTCACAAATTTACTATGCTTCCGAATGCCAGACCTTACGGAATGTCTTAGCGAAGGTAAAAAAATTAGTTCTTGGCCCATCTTTAACTGTATTTTTTAGGTTTTCTAGTAGCCCAGGAACAACAATAGCCAGCTTTTCGATTTCACAAAGATGGAGGTGAATACAGCGTTTTGCTGTAACCTTACCTTTAATTTGTTTTTTGTTGACACCATATCAGGTATAAATTTTTCTTCGCTGAACTACCAGACAGCTGTAAAGGAAAGGGTAATATTCTCTGCACAAAATTAAGAGGCACGCTTCACGTTAGCAGCACAGACACGTGGGTGTTATATTTTGTTGCGAAAGCAATGCCAAAATACCATCTAACATCAAGAAGTGCAAGGAAAGAAAAAACACTTTACAATATAGTTGCGACAACAATATCATTCTTGTCAATGCAAAAAGTTGTGTCAAACAAGATATTTTTATTTAATGCCGTAAACAATTTTTGGTCACTGTAAACATAGTTTTTGTTGCAGTTTGATAATTTTATTCTCACCATGAATGAAAATTGAAATATGGTTACATTCATTTGAAAAAAAAAACAATATCTACAACCATTTTATAATGAACATTTGAACAAGCCTTATTTGCGGCAAACCAATTATTTTAGATCCATCAAATGGTAATAAAATAATAAACAAAATTTTTTTGTTTTAAGTTGTTTTTAACAAAGTTTTTGTTGTTGGCGGTGAGAGCTAATTTTTCCTCAATTTTTGTGTTGTGATTGAAAATGTGTGTGTACTTATTAATGAACATTTTACTTTTATTGAAAAGAAACAAAAAATAAATTAAAACAAGAGTGCTATATTCGGCTGGGCCGATTCTTAAATACCCTTCACAATGATAAATGTACCATTCTAATTGACTTTTGGTGTCACACTATATGTACCATTCTGATCGATTTTTGGTACTAAAAGTTCTTTTATTACGTTTTTATAGCCGACTTCTTGAGAAATCGGGAGAAGCTTTATCTGGGGTGCATATGAACCGATGTCCAAATATTATCTAATTTCGCCTCTTAACAGCCTATATATACCATTCTGGCAAATTTTTAGTGCAAAAAAAATTGTTTCGTTTGGGTTCCAGGACCGACTTCTTGAGAAATCGGGAGGCGGTATATCTCGAGTGTATAGGGATCGATGTCAAAAAATTTTCCAGTTTTGCCTCTAAATAGCCTATATGTGTGTACCATTCTGTGCCAAAAGTTGTTTCATTTGGCTTATAAAGGCGATTTCTTGAAAAATCGGGAGACGCTTTATCTCAGGTATATATGGGCCGATTTCAAAAGTTCTTCGAGTTTTGGGATCTAACGGGCATTAAAAATGATATTGCTTACTTTTTAGGAAAAAAAATTTTTTCGAAAATCTGACCAAAAAAATTGCCAAAAATAACCTTAAAACCCCGGATTTTTGGATATATTCTGGCTATGCGTACACTGATCTTACTGAATTTCGATAGCAGACCCATTAATGAGATTTAACACATTTTAGCGAAAGAATGATGTTTCTATCTCAAACCGTTTTCTCAGAAACGGTATTTCAACGACTACAGACGGACATCGCTTAATCGTAATCTCTATTGATTCTGATCCAGAATATACATATATCCTTTATGGGGTCTTAGATGGTTATTTCAATGCGAAATAACACACGGAATCACAAACTTATATATACCCTTACACATTTTTGTGAAGGGTATAAAAAAGCCGAAAAAGACAATTGTGAAACTACCTTTTATTGTGTGTGTAAGTAAGTAATTTGAATGGAACATAGATGTGTAGGTACGTAAAAATATTTGTTTGCGTCCTGTAAATATTCTAATTGAATAGGCTTTTGTGGCCAGCAACCATTTTATTGTTGTATTCAACCATGTTATTGCAATTCTAAGCGATAATATTGTTTCTTCCTTTTATTAAATTCAGCCAATATAGTCATGTGCAACCTGCAATATGAAAATAATGAAAAAAAATGACAACAGTATGGTTGGAAATTACAAAAGTTGGGCTAGAATTAAGAACACTATGTTCCGATGGGACAATTATATGGATAATATTATTTTTGGATGTGACAATAATATGATTGAAAATTACAGTAAAATGGTCAAACATGACAATGTCCACACAGGTCACAGTGACCTAATCACTGAAAATGGAATTGGTTTTATTTAACAATTAATATTGTCAACCTGTAACCATATATTTCAACAATAGTATGTTTCTCTTCGAAAATATCTACCTCATCCTTTTGTTTTCGTGCGTGCTCCTTTTTTAGAATCAATGATAATAATTTTAATTCAATATATTGTTATATATATTATTATTAATGTATCAACAGTGATGTTTCATTCATACCAGTCTTATTCTCCAATTTTTACCAAAGACCCCTCGGCACAAATATAGGACAATAGCTGCCTGGCCAGCTCTGGCCTGAATATTTCGTTATCATGTTTACTTGGAATCGAGGCAAGTGCTGAGATATTTAGCGTTCTATTTCAATTTAAGTTCAATCCCCTCTCCATCTGGTGGTTCGAGCGGCAGAGGCTTATATGTATTTAGAAGTAAAGAGAATAAGCTTTGTTTTCTCTGGACTTGTACTGAGATCACTGTTAGTGCTCTACCTACTTATGGTCGTCAGTACCAATTGCATCTGTTGTGGGAGAATTTTGCGATATTTTCCTGAAACGGTTTAAGACATAAAGCTTTGAAGTGTTTAAATAAAACCGAAAACAAATAAAATTGATACCTTCAATATCATTCGTAATAGTTGAGCTCATATGTGTGTTCACGCTGATTTTTTGATTATAGTTTTAATGTCATTGAAATTGTTTTAATTCAGTAACTGTTTTGGTTCCTGTAAAAATTTGCTTGTAATATATTTCATCCATTTTTTCATTTCAATTTTTAAATAACCCCTTTTACTGACATATCAACTCCTTGCATCAACCACTAACTCAGTTCATACACAGACCAAATTCTCTTGAAAGCAAATTGAAGCTATATATTGACTAATATCTAAATTGTTCGCTTTTGCTCTGTAATACAAATACATATGTATGAACTTAATTATTTATTTGCTTTAAGAGCCAATTTAAATGTATTAATTCAGGTCCAAAAATATAGACCTTTTTCAAATGTTTCTGACTTTTTCAGCTGTCTATATGCCCACGACATTGCGTTGATGCTAATCAACTCATCAGTAGACTTGAAAAATTTCTTAAAAGTTTGTATGAAACTTAACTATTTATTCCATTTTATTATAGTGTAGCGTGCGTATATAATGGTGCAACATAGCAAATTATGGTACTGATAGAGAAGAAACAAAACCAAAGGGTTTTGTTGCGATTTGTCCAGATGGTAAGCGGCGCTGGTATGCTGGCGTATTGCTCCAGCTAAAGCTCGCAGTCTTGGTGTGATTTTTGCCATCCATCCAGATCTGATGTGGCTACAACTACAACAAATCATACCAGCTAAAACTTCAAACGGTGATGGACTGAAAACAAATACTGGTGAGGCATATAGACAGCTGAAAAAGGCAGAAAAAGGTATATATTTTTGGACCTGAATTAATACTTGCTGTAATACTTTTTCATATAAGCTCATAATAAATTTACTTCGATTTACGGATCATATCTTTTATAATTACTAGTGTAATCCACTGTCGGAAAGTCGAAGTATGTAAAACTAAAGCAATCAGCAATCGATACTGTGCCATCGTCTTTTCGACTGCTTTTTGAGCGAAAAACTTCCACTATCACATATTAAAATAATTATTTTCGTGGCATCCGATTTTCATTTTTTTTTTGCAAATGGGGAGCTTTCTATTTGCATCTTAGAATGTCTTTAAGTCCACACCGATAGCGCAGCATGCCTACATAGAAGACAAGAGTGTTAAGACTGCACTGCATAGAGAAGAACCCAGAACCAAGGGAGTATACTATAGTTGCCTTTCTAGATATAGAAGCTGTGAAACATGAACCTCGCTACTAATAGAATTGGACTCCAGAATGCTTAAGACTGTGACAGATGCTGGCGATATTGCTGTAGCCGTTTCAGGAAAATATCGCAAAATTCTCCCACAACAGATGCAATTGGTACTGACGACCATAAGTAGGTAGAGCACTAGCAGTGATCTCAGTGCAAGTCCACAGAAAACAAAGCTTATTCTCTTTACTTGTAAATACATATAAGCCTCTGCCGGTCGAACAACCAGCTGGAGAGGGGATTGAACTTAAATTGAAGTAGAACGCTAAATATCTCAGCACTTGCCTCGATTCCAAGTTAACATGATAACGAAATATTCAGGCCAGAGCTGGCCAGGCAGCTATTGTCCTATATTTGTGCCGAGGGGTCCTTGGTAAAAATTGGAGAATAAGCCCCAGAAATGTTGGGGCTTGGCTCTTCGGTACGGATATGAAGCCCATATTTATGTATGAGAGGCTTGCATGGTGGAAGACACTAGAAAAAGCCACCTAATTTAAAAGACATCAAGGCTTGATGGTAACCGACCCATCAGGGTCTACACCATCTAAGGCAACCTTTATCATGCTACACTGGCTACCAGCCGATCTTATGGTTAAAGAAACTGCTATGAATTCATCGATACGATCTCAGTGCATGCATCGTTAATTTGAAGGATACTTGACTTTCTGGGTAGCATTGCCTATTTCTTACCGGTCCCAATGATTTATAAGGGATTCAGCGTAAATCTGTCGTATGCGTCCCCAAGTAGTGTCGAAACAGATCAACCAGAGGACGCGATTGCGGCTTTTTTGGGTGGTTTCAAGTCAAACAAAGGGTTTGATGCGAGTATATATATCCCCTGATTTCAATGGAGGATCAGTTTTAGGTGACGTACTGAGTGTAGCGCCATTCAGTCCAAAGTTGCGATGATAAAGAGAGCGATAAACTAGACGAGGTAATACAGGATATACAGGGAGCGTATCCTGATCTGTACTGACAGCACTGTCATCATAAACGCGTTAGCAGGTGTTTGCACAACATCTAGTTTGGTCCGTGAATGCCTGATATCTCTAAAGGGCAATTCAGACTATTATACTGAGTATTAATACCTGCCAAAAATTCAAATAATACGTGCGTGTGATGGTGTGAATGCAATGTGTTATGGAAACGAGAAATAATACGATAAACAATTGACATCCCATAAGACTTCACCGTTCTTTGAAAATTTTCTAAACGATAATACATTTCATTCGATCAGGGTTGTTTTTTTAACACAAGCAGCTGTTGAAAAATTTACTAGCCAGTTGTTTCACAGCCGATGGCGTGCCGTCACTGATGGTATTTGATTTCGTTATACAAGGGTTCGAATTTGGAATTTGGTTTGTGACGCCCAAAGTCATCCTTCATTTTGGGCCACAAAAATAGGCATACATACCTAGCATTTTTGTTTTGTAATACCCATATATCGTAGTACTCATATATCCTAGTCGCTCATATATGTATACGCATTTTTGTTATTTACATACCGGAATTTCCCTTTTGTTATTTAATAGCATTATAAGATAAAATATCAAAAATTATTTGTTAGTGTTTTGCATATAACATTAATGACCGCTAGTTTCGGTCTTCTTCTTTTGAATTACTAGTATTAAGACAAATTGTAACAACAATAAACAGAGGTTTGATTCGAGCATCAAAAAGGTTAGTTCAAACCTCTGCCACAATATTCGTAGACAGGTTCATTGACTGGCGAGTATAAATAGCCAGACAATGATCAGTTTAAGAGAGTTGGTCGGCAGCCCAGCACAAGGCCAGTACGGCATATCGGACGGAGGTTACTTATCTGATATGCGTATGTAGTCGTGTGTAGAAATTCCTTATATTATTTGAATAAATAATAAAAGTAATTCGTGGACAATTGTAACAAAGGACTGGAAGTTGGCTACAAATCCAGTCTCTTTGTCTCACGATCTGAAGCGAGCTCTTTTATTGGAGGTAGGCTTCTTATCCAATAAAGGACACTACGAAGACCCCATCCATCTTGGAAGCTAGGCTTCTTCTCCAAGGAAGAATTCGAGTCTTCGCTTCAATGGTCGTCACCTGTTTGCCCCAACGCAAGGATTATTCACAAAATTAAAATAGAAACGAACAATAAATAAATACGTTTTATGACGTGTTGTCTAAAAAAAATTAAAGTTGTTCAATTATTTACAGAACGGCCCTGGACACGGCTGAGTTTCCCCAGCAACCAGCGAGTACGTGTCGTTACAGGTTAACGTATACAAATGTATTTTGCTCTAGCTGTATTTAGAAGATTTGGTTCTGTTTTACATAACTATTATCTTAGCTGCTGAATATTTTTTGCGCCGTCACCTCCACCGCCAACATTAAATTGCTCTTCTGCCGCCGTGTAAAGTTTTATGTTGGCACGTTTATTATGTGCACTAGCACAAAAAAAGCACGTTGGAAAAAAAATAACGTATGTACATATATATGCAACAGCTGTTTTCTTTTCCACTCCAATTTTTTATTTTATTTGAAGTGTGATGGTGTGAATGTAAAATGTAATTTACGTTAGACTTTTTGACAGTCGCTAGAAATCTAATTATACTTTCATCTCACAAAACTCGATAAAAGTATTTATACTTGTATAATAGTCTGAAGTGCCCTTAGCTGAGATAGCGAAAGAGTCTGACCTGTGTGTGTCCAGCAATGTAGACTGGCGTGTTCTGGTGGTCACTTACAACAGGAGGACGTGGACGAATTCGTTAGTGTTCCCTTCAATAGTTGCAAGTAGGTTATACAACGGCAGCTGTTAAAAACTATGCCCAGCTATAATTACAAGAAAATCTTAACTTTGTTGGCAAGGCTAGACACCCTGTGTGGATGTTCTAAGAGGACGTTGTCACATGGAACTAATATAAAAACATAATATTGGTATAAAAGTACGCGCTGCAAAACGCACAGTACAAATACTAAAATATTTTACCACTGGAAAATTCCAAGTGTTCCACTTTACACTCATGTACACCAGCATACACGCATAAGCCGAATAACATGCACATACACATGTATTAAGAACAATATGCAAACATAACCACAAGGCAACTTTATCACTTTTATCGCTACAAACTCTAACACCTTTTTCACCCACTCACTAAATGCTCTTTACCTTTATGGCCTTAAAGTTTTCTTATATCTCTTCGTTTTCTTGTTGTTATTTCCTAAGAGTTCTTTTGTTTCGTTAGTATTTGCCCAGGAGATTAACTGTAAATATTATAATTCCTTTCTTTCTTTCTTTCTTATACGTAAGTCAATTGCTATTGCTCTTTCGAAACCATATGTGAATGTTTGAGTATGCCCTTCTCTGTGTGTGTGGGTCTGTGTGTATGTGTGTATGTGCTTGTGTTCTTTATGAATAGTTTTTATACCCTTCACATAAATGTGTAAGGGTATATATTTCCGTTTGTAACGCATTGAAATATCCATCTAAGACCCCATAAAGTATATATATTCTGGATCAGCATCAATAGCGATTACGATTGAGCGATGTCCGTCTGTCCGTCTGTCCGTCTGTAGTCGTTGAAATACCGTTTCTGAGAAAACGGTTTGAGATAGAAACCCCATTCTTTCGCTAAAACGTGTTAAACCCCGGTAGTGGGTCTGCTATTGAAATTCAGTAAGATCGGTCCACGGATAGCCGATATATATTCAAAAAACCGGGTTTTGAGGGGTATTTTTTGCCACTTTCTTAGTCAGATTTTTGAAAAGAAATTTTTTCTTAAAAACTAAGCCATATCATTTTTAGTGCCCATTTAATCCTAGAAACTGAAGAATTTTTTAAATTGGCCCATATATATCCGAGATATAGCGTCTCCCGATTTTTAAAGAAATCGGCTTTATAAGCCAAATAAAACAACTTTTGGCACCGAAGATCAATCAGAATGGTACATATAGGCTATCTAGAGGCAAAAGTGGAAAATTTTTCCACATCGGCCCATATACACTCGAGATATAGCGCCTCCCGTTTTCTCAAGAAGTCGGCACTAAAAGCCAAATAAAACAACTGTTGGTATCAAAAATTGATTAGAATGGAACATATAAGGTGTTTAAAAACAAAATTGGAAAATTTTTGAAATCGGTCCATATATATCTGAGATATAGCGACTCCTGATTTTTCAAGAAATCCGCTCTTTAAGCCAAATAAAACAATCTTTGGCACCAAGAATCAATCAGAATGGTACATATAGACTATTTAGAGACAAACGTGGAAAATTTTGGACATCGGCCGATATACACTCGAGATATAGCTCCTCAAGTTTTCTCAAGAAGTCGGCTCTAAAAGCCAAATAAAACAACTTTTGATACCAAAAATCGATCAGAATGGTACATATAAGGTGTTTAGAAGCAAAATTTGAAAATGTCTGCAATCGCTCTATATATACCTGAGATACAGCATCTCCCGATTTTTCAAGAAATCGGCTCTATAAGCTAAATAAAACAACTTTTGGCACCAAAAATCAATTAGAATGATACATATAGGCTAGTCGGAAGCAAAACTGGATTTTTTTTTTTGTTATCGGCCCATATATGTTCGAGATATAGCGCCTCCCGATATCTCAAGAAGTCGGCCCTGGAAGCTAAACGAAACAGTTTTTTCCACTAAAAATTTGTCTGAACAGTACATATAGGCTGTTCAGAGGCAAAATTAGAACATTTTTGGACATCAGCCCATACGCACCCCAGATAACGCTCTTCACGATTTCTCCAGAAGTCGCCATTAAAAGCCAAATAAAACAACTTTTGTATGTATGTATGGATGTATGTATATACATACATACATACATACATACATACATACATACATACATACATACATACATACATACATACATACATACATACATACATACATACATACGTATGTGTATATACGTTTGTATGTATGTGTATATACGATTGTATGTATGTGTATATACGTTTGTGTGTATGTAGGTATGTATGTATCTTAATATGTATGTATGTATGTATGCATGCAAGTAGGTTAGCATAAACAATTTTTTTGCTTTGGTGTAAAAATGTGTGTGTATGTACATATGTATACACGAGCTTGAAAATGAAAGTCATGGAAAGAATTGTAGAAAAAAGAGTACGCAATGAAATTCTTTTAAACAATTGCGTCTTCAAATTCATTCACACAAAAATCATTTTGTGTATCCCTACCCTGCCGGCAACTCAGTTAACTAGAAATGAATTATAAGCTAACTTTTTTACAACTGGTGGTGGTTGACATTTAGATTATTTTCAATGGAGATGACTGACTATTTTAACATTACGATGTCCTAGGAGGTAGTCAATTGTCCGACGCTGCATTACTTTTCAACTAACTTAAAGTTAGCTACTTGAAAGTCAGTAGCCACAGAAAAAAATGTACAAATCAAGGCTGATTTTACATTTCTCGGTGGTATTATATTTTATTTAATTAAATTTCATCCTATTTTTTTTTTTTTTTGCCTCTGCATCTGGTGGGATTCGAACAACTAAGCCTCAAGACTGGTGAGCAGCCAACTTAACCCATTCAGCCATCGCAACATTTAAAACGAATGCGACAATAGGCAATTTAATTCAAGAGTTATTTACCGTGTATGTGTGTATGTTAGTATTTGAATTTTGGGTGAACTCTGCACTACGTTTCGATTGTATTGTAGCTAATTTGAAGCTAGTCCATAAAAGTTAACGTAAAGTTAATTATTTTAGTAGTCGACTACCAATTTGCTGGCAGGGTACGTACTTACATACATACACACATACATGTGTATGATGATACGCAACAGATCATCAGCAACGTGCACAAGAAAAAAATCATTTTTTAAAAGCAAGCAATGTAAATATGTATGTATGTATATATGTATGTATATAATCATTTTTTTATGGAACACACTGAAAATATTCAATAACAAAGAATTTATTTTAGAGTTTTCTATTATATGTAGGTACATACATGCATACGTATGCATGTACCCACATACGTAAGTAAATTGAAAAGAAAATCACACTTAATTGCAATGCAATTATATGCAATTTTTTGTTAAATAAATTTTACTATAACGTTAACTGATAAATAATTAAGAAATACATTTTGCTTTTCTTTATTTCATTGATATTAAAAAGAATTGGTGTCACCCAGTGGTTGAACTTGAGCATATTAAGAATTATTTAAATAAAAGTTTTGCAGCCTGTGTTAAATCCCGGTAGTGGATCGGATATTGAAATTCAGAAAAAATCGGCCCATATATACCCCAGATATAGCGTCTCCCGATATTTCAAGAAATCGGCTTTAAAAGCCAAATAAAACAACTTTTCGCACCAAAAATCAATCAGAATGTATGTACCATTGCGAAGGGTATTTAAGATTCGGCCCAGCCGAATATAGCACTCTTACTTGTTTTTATTGTTTTTCCTATTGCTCTTGTTTGCATGTGTAATATTTGTTTAAGCTTTTATTTGCCAATGGGTACATGTGTTTGTTCCCTTTCTTATTTATTTATACATACTTGTGTATTTCTTGTGAGAATTCTACACATATTTTTACGTAACTCCATTTAATATTTGTTTGGAGTTTTTGAGAACGTACTTGGTTGGCAGCAACAACTTTGACTGCTTAACTCAGGGATATTTAAGTGCTTAAATTCAACTTATTGCCTTTTTCACTTATTTGAATTGCGTTATTAGAGTTTTAGTGTGTGCGGCTTATTTTAATATTTAGCGTTGAGAGAATTATGTTGTCCTTAAGGTTGACACGTCTTGAACTCCTGAAGAAGAATATAAGCACAGGAATTCTTTGCGGGCTTATTTATCTCGTGCATTTTAATGTACGCAAACTTTTATGGGGCATGTTTGTAGTGAAAACTATTTTTAAGAACTTAATTTTATTTTGGCGCTTGCAAAAATGCACTGCAAGATCTACGGCGCATAGCGACGAATTGTAAACCATTTGACCTTACGTTTGCTGGTGGAATGAGCGAGTTTACCTACCTGAATAATATATTAGAGAAATGTTTCGTTTTTTACAGCAATAGACACACTTGTTGAAGGGAAATAAAAATTTGGTTGCTTAATTTTAAAGGACATTATTTGAGTTTTCTTTTTGCAATTTATTCAATATTTTAAATTATTTTTGCTGAAATAGTAGTATTTATCAGTAGTAAATAGCATTTGTGGTACCTATCTTTTAGAACAAAAATGCATTTGGGTTTGTGTTGAGGCCCAATAAACAGTTGACGTTGTTTTCACATTATGGGCTCCAACAACTGCATTTTTGAGCACCAAAAACATCGACTTGATGAGTCATCCGCCGTATAGTCCGTGATTTGGCACCGAATTACTTCTTTTTATTGCAGTAAGTTAAAATCAACGTTTTTCGACACCTGAAGAAGCGTTTGCTGCATTCAGAATGCATGTTTAGATTGCTTCGACAATTGGCTCAAACGCATGCAAAACTGTATCGATCTTCATGAAGAATATTTCGAAAAACAATAAAGTGATAAGCCCTGCTCTTGATTACCAATCGAATGTTCATTTCAGAAACCTTAGCATTAAAATAAAAGCAAGTAATATAAAGGAAATTTAGCTCAGTAAATTCCAGTTTTAAGAAAATATTTTTTTATTAAAGAATAGTTAACACGGTAATACAAAGTAGAACGACTTTGAGGAAAATATTATCAAATTGTCTCCGTATTCAAGAAAAAAAAAGCAAAAGTCTGTTGTAAGTATTTTTTATATTTACATAGTATTATTTTGTGTAAAGGTACATATTTTGTTTAAGAGCACAAAGCGCTGAATTAAGAACAAACAGAAAAATCTTAAGTTAAATTTTTTCTATTCTATAATTTCTTATTAGTTTTACTTTTCTAATTTAAGTTTACAAAAATGTAGTTAGAGGACCGAATATCAACAAGCAGTTATGTTGCAGGTCCGTAGGCCCAAGCTACGAGTTGACAACATTGACATTTGCAACCTTGTATTTTTATTACTCTTTATTGCAACATTGTGAATGCCAAATTTGAATTGTAAAGGTGAAGTTACATGGCCCGCCTTAGACGCGTCCACGCTTTTCATGCTTTTTATACGTTTTACGCGTTCTATGCATTTCATACTACAAGTTCCATACAACGCTTCATACGCGCCATATTTTGTTGTTTTGATCAGCTGTTGTGCAAATATTTTTAGCATACAAAACAAATATTAACAAAATGGAAAGTGAAATTGAAATTTTAAAAGAATTAATGGACTTTATAGAGTTCATAAACATTGTTATTTGTGCGATAAGAGCTTACGAAAAGCTCCAAAATTGTACATTGTATGTATGTATATACATACCTGGTAAATTAAGCTCCTTACTTATTGCACTCCATGCAGCTGCTCTTTTATTTTTATTCCGATAGAGCAGCATGGTTGTATTATATAAAAGCTCGTGGTTTTTAACTGCATTTATTAGCTTCTCTTCCATATCGCTTGTTTTAATAAATTGAAAATATTTGTAAACATAATAGTGATGATACTCAGTACGCAAACGCAATCGATAAATCGAATCCAAATTTCGTTAATGAAAAAAGTGTTGTAAAAAACAATTACAATTTGTTTTATTCGTAAAAATGTTTATAAAATTTGTAACAAAACTTTTCTTTTTTATTAAAAATGTTTTTTTTGCAAAAGATTTTATAAATTATTTTACGATATAAAAGGTATTTATCGATAACGTTGAGAGTAGGCACACCATTGGTTATTATAAACAGCTGACATTTTCTCATGACGCTTGTGACGCATATAAAAGTAGAAAGTAGGTCTACTTTATGCGTTCTACGCGTCTTCGCGTTCTATGCTTTGTGCTTTGTAACTTGTCACATACAAATGCACTAATCCTACTTTTTTGACAACCGCGTGAAAAGCGCCGACGCGTAGAAAGCGTACTGTGTAACTTCAGCTTAACTTCAGCGAGAACTTCACTTTGTGACAAGAATTTGTAAAGTATTCTCATATATATTTTGAAGCGTTGAAAACCTTTTTTTATCTTAGATTTATACAGAATGTATTGTTCTTATTTGTTCCTTTACTTACTAACAGATTGCTAATTATCGTGAAATAAACTCAAATACATTTTTATTTGTAAAATCTGCCGTGTTTATTTCTTCTGTCGCCGAAAATCCTCAAGAGGACGCAACAAGTTATGTATTTTATGTTTTTGGGAACCCAGTGTCTTGATCAAGGAAGAAACAAACAACTGTTGCAATTTCCTCTAGTAAAGCAAAATATATTGTCGTCAAAAAATGTTTGAGCACAATGCTGGATGTACATATTTCGATGACTCGGAACGTGGAGTCCAAGCAATCAAAACATATTGATATTCGGCATCACTTCATTCGTGATCATATTACTCGTGAATAATAATAATTAAATTAATTATCAAACATTATCAAATATGTATATGTTAATTTGTATTTTTTTTTTTTTTTTTTTTATATTTATGTTGTTTCTGAATGTTGTTAATATATTTTAAGGCGCGAAAAATATTTGTTTTTGTAAGTTTTTTCCAATAATTTGTTTTTGTTGTTTGAATTTTATAATTATTTTCCTGAAGATGCTAACAAATTGTTGGCGAAGGAATATTGAAAATAAATAAATATAATTGTTTCAAATTATTTTATATAAAAAACAAAGATCTAAAGCTTGAATAATTAATTTAATTAATTCTACATTTTACTTCTCCAGAAGCACATAAAATTTATAAAAACATTTGTTTTGTGCGAAATCTCTTAAAGAATATTTGAGGAAAAAAGTCTTACATTTTAATGAACTAGAGCAAATTCCACTTCAGTTGTGATACTTATTGTGAATTTTTTCATATTTTCCTTCAACTTTTGGCCGGATGCAGCACGTCTTCTTCAAACGCAATCTACCTAAAAATTTGCCACAATGTTTGTTTGCTACAGAGAACATTGCTCAGCAAGACAACTGTTCGGCTGTGGTTTTAAATAAGGCTCACTCTAATTTACATACATACATATGTTGTATATATTAAAATATATAAATACATAATTTTCTGTAATATTCAAATATTTACTGTAATATTCAAAAATGTTTGAGTTTCACATTAGCATGTGAGGTATCGCTCACACCTTTAGATAACTCAAATAATCCGGTTTACTTGAGCGTGAGAAAAGTAAAGTTTTAAAAACATTTTAACTTGACTCATAGCATAAAATATTAACGGATGATAGTCTACCCTTGAAATAAAAGAAGAAATTGTAAAAAATAATAGTTTTATATATTTGTACACATACATATCTACTGCAATTTATTCCCATACACTTGAAGGTATCTCAAATAGAACCGCATAGTGTATACGTGTATGTATGTATGTATGTATGCTATGCTCTTCGTTGCACGAATATATTTGTACTCCACATACTACACTGCGAGCATAACTTTCAATTTAAATGGGCAAAAAAATGAACCATTCCCATGGCACTAAATTCGAGAGAGAAAAAAATATGCGAAATGCAATCTCATACAGATGGCAGAACTTTCTTTGTTTTACAAAAGGCACACGTAAAAACGCGCTTTGTCGTCGAAAATAAGAAGAAGAAAAACTAAAAAATTAATGTTTCGCCAAAATGAACCACAAAACGTTCACACAATACTTTTATTTTTCCCCCCGTTTTATGTCTGTCTTTGTTGTTTCTGCAATTGTTGTGATATATTGTTGTATTCTATATGTAAATTTTTATAAAAATTGCAATATATGTTTTATACATTGTTGTTTTTGTGTTAAAATTTGCTTGATGAAAATGCATGTGTAAGCATCAGTTTGTAAGTGTGTATGTGTGTAGTTGTGAAAATAAATAATTTTTTTTTATTTTTATATATTTTGCATGAGTGCATATGGATACTTGCTCGCTTGTTGTACATGTATGTATGAATATTTGAACGTGAACATGAACATTAGGGGCGCCCTATAGATGATAAGTTTTTTGCCACAAATTCTCAGCGCTAATGGCCAATGTTTTGGTTCATAATGAAAGTCATTTAGCTTTAATTTGCATTTAAGTACAAAAGTTATTTTTTTCAGCACTTATTTGATTGCAACTTACCCCCGATTTTTGACTAAATTTTCCTTAAAATTTAAGTTGGATTTAAAATAGCTTTCTGTTTTATAGTCTAAAATTATTTTTGGTAATTAATTGCAATAAAAGTACGGCAGCACAATGTAAGTGTCAAAAAATTATCGATAACTCAATAAAAAACAGCTGTTTAAACAAATTTGGAAGCAAGTGAAATTGTGAAAAGTTTAGAAAATAATAAATTGTTTTCTAAAAATGATTAAAATGAGTAGCAAAAGTGATAAAAGGACTCCCAATTTCACTGCCACAGAAGTTGATTACCTTCTGGAAACAATAAAAAATCAAATTATGAAACAAAAAAAAACATGTGCAATTTTCTCAATTTGCAGAGCAAAACCAATCTGTCAAAATCATATGGCAGTACGAAAAACTTAAATCGATTTTAAATGGGCACGGCAGGCCGTTTAAGTTTGATTTAAATAGCAACTGTTTGACTCAATTTTGTATTTAAATTAAATTTGAATTGAAATGGCATTTAAAATCCAAGTCAAAAATTGGGGGTTAAATGTACAACTCTGTCCACTTAAAGTTCATTAATGTTTCATAGATTAACCATATGGTTTTTAGTGTGTCTTGTTGCTGATATAAACGAAGCATACTTACAGAAGCATGTATGAGATTTTGCCTCAAGCACTGTCTCTAAAATAAACTGTTAATATTGTGAAAAGCAATTGTATGGCACATTATAATCATTCAACTATATTTAAGAAAGTTTTTTATAATCGGTAATAAAATAATTATTTTCATTAAAATTAATTTTCTCTTATTTCTAAAATTGTAGTTTATAAATTTATCTTTGTAAAACACTTTCAATAAGAAAATAAATAAATTTTCTCTTCCAGCTGTTGTAGGGAAGACTTTCCATAGAATTTGGAAATGAAAAGATGTTGCCATATGACTGAAAAACTGACACCTTAAATTTCAATAAAATTAACTAATTTCACATTTCGATATCAAGCCCAAAATTGGCCTTTACACTGAAGAATTGATGAGGCTTAAGATGAGCTACGGAGGCATTTCAATACTGGCAAAATCACAACACTGTATAATTATACCCTTTGCCAAAAGGTTATATATAGATTTGTCATAAAATACATATTTTCGGGCACCGATTATGAAGCCACCAGACAACTTGTTAATCTAAATCTTACGTTAATCGTTTTATAATTTTTTTTTTTTTTTTTTAGTTAACATTTAGCGGAAACTGAGAGATCAAAATTATAGACACAAAAATTGTTTCCTAGACATCAGGCTGACCCTAATAACACATACATACACAGCTACACAATAAAAATATACTCTCTCATGCCTCAACATATTTTTTCATGCACAGCTGCATTTACAAAATGATTTTTTTAAACACTTCCAAAATTTCCACATACATACACATACATGTATGAATACATATGTTTGTGTTTGTGCATAAAAAAACCCACTTAACAAAATCCGCTGGCATGACATTTACTGCCTATACCTCAATATAGTAATTATGCGATTGTTCGCATTCTAAACGAAAGGAAATTGTTTTGGGATCCTCTACGATATTCTTTTATTCGAACGATGGCTCGATCGCCATGTCGAAAAGACGTACGTGCTTTCATACCAAATCAAATTCCTCTATTTCGATCATGTCGTAATCAGCATGTCGAACACAAACGTCAAAATCAATCGCTTGCTGTTTTGCTATCAAGTGTGTGTTTTTATAGAAAACATTTTATATATCTTTGCTAAAAAACTGGGAAATTAAACTAGAAAGTCCACATATTTTTCATTGTATGTATGTATGTAGTTTCCCTAAATAGTTAATTTGTTCGCTGGATGGAAGAAAATTCTGAGTTTGCCAGAGGAATACCAGTGTCCAGATCGTCAAAGTACTTATTAAATATCTATAAAAATCAATATACTTTTAAATTTTAAAACACCACAAAAACTGTTTCCATGCTTTCAAAATATTTTGCATTTTCATTTTGTACTTATTTATGTATGTATTTGCTTTGGCTTGTCAGATACAGCTGACCAGTTTTATGAAAGGTTGTATTTCCACAAGAACAATTTAGAAGTTTTTGTCAGTAACTTACTCAACAATTAGCCAAAGCTTTAATTTGTCGCTCTGGTATGTCTGTAAAGTAATTTTAAAAAATTTCATGACGTAAGCCCATGCGAACGCAAGCTGTCGAAAAAGAGGCATCCTTGCGACATTGAGGAACAGCCAGTTTGGGGGAGTGCGGTCGCACTAAGTCCGATTAGGACAAAAGGTTTCCTATAACATTTGTATGAAAAGTTCGTAGGATGGTACATATACAGCAGTGCTAATATCAAGTTCCTATCGTTTTTAGTTATTCCTAACCTTCAAAAGACATGTCGTTAAATTTGACAGCTGTTGCACTCTTTGTAAATTATTATTTTTATAAAATATTTTGAAAAATTAATTGAAACAAGAATTTCGTGCATAAATAAAGCTATTTGGCGAAAATCAATATTATTAGAGAAAAGACTTGACTTCATAAACATTATTTAAGCCTTGAACCAGGAAAATGAGGTGTACGAAAGTGGTTTGCTGAATCTAAATGGACTCCTAAAAGGCGTCAATAATCGTTAATTATTTTACAGGGCTTGCGTGCGATTTTACTTCCTTGCAAATCGCAACCCTGCTTTTGGACATACGAGTATTCGCATAGAAGTGATGTATATTGTCACATAAAATCCAAAAGGTCGTTACCACGAAAAAATCAAAATCGACATTTTGAATGGTTATGATACATATATTTTCGTCAATACCATTAATATTTTGATTTTGAATTTTTTTATCACTTACCAACAATTTTAGGTGACGATAGGTATTATCAACGAAGACTTATTCGATAAACTCAAATCTCATGCAACTTGATTTTCTACCTCCACATGCGATTGAGAGTTCATATTAAAAGTGTCGCCATAGCGTAGACTTCTAGTGATTTGTTTACTGCATGTTCCTCAATATCGCGAGAAAATATAAGCGATTGAAAATGTAGTCGTTCGATTTCGAATCAATTTGGATTCCTCTATTTCAACAGCTTGCGTTCGCATCGGCTCATGTGCTGAATTTTTTTTTCGTTTATTTTACGGACACACCAGATCGACAAACTAAAGTTTTGATTGGTTTTTTAATTAAAGTATTGATAAAAACTACTAAATTGTTCTCCTGTAAATACAACTCTTCTTAAAACTGCTCAGCTATATCTGACAAGCCAAAGCAAATAAAGGGTGTTTTTTTTCCATGTATAGAACTTTAAGTTGGCATTACTTCACCTAAAAATACCCCAAGAATAAATTGTTTCCCCCTAAATTTTCCCCGAAAGAATTTAACACCCCAAATTCTTCCCTAAAAGAAAAAAACTAAATCTAGGGGGAAACCCCCTAAACAACATTGGTCTCTACTGACAAATTCTCTCTCTTCACAAATATTCTTCTTTTCAATACAAGGGTTGTTCCAGCTTTCTATTTTAACGAAAGGGAATACTTGGACAACCGCGATCGACTTCTCGCACTAAACTCTCAAATTCAACTGCCCGTTTTAGAAGGCAAACATGATTGTATATAGCAGAAAGCGTCTGCTCTGCCGCGTTTCTGTTTCTGCGTACACGTAGTTTGTGTATAAATGTGTTATTGTGCCTTCTTTCAAATCGTAGTCTCATCTGTATATTAGTCTTCTCGGGTTCTTAATATTTAGTTCTAAGTAAATAGTCTATGTAGTCTGTATATGAATATGTTGTTGTGTCTTTCTTCAAATCATTGTTTCGTCTGTATTCTAGTCTTTTTGATATTTAGTTCTAAGTAATTAGTCTTGGTAGCTTGTGTATGAATATGTTGTTGGGCATACACGGACAAATATGCACACCCTACATATGTATGTGTTTCAAAGGTTCAAAGATTATGTCCGCTTGAAAATATAACTATACTTTTACAATCAAATTGATCTCTAGAGATAACTTTGCTTTATCATTTAAAGAGCCAGTAGAGCATATTCAATTTTCATGAGTGATAAATTTTGGGGAAATTTTATATTATGTCTGTTTACTAAGAATTTGCGGTTTTTGATACTAACCGACAAGTCACCTTAAATCTGGAATGCTCTAGAAAATTGGCAATTGGGTACAAAGGTATGTGTGTATGGTTGCAGATTTTTTCAGCGCATTCTTTTTGTGCTCATACATTATTACAACATGTGTGCATTCCAGGCCTTTTTTCGTATGTTTCTTTGTTGTCTTTGTAAGTGTTGACACTGCAGTGCGTATGAGTAATTGTTATAAGTTGCACACATGAACATTTGTTTGTTCAGTGCAGTTTTGTTCATGCATTTTCCACTTCACTTTTTCATTTTAACAAAATTAATTTTAAATTTTAAATTAACAAATGTTTCAACAAAATTATGCTTAAATAAATTGACAAATTGCAAATTAAAACACATGTGTTTGGATGTAGAATATTCAGTGTTTGAAATATGTATTCTTTTTAGAGTTTGTTTATTACTTTTAAGACTTTGCTGTTTGTGATTTTGTTGTTCTCTGTTAAGATATAATCAGAAACAGTGAAATTCATTTTTGTCTAACTGGCAGTTAAAGTTCCAACTAAAATATAATCATACTTGACCATAAGTAAAAAAAAAAATTAATCGGTTGTGAGCTCGCACCGAAGGAGATCTTTGAAAAGAATTGGAAATAAACCTAAGATTTCTAGGTGAATTTCTCGATTACAAGGAATTTTTCACAAATATTAAAAATGGTAATACAATTGTTTTGATATGTTCACATACTCGAGATGTTAAGCTTTGGATCCAACTGTCAGTCCATGTTACGTGTTTGTTTTGTTACTTTTGAGGCAACGAGAAAAGCGAATCAAATATATTTTTTTGTGTTTGATATTATTACATTGAATGCATTCCATGAAGTTTACAAAGAGTGGCGTGTTGAACTGACACTCAATACTTGTAACTGAAATTTGAGGACGCGCTTTCCAAAACCCAGTAAATTTTTATTATAATAGATTTATCTGATTAATAAATAGCAGTCGTATTTCCAATTCTTTTTCCAAAATCTCCAACTCTGCTCTTTAACATTCAAAGTGGTATCAGCCACCGTATGATTGATACGTATGATTGATATGTCTACCGTATGAACCAGCCATGTTGCGTATATCAATTTTTTCTTTTTCTTCAGTGGAAACCAAAAGCAAACATATTTATTCCTCCTGGATTAGACACAACATCTCGCTATATCAATTTTACAACCCTACAAAAAATTCTTCGATCTCATCTTCTTCGATAGCACTTCCTTGCGTTTCTACTACTCTTCCTTCCAAAGTAATGAAGTTTAGCATGTCGAAATAGAAAAGTTGTGCTCTATCCATATCCAATGCAAAATTTCTTAAGATTTCTAATTGTAGTTCCCCCATAGCCCTTTCCTTTTTACTAAAAATTTCTTCATATTTCGCAGTATTTTCAATAGAGTTATTCTTGCTAACTCAGAAATTTATAAGCTAACTCATACATTCCACCTTAATTAAGCAATACCAATTAAATTTTAATCAACTTTTGACTTTACAAAAATTAATTGGACTTTTGAAAAGTTGTTCTTTAGAGTAATTCCACTTTCGTAACAATAATTCTCAAATTAAACCACTTATTAATTTTCAGCCAAATTATTACATATTTAAGACTTTCCTTTCAGCACTTTTAACTCTAAGGAATTTAGCTATTAAGAAATTTCAACAGCGCGTTTATTAAACTCTTACATTTTGGTACGCTTGTGTGGGTGTGGAAATCCCTGCCACTCTTAAGTTAACATTGTGTGCATCTGGTATGAGACTATGGTTCAGTTCATATTAAAGATGGTAAGAAGAAAAGAACGTTTGTCGGCGTGTGTTTGAAATAAATGACAAGAAAGCAAAACACTTTGCATAAATAAGGCCAAGACAATATCCTTAAGACACCACTGCTGTGAAGCAAAAATTCTCTAGTACGCATAAGAAAAACATTAATATATTTATAATTTTCGCTGTGTTCACATTTAATATTGAAGCAGCAGGAAGAAAATGGGTTACACAGCAACTCAAATAAACTGAAAACATTTATTTTTATACTTTTTGCAAACTAAATAACTAACCCACACTTTCGGCTCAGAAAGAAAAGTGCAATTGCCACAAACCGCACAAACAACTGAAAAGACAACCAAGCGGCCACCAAAAAGAACAACAACAAAACCAAATGTTGCACAGTGGTGCAATATGAACATTGATTATATAAAATTCCTTTTCAAAAAATTAATGCTTTTCATACTAAGTTTTTGGACAAGTCTTCAATTTCGAGACGCAGAGGAGTCAAATGCATAATCAACCACCAAGTATGTTTTCTTCACAATATATATACTACATATACATATACATATACATATACATATACATATACATATACATATACATATACATATACATATACATATACATATACATATACATATACATATACATATACATATACATATACATATACATATACATATACATATACATATACATATACATATACATATACATATACATATACATATACATATACATATACATATACATATACATATACATATACATATACATATACATATACATATACATATACATATACATATACATATACATATACATATACATATACATATACATATACATATACATATACATATACATATACATATACATATACATATACATATACATATACATATACATATACATATACATATACATATACATATACATATACATATACATATACATATACATATACATATACATATACATATACATATACATATACATATACATATACATATACATATATATATATATATATATATATATATATATATATATATATATATATTCGAATAAATCGACTAATTAATTTCATTTACTCGAACATTTTACATCGATAATACGAGTATTTTTGAATTCTGGAAAATTTTCGAGTAAAGAAAGTTTTTTTTTAATATTCTTAAAAAAAAACTTAAAGAATGTGTAAATGAACTATCTAGAATCCGATTCGGATTGATTTAGAAAAATTTTTTTAATCCGAATAATTCATAAATATGTGCTCTCAATTCAGAATGTTTTTAGATATTCAAAGTTTCTGTTCGAATAAAAATTCTAAATATCAAATACATAAAAAACAGGTTTTTATGTTTTGGAAAGAACTATCAGAGGACGAAGCCGATGATAAAGGATAGCTTAACATACAAATAGTCGCCGGTGGCAAACCAAAAACCGAGGGTTGATGACCGTCTAAACAATGTTTTTACAATCACGCAGAAAAATTTAAAAATTAAGTTAAAATATGACAAAAACTAAAACATTAATAGATTATTGTGAGAAAGCAACTCTACCGCAAGCAGCAATCATTCGCTCTTCACCGCGACGAGTGTAAGTAAGGTTGTGAAATTACCGGCGCGGCAGTTTACCGGCTATGAGCACATGAACTACGATCTATGACAACCATATGTTGTAAAAAGAACGTATTGCCGGACTATTACAATGGAATTTGACCACTAAATACAATCATATTAATATAAATATTGCTCAAATTACACTAAATATAGGAAATTTATTATAATTTACTTTAAAATGTCAATTTTTCTTTTTCAATAAATTCTGATTGCATTAAGCATTATCCCAAAAAAACATTGACATATCACACTGTAATATGTGGGGCAATTTCGTGTTTTCGAACATAAGCAAAATTTTTGTACATATTTTGGTTTTGGGCAAGTGCCATTTGACAAAACATACAAAATTTTTGGAAGAAAATAAAGAAAAGGCTTTTTTGCCAATAATTGTGTGCAAATTAAAATTTTCTTTATTATATTTAATAAAAAACTTTGAAGTGTTTTTCAAAAGATAAAGTTTAGTTTTTATTAAAAAAGTTATCACTTGCATGAATAAAACCCGATTCTATTTACTTTCACTCACCCTATAATACTTTAATTGAAAACGAATAAAAACATGGGGATTCGGATTGCAGAACACCAAAAATTCTAAAGTAATCCACTTTAGAGTGAATTCGGATTCTAGAACAGACCCGTATATATTATTTTTGTACGACTTTAATATTTAATAAACATTTTATCATGTTACTTTTATATAGCAAATAACAGTATCAAATAATTCGCACCAAGTTGAAGGCGAAAGTTAAAAATTAATTATCGTCAGATGACTCCAATGAAGGAAGGTCTAAGCTACAAAAAATATGTATAGTTTTGACTTTTTAATTATTACATGTTCTGGCATGGAATTCACTAGGGAACTCAATGAAATGGGAAGGCCAGGGCCCATTAATACGGGCAGTCAGATGGCCATTAAAGCGATCTAAGCTAAGCGAATTACACCACGGACAGTTTGAGAATGCTGAAACGCTATTAACAGTTACTCGATGTGTGGTGAACTCATGCATCATATGGGTTCCGCGACAGGCAGAAATAACTTGAAATGAGTTAGCAAATTCACTTGCTTTAAGAACAAAAAAATTAAGCTTGAAATGTGCAGAGCACCTAGACACAGCTAAATCTGAGCTAAAGAATTGTGCACACAGAGCCTACTCACCTGTCTGGAATAAAGAAACCGTAGGACTCAATACAAGAATCCTATGGAAAAATCCGGACGACGAAGGAAAAACTTAGTGGCTACTAAGACTTAGCAAGTCCGAATTGAATACATTAATAGGAGTAATAACAGGACACACGCAACTACTGGCACATCTAAGACGCATAGTAGGAGTAGATTAATATAGAGCATATGGGAAGGATAGTGAGACATTGGCACACTTTGTGTATGACACTAAATTCCTATAAGCCTATGAATCTGAACTGTTATGGTTAAGTGTACCGATAGCACAACAAGCCTACACTAGCTTAAATGTATTTTGAAAGGCATGGGCCATCACACGCCTCCCATCAACCGAAACTAACATGTTCCTGCAAAATTTTGCTATCTTACAATTAAAAATTCCGAACCATAAAATTGCAAATTACTTCATTTAGATTTTTAGTTGCACATTATTGTTAATATATCAGTATTAACTACTTCTTGGATGCGTATCTCATAAACCAAATAAAAGAAACAAACCAACAGCCAATTTAATGGAATATTGTCGCAATGAAATAGAACTCAAAGAAAATTAAACATTTTATAAAGCCATCTCACACAGCCTTTTTTTTAGCTAACAGCTCCACTGTAACACATTTGCTACAACAAGCGCTGACGACGTTATTCAGGATGGCATTTCTTCTGGTTTCAGCTATGGCGTTGGATGATAATGATGGCAACTTTTAAGTTTAACCACAAACATTGACGCTATGCAGAAGTGTTTGTTAAACTGGAAATTACAATGAAAATTTTACACACACAAGCAAACAAAGGAACTACATAATCATAACGCACATGTACGTGTGTACGGACAGATAGGCCTCTGCTTACGCGGTGTATTGAGAACGAAACAAGTATATTTAAACCGGGTTCGCGTATTTTCTTTTAGGACTGGAAATTCAACATATTGCGTAGGCACATAGAAATTTCATTTTGAGGCCTAAAGCTGTTATTAAATTTTTTTATAAGCCTCCATAAATCTGTAAGAACTGTATTGAATACCTGTGCAGTTGTGTGTTACCACGCAACTAGTGTTTTTTATTTTAATCATGGCACTGCATTTCACTAAAATAAGGACTACCGCTAGTATTAAAATTCGCACAAAGAAAATACTCATAAATCGCATAAATTAAATACCGCGTAAGTCGAGGCTTAACTGTATATGCTTAAGTTCGTAAGCAAAAAGTAATATATTTGCACCCAGTATCGCTTTCAAATACACACAAATACAAATTGTCCCAACACAAAAATGTACGCATAAATGATGAGAAAATGAATGAAGCGAAACCTCTTAAGGGGTTTTCTCAGCCTTAACAACGTGGTACACATGTTGTGGTCCCAAAAGATATGTACTGGTTTTGTCGGATCATTCATTAAAAAAAAATTACTTTCATGCGAAAAATTAATATACATATGTATCTAAAAAATTAATTCAATTATATTATATACATATAAAATTTCAAAATGAAACAAAAGATGGTTTTAAATTGAAATAAGTGAAATACGGATTGCTTGGTTATTGTGGAAATCAAATAACTGCTCAGAATATGTTTCCGTCTCCAGCCGAGGCCAGGCAGTTGCAGAGGAACTGAGGGAAGGTTTCCCGCTTTTTTCTTTATTATCGCAGCCACAACAAATATCTACATTGATAAAATATTAGTAGGGTGTACTGTATTTCAACTCAATTATAAAATCATCGTTGTAATAAATATATTATTTTGTCAGTTCAATGAATAATTAATGCACATGATGAGTATAGCCCAATAAGGCCAAGCAAATTTGATTCTAGTACTAGTTATGGGTACAGGCAGAGAAAAAACATGGTTAACGAGTGCTCACTACAACCATTTTTGTTCATATATATCGAATACGCTTACGATTAAAAATTGTTTATAGTCGTAATGTAACGTGATCATATAGTTTTTGTCTTTAACATTTTTAAGTTCACTACAACATAAGAACAATATATGATGTTTTACGCTTAAAAAGTTACTCTGCTCTAGTTGAGCATATTAAATTGTGTGATATTTGCACCTTTTATTAAATTAAGAGTTGCACAAAAATGGATGTTTCTTACCATAATATTTGTTTCCTCTAAAGAGTGAATAGTAAATATTTATTTTCAAAACAAACAGTAGATATGAGTTTGTCACATTAACCAGTGCAAAATATTTGAAACGATCTTCGGGAAGGAAAAGATCTCGCTAACTCAATACATACATGTAAATATATAATTATATAATTGCGTTTTTTGTATCCAAAAAACTATAATATTGTAGTTTTTTGGATACAAGAAACTCAGTTGCTTCTGAACAACAAGAACAACTTGAAGAAAAAATTAGAACGGGTTATCCATTTTGCGGTTTCAAAAGTAAACGTAAATAAAACACATATACAATTTTTCTTTTCATAATACAGTTATTTCCGCTTAATTGAATTTCTAAAAATGCACAACTTGTGACGCAATTAAACGGGAACTCAACTCAGCAATACTCGGTTAATTGAGTGAGTAGATGGAAAATAAAACTCATTTCTTTAGTTATATATTGAGTTGGAAAATTGTTTAGGTTTATTAAAATGAAAAATGAAAATTAGGTACGTTCATTTTTTCTGCCGCAAAATAATTTTTTTGACGTTTGTGAAGCAAAAAAAAAAAAAAAAAAAATTACGTAGTCGGAATCTTAAGCGAAACATTTCCTTTTGATTTTCACAATGCGGTCTCAATTTGCGAAATAATTAAGCGGGTGACGCAATTAAACAGGTATTGTAACAACGGCAGGTATTCTGAATGATATAGTTCCATGATTTTTAATGCAATAAAGCGGGAAACTCAATTGAGCGGAAATAACTGTATTTCTTTTTTATTATAAAGTTTGAACATTGACATTACGTGCGAAACACTACATCATTTAAATGACCACCAAGCATTGATTCTTTTGAGGTAATTTCCGACCACTTTTTGACACACATTGGGCGGTATCTCAGCCATAACTTAACGAATGTTGGTTTTTAAGTGCACAAGAGTTAAAGGTTTATCAGCATAAACACGGTCTTTTGCGTAGCCCCACAAAAAAAGTCAAATCGCATGATCTTGGTGACCAGTTGATATCGCCACGACGAGAAATTACACGGCCAGGAAACGTCTCTTGCAAGAAAGCCATATTCGCTCGAGTTGTGTGGCATGTTGAAACTACATATTCTCCAAGTTGTATTCTTCAATAGCAGGCAAAAAAAAACGTCGGCTATCATATGACCATAACGCTCCGTATTGACGGTGACAGTCGTTGCATCGTTGTTTTCGAATCAAACCTTCGGACCAAAGAGCGCACCAAACAGTGACTTTTTCTTGATGTAATGGCCTCTTTTCAATAACTTGAGGATTCTCAGAACCCCAAATATGATAATTTTTTTTATTAACATACCCACCGAGTGAGAAATGTGCTTCACTGCTGAAGAAAATTTTGTTCGAGAAATCGCCTTCCATCGCCTTGTGGGTGCCACATATCTACGACGTTGTGAATGGTCAGCTGGCTTCAGTTATTGTGTGAGCTATACTTTATATGGATGTAGGTGTAGATCTAAATGCAAAATACATCGATAATGTGTTTTATTTAATTGTATTTCTTATTTATTGCCTTTTTATATTTTATATAGCAAGTCCGTGCTGAGTAGAATAATGAGAGTGATAATAGATCACCCATAACTTCTGGCTAAGTCTAAGATTCATAGGAATTATGGGAGTAGATGAATGTAGAATGTAAGGGAAGGATAGTGAGCCATTTTTGCTTTGTTTATGTTAATTCCTTGGATTCTCACAAATACAGTCTCGTCTCTCTACCTTGGAAGTGACACATTAGTGGGCATAGTCCCCTTATGGGGTATATGCGCGAAAGAAACTGAGGGACTTTGTGAACGACACTTAATTCTTATAAACTTTTGAGTCAAAACTATTTTTGTTAAGTCCACGGATAGCTTAACAGCCCTACACTAGCTTAAGTGCCTTCCTATCAACATAACCTAAAGTATTTTTTTTTTTTTGTATGTGATGGGCCTTGAACCGCAAACTTCACAGCCATTGAGCAGCTTCCACACTCACTCAGTAGTAGTAAGAACTAGAATAAATGCACAAACAAGTATCTTACACAGAGAGGTCATTATTTCCAAATAAATGGCTGACTTTACTACCATGAGAGCAAGAAGTATACAAATAGAAAATAAAATTGCGTGAGATTTGGTTGCCGAGTCGTTAAAGCAGCTGTGCCAAAATTGTGAAATTTGACACGTCCAAAGTTCATAGGGTGCTGATGAAGGCTGCTTGCTATCCAGAAACAGACGGTTGTCCACCTAACTATAACATTTTACTTTTCTTTACTTAATTAATATTGATTTAAAAGTGACAAAACCAAGGGTTAAACTTGAGCCTGAATAAGGTAATTTAATATAAATGTATGTTAATTATTAGAGTTCAATAAAGTTAAATTTCAGTAAAAGATTTATTTATTTTAAAGTAATTAGTACTCAGTTCAATAAAAAGTCAGTTCCAACAACCGATAAAAATTGCAGATAAACCTTTAAGTTAACGTCAGTCAAGTTATGGCTGATATACCAATGCTTGTAACACTTCGCGTAGTGATGTAGTGTTTCACACATAGTGTCAACGTTCAAACTTTATAACAAAAAAGAAATATTTTGAAAAAATATTTTATATTTACTTTTGAAACCGCAAAATGGACAATCCGTTACTACTGTTGTACATTTCTGTTGATCACTTATTTCTTATTTTATAAAGAAAATTCACTTAAATGTAGTAGGAAATTTATCTTTTTTTTTTCATAATACTTTATTTTAGTTTGTTTCCAGTTCTAGTTTACTTTTCAATGAACAACTGCTTATGCAACAGAAAATGCATTTTGTTTCTTTTTTCTATTTATTGTAACATTAAATTACAAGAATTTTCTTCTTTAATATAAAACTCAAAACTGAAAAAGAAGCGAGGGACGATACGCAAACAACAAAAAAATACAATTCAGCAATGACATTTATGGTTTGTTCACACATACTTTCGGTTCACTAACACTTCTTTACGCTAAAAAAAAAAAAGGAGGGAGAAGGCCTGATTTGGCAGACAGACATGAAGTTGCATTGCATTCCCTACATACATATATTCTTTCTACACACGATATCCTAACTCGACAAATACGTGTACACTCCTGTTATGGGAACAAGGCCCAGCGCTCAATTTTCACCAGATCGTAAACACCAAATACAAAACTACAGATCTTGTTCCTTTCAGTTCTATATTTGAATGCCAAAATTCCTAAATAAATTGCAAAATTAGTACAGTGTATTAATTAATAAATTTCAATAATTTTATTTTCTTAGTATGAAAACAAGCGCATTAATTTCAGGTTTCTTGGATTTACTTTAACACAATTTGCTTATAACTTTTGTATTTTTAGAAACTATGCTCACTGTTGAGCGCATATAATAAAATCGAAAAAATGTGAGCCTTTTTTCTAGAAAAATCGTTTCTCCTTTTTTCCAATAATTAGTAAATTCAAGTTATTGGCACATAAGTAATTGCTATAATTGGTACATAAGTAATTGTTATAACACTATGACTTTATAACTGTGACGGCGTCCACACGGTAAATAATTAATCGGCAATGGCGACAACACTCCCTCCTCAGACGAATTTGTTTTTGAAAATAACAAGTGATTTTCCATACAGTATGTGATCACATATGTTAATACTAGCGGTTCTCACTCTTGATATTAATTTTACAACTCTGCTATATTCACTACGATTTTTACCACAAAGCTCGAGTGACTTTCTTACCTCAAAGTCTGCATGTTCTTACAAACATTCTAAAACTTGCTGAATTTCTTTATCTGTCCACTTTTCGTTGTTTTTTCCATATTTTTTATTTTCTCAACACAAAATTTAGTTTTGCCGGCAAAAAGATTCACAGCAATGTGATTCCAATGTGATTCCCAGAAATTTTTTTACAGTGTTTACTAAAGCTTTTTGTTTGATTTTTTCATCACAGCGTAGAAAATAAAAGTTCAGTACATTTTGTTGCTGCAGTGATGTAAACACTAGAGGCCATATTCATAATAATTATTGTAAGCTTATTAAGCTCTTATTTGACGTATTTCTACGGAATATTTGTCAAATAAACGCGTAATAAACCTTCAATAGTTTTTATGAATATGGGTGTAGTACTTTAATCTAATCTGCTACTTTAACCAAATGTGCAACCGAGTTTACTATCAAGAGTGAGAACCGCTACTAGTATACGAAAAGCGGTGCAGCCACTATCTCATGGAGGAAGTTAGAAAGTTAGCAAGCTTAGGTTCAGTTAGGTTGATTGGAGGGGTTGGCTTGTCCATGTCTTGTGACATACACCTAAGCCAGTATCAGCTTGTCGTGCCCTTCGTGGATTTAACCATGAAAGCAAGTACAAGTACTGAGTATAAAAGAAACTGTGAGAAAGACTTGGTTTAAAAGGCCCAGGACCATTTGCCGCTGGGCTAGTAAGTGTCTGTAAGTGCTGGCAACTGATACTTTTATACACAGCTACAAAACAAATATTTATTTGGCTGCTTAAATTTAAAAATATATATATATATATATATATATATATATATATATATATATATATATATATATATTGTAGCAGTTCAAATATAGAAACATGTTTCATTTAAGGAATTTCTTTTAAAGTAAACTTATCTCGTGGCAAATTTGTAGTTGTCTTAAAATTAAGTTCTTTCTGTCAAAAAGCAGTGGATTTGACCAATAACTTTATCCCAAAGCAAACTTCAAGGTGTGTTGCATAAATAAAAAAGAAATGCGGTCGGGGGACCCCCGTTAGGAACGAAGTTCCTTACGTTTTCTCTTCATCTTCGAATGTAATACAAAGTGAAATCTGTATGTTTTATTTTGTGTTGTTTTTGAAATTTTGAAATTCTGAAATTTTGATTCTTTAAATTTTTGGAACGTTTTCCAACTAATTAATATTTATTGGTAGGTTTCTCCGCTGCTGTCAGTGGAGACACCGCCCATCATACACAATTGCTTGTCGACAGTACACCAATACATATAAACAGCTCACACGCTTTCGTGACGATTTCTACTAATTTCCACTACCAGCAAGCCGCGTTAAGGAACTTCGTTCCAAAAACTCCTGATATCGAGAGCAGACATCGAAAAAGGGAGTTCCTGGACTTGTTTCTTACCATGAATTTCCGTGAGGTTTTCTTTTTTTTAAACAAATAATTTGTGGATAAGGAATATTTCTTTTTTGTAGAGGTTACGCCCTAATTTTCCTACTCACAACGCAAAGCCAGATTTTGAAGTAAAAACGATAACAAGTTTGAAAATATTTTACAAAATTCTTGTGGGTTTGCATACGAATATGAAATCAAAACTTCTCATACGAACGCCTCATTCTTTTTGAACTTTTAAGTCTTATTTCCTTTGCATGGAGAAAGATTTTTTGTGGTAAAATTGTTGAGATAATAATATTGATATTAAAAAAGACAAAAAAGTAAAGTTGAAGGCTTATTAACTCGGAAATATAGCATGGCTGTTTCACGTTCACCACCACGATCATCAGCACCCACATTGCTTCGAGTCCACCAGGACATAAATAATTGCATATTGTTTTTATTCAGCAGCGCTCACCTATTCGACTACCTGTTCATTATTGACTGTCTATATTTATGCTTGTATGCTAAAAAATTTAATAACAGCATATTAAAAATTTTGTATGAAAATTTCCATTCTATGGATTTCCATTCAATTTGATCGTTCTATTTTTATACCCTTCACAAAAATGTGTGAGGGTGTATATAAGTTTGTGATTCCGTGTGTAATGCATTGAAATAACCATCTAAGACCCCATAATGTATATATATTCTGGATCAGAAGCAATAGAGATTACGATTAAGCGATGTCCGTCTGTCCGTCTGTAGTCGTTGAAATGCCTTTCTGAGAAAACCGTTTGAGATAGAAACCTCATTCTTTCGCTAAAATGTGTTAAATCTTGGTAGTGGATGTGCTATTGAAATTCAGTAAGATCGGTCCACGGATAGCCGAGATATATCCAAAAAACCAGGGTTTTAGGGCTAATTTTGTCCATTTTTTTTGGTGAGTTTTGTGAAAAAATGTTTTTCCTTAAAAGTTAGTTTTTAATGCTCATTAGATCCCAAAAATCGAAGAATTTTTGAAATCGGCCCGAGATATACCCTCTCCCGATTTTTAAAGAAATCGGTTTTATAAGCCAAATAAAACAACTTTTGGCACCAAAAATCAATCAGAATGGTACATATTTGGAGGCAAAACTGGAAAATTTTTTGAAATCGGCCCATATACACTCGAGATATAGCACCTTCCAATATCTCAACAAGTCGGTCCTGGAAGCCAAACGAAACAATTTTTTGCACTAAAAATTTGTCGGAATGGTACATATAGGCTGTTCAGAGGCAAAATTACAATATTTTTGGACATCGGCATATCGGCAAATAACCGAAAGATGTTGAATACAACAAAATGAGAAATGAAAATATTGCAAAGATGTTGAGAGATGTTAAGTTTTTTCATATAGAATTTGTATAGGAAGATGTTAACATATTGCCAAAATGATGAAAGATGTAAGATATGAGTAAGTGTAAAAAGCCTATAAGTTCAACCAGCTTTAAATGGGTGCCACATTATTTATCGAAAATGGCAAATTATTTATCATACATACAACCATTTGCAAATTTAAGTAAAATCCCATCTCTAATAAGATGACTCTCAAAAATTATGTATAAATGTAAAGACCCTCATCTACAAACGAAATATTGTATTAGTAAGTAAACAAAAATTATCAAAGAGAATTGGATAAAAGTAAAATTTCAATGAAAATTCTAATTAATAAACGTTGTTAAAAAATCTTTAATTTAATTATTTAATTTTATTTGATTTAATAATTGAGCTCAAGGTCACTTTATTTTCAATAAATATACTTTATATTTATTGTTAAATTATTCAATATTTCGGTACGCCTTTGTGTATCTTCTTCCTTGAGCTCAATTATTACACCAAATAAAGATAAATAAAAATAGGTCGAAGAACGAGTATCCAGAGCATTTAATTATTTAATGTAAAAAAATTTACATTAAAAAACTTTTACATTTAAAAGTGACATTTGTTTGAGCAAAGTTGTTGCTAAATAAGTTAAAGTCGGTTTTTTTTCTTGTCTATAGTAGACAAAAAGTTTACTTTTATTTAGCAGTGACTTAAAAATGCTTAAAGTCTGCTTTTTTATGGCCCATAGTGTTTGTTGGTATTGCATTTATTGTACTGGGTGTTTTTCTTTTTCGATGTATAGAACTTTAAGTTGGCATTACTGTTCAACATGGCGATCGATTTAACAGCTGTCAAGTGATTTATTCTCAGTTTGGTTTGGCAATTCATCATGAATAGACTCACGCCTGAACAACGCTTGTAAATAGTGCAATTTTAGTGCAAAACGAGATTGTCGTAGTTCCCGATTTTCATAAGCGAATTTTGTTTAGCAATGAAGCGCACTTCTGGTTGAATGGCAACAAACAAAACTGCCGCATTTGGAGTGAAGCTAATCCTCAAATGTATGTCGAAACACTCTTACATCCAGAAAAACTGACTGTTTGTGCGCTTTATGGGCTGGTGGAATCATTGGTCCGTACTTCTTCAAAAACGATGATGGCCAGAACGTTACAGTCAATGGTGATTGCTATAGAACCATGATTACTAATTTTTTCATTCATGAATTGAATAACCATGATGTCCAGGAGATGTGGTTTCAACAAGACGGCTCAGTGACACAGCTCGTGCCTCAATCGATTTATTGAAAGACACGTTTGGTGACCGTCTAATTTCACGTTTTGGACCTGTGAATTGGCCTCCAAGATCTTGTGATTTAACACCGCTAGACTACTTTCTGTGGGGCTATGTAAAGTAATTGGTCTATGCGCATAAGCCACAAACGCTTGACCATTTGGAGGACAACATTTGCCGTATTATTGCCTATATACGGCCACAAATGTTGGATACAGTCATCGAAAATTGGACGTCCAGATTGGACTACATGCGCTCCAGCCGTGGCGGTCATATGCCAGAAATCATATTTAAAATGTAATGCCACAAGATTATCTTTCGGATAAATAAAATGTATGTCAATCGAATAATCCATCGTTGTTTTATTGCAACTTAAAGTTCTATACATCGAAAAAATACCCTTTAGTAGTGCGACTACTAAAAACGACTAAATCGTTTTTGAAGTGTTTATGTTTTGCTTACGGCGAGATCATTCGTTCTTGAAATTGGTTTCAAAGTGTTGAAACGAGCATTTGATTTTACACAAATTTTACAAAAGTTAAGGAGTTATATTAAAAAATCTAACTTTTAATACATAATTAACATAAATTATTTTCTCTTCTATTTTTTGAGCTACGAGCATTTTGTATATGGGTATTTCCATGAAATGGTCCACCGTTAGTAAAAAAATCAAAACGCTCGCACAATTTTTTTAAGCACAAAAAATTAAAAAAAAAAACTATTGACATTTTATTATGTAAAAAAAAATTTTAACTTATAATAATTTTAAATGATGGTAAAAACATCTGAAAATATATGTTAAATTACAAAAATATGTATGAAGGTAAAAAGTGTCACGTGCGTAATGTAACGTGCGTAATCAAAACATTTTTTTTTTTCTTAGCCAACCCATGCACACTTGTTTTTGAACAAACCATGATTATAAGGTCCATTAATAACCTTTATAGAAATATTTTTTCCGAAATAAAAATCTTCTACAATTCGCCTACTTTTGCAATATTTCATGCTGCTTTAAAAGGCACTTCCGTTTTTGTCACGTGCGTAAGTCAACTTTGATCGCATGGAACTTGGGTACCCAGTGCTCAATTTTCCAATATATATACTTTTTGGAAGGAACTCATCACATTAAATGTAACAATGGCAAAATTCCATTCAAAAATTCCAACCCATTTATATTTTTATAATATTCAAAACAATTAAACGTGTACAAATGTCACGTGTGTCATGTGCAGGTTTTGTCAAGACAGGAATGGCCAGTGTAAACCACGCACAACGAGGGCGGGCTTACACAACTGGGCAATTAGTAAAATTAATTGCCAACAGTGGCAAAAAGTTGTATGCCAAAAAAGATGGAGTGGTGGGAAGTTTTGTTGTTGGGTTTTGAGTGAAGATGGCGTGGGGGAGAAAAAAGATAGAATTGAATTTGGTGTGGATAGAGAAAAAGGCGCGGGAGTGTTGAGTTATAACAAAAAAGTGACAGAGGCCGAAAAATTTGATTGTTATAAAAAAAAAAAGGAAGGAAGAAAAAGGTGTTATTAAAAATTTTGTATTTTGGCTCCTTTTGAACACAAAAAAAAAAAACAAAACAAAGAACTTTGTTGACAACGCGATCTTAGCAATAGCTCAAAATGTTAAGATCTTCCCATCAAGCTTAATACCAAAAAAAGGAAGTGTTACACCTTACTACAAACTCAGTAATCCAAAGAAAAATTTAAACGGTGGAAGATTACTACACAAAAATTAATTGAGGTGGAACAATAAAGGGTTACTGTAGGCCCCTTCACCTCTGACCATCATCACCAAGTAAGTGAAAACTCCTAAAGTCCCAGCGGCCACCTGGTAAATAAAAAAGGGGACTTGGCCAGCAAGGAGAATTACTCCACAAGTCAAACCGCTCCAAAGGTTCAGCGCAGGAAAAGAGGACTCCAACCCCAAACAGGCAACGATTTTGTTTTTTTATCTTTTATATTTTTTTTGTTACTTGGTTTTAGTTACCTTATTCCCTTTTTTATAAATTTTTCTGCGCTACAAAATTTTTGTACTTAAATTTAAATTTTTTGTAATTTTTAGTTTCCAATCTTTTTCTGCAGTTTGTTTATATATTTTTTATTGTGCAAACAAACTTCTTACAAAGTTTCCCCCTGCTATACAAAAAGGTGACTCAGCTCAGGTCATTACCAAATCTAGATCGCGAGTAGCACTCGTTTAAAGGTGCCAAAAACAGAGACTGGATAGGGTGAGCTCACGCTACGTAAGTTCTGATCAGTGTTCGGGTTTTTCTTAGGGGCTCCCTTTTTGGGCCACAGCAGAGTGACCAGGTTTGGGTTTTCTTTTTAGTTTTTGGGAAAATTCAAAAGAAATTTGTTTTTTTATCTTTCCATATTTTTTTTTGCATTTTAAATAAAGAATAACATTGTAACAAAATGAAAGATTAGAAATTGGTAATAGTTTAACTTTTTATGGAGTAATTTAATTAAAATATGGGACGGTGAGTAAGGGGCGGGGGTAACGTCGATCTAAGGGAGGGTTTCTACCAATTATTAGCGACACAGAAACCCTAATTGTATTTTAGAGGGAGGGAAGTCGCAGCCGGCTTACCAACAGCCGGCACAGTTTGTGTGGCGGGGTAGATTTCGGAGATTCGGGGGCAACAGCGGTGGGATTCTTCAGCTTTGTGTTTTTTTCTCTTTTTTATTTCAGATTTCACTTTCGGGCCTCACAATTCCATAAACTTTTTGTTCGGGTTATTTTTTTTAAAAAGGCTGGTGTGTAACATATTTTTTTTTGTAGTAATACTAGCCAGACTGGTCGGCAAGAACTCTGCCCACCCGACGAGCCGCAGCCGGAGCAACAGCTGCCACGCCAGCGACGCCGACAGTCTGGCAACACCATCACTTATTGTGCTTTATCATAACTACTACTACTACTACTACAAAAAATGGCGCCCAACGTGGGGCGTCATTTTTATTATTGTTGTGTAGCAGTAGCAGCAGTTGTTATAAAAAAAAAGAGAACGGAAATACTAAATATTTGCTGGTGCTGCCAGATTGCCGGCTTTGCTGGTATGCCCGCGTACGCTCCGGCTATGGCTCGTCGGGTGGGGCGAGTTCTTGCCGGCCAACCTGGTTCTCGTTTCTACTACAAACAAAAATAAAAAAAATACATCATACCAGCCTTTTAACAGAACAAAAAAAAATGTATAAAATAGAAATAGATTGTGAGGCCCGAACGACTGCCGTCAGTTCTAACATTGGTTCACTTAATGAGACAATGATTGTCACCACAACTTCTTATTCCAACATGGCAGACTGGTGTTGAGTCTGCTTCGGCTGCCCTCCCTCTTGGAGCTCTCCTGAACTCCACCGTGATGGTCTTCGTGCCGATACATTTTCTGAAAACCATCCCTAAACAGGAATCCCTCATCCCAACCCCCTTCAGTCGCCTCCCATAACCTTACCTTTTCAAATTTAGCTCTCCATATTTAAATAAACTTAATAAACATTATTTAAAAACGTTACAAATCATCGTTTTATTTAAAGAAGTATCCAAAGCGCCAGATATTTCAATTATACTTATGACTTTAAACAAAGGAAAAATTTCACTTCACCCCAAACGGCAAAACTGACTTCCTGATTGGTATTTGAAAATTATCAAAAAAAAAAATTCAAGTTAAATTTACTTAATTGTATACAGAACAATATTGGTTATTAGGGGCAATCTTTTGCTTGATTACCGAAATTAATTGATAGGATCAAACAATGTTAGACATTTTTTTATAAAACTTTACCAATCCAATATTCAAATATTTTGAGATTTAATACTAGAAACTATTCGTATTCACAACCATATCAACAAATATTTTTTTTCTTTTTCCAGTAGCACCAATTTTAGTCAAAACAAATTTACACAACCAAAAAGGGACCCACTGACTATTTAAGTAACTCCTGCGTATTCCTCCTTACAATACAATTATTGGAATATACGGCAATATCATGGATCTTAAATCATCACTATTTTCGGCTGCATCTGCGAACTTGCGGGTGAATTTGCCACGTGTGAACGTGTACAAGGTCTTTGTGTCTCAATGGTGAGAAAAACCACTATATTTATAAGTATATATATTTGTTTTTATTGTTAACTTTCGTTTTTAAGAAATAACACCTAAAAAAGGGCAATGACCCTAGATCTTTGAATTCTCCTACCCTAAACTGAGCTCACTTTAGCGCTAACGAATTCATAAAAACCTATATAAACGGCATTCAAACTAAAAGGTGTTATACCTTTATATAAAAAAAAACATACATACATATATAAATTTAGTTGTCTGTCCTGTTCGTAGGTCTGTCTTCGGTCCAAGTCAATGGCAAAATACCTGGAGCCTTTTGGGAATGGTGGGAACGGTGGCTGCTACTGATGAAGGAGTCCTACGGTGGACGAGTGGTGTGGATTTGGGTGGACGTAAACGTTTCTTGGCGTTTTATACTAAAGCCACCATGTATCGTGACTTCAATAATTCAAAAAGGTGCTGGTGTACAAACTGTTTAAGTGCACTATCCTTTGATGGGATTTCTTTTGTCACCCCAAAGTTTACTGTTGGTTTTTTTTTTTCACAATTGTATTCTTATTTTCAATAATCCTTTAAGGCCGCTCACAAAAAAGGAAAGCAATGGCTTCAACTCACCAGCCTTGTAACTTTTCTGCACCCAAACCAAAAATCACCAACCGCACTCGCCGACGTCCAAAGCAAAAAAAAAAAAAAAAAATCAGCGCCAAATTCTTAATCATGGTCGTTCTTCGACCATGCGCCAAAAAAAAAACCTTTTTTTTTCTTCTTTCTTTCCAGCTATTCACCGCCATTTTCGGTCTCCTTTCAGCAACATCCATTTCTACTTTTAAAAACAAAATTTTCTCCTTTTTTCTTCTTTCTTTCCAGCTATTCACCGCCGTTGACGGCCCACCTGTTTATCTGCACGCCATTACCGACGGGCCTATTTACACCCATGACACGTGCGTAACCATGGAAACACCCATATATGGATTATTTCTTTAAATAACATCTGCTAACGAAGTAGCTGGTAATATGCTAGTGGTCAATAAATTGTCTGATGGCTTCTAAACTGGCATTTAAAAATATGTTTTTTGTGTAAACAAATCGGTGATTTTGGATTGGTATTGAAGTTATCTTAACAATTTGTAAATGTTCAGCTGTTGACATATTATGAAGTAAACGTTGAGCTTGTTTCCCACTGCAATATGCCCCTGTTGAAATATAAAGTCCTTTTTTTCTTGAGTTTCTTTTACATGGTACTTGCCACAATAAATAAAAACATATACATACATATGTACGTATTTGTACCTAATTTAAGAATTTAATTCGAAAGTTTCTATTTTTGATGACTTATTTTGTAAAGCACACTTCAATGTCAAGTTGAATTTCCTTTTTTCACATATTCAAGCCTTAACTGCAAGTGTACAAGTACTTCCGGCAACCAAAACCAAAGAAACCTTTAACAAGTTTAAATATACATACACATATAGTCATGTATGTTAATATATACCTTCATACGAAAAGCCACTTGTCATGAGCTTTAATTGGGAAGCAGCTAACAATGAGTGAATGCCACAATAAAGAATTGCTTCATATTGTCAAGTTGAAGTATTTATATTCTTACAAAAAGTGCAAGGAGGAGTGAGTGAAAAGAAAGGGCCAGTGGTACAACGTTGCACTTGATATCAAGTACATACATACATACATATGTAGTTAAAAATAGTTTTATGTTTTCTTAATTTGAAACTCTCATTACGAAGTAAAAAAAAAAACTTGAAAACATAAATTTTATTTTAACTAGATCTATTGAAATATTTTTGTTGGTTAAACTTTTTCCAACTTGCAAACATAAATTAAAATTATTTTTTTGCAAAGTACGTAAGTTCTTAACAGTGTTCTATTATTTACATTCGTGCATAAAACCAACAATTTTCTAAATCAATAACAAAGTTTAAACAAATTAAAAAGTTATTCTGACCAGTAAAAATTTAATACAAACATAAATACAAGTAGTGGCTTTTACAGGCATTTAAATATTCCAAAAGTATATTCTTACTGTTAAACCTAAATTGGTGCGTCAAGATCTACCCTGCTGTCGAAAATGTAAACGCCTTTACAAAAAAGCACCTTTACAAAGCTGTACATTTCGCGAAACTCCCTTCTGAAAGCCACTTCATTTTCTCTTTTTTCGACAAGTTAAAGTTATTGTTTTAAGGTTAAGGTTGACTTTTTTCGGGGAAATGCCGAATAGGCAAAGCTAATTGGGGTAAATCAAACGTTTGGCTCCTACAGAAGCACCATGTGACCAGCTAGCCAAGAGGAAGAAAAGTTTTGGTATGAGAACCACCCTAAGAAGAGAATATCATTCTTTTAGCTTATTTTGTTCATTTGTTTAGCGAAGACTATAGATTTTATTTGCATAAAAGCAAGCTTCAATACAATATAATTAAAGAAAAATATTTCGCTCTTGATTAATGATCTTCCTAAAATTATTCAAGTCTTAATGTACGCCGATGATGTAAAAATATTTCACAGCTTCAAACATTATGCAAATCTGCACAGCGATCTTGAAAATTTCTTTTTACGGTGTAAACACGGTGCGATAGTACTGAATTGGAAGACATGTAAATGTATGAGGTTTTTCAGAAATACATTCATCTCAGCTAAATACCTCTTAGGAGACTGACAATTGGAAATAGTCGACTCATTTTTGGACCTTGGAATTTTGCTTGTCCATAAACTCAGCTTTCTATCACATATTACAATGACTTTAAATAAGGCCAGACGCAAATAAGGCAAAAAAGAATAAGGCAAAAGAATTTTTGGATCCATACATCACCAAATAGCAATAAAATTTCTCAATAAAGTTTCTCAGTTACGCTTTAATTCTTCCAGGAGCTAGTTGGGACGATGAAGGAAACTTCTAAGACTGTTTTTGTACGGGAATCCCCCCCCCCCCTCCCCCAAAAGGAGCAAAAGGGTTGGTTTGTTACATGGAAAAGTTGAAAAATAAAAATGAATGGGAAGTGGTCATACCTTTGCTCCAGAGCACAGTAGGACGGACGACAGGGAGAGACTGTATGAAAGCCTTATTTTTGTATAGGAGATCCCCAAGGAGGGCAGATGAAGGGTGATGGAGCTTGTCATACATATGAGTTCTCCAGAAGCATCCTGGTGTTATCTAAGTCAATTGTTATGGGTTATATTCCTGCTGCAGGAATAACCCTTTAAGATTAATTGAATTATGTTTAGCTAATATCCTGGAGAGCTCCGTGGAGATCGCAGGATAGTGGTCGAGGCAACTAGTGCCACAGTAACGACCGTACTAGGAAAAGGCAAAAATGCCGCAGTGATTTCCTAGGGGAGAATTGTAGGAAATAAAAGACTACCTCGCAGTTTTAATTCTAGGCTCATTCTCTTCTTTTATTTTCATTTGTACTAGCTTTTATACTAAAATTAAATTACAATAACATTAAGTCTAAATTACAATAACATTAACCTAATATTAAGACCACTAATTAATTTCTTGTCAGCGGTTGTTGCCTGTTTCTCTTAACTTCCGCACCGTCAGCTTTTGTTGTCATTGTTATTTTAAAGCACTTGTGACCCAATTCTTATTTTACTTCTGAGTTTTGCACAATTGCCTATTTTGCAGCGTTAAGCAATTGTGCACGTGGCAATTGGGCCATCGTTTATTTTAGTTTCTGAATATTGCACGATTGCTTCATTTGCAGTGTTAAGCATGATTTATGATTTTGTTGTGCCAATATCAGTTCGTTCACCGATCGAATGACTCACAACACAATGAGGAAAGATTTCTAAAACTACTTTACCTGGGAGCCTCGCCCAGGAGAGGATATAGAAAGTGGACTTATTGTGAGAAAATGTCGAAAAAGAAAAAATAGTGGGAATTAGTCATACATTTGCCTGTTCTAGAGCGGGGATAGTTAGGTCGATGGAGAAAAAAGTTATAAAACCATTATTTTTGTATGTGAGCCCCAATGAATTGGTATACAAGGTTTGAAAGAAATTTGGGGCGCCAAAAATTAAAGGGAGTTGGTGTCATATTTTATTCCACTAGAGTTGACTTAACGGTGGTTATAGTTGGAAGTTTTTTCACGTACTCCTTCCACTTGAGGGCGGATGCTAAGCGCCTTCTTCTAATACAATCAATCTACCTAAAATTCTCCACAGTCGAGTTCTCTTTCCTAAGGAGAACACAAAACTTTGCAAAAAAAATATTTGTCCCATACAAATAAGGCACATTCTAATGTAAAGGGTGTTTTTTCCGATGTATAGAACTTTAAGTTGCAACAAAACAACGATGGATTATTCGATTGACATGAATTTTATTTATCCGAAAGATAATCTTGTGGCATTACATTTTAAATATGATTTCTGGCATATGACCGCAACGGCTGGCGCGGATGTAGTCCAATCTGGACGTCCAATTTTCGATGACTTTATCCAACATTTGTGGCCGTATATAGGCAATAACACGGCAAATGTTGTCCTCCAAATGGTCAAGCGTTTGTGGCTTATGCGCATAGACCAATGACTTTACATAGGCCCACAGAAAGTAGTCTAGCGGTGTTAAATCGCAAGATCTTGGAGGCCAATTCACAGGTCCAAAACGTGAAATTAACCGGTCAGCAAACGTGTCTTGCAATAAATCGATTGAGGCACGAGCTGTGTCGCTGAGCCGTCTTGTTGAAACCACATCTCCTGGACATCATGGTTATTCAATTCAGGAATGAAAAAGTTAGTAATCATGGCTCTATACCGATCACCATTGACTGTAACGTTCTGGCCATCATCATTTTTGAAGAAGTACGGACCAATGATTCCACCAGCCCATAAAGCGCACCAAACAGTCAGTTTTTCTGGATGTAAGAGTGTTTCGACATACATTTGAGGATTAGCTTCACTCCAAATGCGGCAGTTTTGTTTGTTGCCATTCAACCAGAAGTGCGCTTCATTGCTAAACAAAATTCGCTTATGAAAATCGGGATCTACTAAAATTGCACTATTTACAAGCGTTGTTCAGGCGTGAGTCTATTCATGATGAATTGCCAAGCCAAACCACAAAGTACACAGAGATGAAACGCGAACAGAATGAGATAACAAGTCAGCATAAAGCTCTGTATGTCTCGTTTTTACAATCGTTCGAGAACTTGTAGTCAAAACAAAACAAAAAGAATTTTTTACAGAAAAAGTGGTGGTTTTTTTATTATAAACTTATGAATGCTTAAAAAGTATATTAAATGGTTTTTTATAATATAAAAGTTTATAGTATTCACTGTTTATAATGTGCTAAATAATATTTAATTATGTTTTATTTTGTAACTTTAAGGACAGTGTTTTAAATTTGCTTTGTAGTGGTGGTTTTATGAGGCAAAAATACATGCTCTTCGTAATCAATTTCCAAACATTTAACTATGTATTATCAAATCCTAAGCCAAAGAGGATTTTTAGTTGACTACTTTTTACCAATTTTTCACCTTTAATTTACTTTAAATTATTTAATTTTCGCTGTTTCGGTGGGGGTTTTTCATAAAAACGTGTTATTTTTTGTTTTGTTTACATTTGTTTTTCGTAAAAAATGCATACTATTATAGCCTATCTCTTTACACAATCTGTCTAGAAGTTGATTTGAGCAATTTTCAAATGTCACTTTTAACATCTCTGTGTACTCTGTGGCCAAACTGAGAATAAAGTTCTATACATCGAAAAAAAACACCCTTTATATATGTAGTGTATGCACAAAGAATGTATGTATTTACTATGTTCAAACAAATTTGTAGATAAATAATTTTCAGTAATAAAATGTAAAGCTATCCAAACATAATGCATGTGGTGAGAACCTGCAGATGTTGTTTCAATTATTATTATTTTTTTTTTTATTGAAAACAGACTTGTTGAAAACTCACATTATTTTATATCAAAATAATTGAAATATAAAGTATCCACAATCTGATTAAAATGATATTTTACATAAAATAGACAACAACGGCAACTTAAGAATAACAATTTTGTACAACATATTGTACATATGTAAAATAAACCAACTTTAAAATGCCAGCAGAAGACGACGAAGAAAATACAAACCTTGAGAACACTCAAAATGTTGTTAAGAAGTTTGGCGCACAGTGGAATGCACAAACGTTGAGTTCCAAAATAAAATTAAAAAATTTGCGTATCATTAACATTTTTTGTTTCAAAACATCTAGCTTACGTACACAGTGTGTCTATTCTCCCTTTATACATATGTAAGTACAATTGCAAGTTCCACTTAATTTAGAAAAAGATGTAATATGAGTATAACAAATTCATTAAATTTAAAAAAAGAGAAAACAATATGTCCACGGTTTTTTTTCATAATTTTAAAAATCTGAAAAAACATCCAACTTCAAAACGGTTTTAAGCCACTGTTTTCGCATGTTTAACTGTACTCCTAGGGAATTCAGTTTAAATATTAAAACATTATTTTTGTTATTGTTTTAACTTATCATTCGAATTCCACTGTTTCCCCATTTGCAAAGCACGTCCTTACCAAAGGGCACTCAAAATTAGTTTCTTTAAAAATAAAAAATGAATTTTTTCGTAAATTTGCTTGTTTAACGTAATGTATTTGGACACAAACAGTTTTTATGTACTACGAGGGTTGCCTTTTATATATCGGGGTTAGAGAACAAAAACAAATATCAATCATAGAAAATCAGTATTGTTTTTTCAAAATATTCCCAATTGTCGAAGCACGTTTGCCACTCTGATTGCGGTATCTCCAAAACATGCCTTCTAAATGCAGCAACCGCTTCTTTGCGTGTCGAAAATCGTTGATGTCTCAGTTGGCTTTTTACGTCCGGTCATTAAAAGAAGTCATTGATTATACGGCGGATGATTCATCAAATCGATATTTTTGGTGCTCAAAAATGCAGTTGTTTGAACCGATGTGTAAGAGCTCGCATTGTTGTGGTGAGGAGGGATTCGTGTTCGGCGGTTGGTTTGATTGATTTCTAGGAAGACAACTGGCAAACAAATAGTTGTGTATTACTCAGAATTGACTGTTCTGCGTTGTTCTAGTGGTACGCTTGGACTATTTGCTTCGAAGTGCTTCGTGCACGAATTACTTTTGTTGGATTTTTTCTTTCGGGCCCATTCACGATTCATCACGATGTCATAAACGTGTTTCGAAGCCCCGCAATCGTATTTTTTGAGCATTTCTTTCGACCAATCGACATGAGCCTTGTTTTGAGTGATTGGCGAATTGTATGGAATCCAACTGAGAAAAAATTTTTGACAGTCAAATATTTAGGCAATATTGAATATTATTGAATAGAGTTATCTCAATCTCACGTTAGATCACATGACGATCTTGCAATACGTGCTCGTGCTCAGCATCAATCGTTTTCGGAGCAACAACTGATTTAGGACGACCTTTGTCTTGGATCACCTCGTGGTGGTGAATTCACCATACCATTGATAAACACTGGCCATTGAAGGAGCTTTATCGCCAAAACTTTAACCAAATTCATCCATGCACTGTTGCTGAGTTAATTTACCTCAAAAGTTGTAAAAAATAATAGAACGTTAATGCTCACGATTTAATTATTATTTGTGGGCCGAGATGAATCTTTTAAGTTACTGTAAACAACACAAATAGCGCTTGTATGTCAAAACGTTCTTAAAACCAACCGTCCAACTTTACAATAGAGCTGTCGGTTGCCAGATTGCAACATTAGGGGTGCCAAGTCCCGAAACATAAAAGGCAACCCTCGTACATATTTAAATGAGATTGCTTTACAGCGCAAGAGAGGGCGGTGGCTTCAAGGTCAGAATTTAAGGTTAAAAAAAAAAATTAATAACCAAACCACTTACAAATTTATTAAGTATGAATTACAAATACGTAATATGTTTTCATTATAATTTAATTTTTGGTTTTTTTTTTTTCAATCAAAAAGTCAAACATCTGCTACAAGCAAGTATTTTCCAAAATGTATAATGACGACGACATCAAAAAAAAAAAAAAAAAAGAAACACATCTTGTATCGAACTTTGTTTTCTGCTTAAGTGCATCGAACATTCTCTTCGCCTTTTGTATGGTGCTTAAAATAACTTTGTAATTTTCTAATTAAATTCAGTTATAAAGTTTGTAAAGAAAGTAAAACGTTGGAAACTTTGGACGTTGAAAGGCGATGGGTTCTCAAAAACATCAATGAAATTGTTTTACCGCATTCAAAATGTAAAATAATGCCAAAGAAAATGGTTAACATATCATTGAGGCTTATCACAGCTCACCTTGTTGTTGGGGATTCAATAAGGAAAATTTTGGAATAAATTAGAAAAAGTAATGAAAGTTGGAGCAGGAGTAATTGAAGCTATTGGAAAACGCTACAACTTGGTTTTGAATGTTTCCAGATCCAAAATAATAGACTTCAATTAGCTCTTATAGAAAATAACAACTAAATTCATTTTTGAATATTTAAAAAACTTGTACTTCTTGATGCTTTCAAGAATATAAAACGTAGTAACCGACGGTGACTCATTATATGACGGTTGTCAAGGAAAGCAAGTCTTGCAAAACGATTAAATTTTTTTGTGTATTAAATGTTGGTTTGAACATTTGTTATTTTCATTATGCTCATGGAAATAATAGGGCATACAATGAAGTTTGAGACATTCTTTCAAGTCTACTGACGAGTTGAATAGCATCAACGAAACGTCGGCGGCATATTGACGGCGATAAAAGACAGAAAACAATTAATAACAACTATTTAGAGCTAGAATAACTATATATTATTATAGCATCTACTTTATGTCACCAGAACTTGCTTAAGTTCGCTTACATGCCCAAATTATTGTAAAATTGGTTTTCGCTTTATATCGGCCGTATGGTTATTTTTTTTTTTTCTCCTTTTAGTAAGCCATTTACTTCTAGGCATCAAAACTTAATTAAATGTTGTCAAAAACTTATAAGCTAAATTACGAAAAAATGTAAAATTTGTAATGCTGGGAACACAAATGGTACGAACGACAAATTTCGTCCAACACGACGAATACGACGGTTAAATTTCGCTGTGTAAATTCGTTGTATGAAGCACAATAACGACGAAAAACAAAAACATCTGTTTTAATTGATAAAGTTGTTTATTGTTTGTTCAAAGACAACAAAAAAATTAAATGAATCAAAGAATTTCAAATTTTGTAAAAATAATTAAAATAATGAACATCATATTCATTATGATTATATGAAGTTTAACAATTTCAATTATAATTTCACTTGTATCCATTTTCTCAGTTTTTTAATTTTAACTTATTATAGTTGAACAGCTGATGGAGTGATCATATTAGAAAAATTGGTTGCTAAAAAATTTTGCATTACCAAAAACAAAACATTAAACACTACAAACATGTTTTATAATCTAAAATGTTGGCTTTTTATTTTAAATGCAAACAGTCAAAGCTGAGCACTTAAAATAAAAACTACTAAAGTAAAAATTAACTGTTTTTACTAAAACACTTGAAAACTAAAACCAAAATGGCCACATGGTACTGATTTGTTCGTCGTTCGCCGGCGTAAGAAATAGAAATAAATCTATTTCAAGTTCGCCGCTTACAACGAATTTCGACCGACGCTGTTACTGTGTGCATTTTCATCAAGGCGAATCCATTACAGGTGCCCGCATACCAATTCGCTTCAGCATTTTTCCACGAATTTATCTTCTGAGTTGTCAAAGCCGATAGAAAACGACAACAAAACTTGTGACGTCTCGAGAGAAAATGTTGAAGCGAATTGAATTGCGACCACCTATACTTGATTCGCCTTGATTTTCATACACACCAATGTGTTTTATTTTTGACGGCGAATAGTCGCGGCGAAAAATTCGTCGTCGTTCGTGCCAGTTGTGTTCCTAGCATAAGTGTGGATATGAAATTTGTTTTACAAAAATATGGAACAGCAGTTAATTAATAAAAGTTATGGACAAATTACAAATAAAAATACATTTTTGATTCCAAAAACAATTCTATTTTATATTCGGTAGTTGCAATGGATTTAAACTGCAATTGTGAACGAAACAAACTAGTTTTGATATAAAAACAAAGAAAACTTATTTAATTTAGTTTTTTTTATCATTATAGTGTTTGTTTAAAGTTCCGTTTATTGGCAATTCATCAGTTCACTTCAGTACACCATTGCAATTTGAACTCGCCAAAAGCCTGACGTCTGCGATTTACATAACACCTATTTTGCTAGTTTAAGTCACAATGTCAGCAAATACTGTTGTAACAGTATTTACTAACTGATTCCTACTGGTTACGAAAAGTGACAACTGTCACCAAAAAAGAGAAAACACTCACTTTGTTTTTGGCAATGCACGCAACTTTAAAGCAGTCTGTGAGTATAATATCTAGTTTATTTGCTTATTTATTTTATTTGTTTTTTTTTTTTCTCTTTTAGTTCATGCAACTGTTCGAAAATTGCACACCAAACACGCCAACAAAAACTAACAGACGGAAACCATATGCTTTGTAAATAAGTTGATTGGTTCCTTTTTGGCCTTTATGACGACGACCATCCAAATGTTGTTTCCTTCGCTAAAAAAAATGTTTTCAACTTTGTTTGATTGGTTTTTTAATACGTCAAAAGTGCATTTATTTAAATAAATTCCTATTTTCATGAAAGCAAGAAACCACCAATTGACTAAGAATTTCAAGCAAATTATTTTATTGAATGAGAAGAGTAGAAGCTTTATCGAAAATAAACTTGTATACGATTGCAAAAAAGATGTTTTCTTAATGAGTTTGCCAAGGATGATGATGCAAAACAGGTTTCTTTTAAACTCTCCATGAATATTTGGATTCCCGTTTTGTGCAAAAATGGTCACCCAAAGTTCGCTCTCTGTTCACAGAGTTGGTATCATTGACTTTATTGCCCTGAAAATACTCATATTTGAATAAATTTTTGACGAGACGATTTGTTCGCCATGTTGTACAGTTTTATTCACATTAATTTGTAGCCACGAACTTCTACGTGACATTGGTGTTCTTTATTATTTAAACTAATTATTAAAGCTTTACTAACAATCAATGATTAAATAAAACTGATTAAAATTAATTTTTCAGTTTTGCGATAGACAATAATCGATTTAGGTCCGTTTTTACAACTTACAGATAGCTAAAGGTGAGATTTTGTCCAATATTTTATAAGTTCATAGAATGAAAAAGAGCTCGCACTAAATTGGAACTTTTTCTACTTGATTTTAATTTAAGTAAGAACAGCACACAAGTGCTGTTAAATTTTGATTACGATTACTTATTAATTATATTATTTTTCAAAAAGAGTCGCAGTGATTACATTACTCTCCTTTAGGAAATTTCTGATTAGTAATTGATTACTTAGACAAAGAATTCAAAAATAATCGGCCCTACTTTTGATTATTGAAAAAGAATCAGAAATAATAAAAAAAAAATAATGCGACTAATTCCAAGGATTATTTGTGCTTGTTTGCGATTCTTTGATATAAAAAGGCATATACATATGTATGTAAATCTGCATTTTCTTTAAATTAAATTCATTGCATATCATGAAATAACATGCATACGATTTTTGGCAAAAGAATTCAGTTTAATTTTAAAACACAGCAAATTTGTATTTATATGTATTTACTATACTGGCTTTCATTAACACCAGTTTTTCGAGAGAAAACTCACACAAACATTACCGCCTTGGACTATTGAATATGCCGGCAAAAGAAAAAAGTCTTTCAACTGAATTCAGAAGACTTTAAATCATGTTTTCCCCATATGTTGTCATCATTTGAATTGTCATTTAAATCAGGGACCGAAAATAACTGTTATTTTTGAATTTTTGATTAAAAAAAGCAACCTCAAGGAAATGTCGGAGAATGAAACCAAGTATACCATTTTGAAAGTCTTGGACCAAGTTGTCAGAAAATGCGACGCTTTTTAAAAATCTGATTTTTATTTTTTCAGGCAAAAATAACAGTTATTATTTTATTTTAATTTTTTTGAGCAAAAATAACAGTTATTTTTTAACTTTAATTTTTTGAACAAAAATGAAAGTTATTTTTTAACTTTTATTTTTTTGAGGAGAAATAAAAGTTATTTTTGTGTTTTCAACCCCTTTGACAAAGAAATTATTATTTAATATTCCAAATATTCTTTTCTAAATCAGTAAATTTAGTAAAGAATTATCTTTGTTTGAAAAAGTTTTTTAATAAATATAATGAATTTATCACAAAATAACTTTTATTTCTGCTCAAAAAAATTAAAGTCAAAAAATAACTTTTAATTTAACTTGAAAAAATAAAAGTCAAAAAATAACTTTTATTTCTGCTGGAAAAAGTAAAAGTCGAAAATAACTGTTATTTTTGCTCAAAAAAATAAAAGTCAAAAAATAACTTTTATTTTTGCTTGAAAAAATAAAAGTCAAAAATAACTTTTATTTTTGCTTGAAAAAAATAAAAGTCAAAAATAACTTTTATTTTCTGACTTTTACGATAAAACTTATAACAGTTACGGTCCCTGATTTAAATAGCTATAATAATGCAATATTAAGGTTAAGTTACTTCCCATCACAATGGAAATGTGCTGTAGTTGTAATGATATTGAAGCCAAATAAGCCAGAAAACTTGATTTCATCTTACAGGCCAATCAGCTTACTGGCGACTTTCTCTAAAGTATTTGAGAGAATATTTGTTATCAATGTTATCCCTGACCATCAATTCGGTTTTCGCCACAACCATGGCACACCTGAACAATGCCATAAAATTGTACAATGCATCACAGAAGCTCTAGAAAACAAAAAATACTGTTCGGCTGTGTTTTTGGACATTCAACAGGCTTTTGACCGTGTGTGGCATCCTGGATTATTATACAAATTAAAGAAAATTTTAACAACACTGCTTCTTCAGTCTTATTTGACAGGTCGTTGCTTTTTAGGGTTCCGTACTCATCAGAGTGAAACGGAACCCTATTACGGAGACAAGTACGTCCGTCCGTCCGTCCGTCCGTCCGTCACAGCGTCCATTCTCCCAAACGGTAAGAGCTAGAGAGCTAAAATTTTCACAGAATGTTGTTGTACCTTGCCGCTACAACAACAAACACTAAAACCAACAACAAATCGAAAACTACCAGGTGTCCCCATACAACGAAAAGTTACAATTAGCCATAACTCTCGAACCGTAAAAGATAGAGAGCTTAAATTTGCATAGTGTATGTATTTATAGATATTCTACAACAACAAATACTAAAACCAACAACAAGTCGAAAACTACCATAACTCTCGAACTGTAAAAGATAGAGAGCTGAATTTTGCATAGTGTATGTATTTATAGATGTTCCATATATATACATATACACATATACTAAAAGCAACAATAATTCGAAAACTACCAGGTGTCCCCATACAACCAAAAGTTACAATTAGCTATAACTCTTGAACCGTAAAAGATAGAAACCTGAAATTTGCATAGTGAATGTATTTATAGATGATTGTCAACAACAAATGCAAAAAACAACAACATGTCGAAAACTACCAGGTGTCCCTATGCAACGTAAAAAACATTAGCTGTAACTTTCAAACTATAAGAGATAAAGAGATGAAATGTGCACAATATATTTACTCGCATATGGCTTACAATAACAAATGCTAAAAACAACAAGTCGGAAACTACCAGGTGTCCCTTTACAACGTAGAGTAATAGCTATAACTCTCGAACCGTAAGAGATAGATAGTCGAAATTCGCACAGTGTATGTATTCCCAGATGCCTTACAACAACAAATTACAACAACAACAACAACAAGTGGAAAATTACTAGGTGTCCCCATACAACATAAAGTAGCTTTGAAAACAGAGAGATGAAATTTATAAAATATACATGTGTATTCACATACGCCATTCCATACATACATTACACATACATACGTACGGAACCCTAAGAGTACGAGGCAGCCTCGTACTTGACTTAATTTATTTGTTAATTATAACAATACTTTGTCTGATAATTTTGATATCAAAGCAGGAGTACCACAGGACAGTGTGCTAGGACCTATATTATATGCTAGATACACATCTGACCTTCCGACAAGCAATAACTGTTTAGTAGCAACATATGCAGATGAGACACTACCATACTGGGTGTTGGTGATTGCACTGGTGAAGCTTCGTATAAAGTTCAAAGCCATCTGAACTCTTCCCATAATTGGTCTGTTAAATGGAACCTAAAGATAAACTGTGGAAAATTTCAGCATGCTACGTTCACATTAAGAAAAGGTGACTGCTCAACTGTGCAAATAAACAATGAGACTATTCCTCATACAAACTGTGTTAAATATCTTGGTATATATCTTGACCGAACACCGACTTGGAGAAACCATATAATAAAAAAAAGAGGCAACAACTTAATTCCAAATTCAAAAAATTGTACTGGCTCTTACGTCCATCAGCTAAGCTAAGTATTGAAAATAAAACACTATTGTACAAATCAATTTTAAATCCAATCTGGTTGTACGGTATTCATCTATGGGGTACAGCTAAAACTTGAAACATAGAAATATTACAGATGTTCCAAGCCAAAACACTGCGTACTATACTCGACCCACCATGGTACGCCACAAATGAAATAATACACAATAATCTCAATACGCCTAGAATAACAGATGAAATAAAAAGATTTTCAGAAGAATATATGCACCATAGGCTTAACAATCACCAAAATATATTTACTATTAGTATATTAGATGACAGTTCGGAAACAAGAAGGCTGAAGAGGCGTCAAGTACTTGATCCCCCTTTTTCATTATAAGTAAGAATATAATATGCATACGCTTACAAATGTACTTTAAAAAAAATATTTTACTTAAGAGATACATAGTATATAAATACGTTTTATATACGTTTAAAATTAATTTAAATAGTAGCATTACATGCTGATGTAATCTACTCAACGCCAAATTACTATTATATATTATTAAATTGTTATTAATATTGCTTATTATCATTAGATAGATTGCAATTAATAAAGATAGAAAATAAATTAAGTCAAGTACGAGGCTGGCTCGCACACTTAGGGTTCCGTACGTATGTATGTGTAATGTATGTGTGGAATGGCGTATGTGAATACATATGTATATTTTATAAATTTCATCTCTCTGTTTTTGCAGCTACTTTATGTTGTATGTGGACACCTAGTAATTTTCCACTTGTTGTTGTTGCAATTTGCTATTGTAAGGTATCTGGGAATACATACACTGTGCGAATTTCGGCTCTCTATCTCTTACGGTTCGAGAGTTATAGCTATTACTCTACGTTGTAAAGGGACACCTGGTAGTTTTACAGTTGTTGTTGTTTTTAGCAAGTGTTGTTGTGGAGCATATGTGAATACACATATTGTGCAAATTTCATCCCTCTGTCTCTCACGGTTCGAGAGTAACGGCTAGTTGTTACTTTACGTTGTATAGGGACACCTGGTAGTTTTCGACTTGTTGTTGTTTTTAGCATTTGTTATTGTAGGCCATATGCGAGTAAATATATTGTGCACATTTCATCTCTCTGTCTCTTACAGTTTGAAAGTTACGGCTAATGTTTTTTTACGTTGCATAGGGACACCTGGTAGTTTTCGACATGTTGTTGTTTTTAGCATTTGTTGTTGTAGCGCATATGTAAATACATATATTGTGCGAATTTCAGCTCTCTATATTTTACAGCTTATCAGCTACGGCTAATTGTTACTTTAGGTTGTATAGGGACACCTGGTAGTTTTCAACTTGTTGTTGTCTTTAGAATTTGTTGTTGTAAAGCATCTACAAATACATACACTATGCAAATTTCATCTTTCTATCTTTTACGGTTCGAGAGTTATAGCTAATTGCAACTTTTTGTTGTATGGGGACACCTGGTAGTTTTCGACTTGTTTTTGTTTTTAGTATTTGTTGTTGTAACGGCAAGGTACAACAACATCCTGTAAAAATTTCAGCTCTCTAGCTCTTACCGTTTCGGAGAATGGCCGCTGTGACGGACGGACGGACGGACGTACTTGTCTCGGTAATAGGGTTCCGTTTCACTCTGATGAGTACGGAACCCTAAAAATAGCTATAATATTCATGCTTCAGTGCGTATTGTCGATCGCATTTATCATGTTCTTGTGGAGAAAAATTTGTGTCAATTTCATCATCTCCAGAATTGAGTCGTTTGGTTAAACAAAATTATATTTGATGCTACAACAATAAATACCAAAAACAACAAAAAATTCAAAATACAAGGGGGTCCCCATACAAGAAACTGTGAAAATTTGGTAAAATTAGCTGTAACTTTTGAGCCATAAGAACTGGAAATCTGAAATTTTCACAAAATATGTGGCTACGTAGGATGTAGAATAACCCAAATGCCCAAAACAACAAAAAACTAAAAAAAGCTAAAGGGTGCACTGTGAAAATTATCTAAAATTAACTGTAACTTTTTAAATATAAGATCTAGAGAGCTGAAATGTACGCAGGACATGTAGTTACCCGGCTTCTTCAACAACAATAAACAATAAAAACCACATAAAGGTAAAAGCCAAGGGAAGTCTTGATACAAGAAACTGTGAAAATTAGTAAATATAATCGTACCTTTTGAATTATAAGTGGTAGAGACTGGAAGTTTGCATAGGATATTTGGTTGAATAGGTTTTACAGCAACCAATACCATAAACCAAAAAAAAGTTAAGTTTTGTATGGGGTGCTCCCATACAAAAAACTGAAATTAACTGTAACTTTTGAACTGTAACCCGGCATTTAGATGGGAAAGTACTTCGATTAAATTTTTATATATGTACATACGTATTATGAATAAAAATTTCAATGAAACCTGTGACTTTCATGCAAATTTCTTGCTCAGTTTCAAAGGAACGTGAAAGTTCATTTTGAAAATGTCGTCAAAGCGAAGAGTTGTAAGTATTATAATTTTGTTTATTACTGAAATAGATTTACCAAGACTACTACAAACATAAATTTATGGGGCAACATTCGAAAATAATTTTTATTGCTAAGCTTTTATTCATTAATTTAATGATTATCACTGTAAATATACTTTATTTGTGTTCTTTATTCATATTTGCTGTAAAAATGTTTTCTAATGTACAAAATAATTTAAAACTCACAATTATTATTCTACTGCAATCCTGAAAATTTGTATGTGCCGTGGAGTAGGCAACCGTGTTTACTGCCTTCTCACTATACTTTCAGTATATGTATGTCCAAAAATTACTTTCAGAAAAATTTTGCTTGAAAAAAGTAAACAAAAAATTGACTTTGTAGGTAGCTTTTAACGAGTTGCCCCCAACTATAAGATTTTCAAATCGTATTTCTTCTTTTAAATCATCTTGTAAAGAATATTTATTGAGCAGTCTAGAAACACTCCTTTGATATTTCAATTTAATCGATACATAATCACCCCTACCATGAAAATTTTTTTTCCCTAAATTTTTTTTCCCATTTCCCAAAAATGCGATCGCGAATAACTTTTCCCATAAAATGTGTTCCCATTCGAAATTTTCCCTTATCGTGAATGGATTTTTCAAAGACATTTTTCCCATTTTTTGTATCAATTTGTTCATTTTATTTTCTTTGGGGAACTAGATAAAAAAATGCAAGTAGTTGCTACATTTTAATGGATATATAAATCGGCTGAAAACTATTTTTAGGTCTAAATCAATAATGTGCAACGTGACATGCTTCTCAATAGGGAGCAAAATAACCGACCCATTGCGTGTGGTTTTGTGAAGGTTTCTAAAGATATGGAGGCCGAATTTTGGTATTTGCTTACAGAAGAACTAAAAACAGCTCCTATTAAAAAAGATCATGAATGGAATTTTATAAATGGATATTTTATCCATTCTGCGCAGACTTTTCTAAAGCATCCAACACTTTAGAGATCACTTTGCAAAAAATGGTTTGCGCCATTCCTACTTCGTAATCTCTTCCAACACTTTTTTGGTATCCACCCTCTGCAAAAAAAAAGTTAAGCATGCGCTTAGTTTTACGATGAGCGGAATATCAAATGATTTTTTTTCCGACAGACAATCTGTCAAAATATTCAACAGGCATCAAAACTCCGATTTATTCACCCTTTTTAACTTTTAAACTACAAAATTCTGTTTATTAGTTATAAAACATAAATTTAATTACTTTTTACATCTGAACAAATTTGCAACTATTTATTTAAGGGAAACAAATAGTTGACAAAAATGAAAGCTAAGGCTACTGGTGGGAGATCACCGAGTCGACTTTTGGAATAGTATAGCTGGGATTTGTTGACTTTCTCTGATTAACCAATGTTTTGTAAATTAATAAAATAGTTTGCGGAAATTCTTTTCAAACTGGTAACAGATAATCTTTATTACAGGAAAAATGGAGTTGGGTGAATCTGTTGGTGTCGGGCTGTCTGAAATGACTGACTTTAAAAGCCCAAAAATTCAATACGAGCACCAGCAAATTCGTTAAGTTTAACATTTAGATAAACGAACTAATTCACAATAATTTATATGTTAATTGCAGAGTCGGGACCAATTCATTCTTTCCACGGCTGATTTTTTATAAACGGTGAACTTAGTAATAATCATGTAATTTGGCCAATATCATAGAATTCAAAAAATACATAAAAGTATTTTGGCAAATTTTAAGTGCTTAAAAAAAGGAATACAAAAATAGCAATAATAGTTACGATTTAACAACATCACTTACCCACAAATTTTCAATAAATTTCCTTTGTATTTATATTTTTTTCTTCCCAAACGTTCCCATAATATTCATGATAGCAAATTTCCCTACTTGGGAAATGAAATGAATTTTGTGGGAATAAAAATTTCACAGTTTACTCACGATAGGGGTGAATATTTATGTTAATGATATGAAGAATTTAATTACTTGATTAAGTATACGAACTTACTTGATTTCATTGTATTTCATTATTTTATTATATTTCATTATTTTCTTTTTTTTTTTTTTTGATATTAAATCAAAAATTTTGTGAACGCTTTTCTTCTTAATATATAGTTATATAATGTAAGATTTGAAATTGCCAACTCGCCCCAATCATGTCTTCAAGGCGCTGGGGCAATACTTTAATGCAAAAACCATAATAAATACGTTCATTAATCATAATAAAAAAAAAGTAACGTTGTCTTGGCTGCACGCACCCCTTAAGCTGACGAGCAGTACTGGGACTATGCCACCATGTCCATTGCCCACATCAGACACGTTACCTTTGCAAGAAATGAAAGTGACAACAAAGTGTTGTAAATGAAATAGCTGAGTGTATTATAATTTCATTCGCATGTAAAAAATCCGCCAAACCATTTTTATTAAAGGGTAAAAACGTAACAATATGGTAGATAAGAAAAAAAGATTTCATTTGTTGCGTAATGCAACAAAACTGCTTCACATTTTGGCATGCAATTTTAAATACAGCCGGATTTTAATTTATGCGTCTTTTTTACAAGAATGATTTACATTCTTCCCTCTGACTTTTAGAATTAGTGTTTTATGTGAATTAAAACTTTTACCCTCTGAGGAATTGCTGGCTTTTAAATTTATTGAAAACAAAAATTGTAAGTTTACATTACAAGATTATTAATTACAAAAAAAAAAATAATCTTAACAGTTTTAATGACTTTCATATACATATGTATGTATGTATGTATGTATGTATGTATATTACTTTTCCACATTTTCAATATAAAGAACTTTTCCAAAGTTATAAGAAACAAAACCATAATGATGGCTGAATTCACAATCCAAGTTGTATCGTTTAGCGTTGCATTGGGAGAGAAAACTTCAAACCCATAGCGAACACAATCTCTAGAAAAAAATTTAAGGATTGCGCCTGAACTTTATTCTCCAAATGCAACGATACAACTAGGCTGGCGAATTGAGTCAATAAATAAATATTATAGTAAAAAATATGAATTATAAATAAAGTTTGAGGAGAATTTTGAAGAAACAAAAAATAATTAACTTAAAATCGAGTACAAAATTAAGTAGATATTATAAACATAATAAATACATAGTTATAAGCATTTTAGCGTTAAAGTTACTTTAAGGCAAAAATAAGAATTAGCAATGCATTGCATTGAAATTTTTGATTGGAGCACTGAAATATCAAAAGAATAAACTGAAATCTGATAATAACTAAGTGAAAATGTTCTCAACTTATTTTGTTGCGTAAATAAAATTTTACTAATTGTATACAGACTTCAGCATCTTCAGCGCTGTCGTGGCCGCTTTCTAAAATTTAAAAGAAAAAAATAAAAAAGAGGCAATTAGCTATAAAAACAAATAGCAAAATATTAAACACTTGCCATTTTCTTGTATAATTCTTTTTAGGTTTTCTATGCATAAAGTTTTAAGAGCTCGTTTTTTTGGTGGACCCATTTTATGTGGAAACAATATGGAGGTATCAACAACTACGTTGTGAATTAATTTCAAAGCTTTCAGATCACTTTCCAAACTATGACCGATTAATATAGTTTTGGAGTGAAACATTGACATTAATATTGCTTGAACATCACGCAACGTTCGCGTCTCATTTGCCAGCATTGTTTCAGTAATACCAGAGTAGCTTAAGAAAATATTTAATAATAGAAGTAAGATTTTGCCAAGAAAACTATTTATCTATTGGTCTTTTAAACCTTCATTGTGAAAAGTTCATTTGTTATATGCATACTTACAATGTATTATAATCAATGATTTTGTTATCTGGCTTAACCAAGGCATCGTAAACTGTTCTTGAATTGATATCAACTACAGTGACACGCGTCAACTCAATACCATGGGTGGTATAGCACATTTCACAATCTAAAGCATAAATATCCTTTTTCGTTGGTAGATATTCTTCGTCCTTATCAATTGTGGTCACAAAGCCAGTAAGATTATCCATATCTACAAAATCGATGACATGATAATTGGCATAACTGCAACCGGGTGTACCGGCTGGTTGCTGGCAGCAACGGTGATGATTATCAGCAAAACCTGAACAAAGAAAAATAAAATGCAACACAAACTATTGTATGTATTTTCTTTCTTTTTTTTAGATAAAAGCTAACCTCTTCTGTATCCTGTGCTCTTGGCGTGATAATTGCATTCGTCAACACATACTTCATCGTACATTTGTAAATTAAAAGCTTTGCCACAACGGGTACAATAACGTTCAGTTTCATTTGGTCTACGCATTGGTTTGGTGCATTGTATCACTGCTGTGCCTGTTTTCTTGCCAGGTCGCGGGAAGCCATTTGCTGCCAATTGCTCTTCCGTTAGACGTAAGTCATAAACCATCTCATAGGCTTTGTCGCTTGGTAATTTGTCAAATTGTTCACCTCCAGCTGAGGAATCATTTTTGCTGCAATTAGGAAATTACATTTATTTGAGAAAAATAAACAAGGAACATATAATTGATTTAAAAAATTATAGTATATTCACACCTAAAGTTAAAATCTGGTTTTTAAGTTGAGGCCAGAACAAGTAAGAGTGCTATATTCGGCTGGGCCGAATCTTAAATACCCTTCACAATTATATATGTACCATTCTGCTTGATTTTTGGTGCCAAAAGTTGTTTTATTTGGCTTATAGAGCCGATTTCTTGCAAAATCGGGAAACGCTATATCTCGGGTATACATATATGAACCGATTTCAAAACTTTTCGAATTATGCCTTTAAACATCCTATATGTACCATTCTGATCGATTTTTGGTACCAAAAGTTGTTTTATTTGGCTTTTAATGCCGACTTCTTGAGAAATCGGGAGGAGAGTTATCTCAGGTGCATATGGCCCATATGCACCCGAGATAACGCTTCTGTATAAAAAATGTTCTAATTTTGCCTCTGAACAGCCTGTATGTACCATTCCGACAAATTGTTAGTACAAAAAATTGTTTCGTTTGGCTTCCAGGGCCGACTTCTTGAGATATCGGGAGGAGCTCTATCTCGAACATATATGGGCCGATGTCAAAAAAAAATTGCCAGTTTTGCTTCTGACTAGCCTATATGTATCATTCTGATTAATTTTTGGTGCCAAAAGTTGTTTTATTTGGCTTATAAAGCCAATTTCTTGAAAAAGCGGGAGACGCTATATCTTGGGTGTATATGGCCGATTTCAAAAATTCTTCGATTTTTGGGATTAAAAATGATATGGCTAACTTTTTAGGAAAAAATTTTTTCCAAAAATCTGACCAAAAAAATGGCCAAAAATAACCCTCAAAACCCGGTTTTTTGGATATATCTCAGCTATCCATGGACCGATCTTACTGAGTTTCAATAGCAGACCCACTACCCACTAACACATTTTAGCGAAAGAATGACGTTTCTATCTCCAACCGTTTTCTCAGAAACGGTATTTCAACGACTACAGACGGACAGACGGACATCGCTCAATCGTAATCTCTATTGATTCTGATCCAGAATATATACATATATATACTTTATGGGGTCTTAGATGGTTATTTCAATCCGTTACACACGGAATTTGTGTTCACACTACAAATTGTATAAAATCAAGTTTTAATTCACAGTTTGTCCAATAAACTTTTTTTTTAACGAGATAGATTTAAAATATTTTCTATTATATATTAGTATTTTCTTAATCTAAAGGTATTTTTATTATATTCTTTATAAAATATATAATTTTTATTTGATTTTCTTAATTTTTTGAAAAAATTAATTTCTGCAGCTTCAGATCGTTTTTTTTAATAAAATTTATTAACAATATTAACCCCCGATTTTTGACTTGGGATTTATATACAAAATTAGTAAATTGTCCTTAAAATTTAAGTTGGATTTAAAATAGCTTCCTGTTTTACAGTCTAAAATTATTTTTGGTAATTAATTGTAATAAAAGTACGGCAGCACAATGTAAGTGTCAAAAAATTATCGATAACTCAATAAAAAACAGCTGTTTAAACAAATTTGGAAGCAAGTGAAATTGTGAAAAGTTTAGAAAATAATAAATTGTTTTGTAAAAATGATTAAAATGAGTAGCAAAAGTGATAAAAGGACTCCCAATTTCACTGCCACAGAAGTTGATTACCTTCTGGAAACAATAAAAAATCAAATTATGAAACAAAAAAAACATGTGCAATTTTCTCAATTTGCAGAACAAAACCAATCTGTCAAAATCATATGGCAGTACGAAAAACTTAAATCGATTTTAAATGGGCACGGCAGGCCGTTTAAGTTTGATTTAAATAGCAACTGTTTGACTCAATTTTGTATTTAAATCAAATTTAAATTGAAATGACATTTAAAATCCAAGTCAAAAATTGGGGGTAATTCAGGTCCAAAAATAGATCTTTCAAATGTTTTCTGTCCTTTTCAGCTGTCAATATGCCGCCGACATTTCGTTGGTGCTAATCAACTCATCAGTAGACTCGAAAAATTCTTAAAAGAATTTTAGAAACTTAACTACTTATTCCATAATTCCCAGGAACAAATTGATAATCAGAAATGTTTAAACAAACCTTTAACACAGTTAATATTTTTTTTTTTCGTTTTGCAACTCTTGTACTTTTCTTTGCAACCTTCTATACAACCTTCTATAAATTTATTAACAATGATCCAGTTATCATCGGTTACTACGATTTGTATTTTTGAAAGTATCAAAAGGTAAAAGTTTTTTGAATATTCAAATATGAACTTAATTATTTATGTTCATGGAAATTATGGAATAAGTAGTTAAGTTTCAAACATTCTTTTAAGAATTTTTCGAGTCTACTGATGAGTTGATTAGCACCAACGAAATGTCGGCGGCATATAGACAGCTGAAAAAGGCAGAAAACATTTGAAAGGTGTATTTTTGGACCTGAATTAATACATTTCAATTGGCTCTTAAAGCAAATAAATAATTAAATTTATTAACAATATTATTCAATATTTCGCTAGCAGTTTGTTAGCATCTGCTGAATAATATTTCTTAATAAATTAGAATTTAAAAATAATGTTGTTAATAAATTTTATATAAAAAAACGATCTGAAGCTGCAGAAATTAGTTTTTTCAATATATTCTTTATATTTCCTCGTATATTTTTGTCGGCATTTCGCTCTCCTTCAGATAGCTTCTTCAGGACACTAATATTGAAATTTTTTCCCAATATTATATAGATATATAAAAAATATATGTGTATAATAAAAAGTCCTTTAGCTCAGAAAAATGCCAATATTTACTATAAAAAAAAGGGGTAGAATAAAACCAAATATTTGGTATTACAGTTAAAGTAAATTTTCAAGTCTACTGAGGAGTTGCTTTGCAGCAATGAACTGTCGGCGGCATATATACATACATACTGAAAAACTTAAAGACAGCAAATAGCAATAAACTTCTTAGATTTTTTCAAAATAAATTTCTCTACAAAAAAGTATATTTATGCTCTTTTCCACTTACAAAATTTATTTGACAAACTGTATAAAATTTTTTGGTTCATTTTCAATTATTTTGTGTGATTTTCTTTTTATTTTTATTGAAAATCATTCAAAATGCCAATATTAAGTTTGTTCCCGTACTTTCTGGGCAAAGTCCGGTAAAATCACAGCAATCATGAATTTCTCTCTATAAGACACAAAAAAGCGCAAAAGTACAGGAACACTAAAAACCACATTCCAACCCTAGAAAATAACATCTAGTATATTTTGATGCTGTAACGAAAATTGAAACATACATTTTGGGAAAATTAAATATTCTTCTGCACGCACTTAGATTTTAAAGTGCTTTGCAGGTATTTTTATATGAAATAGTAATTGAAAAACACCAAAATTGTTATCATGTTGGTTGATTCAGTTTTGATTCAGAACTGTTTTGTTTGTTTTTGTTTACTTTTTGCAACAGTTGGCTGTTTCGTTTAAGAATAATATCGTCCCATAAATACTTTAAAAACATGTGAGAAAATATTAGAAAAAGTCGTGAAAGAGCAGTTAAAAAAATATATAGAAGAAAAAAAAATTCGTGTGAATTTGCTGTAAATTTTGTTATAAACCGGTGGAAAAACATTGATAAAAAAAATTGTGGCTTTATTTTTAGACTTTAAAAGAGCATTTGCAACTATTGACAGAAAAACTTTAATCCAGAAATTATATATGTATGGCATCCAAGGCAAAGAGCTCAAATGGGTTGAATCATACTTGAAAAACAGAAAGCAAACCACTAAAGTTAATGGAATAAAATCTGATACAATTATTAATGATTTCGGTGTCCCACAAGGCTCAATATTGGGTGTTTTATTGTTTATAATATATATTAATAATGATCTGCCAAATATAATAGATAAGAGCGAAGTTGTGTTGTGTTGTGCAGATGATACACTAATATACACAGAAGGGTCTACAATTGAAGAGTGCAGAGACAATATGATTAATGATATAAATAAAGTTAACAATTGGTTAAAAATGAACAAATTAAAGTTAAATGAAAAAATACAAAAATGCTAGAAATAAATATAATAGTGATAGAAAATTTAAAATTAATGATCAATTTATAGAGAAAGTTAAAAATATAAAATATCTTGGATTTATAAAAGATCAAGAAATGAAATTAAGGATCATAAAGAATTAGAAATAAAGTGTCTATAATGACGGCAATAAATATTTACAATACAATTTATAATTGTATAATTGCATTTTGAATTTGGGTCCACAATAATATATCCTTGGTTTTTAGGAAATGCGATTGTAATTCTCAATATCGAAACTAGTTTTATATTTTTGGCGGTATTTGGATGGTTGGGGAGGCTTCTAACTAACAATTAGGTTTTAATTTTAGAATTAGTCAAATTAATTTACATAGACATTTCACTAACAATACATGTATTATTGGCCATGAGGCTTTCTTTGTATTGAAATCAAATAAATAAATAAATAAATATATACATGCTGCAATGAATCACAATTGGAAAGACTATAAAAGTTACAAAATAAAAATGCAATAGATTCAAATCAATACGATCAATGTTAGACACGCTTAAATGGCTAAATATTGAACAACGACTGAGATTCAATACTCTCAGTTTCATACATAAAATTAAACTCGGCAACGCTCCAGAATATATATGCGACCAAATCAAATATGTGGGTGAAATACAACCATACCAACTACGAAATGCTGAAGACTTCAGGCTAAGAAAATCAAATACAACAGTAATACAAAGATCATTATTTTATAAAGGACTTCAATAATTTCCACACACTTACAAATGATATCAAAACAGAAAAAAAAACTATATTATAATTAAAAGAAAATGTGCAAATTTTGTAAGAAATAGTTGTAATTAAAATAGTTTTCTTTTTAATTTTAATTGTAAACTTTGATACCATTATTCATAAAAAATGAAGTGTGGTTTAGATACGTTTTAGAATTTTGTTCTTTCATATACATAAAATTTGTTTTGAAACGTATTTCAACAACATTTTAAATTTTATGAATACCGGTGTGAATATTTAATGAGAAATTTTAAACTATTATAGATACTAATAAATAAGTAAATAAATAAAATAAATAAAAGAACAAGAATATTTCTCTACCAAAATCTCTCAATTGCCCCAACTTTGGGAACAGTTTTCGTGCAAATTGGGATCCCGTGGGCTCCCAATGTTGAGTACGGGAACAAACTTATTTTCATCTTTCACTTGGCAGCACTTTATATACTACATCAAAAGCAATGTTGTATTTCATAAAACCAATTCAAAAAACGTTTTAAGATGGTTTTAATAAAATAATTTTGTATGGTAAAACCCGGGTTAATGGAATGATTTTAACGTTAAAACCAAATTTTACTTAAAATCAAACAGTGTGAAATTACTATTACACTTAATTTAAATGTATGAAGAAAAGTATTAACTCTAAGTAAAAGAGTTTATAACGTACAGATCTTTGGTTTTTATAGCAAATTGGCTTTTATAGCAAATAATAATTAAATTCATTTTTGAATATTCAAAATAATAACTTTCAAAAATACAAATCGTAGCAACAGACGTTACTCAATTAACCGGGAAAATCCTGTTACAAACAATCAAATATACTTACATTTTCTTTTGTACACTCCAAGATGTGTTATTTGCTAATTTACCCGCCAATACCGCTTCATGTGATATGATTCTGTTGGAGTTGAGAGGTTTATTTCCCGAATCTGCAACACACTCACAAATAAGAATTTCATATAAAAGAAGTATTATGTAAGTTAATATTACCTGCTGCTTCCTTTCTTAATTTATTAATAGTTAACATAGCACTGTTTTTATAAATAATAGGAGTATTACATTTCTTAAAAACAACCAATTCTTCGGTCTGGGCCTGTATTGTAGAAGTGAAGAGTTCTTAGTTAAGAATGTTATAAAAAATTACACAATTCAAATACCCTTTCCCAAGCATCAGCTGTGTTTGGATAAATAGCCAAACAATGTTTGACCATCATATCATAATACTGCATTCGAATATTAAATGAAATTTTTGTTGAATTTTCTTCCAACACTGGCGGTTTTGGTTGCTTGCTAACTTCAGTTGTTGATGTCTTTTCGCTTATTTTATGAGCAGTTCTAGAACCAGACTTGCTTGTTTGTGCTGGCGTAAATGCTGGTCTCTTTTCAGCTCTCAACTCTTCGACTTTCTTTTTAGCTCGTTCTAAAGCAAGTATATTTGCAACAGGAGCAATCATTGAACGACCTATATTTGAAAAATATTTAAATAAAATCAAGGATCATTGAACAGATTGTTACTTAGAGCACAAAACAACGTAACCAGCAAAAAAATCTATATCGATTGTTTTTACCAATTTTATATTTTCTTTATGAAACTTGTCGAAATCAAATCAGGGGCCATATCGTCGCATTCGATATCGAACGAATTCCGTCACTTATGCAGTGTGTTTGTTGTTTATTTTGTTTTTGTTTTACATTATTTTTGCTAGATAGTTCATTCGATATCGAATGTGATGATTTGGCCCCAGCTTGTGTGGAGTGTGTGTGAATGTGTTGTTTGTAAACGTTTGATGAGTGCAGACGTATTTTTCCCTTTTTGTGATCTTTTGTATAAAAAAAGAAGTCGTAATAGGAGAACGCGTGTTTGTTTACTGGCTTATTTAAAAAAAGTTTCATGTTTTTTAAATGCTTATTCGACAAACTATGCATAGATATTTGACAATTGAGAACTTTTTAATGAACGTGGAATATTTTGAAAAATAATACCATTAAAATGTGCATTCGTAATAGGTCTTGTTGTGTTCTTGAAGAATACCAAAGGATTATTACAAAGGTTAAAATATATTTAGGGTCTTATTCATAATAAATAGTTTAGGTTTATTAAACTCTTATTTGACAAATTTTCCATACAAATATGTCAAATAAGAGGCTCATAAGCCTGAAATAATTTTTATGAATTTGGGGGTTATTCTTCTAATTATGTTACAAAATTAAAAACAATTTCGAGAGCAAACATAATACGTTTTTTATCTGCTAAAAGTTACGTCCACATTAACACCCTGTCGTACCTCACAAAAACCATCATACTGCCTAAAATTGATTACGGCCTATTTCTATACGGGAACAGCTCTAAGACTAATTTAAACATCATCAAACCAGCGTATCATCATGCAGTCAGAGCGTGTGTGTATGGTTTCAGAACAACACCAATTGATAATATGCTCGCTGAGGCGAATCTACCCTCAATATTTGAAAGAATATATGAGAAGTGTAAAATTTTACACAAAATTCTAAATAGCAACAATTCAGTCATAGACAAAGACATCGCTTCGATCCTCAAGGCAAGAAAACCAAGGCGCATTAAATCAGCACTAGCGGAAATCCTGGCGCTTAGCACAGAAATAAACATACCACTCATTACTTCAAAGCTACACATCACCAAACCTCCATGGAAACTAAACAACATCTCCCTTGACATATCGCTCGCCAAATTCAATAAAAACAACACCCCAAACAACTTCTTCCTCACCCTGTATTCAGAACAAAAAACCTTACTAAAAAAAGAAAAATGGCAGCTACTTTACACAGACGGCACTAAGTCAGAGGACAGTATTCCGGCGTACGCAGTAGTAAACGAAAACGGTGGAATTATCTCCGTAGGCACCCTCATCGAACATTCCTCTGTTTTCACCGCAGAGTCTCGAGCAATTTACCAAGCAATTCGTACAGCAATATTAGGAAAAAAGAACACCGTAATCTATACGGACAGCCTCTCTGTCATTAAGGCTATAAGTAACCCCTACAACAATAAATGGAACATAATTCAAAAAATAAGGAATGCACTCATTGGTAACGAAAACAAAATAAGAATACACTGGATTCCGAGCCATATAGGAATCTATGGTAACGAGAAGGCGGACCTGGCTGCTAAATATGCATCTCACGCTCCTATGATAATGGATGACACAATAGAAAAAAACGACATCCAGCGCTATATTGGTATTTTAATCACACAAAAAAATAAACAAACTACGGTCAAACACCAGCACTACTCCCCAGTATCAACCCGCACAGGAACTCTCCCATTTACCCTACAACACTAAGCAAAGACAAAATTAGAATTTTCTCCAGACTACGCCTTGGACACACCATCTTCTCGCATGAATACATCCTAAACAAAAATGGCACACCGCCAACCTGCACTAGATGCAACTGCTCCTTAAAAGTCAAACACATCCTGGTAGAGTGCTCGTCGTTCGCGGCACAAATACTAAAATTATTCGGCAATAAATCCGCCCTGGAACTCCTAAAGGAACCATCGATAGCTAATGTTAACAACATCTATACCTTCATCAAGCTTACTAAGCTTAGAATCTAATTAAAAAACAGAAAAAACACAGTATTTATAAATTTTGCTTATTAAATGGAGCTGATGGCCACTGTTGCTAGTGCTCTTTCTCTAAAATTTAATCTTAGAATTGTATTCCTTAAGATTAAATAAATATAATAATAATAATAATAAAAACAATATATAAAATGTGTTGAAGTGAGTCGAATGAAAAATCAAGGATATAGTGTTATATTTCAATGCATACTATTGAAAAAACAAGTAATGGTGTTGTTGCCATCTCGACGTTTCGGAAAAGGGTTTCTTGTCGACCTTCCATTGTGAATATAACAGGTCTTGTCGTGGTTATTATGTCATCTCTGTTTTCCCTCTGTATAGTCGAAGTTTTTTAATATTGAATAGGTTGCGTTAAATGTTGTTAAGTGAATAGTGTCACCGTATGTTATGTTACGCGGGCAACCTATCATGAGACTGGCCCACTTGGGTCCTAGAAAGGTCCCGTTGTGTCACCGTAGAATAAACTGAGAAATGAGCAGTATTTAATTCTGTTTCTATGTTAGTTTTTGTTTTTTTTTTGCTCGAGCAAACTTTCACAAACACAAACCCCACTTTTCCTTCTCCACTCCCTCTTTCCTAGTTTTCTATTTTCCATTTTCCTAATTCAAGTATGCGTTGCATATGTAGGAGCCACCCCTGAGTACTGCTCTAAGTCTAAAAAAGTTATTCTATGTTTGTCTTCCAATAACTCAAGGACCACCTAGCTGATTTACAAACCAATACATGCGTTTGAAATATCACTGATGGTTCTTACAAAAAGCGACATTTGTGCTGGTGTGTTTTTCCCATATAAAAAGTTACTATATTTATTTAATCTTAAAGAGTATCATTCCAAAACTAGATTCTTAGAGAAAGAGCACTAGCGACGAATGCCATCAGCTAGTGTATGTACTAGAGGTGTGCAGTTGTCGTGAAAATGTGAATCACGAGGGATAGTGATCTAATTTTAGTAAAATCACGCGTGAGTGCGTGAGCGTGATTTAAAGTGAAATTTCGTGCGTGATAGTGAGTGATTACCAATTTAAGACCGTTTACGAAGTTTCACGAAATTTCACTAACTTTCCTGGTTTGAAAAAAAAAATTCACACATTCTTTCATAAATTATTTTTCAATGCAGATTATTTTAGCTTAATTTATATGAGCTACAATAGCAGAATAACAGAATTTCATATTCATGTGAATTTCAAATTAATGTCACTGACAAAATTTGTTAAAATTATACGAACAACACAGATTTGTAGCAATACTTAATAAAAGTCCTATAGAACTCGCAATAAGCTCCAAAATGTACTAGAAGAAATGTCTTTTTTTTTAATATTATAACTTTTAATTTATCAAAAAATTCTAATATCCTGTTCATACATGCAGCAATATTCAAATTATAACAATTAAAGCCATTATTGAGACAAAATTTTCATATAAAAATTACAATTAGCTTATTGGCAATTAAGAGATAATTGTTTCAATAATGAGTAAAATTTATAATGCAACACTGTTAGATTTGTATTAACAGTACCAAATGAACAAGCTTTTACAATAACAGTACATATTGAACACTCCTTGTGAAAATTTTACTAATCAAATGTCAACAAAATAAATAAACAAAAAACAAATTTTTTTTTTAATTTTTTATGATAAGGGGTGTTTTTTTCGATGTATACAACTTTAAGTTGCAATAAAACAACGATGGATTATTTGATTGGCATGAATTTTACTTATCCGAAAGATAATCTTGTGGCATTACATTTTAAATATGTATGACTTCTGGCATATGACCGCCACGGCTGGCGCGGATGTAGTCCAATCTGGACTTCCAATTTTCGATGACTTTTTCCAACATTTCTGCCCGTATATCGGCAATAACACAGCGAATGTTGTCTTCCAAATGGTCAAGCGTTTGTGGCACAAGCATGTTGCGCAGTCTTGTTGAAATCACATCTCCTGGACATCATGGTTATTCAATTCAGGAATGAAAAAGTAAGTAATCATGGCTCTATATCGATCACCATTGACTGTAACTTTCTGGCCATCATCGTTTTTGAAGAAATACGGACCAATGATTCCACCAGCCCATAAAGCTCACCAAACAGTCAGTTTTTGTGGATGTAACGGTGTTTCGACATGCACTTGAGGATTAGCTTCACTCCAAATGCGCCAGTTTTGTTTGTTGACGTTGCCATTCAACCAGAAGTATGCTTCATCGCTCAACAAAATTGTGCGCGATACGTATTCTGCACAGCACCATTATTTTCGAAATAAAATTGCACTATTTGCAAGCCCTGTTCACGCGTGAGTTTATTCATGATGTACATATTGCCAAACCAAACTGAGAATAGATCACTTGACACCTGTTAAATTGGTCGCCATCTTGAACAGTAATGCCAACTTATAGTTCTATACATCGAAAAAACACCCTTTACAAAATAACCGAATGTAAACAATAACTTTTTCACCTGCCAAATGCTAATTGTCGTAGCAATATTAAGTATGTATGAACACCAAAACGATATTGCCAATTAACTGAATATTGTTTCAATTAAAAAGGCATATGTGAACAGCATATAATACATTTTCATTTTCTTCAATGATATTGAAAACACAGCTTTCTCGAAACTATGTTTTAAGACTTAGACTGTTATCGCTTCCGACCACAGGGTCTATTTGATTTTAATACATACGTGATTGTTCGTGAGAACTTTTTTCGTGAGTGAAAATGCGTGATTGATGAAATTTTGCTAGTGTGTGTGCGTGAGGGAAATTTGTTTTATCTTACGATCGTGCGTGACGTGGCGTGAGCAAGAAAACATTCACGCCCACATCTCTAGTATGTACTGTATATAAATATATGTTTACCTATTGGTTTCGAAGGAGGCATTAAGTGTGCTTTTGAAACAAGTGGTGTTAGTGATTTTTCTTTCACTTTCCGCAAGGCTTCGTTGGCTTCACGAACTTTTTCCTCAGCTTCTCGCAGCGCAGCAGCAGCAACTGCTGCTTCTTCTTCATGTTTGCGTTTAATGGATTCTTGTCGATTAAAAACGGCCTAAAAAAATACATTGAAAATATTGAATAAGATATTTTAAATCAAGTGTAATTTTAAAATTATTGACTTTCCAACACGCTCATTCAATAAATTATTTAGCGCATAAATCGGCTAAATACGCCCATATCGGGGTTTCGAACTGAAGAACCTAAAGTAATCAGATAATTGTGAACTAATTTTGCAGAGTTTCAATAGCAAACATATGAAACCATATTACAGTAGAATAATGCAAAATTTATTCACAATTTTTTGGGCCGAATTCGGTAAAGCGAGAGCAATCATAAATTCCTCTCTATAATACACAAAAAACCACAAAAGTACGAGAATAGCAAAAAATAACATATGGTATATTTTGATGCAGTTTTCGTGCAAACTGGGATCCCCTGGGCTCCCAATGTTGAGTACGGGAACAGACTTATTTTCATTTATTACTTGGCAGCATTTTATATACTAAAGGGTTATCCATTTCGTGGTTCCAAAAGCATAGGACTGGAATTCGACATCTGTCAAACTAAGTTGTTAAACAGTTGAAAGTCTGATATTGACGAAAATGGATCGCTTAACTATCATACAACCAATAGAAATTATTAAAACATAATACAAAAATGGTGATTCTGCCACAGTCACATATCGGCGATTTTTCGAACAAAATTTTCGATGGACATGTTAATAAACAAAATTATCATATTTGGGATTCTGAGAATCCTCAAATAATTAAAGAGAGGCCATCCAGAAAGTCACTGTTTGGTGCGCTCTTTGGTCCGAACGTGTGATTGGACCTTACTTCTTCGAAAACGACGATGGAACGACGGTCACCGTCAATTCGGAGCGTTATGGTCATATGATAACCGACTTATTTTTGCCTGCTATTGAAGAATACGACTTGGAGAATATGTGGTTTCAACAAGATGATGCCACATGCCACACAACTCGAGCGAATATGACTTTATTGCAAGAGATATTTCCTGGCAGCTTAATTTCGCTTCGTGGCGATATCAACTGGCCACTAAGATCATGCAATTTGACACCATTAGACTTTTGTTTGTGGGGCTACGCAAAAGACCGTGTTTATGCTGATAATCCTTTAACTCTTGTGCACTTAAAAACCATTATTCGTCAAGTTATGGCTGAGATACCGCCCAATATGTGTCAAAAAGTGGTCCAAAATTACCTCAAAAGAATCAATGCGTGCAACACTTCGTGTGGTGGTCATTTAAATGATGTAGTGTTTCACACATAATGTCAACGTTCAAACTTGATAATAATAAATTAAGTCAAGTACGAGGCTGGCTCGCACACTTAGGGTTCCGTACGTATGTATATGTAATGTATGTATATTTTATAAATTTCATCTCTCTGTTTTTACAGCTACTTTATTGTGTATGTGGACACCTAGTAATTTTCCACTTGTTATTGTTGTTGTTGTAATTTGCTGTTGTAAGGCATCTGGGAATACATAAACTGTGCGAATTTCGGCTCTCTATCTCTTACGGTTCGAGAGTTATAACTATTACTCTACGTTGTAAAGGGACACCTGATAGTTTTACAGTTGTTGTTGTTTTTAGCAAGTGTTGTTGTGGAGCATATGTGAATACACATATTGTGCAAATTTCATCCCTCTGTCTCTCACGGTTCGAGAGTAACGGCTAGTTGTTACTTTACGTTGTATAGGGACACCTGGTAGTTTTCGACATGTTGTTGTTTTTAGCATTTGTTGTTGTAGCGCATATGTAAATACATATATTGTGCGAATTTCAGCTCTGTATTTTACAGTTTAGCAGCTACGTCTAATTGTTACTTTAGGTTGTATAGGGACACCTGATAGATTTCAACTTGTTGTTGTCTTTAGCATTTGTTGTTGTAAAGCATCTATAAATACATACACTACGCAAATTTCAGCTTTCAGTCTTTTACGGTTCGAGAGTTATAGCTAATTGCAACTTTTCGTTGTATGGGGACACCTGGTAGTTTTCAACTTGTTGTTGTCTTTAGCATTTGTTGTTGTAAAGCATCTATAAATATATACACTACGCAAATTTCAGCTTTCTGTCTTTTACGGTTCGAGAGTTATAGCTAATTGCAACATTTCGTTGTATGGGGACGCCTGGTAGTTTTCGACTTTTTGTTGTTTTTAGTATTTGTTGTTGTAGCGGCAAGATACAACAATATCCTGTGAAAATTTCAGCTCTTTAGCTCTTACCGTTTCGGAGAATGGACGCTGTGACGGACGGACGGACGTACTTGTCTCAGTAATAGGGTTCCGTTTCACTCTGATGAGTACGGAACCCTAAAAATGAAATATTATGAAAAAGATATTTTATGTGTTTTATTTACGTTTACTTTTGAAATCGCCAAATGAATAATCCGCTACTACATCAACACGATTTCATAAAATCAAGTGAAAACCAATTCAGAAAAGGTTTTAAGATGGTTTTAACAAAATAATTTTGTATGATAAAACCAGGTTTTATGGATTGATTTTAGCGTTAAAACCAAATTTCACTTAAGTCAGCCAGTATGAAATTACTATAAAAGAACTGAATATGAAGAATTGAAAAGCAACAATTGTGTTCTTAAAAATAAAATAATTTAAAATAAAGAGTTTGTTACGGGAAAATTTATAATAAGGAGCCAGTCTTTGAAAGAAATGAGTTTTATAGGTTTGTAGAGGGGGTTTATGGACCTCCCAAAACTGAAGACAAAGTCTGCCGGACGATTTTAGTTTATTAATAATTCGATGTTGGTAAAACAGTGCTGCCAGAGGAGAGTTTTTGCACAGAAAGTAAAATCGAGAGTTCATAAACGGTTTCAAGCATCCAAAATCGTATTTTTTATATTCCATTTAATAAATTTTTTCATGGGTATGCAAAATTTGCTCTTGACAACCGGCCTTCAGCTTAGCAAAGGAATTTTCTCCGCCATGGTATAACCAACACCAGCTTCGCGTACAAAATCTGGCAGCACACTTTTTCATTTTAAGGCAATTGGTACCATTACACTGCAGTTACACGATCAAGTTTTGCTATCAAGTTTTTTTCACATACTGCTTGTCAAAACTCAATAAAATTTATAGCTGTGACGTAGGCTGCACGCAATTTCATAACAATTCGTTTTCAAGATGCCATCAAGAAAAAAATTAAAAATAGCTGCTTCATTAAAAGTACTATCAGAAATAAAGAAAATAAAAGAAGAAGAAAAAACCAGAGGGCAGAAAGGAAATACTGGGTGAAGTCCTTATCAGTAAGAAGGTTGGTATATATTTAAAAATTATAATAAATGTAGATATGCTCTATAAATCGTAGCACATCATTATATTTGTTGGTTTTGCACGTAAACATTTTTATTTCTATTTTTAAGCTTGAATCTGTTTAATTTTTATCACTTTTAATTGCAACTTTCAAACAACACAAACAAATTTTTGCTGACAGAAAAAAAATTATTGTCAGCTGTTTTCTTGATTGTGACTTGATGCTCTCTGTGGAAAGCAAAAATTGTCATCAAGTTTGCATTAATTTTCAAAATTGTGAGTGTATTAGTAAAAAAGGAAATGTGGTCGGGACCCACCCCGGTTGGGAACGAAGTTTCTTACGTTTTTTCTTCATCTTCGAATGTAATACAAGGTGAAATCTCTCTTTTATTTTGTGTTGTTTTTGAAATTTTTAAATTTTATATGCTTCTTAAAATTTTTGGAACGTTTTATTTTTTTTATTTTTGATACATGTAGTATTTTTTTGTCAATCGGCTACAAAGATAGTGTCCGTTTTCACAACTAATTAATATTTATTGGTATGTGTCTCCGCTGACAGCAGCGGAGACACCTACACAATTGTTTGAAGACACACCAATACATACATATAAATAGCTCACACGCTTTCGTGATGATTTCTACTAATTTGCACTACCAGCAAGCCGCGTTAAGGAACTTCGTTCCAAAAAGTGTGAATGTATTAAAACTTGAAAGGCAAAACTTGATCGTGTAACCCCCAAGTAAAGCAATGCATTTTCAAACCTTCAATGAAGAATATAGCAGACTTGCAAAAAAAAAACGGTGCGCAACGATCAAACATAAAATGCCCTACAAATTTGCACCGCTACCATCGTGAAAAACCTCTTTATATACTTCAATTCATTTTTGGGGGGGACATAAAGCTTGTTCTGAAATGCATAGAAGTTCTTCATATTTTTAATTTAGGTATTACCTAGCCAACAATCAAGGGGGGTTACTATCAAATTTATGTATTTAAATCCAAATACATTTGCTTTTTCAAATATACTCAGTTTAAGTTTAAATAAAAATGACGAACGGAAGAGGCAAATTCAAAGAAAACAACAGACAAATGAAAATGGTTTTCTCTTTATACCTCCAAGGTATTTGTATTTGCTCCGAGTTGTAAGCAAAAAAAAAATAATGTAGGAACTAAAAATTGAACTAGAAAGCCCAATAAAATTTTTAACAATTGTAAATCATATAGTTCACTATAAAATTAAATTAATGTAAACAAAATGTAGCTGTTATTCTCAAGCATTATACAAGCATTTTGCTTGTATGTTAAAAAATTTAACGACAGCATATTAAAAATTTTGTATGGAAATTTCCATACAAAATTTTTAATATGCTGTTGTTAAATTTTTTAACATACAAGCAAAAGTATTTAAAGTATTTGATTTTGGATCAACGTTTCAACATAGATACATACATACATACAAATTAACGATTTTTTGTTTGTTTTTGATTACAATTTGTATTTATTTGCACCTAAAATAAAAAAAATAAAAATGTTGAACAAGATATTACTATGTATGTACATTTAATACAAAATACCCGAGCATGCCGCTAATTTATATAAACAATGTTAGTTTTGTTTTCAAAATTGCTTACATATTTTCATATTTGCTTTGTTTACTACCCCAGGTACCCAAATTGGATTTATTTCACTTATACTATTTGTTGAGAATTTTTCTAATAAGAAAAACAAATATTGTGTTTGTTAAGAGAAGATGGCGTTGAGCAAATTAACAAAAAAAAAAGTGTATTTAACTATTTTTCTTTCTGGTTTTGCTAAAACATACTATGAATGTATTTGGTTTAATTTAAAAAAAAGGATCCTTATGTGGTGGTAAACATTTAATAAGCATTTAATAATAGGAGGTGTTCTTTTCTCAACATGGATGCTACTTCTTAAGTACATAACGTTGCACAAAAACTGTTCCCGTACTCAATGTACTGTTGACAGAAATTCATAATCATACTTAATATTTTTGTCTTTATAAAAAAGCAGAAATCTAAAAAAGGGCGGTATCCCCACATCACTTGAAGCAAAGTATACGACATGTTGCATATTCTGCCAGTTTCATGTGCAACACATGCGGAAAGGAACAAGTTATCCTTCATAAATATATCATATTTTTGAGAAAAGAACTTGGTTATCAGCATAAACGTGGCATATTTTTACAAAAGAAAAAGCTATAATTCATTAAACATACAATTTCACTGGAAATGGAATCGACAAGTGATATAAGAAAGCCGCTTAAAGATTTTAATTAGAATAGCTAAACTATTGTCTTAATTTTGCTTTTAATTCAATTTAGGAGAAGTCTATGAATGTAAAATGAGATTTATATAACATTTGTTTGGAAAGTGTCAATTAGGCTACGTTTTTGGGCTTAGAATTAAAATCTCACTTATTGAGTGAAAGAATGTGATATACTGAATTAAATAAGGAAAAAATAATACCTGCATAGCATTTTTACGGTGATCTGGTTTGTGCACTGGAGTCGGCAAATGATGACTCTTATTTCTGTCAGCATTTTCATATGCCACGCGTTTCCTACTTGAAACATTTGACTGATCTTCTTCTTCCGTTTTTCTTTTCAACAATTCCTTTCTTCTTTCTTCATCCTCTTTGGCAATTTCACCTGATTCGTTTCCCTGATGTAAAGAAGCATATTCTTGTTCCAGTTGATCATATATCATTTCGCATTCTTTCATTATATCCTCTTCTGTTGTGGCAAATACTGCCAGTGAATCTCCTAAGTCACTTTGTTCGGACTTAACAATAATAGAAGACGAGGATTCTATTGATTCCTTTTCAATAGCTTTAGGTGGTGATAAATGTTTATTTGAAGTTGAAGAAGTGGAATTAGATTTTTTTGAAGACGAAGATTTATTTTTTGAAGATGTAGATGAAGATCTATGTTGTCGTTTAACTGGACTCGAATCCTTTGGTTTTGATTCTTTTCTCTCCTTCTCTTTAGTTGATGATTTGTGAGATGACGACGAAGAAGACTTATGTTTGGAGGAACTTGATTTTTGTTTTTCGTCTTTTTCTTTGTCCTTATCTCGTTTCTTTGCATCTTTTTCTGACCTTTTTTCAGTTTCTAATTTTATTTTATCAACTTCCTTCTCTTTCGATCTAGAGGACTTGTGATGTTTGTGATGTTTGCTATTGCTACGGGAATTAGTTGAGGATGAAGAGTCCCTACGCTCAACTTTAACTTTTGCTGTGTTTTCAGTTTCATGTGGCACATCTTCTTCCTTTTTTATTGAACTTTCAGGACTCAATTCTTTTTTTATTTCCTTTTCTGCCGAGTCTTCATCATTCGAAAATTGGACATCCTCTATCAAATCTTCATTGTCAATTATACCGGTAAGTTCATTCAGCTCGTCATTACAATCATCGAGATTTAAAGCTTCATTTTCGTGATGCAGTGTTGTGGGAGCTGGAACGTAAACTGGAACTACATCAAGTGATTTCCGCTTTATGGAAGGTGAAGCATTCAAAGCAGGTTTTTCTGGTTGATATTCTAAGTTTGTTGTTTTTTTCTTTATAGCTGTAGGTAGCGGCAACTCCGGTAGGGGTAGGGAGAGCAGTTTTGGTGTTGCCTTATACTCTGGAGCAGTTTGAACACCTGAAGTCGAAGCTGCTCTTACATTTTCAGCACCTAGAAAAATATAAAAGTTTACCATTGCTTATTTAAGTGAGACTCTTTTTACTACCTATGCGGACATGTTTAAAGTGACAATAGGGTCGATGGCATGCTGCAGCAGCAGGGATCCCTGCTTGAATATCATTACGTGTTGTTGTCCCGGCAGAACCATCGAAATATGGACACACAAAACTTTTAAATAAGCCCGTTGAGGGTAGCATGACCCCCTTAAAATAATAAAGTAAAATTTATTGGAAATTTGTTACAACTTTCTTGGTTTTACATAAATAAAAACAAAGAATTTGCAAAAATGAATTGTCAGGAAAAAGAGTGGAAGTGAACTCAGTTGTTAAAAAAGGTATTAACCAATTTTGATATAATTTATTATATTTTGAATAATTTTCTTTATTTATTTTTGTACAAAGTGCTTTCAGTTTAATATTTTCATTAAACTTTACAAAATGTTAAATAAATTACGATTCTTTTTCTTTTATAGCCAAGGCCGCTTTGTTTACATTACGTTTGTTGGCAACTGTGTGTGACAGATGCTTAAATTTCTAGTGCTGCCACCACATCCCAAAATTTTGTAAGATCTTGAGAAAACAATTGTATATTCGAATAAATTTTCGAATAAACACAATATGAATGTAAAACTTCTAATGGCACGGCAATGTAAGTCTCAACAAAAGTCTTGTTTCTGTCTTTAAAAACCAGGTTGGAGTACAAAGTAGATGTAACAATACATATATGTAGTACATCTGAGAACATACACATGCAGAGCTATGCAAAATGAGGAAATAATACGAAAATAATTGAATGTGGGCGTCTTTATGCCTTATAATTATGTTTGAGAAGTGGTGAAATTTTTCAAAATATTCATTTTACCGATATCATACAAAAATTCATTAAGGGAATATTGAAAAAACACGCAAATTTAATTGAAATAAGCAATTATAACAATGAGAAATCCTTGTTACGATTATTACTATCGCTAAAAGACTTGAATATATTTTCACCGGTATTCATACAAAACAAAAAGTTGCCGAAATACATTTTAGAACAAAGTGTACACATTAAATTTGTTCTAAAATGGATTTCAGCATCATTAAATTTTTTGTGAACACTGGTGCTTGTATATACATATACTAAGGGTCTTATTCATAATAAATATTTTAGGTTTATTAAACTCTTATTTGACAAATTTTCCATACATATATGTCATATAAGAGGCTTATAAGACTGAAATATTGTTTGTGAATAAGGGGTTACTTTTTATTTGACAAATTTTCATATAATATTTATCAAATAAAAACATAATAAACATGAAGTAATTTTTATGTATAAGTCAGCATACATATACATATATGATATTTGTGTGAAAACATTTCATATCAAATAAAAAGTGATGTCTTCTTGTATCATGTTTGGATTTAATTTATTTTTAATCTTGTTTATTAATTTAACTCTAGCAAAATATAATTATTACTTGCATATAAAATTCACAATGTATTGTGCTACTGTGTACCTATTGCTGTGTGCCACTGTAGGTATTTACTTCTGTGGTAATTGTTTTATTCAAAAGCGGCAAGAAAATATAGCAACTTTTTATCGTTGCTAAATGTTTTGTTTAAATACAAAATTGTTGTATATAAGTAAATAAACCGGACATAAGGTAAATCTTTTCGAACGTTTAAAAATTGGTGTTTTAATGTTCTAACAGATATTGCAAAAAGCAAATTTAAGATAATAAGTTGTTGTTCAGGTGCCACCTGAACAATGGTAAGATCCAAAGAGCAAAATTACATATTCGATAAAATGATAAGTACACAAAAAGTGCGTTTAATCAAGCTACATATATAGATTATAGTGATAACAGTTCTTTGATAAACAAGTGGCAAATGATTCAAATAATATTTAGTCCAAAGTTCAACTTTTGCATACCCATGAATACTACATACATATGTATGTACATAAATATGCATCTAGTTCGTATACGTTATAAAAAACAGCAACATTACGAATGATTGTCTTCAAAACGATTTTTAATTAAAGCGATCGAAGTCCATTGGTGGATATGTATGGATAAAAACAAACATTGAGAAAACAACGATTTTTTTTGTTAATTTAATTTTATTTGCAAATACCAAACGTCAGATACCTATGTACATTTTTTTTTTAGACTGGTACCAGTACTCAGGGGATAACTTCTATTTATGCAATGCATTGCATTGGAACTAGGAAAATAGGAAAGCGCAACCGGTGGGTGAAAAAACGAAAATGGGGAGTGTTTGTGGACGTTTGATTAAGCAAAAAAGTTATAACATAAAAACGCTCCTTTATTGTAATATAGGCATATCATGAAGATCAATATTAATAGGTTACTTAAGAAAAAGTATCCCTTTATTGGTAGATAATTTATTCAATCACAAGTTAAATCATAAAGCCAATATATAATAAGACTTAATCGCATGATGCGAACTAATTTGTACAGAAAATTTGTTCGTAATATTTTTTTTTACCTGCATAACAAACTTCGGCAACTATGTACATACATACATAAGTATGTAGGTAGATGGTGTCTCAAATTTCGCCGAATTTTGTAAAAAATAATGTATACTCATCTGGCCAAATTTAGTTTTTCAGATAGGGGGCACATATGATAATATATACCGCAATAAAGAAGCGATATTTACATATAAAACGTTTAAAATAATAGTCTTAGAATTTTTGCTGAAATTTTAAATGCAATTTTGTAATAAATCATTTCCAAGTGAATGAAGCACGGTTATATCACAACGGGACCTTTTCTAGGACCCAAGTGAGCCGGTCTCCTGACGACCGCGTAACATAAGTACGGTTATGTGCATACATTTACTTATATAGTATATGCTATTGTAAAATAATATTTTATCCAAAGACATCAAAATTTGATTGCTGCTGATTTTTAAAACTAAACCCCGTTTTAGTGCACTGCGTAACAATAGAAGTTCGAAAACAAAATTTACGTTTCGCAGCACTATAACTTATCTGTCCAGCAATATTCATGAAAGAATTCGTTAAATAATGTAATTTTTCTAAATTGCTACTTGTCAAATAATAAGAAACATCATTTGTGCTCGAATATCTTTTTTCGTATCGTAGAATTTGTCGGTTTTTGTGTAGGCATCCATTTTTTGTGGCTTTTGGCCTGAGCCAAAGTAATACAAGTAGGTATTTTGCTCTCATTCACTCTTTATTTATTTGAACTATTCATTTAAGAAATTGGCAATGGAATAACATTTAAAACATATAAAAAATGTTTAGGTAAATTGTAGTGAACAATATTTTTAAAGGAGAAAAGAAAAGTAAATGTACATAGATAATTACACTGTGCTAGTTGAAAAAACCGACAAACGGGGCACCCAGTGACTAAACATAATTCGGGTTTTTTTACTGTAAATTTTAATTTTGTTATTGAACTTCTGTGTTGTAATACATTTATATTAAATTACTTTTTCAGGCTTAAGTTCAACCCTTGGTTTGTCACTACTTTTTAATTAATATCAATTAAGTAAAGAAAAGTAAAATTTAGTAGCTAGGTGGACAACCGGACAACCGGGTACGCTGAATTCAGTGGTGCTATCCGTTTTTCTAGGTTAGCTCGCGTTTTCGAGATTTACCGTTATTTAAAAAATGGAGGAGGTTGCACTACATGTATTGAACTAACTAAAAAAAATTTTCGTTTATTGAACTTTAGTAAAAAACCGAAACTCCGCAATAAAATAACAATATAATAAATAAATAAGGAAGAAGAATAAACTTTAAAATAAAAAATAAATTTTAATTAACAAGAAAATATTTTTTTCAATTTTTGAGGCTTCGTCTGGTAACAGGTTGAAACTACAATTTTTCATCTTTTGTGAATAAAATCAAAAGTTGCCCACAGATTTTGGTCATTTAAAGCTCGTTTTGTTTCAAACATAATTTTTTATATATACGGGAAAATTTATTGGCATAGCTTAATTTTTAAATTTTTTATGCAGTTATAAATAATAAATTATATATCAGATTAAAGGTTATTTTATTGCGGAATTTCGGTTTTTTACTAAAGTTCCATAAACGAAAACTTTTTTTAATTAGCTCAATACATGTAGTGCAACCTCCTCCATTTTTAAAATAACGGTAAATCTCGAAAATGCGAGCTAACCTAGAAAAACGGATAGCACCACTGAATTCAGCGTACCCGAATTAGGTTTAGTCACTGGGTGCCCCGTTTGTCGGCAAAAAAAAGTTCCAAATTCAAGCACAGTGTTATTAGCTGTGGTACAACTCTGGCTGTTGCACATTAACTACAGTGATCAGCAGCACCTAACTGGATATTTTACTTATGCATGTTAGGGTGGAAAATAACTATCTCATTTGTTATTTTAATGTATTAAATGCTTTGTAATATATCTTACCTCATTCCAGTTTTTTCGACTTCATATTACATATTGTAGTTTATTTTTTTAATATCTTACTTAAACCCAAAAAATATGTAGCGGTATAATCCGGACAATTAAAAACAATGGCGTGTCCGAAATATCAAAATTAAAGAAAACATTTACTGAAATAAGAAACCTTGTATTTATTAAAATACTTGTATTAATTCAAAATATAACAAGTAAGAGTGCTATATTCGGCTGTGTTATGGTTGTTGTTCCGTGTTCTAATTCTCAAAAAAAAAGAATAAAAAAATACTTATGATCTAATATTGATATTTTTGAGGAACAACATTTTTTTTTTGTACAAAAAGAAGAATTGCATTCAGATAAATATATGAGAAAAAAAAAATTTATTTGTCTATGAAAAAAAGAAATAGAATGATTTTTCAATGAATGGAAGCAGTTGTGGTATATGTAATATACCAATGAATCCTTATATATATTTTCTTTCTGTCAGGAAGGCAATAATCATGGCGGTCTAAGTTTCTCTGTGGGTCGATGTAGGGGGTTGTAAAGGGCAGGGGGGTGATCGTAAGCGGCAGGTTTAATAAAAAAAATTTTGTGGACATGGACTGATTTACAATATGCTGGGGATTTCGATTTTGGGTATTGCTTATGATTAATTTAGAGCCAGTAGCAATACAATGGCTGTGTATTTGAATGATCACAGAAGGGGTGGGTGGCTCCGACCATTTGACGGACTTTTAGGACTGGTGTGACTTTCACGAACATACATACTTACGCATATCGTTTTATTCATTGTTGACATGAGGCCTATTCCTCGACTAATTATAATTCTCTTTTGACACGAAAGATTTTTATGTCTATGGTTGTGTGTATATGTCGGTGAAAAGAACTCACTCATACGACGAGTAGCCGGAAGAAGCCACCGTGTCATTAATCCATCTTGACATGATACACAATGTTTTTTTTATTCTTTTTTTTTGAGAATTAGAACACGGAACAACAACCATAACATATGGCGCCCAACGTGGGGCCTGTATTGTTAACTTTAGATGAATTTTTGTTGTAGGTTTCTGTAAATGACGTCGACGAATGCATTTACATTTGAATTTACAATAAATTGCTAGTGACAGCCTGTAGGGGAAATATTTGAAAATTTTTTTTACGCAGTTGTGTCATTTTTATATTAATGTCGTTACATTCATTATTTTTGACTTTTTTTGTTTTTCACTTAAGTGGTCAAGGGCATCCCTTATGAGTGCAAGAGCCTCATATAAGTGTGCTTCTTTACCCAATATATATATATACATGGTATAAAGAATAGGTAGCCTTATCAATTTTTAATTGTCTAAAAGTGATCAGAAGTACCTAGTTTTGTGACCATGTTGTACTTTTTTAATGGGGGTAATCAATATTTTTTTTTGTGTAACCTGTCGTGTACTTTCATTATATCTGCGAATTCAACACCCAAAGCATCGACTGTGTAGTATATGATATTATCCGATACGAAGATTCTTATTATTATTATTTTTCCTTTTTTGTGTTTTTTTATTTTTTTTTATTTTGTTTTATCTAGGATTTCGAAAATTAGTTTTAAGTGTAGTGGATGGATAGTGACGAAGACAAGTTAGCTCATCCTGTCAGGTCTTTATTTACTGGTAATAGACGAATTACTCGCAGCCTTACTCGAGCCTTGGAATCGCAGGTTGTGGGTTCCATTCTGACTCAGATTGATACCGGCATTCAACACCCTATAGACTTTCTTCCGACAGATTATTTCAATAGGTGTGCCAGTGTAATTTTTCGAGGTGTTAACGAGGTAGAAATTCCTTCGGCGATTAGGGTTACCGAGGAAATTTCGAATCATATTGTCAACAGATCTCGAAGTTTTTACAGGAAATTAGATAACTTGACTGGTTTAGTAGAAATGTCGCAAGAAAAGGAAGATGACTGTGATTTGCCACACGGTGGTGACCCACCTCAAGAAAATGTTTCGAACGAGCAACTGAACCAACTGATGGCAATGGTATTCCAGCAAAACCAAATGATGTCAAATTGCTTAAATGAGCTCAAACAGGTACGCGGGGAAGTTTTTTCACTCCGTCATCGAGTTGCTGAAGTAGAAGGCAATACAATCTCTGTTTTGGGGCCTGGGCGTAGCTCAACACCAGGTAAGGAATCAGGTAATGGTGATACAGCCAGAGACTGTACTAGGGATGCAATTCCACCAGGCGAGCGGGAGCGTCCCCGGGTTAGTAGGCAACCGGAAAATCAGCGGGACCGATACAGCCAGAACAGTAGAAGAGAAGAGCAGAACCTGGATCCGAGTTGTACTTTTAGAGTAGACGAAAGAGAGACGCGAAGGCAGGTTGACCTTAGCAAATGGAATGTTAAGTTTGACGGCAGTGCACGGGACATGACAGTAGAGAGTTTTATATTTCGCATTGAGAAAATGAGAGAGCAACATAATATTTCGCATCACCAATTGTTTACGGATTTTCACTGCTTAGTTTCGGGAAATGCAGCAAAATGGTACTGGCAAGTTTTGGAGGACAATGCCGATGACACAGATTTTGGCTACTTTGAACTTAAGCGGGAGTTATTGAATCAGTTTAGATCTGCAGATACTGACTATGACATAGTTCGAGAGATTATAGATTATAAACAACAGCTAGGACAATCTTTTGAGGAATTTTATTCCGAAATTCATAATCGTACCTTTCGATTACGTAAGAAAATACCTGAACAGGACCTAGTCCACATTATTCGGGCGAACTTACGCACTAACATTGCCTCTCTTATATTTTCTGCAACTATAAATACAATTGCTGATCTTAAAAAAGAGTGCAAAAAGGCTGAAAAGCTAATTAAGGAATCCAAACAGCGACCAAAAGCCATCAGTGAAATAGTTGAGGAACCAGAGGAAATTTTATTGGATATTGAGGCTTTACGGCCTCCAAAAAAATTCTCAAATTTCGCTAATCGTGATGATACCTCTGCAAACCTTCGTAACAAGCAGCCAAGTTGGAGGTCAAATGAACCGTTTGGTACAAATATCTCGCCTTCAGGCATGCAGACCGCGAATTCCCCAGTTCAAACTAAAGTATATTGTATGTCGCCTTTTCATCTGAATTTGTGCTTTACATGCGGCATGCCAGTGGATTTTTATCGAAAGAATTCGGAGGAGCTTAAAGCTGAACAGATTTGTATATCAAAATTCCACGAAATGAGATGTTTTTCTTGTGGGAAAGATGATTCCTTTTGCGAATATAAGCCAAAGTCTTTAAAAGTGAAAGTGGCGGAGCTGACCGGGAGCTCCTGCCAGACACTTGTAGAACCGGAATCGAACCAGTAAGAATTTTGCAAAGAAATAATAGTGAGAGGGGAAATGAGACATCAATACCTCCAACGCGAAAGTCTTTACATCAAAGAAAAATAGATTATGAAAAAGCTAGGCTTAGAATTTTTAATGAAGAAATTAAGAGTGTAAGTAGAAAGTACAGAAAAATCCAAAAGTTGAGGAGTAGAATGAAGAAATTTAAAAAGGCAAGAAAACTGGTAGTGGAAAGTGTAATCAGATTAGAAAATGATAACAGGTTTTTTGCCCAAACATCAGTAGGTGGCAAAGATGTGATGGCATTGTTGGACTCGGGAGCTGGGGCATGCTGTATAGGTAAAAACGCTCTTAAGTTTTTAGAGGAATACGAGGGCTCTATTGTTAAGTTAAGGGACCAGAATGTTAGAACTGCTAGTGGGGGAAAAGTACCAGTGATAGGGGTTGTTACGTTACCTGTGGTCTGGAGAAAATCGTCGAAGGATATTGATTTCCTGATTATACCCGATTTAGAGCAGGAATTTTACTTTGGTATTGATTTCTGGAAAGCTTTTGGATTGCCAATTGCAGGAGAGACAGGTCTATTTGTATCGGAAGTGGATGGAAAAATAGTAGAGCCACCTGGTAACGATAGGCAACACGAACTCTCAGCTGTTCAAACGAAACAACTTGAAAGCGTTAAGGCGATGTTCCCATCATTTGCTGTTCTAGGGCTAGGGCTAACTTCTTTAGAGGAACATGTTATAGAGGTTGCTAATGAAGATATTCCGATTAAGCAAAGGCATTATCCGGTATCTCCTGCTATTCAGGAGCTATTATTTAAGGAGCTTGATCGTATGCTTAGTCTTGGTGTTATTGAACCTAGCAATAGCAGCTGGAGTTCTCCCGTTACCCTAGTGAGGAAGGAGACCAAAAATAGGTTGTGCTTAGACGCACGTAAGGTAAACGCACGAACAATCAAGGATGCATATCCTCTTCCACATATTGAGGGTATTTTAAGCAGGCTTCAGGAAACGAAATATATATCAGCTATTGACTTAAAAGATGCATTCTGGCAGATTCCGCTGGAGAGGCGGTCAAGGGAAAAGACGGCGTTCACAGTTCCTGGGCGGCCATTGTACCAGTTTACGGTGATGCCTTTTGGCCTGTGTAACGCCGCCCAGAGAATGTGTCGCTTAATGGATAAAGCTATACCTGCACAACTACGAAGCAATGTGTTCGTGTACCTCGACGACCTCCTAGTGGTTTCTGCCAGTTTTGAGGAGCATATGCATTACTTGATTGCGGTTGCACAATGCTTGAAAGAAGCGGGTCTTACTATTAATCTAGAGAAAAGCAGGTTTTGCCAACGGGAAGTCCAATATTTAGGATTTGTAGTGGGTGATGGCTGTATTAGGACAGACAGTTCCAAGGTAGAGGCTGTGCAAAACTTCCCAGTTCCAAAAACACCGAAACAATTACGACGTTTTCTAGGTATGTGTGGATGGTACCGCAGATTTATTAGGGATTACGCCAGTATAGCGGCACCACTCCACGACTGTCTTACAAAGGAAGGTATTCGTAAATTTTCTCTTTCAGAGGAAGCACTTCGCTCATTTGAAGACTTAAAAAGTAGTCTGACGTCAGCTCCGCTGCTCGTGAACCCAGACTTTTCACAACATTTTTTTGTACAGTGCGATGCATCCACTCAAGGAGTAGGAGGTGTTCTATTTCAAGTTGATAATGAAGGTCACGAGCATCCAATAGCTTACATGTCTGCAAAACTTAATAAGGCGCAGAAAAACTATAGTGTAACCGAGTTAGAATGCTATGCTGCGGTACTGAGTGTGAAAAAATTTAGGCCCTACATTGAAGGACTACCATTTACCATAATAACGGACCACTCTAGTCTCAAGTGGCTCATGAGCCAGAATGAGCTCTCCGGTAGATTAGCTAGGTGGAGTCTGAAACTCCAGGGTTTTCAGTTCGACATACAGCATCGCAAAGGATCTCAGAATATTGTCCCAGATACTCTTTCACGTGCCTACATGGAGGAAGTTGTTGCAAATCATCGTTCACTTGATATCGACCTACACAGCCCATGTTTTAACTCTGACGAATACTCAGCACTCAGAGAAAATTTGTTAGGAAGCCAAAGTAAGCTACCCGATATTTGTATTTCAGATAACTTTATTTACAAAAGGACTTCATTTGTAACAAATGACGTAGTAGAAGAGGACAATTGTTGGAAACTTTGGGTGCCAAAAGAACTGCAACAAGGACTAGTCGAGGCAGCACATTCTTCATTGTCATCTGGGCACGGCGGTGTGCATAAAACGTTGTCAAGATTAAGGGAGCGTTATTATTGGCCCAGGATGATAAAGGATGTGCAGGACGTAGTTAAATCGTGCGATATTTGCCATGCTAATAAAACCACCAATGCGTTTAAGCAACCATTAATGGGCCAACAGCTGATAACGGAAAAACCTTTTCAACGACTATACATCGATTTTATGGGACCCTACCCGCGATCTAAGGATGGCAACGTATTTTTATTTGTATGCTTGGATCATTTTAGCAAGTTTGTTTTCTTGGAGCCAATGCGTACGGCAACATCTGCCAATGTAGTAAAGTTTCTGGAAAACCGAGTTTTCCATATATTTGGAGTCCCAGAGTATATTCACTCCGACAATGGCAGACAATTTGTGTCCCAACATTTTGATGAATTTTTGGGAAGATATTCCATTAAACATGTTCGTACAGCTTTGTATGCCCCACAGTCAAATGCTGCTGAACGAGTAAATAGGTCTGTGCTTCAAATGATTAGATCGTTTGTTGGTAAAGATCAGAGAAATTGGGATCAAAGCATTAGTGATGCAGCATTTGCCTTAAGAAGTACAGTGCATAGCTCAATAGGAATGTCACCATATTACGCAGTTTTCGGTACCAATATGGTGCAACATGCATCATCCTACCCAGTACTGCGACACTTAGGTTCTATTAAGGATAACGATATGACTCTAGAAAGGCACGCTGATAAGATGCAGTTGATTAGAGATAAAGTTTTTGTAAATCTAGAAAAGGCCCACAAACTCTCTGCCAGGACCTACAATACAAGATCAAAAGATGTAAAGTTTCAGCAAGGGCAGTTGGTGTATAGAAGAAATTTTAAACAGAGCAGCAAACTACAGAATTATAATTCAAAGCTTGCCCCTACAAACGTTAAGTGCATAGTTCTAAAGGCCCTAGGGAACTCGTTGTATGAGCTCGGTGGCGTGGATGGTAAAAGTAAGGGTGTGTTCCACGCTCGTGATATTTTCGCAAGTTAGTGGGTCGAGGCCACACATTTGGGAGGATACATTTAGTATCGGTTTTCCAGTACTACATTTTTTTTCATTTTTTTTACTACTCAGTAATCTTTGTAGGTGAAGTATTTCATGCACACTCGTTCCATACCTTAGGCCGGTATCGACGCCTGTGTGTTTGTTACGGTAGCGGTTACGGTTTGTAGTACCATGGTATCTCTACAGAAAAAAAATCATTCTTGGCTCAGCTGTAGGAATTACTGTTCAAGGTAACATTTTTTGATTGGAATTTTTTTTGGCGAAGACTTTGAACAAAAAAAAAAGAAAAAGAGGGATTTCTTGAGTTGAGGGACGATCATTGTCTGCTGATGATTAGAGCTTGACAGAAGTTACTTCTTGTTGAAAGAAAAAAATGATATAAAGGACAAATTTATTTTCAAAAAGTTTCAGACAATTAAAAACAAGCAAAAGAATAAACAAAAGTACATAGGTACATATATGACTTTTTATAAGTCATGGTTAAATAGATGTACAAAAACATCAAAAGATAATCGAAATCTACATACGATCGAACAAGAAAAAAAAAAAGGAATGTTGTTTCATGTGTAAAACAGAAATACAATAACAATAGAAAATAAAGAAAAAATATCATATTGTATAGAGGTACATTTAGTAAAATGTGTTACAAATTACTCTGAATATATATGTAACAATGAATTAAAACTATATACATAAACATGCTATAAAAATAAAAACATTTATACATATGCTCCAATATATATTCCACTATATGTGTATTTAAAAAAAAAAAAAGAAAAAACGCTACAAAAAAAAATATATATATAACTGTTTAATCATCCGATTAAAGATCATAATCAAAAAAAATACAAAGACTTAACGTTAAAGTTTCAATTTGCAAAAAAAGAAAAAAAAAAGCAAAAGGGGTATATGTACTATATATATATATATAAATCTGCAAGAGATCAGAAGGAGAAATGAAACAGGCCAAAAGGAGAAATTTGTGTAAGGAGAATTAAATTGCAACGAAAATTATCAAGCATCAAATATCTACATATGTAAATAAGTTTAAATATATATATATACATATGAACAAAAATAAAATAAAATCAAATTTGTATAAGAAATGTACAAAACGAAGGTGAGAATTTACATTATAAAAAGGTTATGTAATAGAATTTAGAAAGAAAAAGAAAATAAGTAAATGTAAATCAAAATTAATAGAAAAAGAAGACAAATTATGTAAAACCATATACCTATACCTGAAAGAAAAAATATATAAATAAAAGGAGAAGAAAAAAAGGAGAAATTAAGATAAGTTCAATAGATGTAAGTGCAACAAGTTAGTTTTGTTGTATGTATATAAAGGAGATCTCTTTACGCGTTATCTTCTCCTTGTAAAGAAGAGTGCAAGCCAGCAGTTTTCCAAGAAAAAGAGAAACACAGCTCAAGAGAATCAATATAACCAAAATCATGAGTTGGTTGAGTTGGTAATTTAAACTTTTAATTATAATTTTGACATTTTTTTTAAAGAGAGGTTTACACTCTTCTAGTAGTGGTGTTATTTCATTTGGAATTTTTAATTTATAAGAAGAAAAAAAAAACATACAAAAATACTTATGATCTAATATTGATATTTTTGAGGAACAACATTTTTTTTTTGTACAAAAAGAAGAATTGCATTCAGATAAATATATGAGAAAAAAAAAATTTATTTGTCTATGAAAAAAAGAAATAGAATGATTTTTCAATGAATGGAAGCAGTTGTGGTATATGTAATATACCAATGAATCCTTATATATATTTTCTTTCTGTCAGGAAGGCAATAATCATGGCGGTCTAAGTTTCTCTGTGGGTCGATGTAGGGGGTTGTAAAGGGCAGGGGGGTGATCGTAAGCGGCAGGTTTAATAAAAAAAATTTTGTGGACATGGACTGATTTACAATATGCTGGGGATTTCGATTTTGGGTATTGCTTATGATTAATTTAGAGCCAGTAGCAATACAATGGCTGTGTATTTGAATGATCACAGAAGGGGTGGGTGGCTCCGACCATTTGACGGACTTTTAGGACTGGTGTGACTTTCACGAACATACATACTTACGCATATCGTTTTATTCATTGTTGACATGAGGCCTATTCCTCGACTAATTATAATTCTCTTTTGACACGAAAGATTTTTATGTCTATGGTTGTGTGTATATGTCGGTGAAAAGAACTCACTCATACGACGAGTAGCCGGAAGAAGCCACCGTGTCATTAATCCATCTTGACATGATACACAATGTTTTTTTTATTCTTTTTTTTTGAGAATTAGAACACGGAACAACAACCATAACAGCTGGGCCGAATCTTAAATACCCTTCACAATGGTACATACATTCTGATTGATTTTTGGTGCGAAAAGTTGTTTTATTTGGATTTTAAAGCCGATTTCTTGAAATATCGGGAGACGCTATATCTCGGGTATATATGGGCCGATTTTTTCTGAATTTTAATATCAGATCCACTACCGGGATTTAACACAGGCTGCAAAACTTTTATTTAAATAATTCTTAATATGCTCAAGTTCAACCACTGGGTGACACCAATTTTTTTTAATATCAATGAAATAAAGAAAAGCAAAATGTATTTCTTAATTATTTATCAGTTAACTTTATAGTAAAATTTATTTAACAAAAAATTGCATATAATTGCATTATTTTTGAATTATAATGCTAAACATTGCCATTAAGTGTGATTTTCTTTTCAATTTACTTACGTATGTGGGTACATGCATACGTATGTATGTATGTATGTATCTATAATAGAAAACTCTAAAATAAATTCTTTATTATTGAATATTTTCAGTGTGTTCCATAAAACAATGATTATATACATACATATATACATACATACATATTTACATTGCTTGCTTTTACAAAATTATTTTTTTTCTTGTGCACGTTTTTGATGATCTATTGCGTATCATCATACACATGTGTGTGTGTATGTACATATGTAAGTACGTAGGGAAACCCAAAATGATTTTTTGTGTGAATGTATTTGAAGACGCAATTGTTTAAAAGAATTTCATTGCGTACCCTTTTTTCAACAATTCTTTATATCACTTTCATTTTCAAGCTCGTGTATACATATGTACATACATACACATTTTTACACCAAAGCAAAAAAATTGTTTATGCTAACATACTTGCACGCATACATACATACATATGTAGATACATACATACATACATACATACATACATACATACATACATACATACATACATACATACATTCATACATGATCGCAAATATTTTCGAATTTTGCTTTTAAACATTATATACATATGTATGTATGTACCATTATGATCGATTTTTGGTACCAAAAGTTGGGTGCATATGGGCCGATGTCCAAAAATTTTCTAATTTTGCCCCTAAACAGCCTGTATGTACCATTCCGACAAATTTTTAGTGCAAAAAACTGTTTCGTTTAGCTTCCAGGCTCGACTTCTTGAGATATCGGGAGGCGCTATATCTCGAACATATATGGGCCGATGACAAAACGATTTCCAGTTTTGCTTCTGACTAACCTATATGTATCATTCTGATTGATTTTTGGTGCCAAAAGTTGTTTTATTTAGCTTATAGAGCCGATTTCTTGAAAAATCGGGAGACGCTATATTTCAGGTATATATAGACCGATTACAGACATTTTCAAATTTTGCTTTTAAACACCTTATATGTACCATTCTGATCGATTTTTGGTACCAAAAGTTGTTTTATTTGGCTTTTAGAGCCGACTTCTTGAGAAAACTTGAGGCGCTATATCTCGAGTGTATATGGGCCGATGTCCAAAATGTTCCACGTTTGCCTCTAAATAGTCTATGTGTACCATTCTGATTGATTTTTAGTGCCAAAAATTGCTTTATTTGGCTTAACGAGCGGATTTCTTGAAAAATGAGGAGTCGCTATATCTCAGATATATATGGACCGATTTCAAAAATTTTCCAATTTTGCTTTTAAACACCTTATATGTTCCATTCTAATCGATTTTTGATACCAAAAGTTGTTTTATTTGGCTTTTAGAGCCGACTTCTTGAGAAAACGGGAGGCGCTATATCTCGAGTGTATATGGGCCGATGTGGAAAAATTTTCCACTTTTGCCTCTAAATAGCCTATATATACCATTCTGATTGATCTTCAGTGCCAAAAGTTGTCTTATTTGGCTTATAAAGCCGATTTCTTTAAAAATCGGGAGACGCTATATCTCGGATATATATGGGCCGATTTCAAAAATTCCTTCTTTTCTAGGATTTAATGGGCACTAAAAATGATATGGTTTAGTTTTTAAGACAAAATTTTTTTTCAAAAATCTGAATACAAAAATTGCACAAAATACCCCTCAAAACCCGGTTTTTTGAATATATCTCGGCTATCCGTGGACCTATCTTACTGAATTTTAATAGCAGACCCACTACCGGGGTTTCACACGTTTTAGCGAAAGAATGAGGTTTCTATCTCAAACCGTTTTCTCAGAAACGGTATTTCAACGACTACAGACGGACAGACGGACCGACGGACAGACGGACATCGCTCAATCGTAATCGCTATTGATGCTGATCCAGAATATATATACTTTATGGGGTCTTAGATGGATATTTCAATGCGTTACAAACGGAATCACAAACTTATATATACCCTTACACATTTATGTGAAGGGTATAATAATAATAATATACACATACAAGATTTTGAAAAATTCTTTCACATTTTCATCTGATGCAGTTGAGTCTCATTTTTCTTTTTGTATGCAATATCTCTGAGGCTTATAAGCTTTAAAATATCCTCAGATCCAGCTCTTCGCAATATTTTATACAAATATTAAAGGCAGATATGGCTTGAGAATGCTGTATTTTTGGAACATTATTGCAATATTCTTCAATAAATGATTCAACTTCATCACCTTCCTCCGCATCATCTTCGTTTACCTCATTCGAATTATAGATGTCAGGTGCTATCAATGACTTTGTCGGCATCGCTGCGTCTTAGTCTTGCTATAGGTACTCATCATAAAGAATTTTGTTGAAACATTTTTTAAGAATGTTTTCTACCATTTCATCCCAAGCATTGCAAATCAAAAACATTGACGTCTCTTAATAAAAAAGTTTTAAGGGCGTCCATTAAATTTTCTGAACTCGATAAAATTGTGGATAAAAAGCTTTTGCGATAGTTTGTTTTTAAAATTCTAATGGCATTTTGATCCATTGGTTGTATCAGTGCTGTGCAGTTAGGTGGAAAAAACACAACGCAAATGTCGTTATTCAAATCTGTTAGTGACTTTGGAGGACAGGTTGCGTTGTCTACTAGCAAAAGTGCTCTATTAGATAAGTTATTCTCTTTTGAGATAACCTTTTACTTGTTTGACAAAAGATTTTTAAAACTCTCTACCTAGCAGTCCGAATAGTTGTCTGAAGTTGTTGTTTAATTCCTTTTTCTTTTGCGTGATGATATTTTTTTCTAAAAAGTTTAGCTCGCTAGATAGTGCTAGCTTCTGGAGGCCTATAAGATATTCAGGTTGTACCCAGATTAGATAAACCTATATTTTGTAGGTGCTACTACTCCCCCCTCTTATAATTTTGAAATAAATGACCTAGAAAATCATATTAACTCCTTCTCCTTTTCCTGCATATCTGAAAATGAACTTTTTGAAGCATTGAAGAAAGTGAGTTCTAAAGCTGTTGGCATAGATGGTATTTCAATTAAATTTCTAAAAATAATATTTCCCTGGCTATCCCATATAATTCTTCATCTCATAAATTCTATATTGAGGACGTCTACATTTCCCTCCTTGTGGAAAACTGCACGCATAGTTTCTTTACCTAAAACGAGAAATGTAAATGGGCCCGAGGATCTGAGACCTATTTCCATACTCCCTGCCCTGTCCAAAGTAGTTGAGCATGTTTTGAAAAATCAAATGCTACCTGCAATTTCTAATAAGTTATCAAAATCATAATTTGCTTGTCAGACTGGTCTAAATACCACCTCTCTACTCTTGTGCCTGATTCTATAAGAAGTAATAAAAATATGAATAGAAATAGTGTCTTAATATCCGTGGATTTGTCAAAAGCATTTAACTCCATTAACTTCGATAGACTGATTTCTAAACTGTCGACAGAATTCTACTTCTCCAGAACTGCTTGTAGACTGTTGATGTCTTACCTTGCAGGTAGATCACAATTTGTTGCCGTTTCTGGCTTAAATTCTGAAGTACTCCCTCTCCCCTGTGGTGTTCCACAAGGCTCGGTGTTAGGGCCACTTCTATTCATTCTTTATGTTAATGACCTTGTTAGTGCTGTTGACCCCTCATGTTGCTCTGCTTTTCTTTTTACGGATGATGTTTTTCTTTTATTTCATGGAGATAGTGGATCTGACCGAGGTTTAGAGCGTAACATAAACTCTTGTCTAGATGGTCTTCTCCGTTGTACAAATGAACATTTCAATAATAAATCAATAAATCAATAAATCCATCCAAAACCAAGGCTTTTTTCTTTGGCCATATTTCCCGTATTACCTCCTCTCCTAGAATATTTTTTGACAGCCATATACTGCAATTTGTTGACCATCATAAGTGTTTAGGCGTGGTTCTTGATTATGAACTGTCGTTCAGTAATCATATCGACGTCCTATCTGGCAGAATTTGGAGCTCTCTTCGGAGAATCTACAATGCACACATTTTCTTACCCTGGCATGTTAAGAAACGTTTGGCTTGGGCCACGATGATGTCACAAATTATCTACGGACTGGAGGTTGTATCAGGTACTTCTGCGTACCTGTTGATTAGAATAAAACGCTTAGTAAATGCTATTGTAAGGTTTATTTATAACGTCCGTCGGAGAGATCATGTATCAACATTTGTAAAAAAAATTCTTAGGATGTACCTTTGATAGTTTTGTATGGGTTCGGAATTTGCTTATGATGCATAAAGTGATCAAAAGCAAGAAACCAGAAATTCTTTATAATACCTTCCACTTATCACCTCGTCTCAGGAATCCACACTTTATTTATCCCAGAATTTTCAAAGCCTTGTTTTCTAAATCATTCCTAGTTAGGGTTATAGGATATTGGAACCGCTTGCCGTTGGAATTACGCATTTTTACGCAAACCAATAATGTTTTTAAGCTGAAATTAAACAAGTATTTTTCTCAGGTTAGATAGAAAAAAAAATAATAAAAACCCAACTCGACACCACTACTTATTTATATTTTTTCTCCTGTCCCTCACTGGACCACTTATATTATATAAGTTGTTTGATAATTATTTGTTTATGCCTAGGGGAGGTGTAGAGGTATAGTGTAGATAATGTAGCCGTTATAAACATTTGGAAAGAAAGTGTTATTAATGAATAAATTATAAGACTGCGTGAATTTTTAGTATTTTAATTAAAAAAAAAAATTATTCTAGTTAGTTTTTATATATGAGCTTATACCATAATTTAATTGAGTATTAATAAACTATGTAATATGTACATATATATTTATTTGGCCTAAACGGCTTGTTATATTACAAATGAAATGAATAAATAAATAAAAATATGATCTTTCCATATGAACTTAGAGTCAATTATCATTCCCAGGTATTTCGCGTTGTTGTATCAAAAAGAATTGGTGAACTATTTATTTGCATCGGTTGAATATTTAGTATTTTTCTATTAGTGTAAATTACTTGTACTGTTTTTTCACTGTTTACTGGTATTCCCCAAGTACCCAAGCGTGGTATTGAGCATTTGTTGTAAATTTTGCATAGTCCATTTAATGTTTTCGTAAGATGATAGCAAAACGGTGTCATCAGCAAATGTAGCTATCATATTATTATATGATGTAGGAGTTGAAATATCACATGTAAACAGAAGGTAAAGTGTTGGACCAAGGACACTGCCTTAGGGTACCCCAGCTCACATAGGAAGTATTTCTGAACACTCGTCCTTATATTTGACATAGAAAAATCGGTTTTGTAAGAAGCTTTTTAATACTAGATAGACATTTTTTGGTAATATATTTTTTAGTTTGTGCAGAAGACCTTTGTGCCATACACTATCAAACGCCTTGACGACATCGAGGTATGTTGCAATACAGAACTTATTTTTTTGTCAATATCAGACGCTATTTTATTTGTTACACGATGTATTTGTTCAATAGTAGAGTGCTTTCAAAGAAGATTTTTTCAAAGAGTTTCGACAAAAGTGGTAGTAGGCTAATTGGAAGTTCTGTTTGACTCACTTTGAAAAGATTGTTCTTCTTCGTCAATTAGGTTTGTGAAGGTTTTTGCGAAATGGTTTGCCGGAACATTTTCTTTTTCTTCATTAGTGCGGGCCCATGTGAGATCTGATTTTTGGATCGGTTGGTGGTGTAAAATTTCATTATTTATTTTTTTAGTAGCTTTCCAGAGCGAGTCATTTGTTGTAGCCGCCGGGTTGCTGAGATATATTAGGAGTTCGTCTTCTTTGTCCTTCATTAGCAAAATTTTGAGTTCCTTTGTAAGACTATTAAGGAGAGTTTTATCCTGGGGCGACCTAGTGGTTTGCCATCGTTTTCTTAACTTTCGTTTGGCTTTTAATTTCTACGAAGCGAGGAATACTGTATTTATGTGCTATATATTTTCTGGATCTAGTAGAATGAAATATATATATATATATATATATATATATATATATATATATATATATATATATATATATATATATATATATATATATATATATATATATATATATATATATATATATATATATATATATATATATATATATATATATATATATATATATATACATATATATATACATATGTATATATATACACATACATATATATACATATATGTATATATATATATATATATATATATATATATATATATATATATATATATATATATATATATATATATATATATATATATATATATATATATATATATAAAATTTGTAATATGTAAACCTTTCTTACGAAATTGTAAACTTTACACACAACCCGAGACCTGCTCAGACCGCCAGTGATGTGTGCAGCACTTGGGCAAGTGGGACTACAATTGCATATGAAATTGGTATTTGCTTACTTTATTACCCTGTAGGAATTTGTGGAGTTAACTAACTTATTAAGTAACTCGTATTTAACTCATTTATAACCAGTTTATAAACTAACTGATGCAAAAACGAGTCAGATTTTGAAAATTATAGACAGCGGTCTTTTTTTCACACAATCTTTACAAGTAACTTTTCTAAATAGCTGAATTGTCGCCACTGTTTTATTGTTTTCTGTCAGTTCAAAGCTCACTCATAACGAACTGGCTTATGGCTAGGTGATACTGGTGCGGAGTGAGTGAGTACTGGCTCGTTCGTAGGGCATGACGTGTGAAACTAAATAGCTTCAGCAATGTAAATAAGTTAGCTCTTCAGTCAGAGGCGACTAATTGCTGACTAGCCATAAGTAAGTTTTGAGCTAACTTAAATTCCGACAGGGTATTTCACACAAACATATACACGTACATATACATATGTACTTTGCATGAGTTTTACATATGCATGATTTAACTTTAGCTGGTTCTTTAGTCTTTTCTATAAATTTTTATCGTTCGGTTGTGTTTCAAGCCACCAAATAAAATAATATTTTCTATTGACAACCTACTGTAAAGGTCCGATCTATAAACTGTTGATTTTTTACAATAATTAATTTTTACAATTTTGTGATCGCACCTAAATACAGTTAAAAATGAAGCAAACATTTTTTTCGGAATTTAGTTTTTGTGTTATGGTTGCATCCTAAACAACAAAACAAGTAAAATCTTTTTGATATTGTAGAGACGTATTTCACAACTTTACCAAAAAACAAAAGAAAAAAAACTCCCAGAGTTTATGTTTGTTTTTGCTAATATAGAGACAAAGTTTCGAAGATTTTACTTACAAAAGGAGATAAATGACCTTGTGAAATACAAAGATTTCTCAACTTTCAGAGTAACTAAGAAAATTACTGAAATATGAACTTAATTATTTATTTGCTTTAAGAGCCAATTGAAATGTATTAATTCAGGTCCAAAAATAAACCTTTTCAAAAAATGCTGAAAAATACAACAACCATTTTTTGAAAAGGTTCATTTTTGGACCTGAATTAATACATTTCAATTGGCTCTTAAAGCAAATAAATAATTAAGTTCATATTTGAATATTCAAAAACTTTTACTTTTTGATACTTTCAAAAATACAAATCGTAGTAACCAATGGTGACTCGTTGTATAGAAGGTTGCAAAGAAAAGTAGAAGTGTTGCAAAACGAAAAAATAAATGTTTGCTGTTGAAGGTTTGTTTGAACATTTCTGATTCTCATTCTGTTCATGGGAATTATGGAATAAGTAGTTAAGTTTCAAACAAACTTTTAAGAATTTTTCAAGTCTACTGATGAGTTGATTAGCACCAACGAAATGTCGTCGGCATATAGACAGCTGAGAAATACAGCAAATATTTTTTGAAAAGGTTCATTTTTGGGCCTGAATTAAAAATTACTGGAAAAAAAAATCTTAAAAAGCATAAAAATATTTAACTAGCCTGAAGTTTTTCAGAATGTTTTCCTCTTCAAAAGTCTGTCATAAAGATATGAAACTGTCACAAAGTTAAAAGCAGTTACAAAAAATTATTACCATAAGATTTTTTTGCTCATGCTTTTGAGCAACCAAAAATGTTTCTATATAGCTGTAGCTGCGACAACAAGTTAAAAGTTATTAAGTGGGCTCGAGCGAAATTTAATATACATAATCACATGTTTATTATCTCTATATGTATTCAAAACTGCTCATGTGCAAAGTTTCAATTATATTGTAGCTATAGCAAAATTACATTTTGCTAAATTTATCTCAATATGAAAAACCATTTGGAATAGATGATTAAACTCAGATTATTTAGGATGCTTGCTATTTAAAATTGTATTTTTTTTTTTTTTGTATATATAATTAGTATTTATTATACTTTTTGGTTTCAATTACATTTCTTATGATTTAACTTAAGAAGTAAAAAAATACAGACTCTATGAAAATTAATTTTTTACAAATTGAACAATCTTTCTTTTAAAACTATTCTCATTTGGTTCGTTTTTTATTTCCAAGGGAAGATTGTTATAAAGATTTAGACCTTTGTAAAAAAGTGATCTCTGCATAGCACTTGTTGTCGCTCTGTCTACTCTAAAATCTTGTGCGTGCCTATGGCGATGATGCGCTTCGTGTCTCTGATCGATCCACCATCACCTTTAATCGTTTCGCTGTGAGAGCCACTTCATATTTTATACGGATTTCAGTTGGTTCGACGTATAATATTGCTTCCATCGCCCTTATTGGTGTTTGTCTCGAAAGCCGCAATTATAGCAAGACATCAGGTTCTTTTAACTCTCTGCATAGTTTTGATGTTGTATTTATATTCCATCGACGTCCACCACACTATAGAAGCATAGGTCATAATTTTCCTGATAACGCTACTAGTTATAAAGCCAGTGTGTCATCTTTGGATTCAGCCCCCCCATCTTGGCTAACGTTAATTTTAACTTTATTAATTTCGAACTTTATTGTTTACAATTGCTAATTATACTGTGATACACCAAAATTATTCAAGGTTTCTCATGTACCAATTCTGTTTTGAAGTCCAGAGATAACAAAAGTACCTTTAGTGATTCTATAACGGTGAATGTAATGAAAGAGTTATATCTTCATTGTTTTGCAACGGTTTTCTACCAATTTTTTCTAATTTTTCAAAAAAGACATAAAGGTTGTAAATCGCGTAATAAATAGCTAAGTAATAGTGGTTGAAACATAAACATTTTTCACACAAAATTTTTTTCTCGGGCTGTACGTTGCTCATGAGATACCAAACAATGTATACATCTATTATTATAAAGATTATTATAAAGAAGCTTCTTCTATTATAAAGAAGCATTATGTAAACTTAACAAAATAGGCAACTATAGTTAAATCCGCTAAAAAATAAATGAGTTATGCAATTTTTTCCAAAACACATTATTTTAACCATCAAACCACTTTTTGCAAATAAACCGTTTTCACACTGGTTAGTTTTACCACGAAATTGATTTTAACGTTGAAACCGATCAACTTCGTTTTTGATGTACATTTTTAACAACGAAACTACTCACAGCTAGATGATGTGCCATAAAAATAAATTCAAATAGATAAATTATTTAAGAATTTCCTCGATGTTTTGCACTCATAAATACTTCGTTTGCTATTATAGCTTCGTTTGGAATTAATAGTTCCATAATTTCAAAACATTCTTCTGCAAAATATAAGCTAGTTTTCATTTCAAATCGAAATGACAAAATGTTTAGGCGGAAGATTAATGATTTTTTTCTCTATTTTTGTATCACAGTGTTATTTTGTTCTGAGGAAATAAAATTGAACTAAAGCCCGATAAGGTTAGGTGAGGTTAGGTTGAATGGAGGGGTTCGTCTGGCCATGTCTTACGACATACACCTAAGCCAATACAGGCTTGTTGTGCGCTCCGTGGGCTTAACCGTGAACCAGTTTGACTCATAGGTCTATAGGAACTCCGTGTCATTCACAAAGTTCCTTAGTTTCCTCCAGCATACGCCCCGTAATTGGGTTATATCTGGTAAGGTGTCTCTCCCAAAATGTCGGAATCGTATTTGTGAGAAGGCGGGGCATTGGCATAAATAGTGCTCCAATGTGTCACTTAAAGTAATTAACAATTGTAAATCATATGTATAGTTCGACTATAAAGTGAAATTAATGCCTATAAATTCGTATCATTGAGATCAAAAATATCTTTTAGTAATACTCGGTAGAAATTCATACAAATAATAATTAAACGGATAAATAAGTAAGAAATATTGTAAAATATGATTTGAAAAAAAAAATAGAATTTATTTGTGTTGAAAGTGCCAATTACATTTCAAACATGGAATATTCTTCTGCTCAAAGTCCGTCGAAAAAATAGTTACATTGAGCCCCAACTTTCTGATATTTTAAGTGAATAAAAGTCTACAAAATGTTTTTAAATGTTGACCTGTGTAGTTTAATTTAATAATTCCCATAAATAAATATTTATTACGTATGCAGACAGTTCCTATCAAGGGGTGTGCTCAACAACTTGCAATCATAATTGTAATTTTATTTTAAATGTGTATATGTGCAAGTTTGATTTTAATAAAGGCCAGGCAAAGTTTAATACAATCGATTTAATTATTATATTGATATTGTTGCCACATATGCACGTACATACATATTTCTCTTATCAACATTAACAATAATAAATTTCACATTTCCATTATTATTCTTGCATTAAGAAGTTTTACTGTTTTATTTTTAAAGATTAATAATTTCTAATAACACTTGACCCATAATGGATCGGGCATCAATTTATTTTATGGATGAAAGTCAACAGAACACTTATGATTTTGACGAAAAGCTGCCCCCACTGCCACTGCCTGCTTTGCATGATACTATGCAAAGATATTACGAAAGTGTTAAACCATTTGCCACCAAAGAGGAATTGTCAGTTACACGCCATGTTATAGAGGAATTTGAAAAAGGAATTGGTGCTGATTTGCACGAAAAATTGCAGAAGAGGGCAGCGAAAATGAAAAACTGGCTGGATGAGTGGTGGGATACATATGCGTATCATATGCTAAGATTACCTTTAAATCCGTACATTGTTATGGCCATGCCAATAAAACTAGAGGTAGTTGGCTTATCAGAATCCCCAGAAATGGCATTAAAGGTAAATGCATTAAATGTCAAAGATTTACGTAATTTACAAAATTGTATTTACATATGTATTTAATTGACAGAATCTGGCTCGTTTTATTTATCATACAATTGAATTTTGGGACTTGTTGCACAAGGCCACCATCAAGCCTTTGTCCTCAAATGGTGGTAAAATTAAATATTCATCTGCTTTGTATAAACGTTTCTATTCTACAAGTCGCATTCCTGGCTTGGAAATCGATCATATTGAATCTCATTTTAAAACAAGTAAGTGTATATGGATTTGTGTAATATATATATTTAAAAATAGATTTTCTACTCAAAATCTTAAGTTAAAGATGGCAAATCTCCTTCCCATTGCCTGATTTCGGGTAAAGGTCGCATGTTTATCTTTGATTGTTTACATGCCAGTGATGGATCTATAATAACGCCACAAGAAATTTTAATAGTTTTGCAAAGAATACGCAGTATAATAGATTATGAGCCTGCGGGCGATTGTTTACCCGTTCTAACACACGATGAAAGAACTAGTTGGGCAGTGGTGAGTAAATTTATGTACATATGTTTGTTTTTAACAAGAAAACTAGTTTCTAAGCAAAACATCCTTCAACGGATATTTCCATATTGAAGTATTATTTTATTTCGATAAAAGGCGTGATAAGCATAACTTTGGTCAATTGCTCACAGAAAGAAAAAGCCCATTCTAAACTTACGTTTTTTTTCCCTTGATTTTAGTACGAAACGTACTTGAAAATTTAAGTACGCATAACACACAAGTGTACAAGTTAAAGCAATTCGAATAAGGATTATTAAAGAGAATCAATCCTGTTATGGCTTAAAATGACTATGGAATTCTTGGGTGTAAATCTCGGGAATTCTGACTTTAAAATTTCCCGCTTTCTCAGGATTTTTTTTGGGGGATCTCCGAAAGTAATAAAAAAAATAATTGACAACCCGTACAGACGGCTGTTCAAAGGTTGAGCAGTAAACACTATGTGTCAAGAAACCCAAGCGATTCCTTATATTCTAGGAAATTAATGTTTCATGCTCTTCATCTACGTATTGATGAAAGGAGGAAAAAAATTGTACACCTTAATGTCAAGTCAGTCGGTGTTGATCGGTCAAAGTGGATAGACGTGTGGCTTGTGAGCTGTGTGCATGAACTTAAGAATTACATAAAATCTTTAAACTTTTATTTCTTTTATTAAACCTCTTTCATTTGTAACCTTAAACTAAAATAAATGTATTGAATATCTTTCATATACTCGGTGTATTTGACATTAATAAAATATTTAAAAGAACCTGCAACGAAATTCTATAACTTTTATTACGAAAATCGAATCGTTAAAATAATTATAACGATATTTTTTAGTATTTGGTATTCAATAACATTTTTTAACGATATTCTCTGTCGACTAAAATCAGTTATTACTTTTACTGCTCATTACACAGTACAACATTTTTCAGGTGATTGATTCGGAACTCAATTCTGATAATTGTTTATGAAAGTAGCCCCAAAAAGAAGAACTTCTGCATCATTCGTTTGGTCTTCGTACCTCAAATAATAACTTATAAATTAATTTGAAGTTAGTAAGTATCGTGTAGGGGAGTTTGTCACGTTTTAGCCTCTTTTGTTTGTCATAACTCGAGAACCACTAGTCCGAATAAGCTGAAATAAATTTTAAAAAATTAAGAACTACAATTCCTTTAATCTGTTCATACAACGTTTCGCTACATAAGCAAAAGTTTCGCAGTTATAAATAAATGTATGAAAAAAAAATATTTTTTGCTTAAAAAATTGAATTTTTTAAATTTTTAATTCATAAAAAATCCAAAACGGTAAAAAAGTGTCAAGGCCTATTACTTTCGCTTAAAGTCGCATAACCTGTGAACAAAATGAGACATAAATCATAAAAATCGATGGACGCGTTACGCTTTAAAACATAATTAATGTTTTCTTTTTCAAATATTTAAATTATTCAAGTTGTATGATGTATTATTTATTTGTATGTATATATTATATATTATGTATTATTATTTACTGTACAGAATCGCACACGTCTTATGGAAATTTCTTCCAATAATAAAGATAAGTTAAGACTGGTAGAGAGCTCCAATCTTGTCATAGTGCTGGACGAAAATGAGCCTAAAGACTATGCCGAAACTTCGCAAATGGCTGTAAATGGTGACTTTCATTCCAAATGGGGTGACCGCAGTAGTACGCTAATCAGCTATAAAAACGGAAAGTTTGCTTGCGTGGGAGAGGTATGTATTATTATTTGTATTTTCAATTGAAGTAAAATACATATGTACATACATATGTATGTGTGATTGCGCTTACACAAATATGTGAAACTCAATTCAAAGTTGACACAATTCATACATAATTAGTAATCTTCAAAAAAAAAAAGCAAAAACTGTTTTCGAGCTGAATAAAATTAGATTTCATAAAATTTGTTTCTGAACTATTGCAATTTATCAGCAGTAATCTAAAGCTTGGGATTTCTAGACGAAACTAAAATGTAGCCATTAGGGCGGATCGATTTGTATGGTCAAACATTTTTCGGTATTATGCAATCGGTTTTTCGATAGCTTTTGGCATGAGGAAAAAGACCATATCAAAAATATAATTTTCAAGGGGTAGGATTTTCAATTTTTTCATTTATTTTTGTATGCGAGCCCCCCCTAAAGAGGATTGGTCAGTGCGTTGGAAAAAATATTGGGAATATAAAATTATTGAGGGCTGGTCATACATTTGACTCTTTTACGGGCACCCTGGGGCAAATTAGTTAATGTGATGGGAGAAAATTTCATTTTCGAGGTGCCGTAAAGGAGGCAAATGTGTGACCAACCACCAATAATTTTTTCTCCACAATATTTTATAAAAACCCACCGATCTCGCACTACGTCTCCTTATGGAAGCACCAACACAAAAATACAAAAGAAAATTTCTAAAAATTCTAAAATGATTTTTTTAGTATGCCATGGTTAATTTTTTTTCCTCAGGCAAAAAGCTATAGAAAAATCGATGGCGCAATATCGATTGCAATATTAATCAGCTTTAATGTACATATGTATATGTACATATAATAAATAGTAGAGTCGTGTTCATCAGCTCTTTTAAGTGAGAGCTCTTTTTAGTTCGGCTCTTTTCATTGAACTGGGGGGCTCTTTTAGTTCGTTAGTTCGAGATAAATTTGTGTAAACGAGCTTGACCACTGAAATGTTGTTCGCGAACGTTCCAAAGACAGATACAGAAATACGGTGCGCTCTATGATGGAAAAATAAGAGTTTGAGCAGAGAGTGCTCAGTGGCTTGAGTTGTGTAGTAATTAAAAACTAATTATTAAACATTTTTCAATTGAAACATATATGTAGTTTAGCATACAATTTAAAACGTATGTATAACAAAAATTCAACGAGATTCAACAAAATTATGTTATTCTCGGGTTTTTACACTTATTTTTTCTGATTTAATGTACAATTATCGCTTTTTGATACCGAAAAACACAAAGTATATTTATATAATTGGTAGAATTTGGAAAAAGAGAAAAACGAACTAAGGCGAACTAGGAAACTAAAAGGGCTCGCTATTATGAGCGGCTCCTTTAGTTCAGTCAGTATGAGTAGCTCGGTCGCACTAGTTAGTTCGCGAGCTACACATCTCTAATAAAGAGTGAAAAAAAAAATTTATAAAATTTTATCCAATTTAGCATTCCTGTTATGATGGCACTATTAGTGTAAGCTATGTTTTGTTCATTCAACTAAGTTTATTTGAAGTACCCGAACCGAATTGGATAGACTGTAAATCAATGACTACGGTGATTCTTCATGAAATCAAATTTGACTTAAATGACATCATAAGATCGGAAATAAAACGAGTTAGAGAGGCCTGTGAGGAAAGAGTAAGTATAAAATAGCTTCAAATTTGATCTGCTTTGATACATATTTGCGTATTCATCCACTTGCACAAGTTTGATCGATTAATCGAAAAATATTTTAGCAATTATTTGATCGTGCAATGAAAATGGTTGTTTTCAAGTAGCACATAATTCAAGTAACATGTAGCTATGAATTAATGGGTTTGTTGCTTTCAAAAAAATTAGTTTCTTGATAAAAAATTTTAAAACTTTGTAAGTCGAGCGCAAAAAAGCTCTTACAGCCCGTTATAAAACTTAATAAACCTTTGTTGTTTTTGCAAATTGATTGCGTTCCAATTTTGATAAATAGGCAGGTATGGGACTTCACTCTGCCGGGATGTTTTAGTGTTTTTGCCTGTCGCATGCCCTTTATGCGACATACCCTCCTGTAGTCAGCAAGGCTTTCTTCCTCCCATTTTCGTAGAATGGTGTCCTTAGAACTGTTGTTAACCCCGCAGAACGGTTGAGAACCTATAAAGGACTTTACTGCGCTCCTTTTGGCTAAGCAGTCCTCCCTTTCCTTGCCGTCATGTTCTTGGTGGCCCGGTATTCACATGAGAACTTATCTGTTCGGCAAAGATAGGGCCTGAAGAAGTTCATAACATTCGCAACCTAGTCTTGACTGGACTATCAGAGAGTATGCATACATACATATGTCCTACGTAAGCAGACCCTCGCACAAAGTTCTATGGCGTGCAGCTCCGCCTGGAAAACTGTGGCTGTTTCCCCATTGCAATCGCCTTCTGAAAGTTAGGCGATTATACTATTCCAGTGCTTGCACTGCCATCCTCCAATTTGGAGCCATCTATAACCAGAGTTGGGAGCTGGTAAAGTTAGAGCAATCAAGAATATTTCTCTTTTAAAATCGCTCTCACTTGCATGAGCTTTGGGAACCGTACAGACCTACGAAAAAAAGCGAATTGCGCGGTTTACAGAATATGGGTCTTATTCATAATAAATATTTTAGGTTTATTAAACACTTATTTGACAGATTTTCCATGCAAATATGTCAAATAAGAGTCTTATAAGCCTGAAATAATTTTTATGAATTACAGGGTATGCTGTTAAACGTTTTTTGTGAGCGATTTAAAAATACTGTATTCCAAAACATGTGCACATACATACATACATACATATTTCTGTGTCCAACCTATAACTTGTATTTTGTTCTTTATCTTAGCGCAATGATGTGTTATTGACCCATGAAATATTTGAAGACTATGGAAAGGATTTCATCAAAGAACATAAATTGCATCCAGACTCTTTTGTTCAAGTTGTTATGCAGTTGGCGTACTATAAGCTGCATAAAGAGTAAGTTCTTAAATCTAGTTTTAGTAAAAAAAAAGAGTTTAAAAACGCAGATGTTGTCAATTCTTTCAATGCATACACATATACATACATATGTAAGTATTGTAAATTTTTCTATATCTACATATTTGCTTTTAGAATTGCTCCCACTTACGAAACTGCTTTGATGCGCCACTATTATAATGGACGAACGGAAACTTTGCGGTCTTGCACAAGTGAAGTTTATAAATTAATACAAATTGTTCGTAACAGTAACTCAACAAGAAATGAAATCGTTGATGCATTTCGTAAAGCTGTTCAGCATCACAGGTACATGATGAATGAGGCACGCAAAGGTCACGGTATTGATCGTCATCTGTTTGGGCTCTGGTGTATAGCGTACGAAAACAAAACTGAAATTCCAGATTTGTATGCAGATCCTGTGTACCTCAAATCAGGTGGTGGCGGCAATTTTGTCTTATCGACTAGTACATTGGGGTACTCGGTAAATGTGGGCTTTGTAGCCCCTATGGTTCTCGATGGGTATGGAGTTTTCTATACAATAACCGGACAACAGTAAGCTAATTGTAATTTTTTTATTTTTAACTTCAAACTATTTATTTTTTTCTCTTTTTTTTCTTTAGCATTTTTATACAAACCTCTGCCTTTCGTGACAGCCAGAAAACCAGTGCTCATAAATTCAATCAAACTTTCATAAACACATTCCGGGAAATTAAAACCTTATTAGATGAAACCAGAGACTCAAAACTCTAGTATCTAAAATAGTTATATGTATTTGTAAAGTCTTTTGAGTATAAAGTTGTATTTTAAGCTTAAAAATGGTGTTGTGCACCAACAAAAGAGGAACTAGTTCCTCTAATGTTTTGTACCAAATTTTTTTAACATAATTGACGTTTTCTTTATTACGATAAAAGCACATTGAAATAAAATTAGTTCAGTTCAGATTTAGAATAACTGATAATGCCTTATTTACAAGGTCGATTAGATGACTGGGTATAAAGAATGACATTCCATTTCTCCTCCAGATAAAAATTATTGTAATATGCATAATAGAAATAAATTATTGTGTTATTAGAAGCAATAACATTAAATATATTGCTTATCTATGAAAGTTTTATTTGCCTTTCACGATCTCTTAGAGGTAGTAACTTTGTAGTAAGGAGACTTACTGCCTGTTCCTCGATGTCGCAAGGAAATGTAACCGATCGAAATGTAGTCGCACGATTTCGAACCAATGTGGGTTCCTCTATATCGACAGCTTGCGTTCGCATGAGCTTACATCATGAAATTTTCGGAATTTACTTCACAGAGCTGCCAGATCGGTAAATTTAAGTTTTAGTTGATTTTTTATTGAATTATTGACAAAAACTACTAAACTGTTCTTGTGTTTGCTTGGCAATCCAAAGTAAATACATACATAAATAAGTACAAAATGAAAATGCAAAACATTTTGAAAGTGTGGAAATGTTTTTGTGTTGTTTTCAAATTTAAAAGTATTTTTTTGCATACACATTTAATAAGTGCTTTGACGCACTGAGCACTGGTATTTCTCTGGCAAATTCAGAATTTTCTTCCATCCAGCGAACAAGTGAACTCTAGGAAAACCACATACAATATACATACATATGATAAATGTTTAATATATTTACCAAATAAAATAAAAATGAAAACTATGCAGGGTTTCTAGTTTTATTTCCCAGTTTTTTAACAAATAAATATAAATTTTTTTCTATAAAAACATCCACTCGATAGCAAAACAGCAAGTGCTTGATTTTGACATTTGTATTCGCAGTGCTGACGACATGATCGATATAGAGGAATCGGATTTTGTATGAAAACACATCGACTTGTCGATCGAGTCATCGTTCGATTGAAAGATCGTCATAGAGGAACCCAAAACAATTTTCTTTTGCTTAGAAAGCGAACAATCGCACGACTTCGACATTGAGGAACAGGCAGTTAAAATCATTTGTAAAAAATTTAAATAGTCGCAAAAACAACAGCTGAATTTCAAATTGCAAACAGCTACTCTCAACTGTATTTTTCGCAAATTTTTGCACCTTTTCGGTAACATAAATTTTTCCAAGTGTTGAACGTTTTTTGAAAGACAGTTGAAATTAAATATTTGCAATTTGCAAATTTCTGGCGATTTCAACTTGGTCGCACTCACTTTTGCTCTCCGGAGCGGTTTAATACGATGAAAACACCATTTCAATACAATTTTTGAAATTTGAAAAAAAATTTTTTAGAAATTCGCAGTGCTTAACCCTTGTGCTTCCTTTAACACATTTTTAAATAAAACTCTTTAAAGCTAATTTTTCTCATATGAAAATTTGTTGGACATATTTACGCTATGGGAGAAATGGCATCTTTTGCTGCAAATATTTTAAACTAATTTCTGCAAATTATTGCGTTTTTGTACCCCGTCGTGCTATTCCCAAGTGTATCATGTTTTTAAAGACCTAAGTATATTAAGTCAAAGCTTGCACTTTACAGATTTTTCACCTCTTCTGCACGTTGGCACCAGCTTGTGCAATTGTAACACTGTGCTAGCTGAAAAAACCGACAGACGGGGCACCCAGTGAGTAAACCTAATTCGGGTGCGCTGAATTCAGAGGTGCTAACCGTGTTTTTTGGTTAGCTCTTGTTTTTGAGATATACCGTTATTTTAAAAATGGAGGAGGTCGAAAACGGTTTTAAATATTGAAAAAAAAAAATATAAAAACCGAAATTTGGCAACAAAATTACCTTTCAATAACTGTAATAACTACCTGACAAAGGAAGAAACCAAAAGTTACTTTAATAACTAAAGAACGCTGAAAGCGGCCTGTTCAAAAACGAAAAGTGAACGAGGGATGACGGATTATCATTCCGAAGTTTAATGTACATATGTATGTAACTATATAGTATTATGTAATTTGTTAGTTACGGAATTTAGCTTTTTGGGTATCGATATGAAAGTTGTTTTTTACTGCCGTCAGTTGGAATTGCATTATTTTGAAAAGTAAGCAGAATGTTTCTTCCACACTACTCTCATTTAATAAAAAAAATTTTTTTTAATTTTTGAGGCTTGCCTGGTGACCGGTTGAAACTGCAATTTTTGAATAAATTCCAAAGTTGTGCACCGATTTTAGTCATTTATGGCTTTTTTTGTTTGAAACTTTATTTGTTATGAATGTATTAAAATTCATCAGCATAACTTTATTTTTTTGATTTTTATGCTGTTTTAAAGAGCAAAAATTTCAAACTTTTGCAAAATATTAAATTTTTTTTTATCGAAAAAAAAAATATATTTTCTAAACTACACAGTACTACAGTACATTGAAAAGATTTTTACAGTTGAAAGATAATTTTGTTGCCAAATTTCTATTTTCACTATCTTAAACCGTTTTAGAGTTAAGGGAATATACATATGTTGTCCTACCTCCTACATTTTTAAAATAACGGTATATCTCAAAAACAAGAGCTAACCTAAAAAATAAAAAACGATTAGCACCACTGAATTCAGCGCACTCTTTTGAGTCGTGTTGTACATAATTGCATATTTTTGAGCACTCATGTATTTAACATTCGCTGTTGTATTGAATTACTCTTGATTTTGTAGCCAACAAAAATAGAAATTAGTTTAATTTGACTACAACGACAAGAGTAAGAGAGACACCAATCTGCAGCTACGTTGCCTGCTGTCCTCAAAATAACTATTCCCATATAAATATGTGTATTCTAATTTTGACATTTTGTAGTTGGTAGCCTGATATGGCGAATGTGATTACGGGAAAATTAATAGTTCTAACATCTTACATACTGTAGTCCATTTAAGTTTATAGTGTTTACTTTAGAACGCAATAAGATCAGATGAAAAGAAAACTAACTGCCAGTCTATTGAGATCGAACAGCCTTCGCATAAATACATTTAAAACAAAATTCAAAAAAGTCTTGCAACAAAAATATTTTCCCAAATTATGCAGAGCTTGTGACTTTAATAGCTAATGCTTCGTTTTTTTTAACGCTCAATTGAGTATCATTTCAAAAACAAAAAACAAAGCATAAGATATAAAGCGAAAGATGCATACATATACGCATTTTTAACAGATTAAAAATTTTAAAATATGTTGACCACTGTAATGAAATAAACGTTTAGAAATCATTCATTCTTGAATTTTATTGACTTTTAATAAGTTTTAAATAATAATAAAAACATTCGTATATAATTAAATGTCTACTTTTTTTTTTGTTGAAAATGCATTCCGAAAAATAATTTTTTATTTGAAAAACTACTACACAATTAGAATTTTTATTAATTCAATTATTTTACACAAAATTTATACCTAATATTTTTTAATAGAGTCAGTATTTTTTCTGTTTGAAATAAACACTGCAATATCACTAAACATCAATTAAGTTCATGATAACGTAATTTATGTTAGCTTATAGAAAAACAAAAAAGAATTTAATTGTTCAATCAACTTCAAATAATTATGACAGTCTTACCACTCTTTTCTAGCTGTCAAAAGTTAATAAGGAGATTATTGTGTAACTCGTTTCGAAATAAATAAAAGCTTTTCAAACTTTGCTCATGCGAGTTTTTGTTTTCGAATCGAATTATATAACATCATCGCAGATATAAATGTAAAATGTGTAATACGAAGTTTAACGTAAATATAATGAAAATAAAAAAAAAAAACGTGATCAAAATGAAAAATAAATATAACAATTTTAAACTAGGAAAAAATAAGGTTTTATACAAATTAAGAAGAAAGGTAGCAGATTTTTTGATTCAGAACCAGCCGTTCACAAAAAAAAAGAAAAAAAAAAAACAATAAATAAAAACTGAAATTATAATCCTTAAAGTAATTATTTTAATTTAAAATGAAAATGCTAAATGTTTTTTCAAGCTTGAGGTCCAATTTTATAATTTATTTAAAAAAAAAAAAATTTTTCCAATATTTCGCTAACCTATGGGTAGCATCATCAGGGATTGAGGTATGTTTATTAAAAAGGACTTTACAGCCACACGAAAAAAGCTCTTCTTTGTTGTGGTATTTTATACATATGTATGTATGTATGTATAAAATATCTTTGTTGTGGTATTTTATATATGTATATGTGTAAAATACCACAACAAAGAAGAGCTTTTTTCGTGTGGCTGTAAAGTCCTTTTTAATAAACATACCTCAATCCCTGATGATGCCACCCATAGGCTAGCGAAATATTGGAAAAAAAATTTTTTTTAAAATAAATTATAAAATTGGACCTCAAGCTTGAAAAAACATTTAGCATTTTCATTTTAAAACTAAAAAGGTCGAAAAATCTACAATTATTTTAATTTAAATGTAAAAAAAAGATTGAAAGTTGTAAACACTCATAATTAAATTTTTTAAATTTTCATATTATTACTATTTTTCGTTTTAAACTGTTAGTTAAAAAATGTTGAGCAAAAAACCAAGTAATTGTTAGACAGTATTAAGCAAAATGTAAATAAAGTTTAATAAAAGCTGTGTTAGAGCGCATCACAAAGAGAAAATTTGTTGTTGTCCCCAACAGATAAGGCCCTGCTGCATTTTTTGCGGTATTTTGCAATTTTATTAGAAAGCTTAAGTTTAACAGAGCGACTAATAATTTGAATTTTAACAATTTCTTGTACTTAAAAAGACAAACGCCATAATAAAATGTAAATGGAAACAAAAGCAGAATTTAAAACATGTGAGCCTCTACTGCAAAGGATCTAAAACATTTACACCGGTATTCATAAAAAATAAAACATTGCTCAAATACATTTTAGAAAAAAATTTATATGAAAAATTTGTCGTAAAATGTGTTTCAACAATGTTTTATTTTTTATGAATACCGGTGTTAAAGTTTTAAATTTAAATACAACTTAATGGTAGAGGAATATTTTATCATTCTCCCATCATTTGCCGATTAGACAAACTTTGTTCATGAAATAATAATAAATTAAATTTTAAGGCTTAAGATCTTTTTTATAAAAATATTCAGAAATATTCCTGAAGAAGCCAACAAATTGTGGGCGAAATATTGAAATAAATAAATATTTGTATTTTGTTGCAAACATTTTTTATAAAAAAGATCTTAAGCCTTAAAATTTAATTTATTATTAAAACAAAAAAGATCAAATAAACTATAGGCCATATTCATAATAATTTTTGTAAATTTGTTAAGCTCTTATTTGACGTATTTCTACGGAATATTTGTCAAATAAACGTGTAATAAACCTTCAACAGTTTTTATGAATATGGGTGTATATGTTTATGAAATTTAAACACCATGAAAATATGACGATAAGTTTTGTAATATCTCGAAAAAGGCATATTTTGACATTTGACGCTATTCAATCAAACGCTCGGTATGTAATTGTTTTACAAAAAAAAAATCGCTTTTGCTGAGGAAAGCAGGTTTGTTTTTGTAATATTGAAAAGCTTGAAATTTGAAAAAAAAAGAGTAACATTTGTTTATCCATGACTAAATCTAATAAATATAAAAACATTTGTTGCTATATGTATGCAATGTTTGTCAACGAAATTTCTCTCGCGATAATAAAACTTCGCAACAGCAAAAAAAAAACTGACTGACCGCCGTTTTTTGATGTATCAAGGTCCTATAAAAACAAAAGTCATCATTATTTCAGATTCTATGGGAGTTTTTTTAGAATTTGTTTTCTGGAGTTGGAGAGGCTGCTGCATACATATTATAGCTTAAAAATTACGTACTCGATTTTATTACACAATATGTACCAGGATCATAAATTATAATAGTTTTATACTGTTCTGTACAAAATATCGTTTTGGTCGAGGTGCACAGTTGGCCCCAAATGATGATAATAATAGCTTTATATTTCTGTAGTTATTAAGAAATTAAAAAAAAAATATTTTTCTTAAAAAATTTTAAATTTTTTAGAAATTTTACAAAAATAGAAAGCTTAAAATTACTTGCTCATAAAGCTGCATATGATGTAAATAAAATTAGGCCTCATTTATCAAAATGAATGGGTAAATACGTAGTCGAAGGATTTACCCGAATGTGGAGAACATGTGATACTCAAAAGAGTACAAGATGTAATTGAAAAAGAGTGCCAATCTAGACTGGATCACTTTGTTCGTCTAGACCGAAACATTGTCGTATCTGCACCCCTCGCAGACCTACTGTACAACATTGGAAACTTCCAGCCATTCACATTTGCGAATAATCGAAGGCTTAGACCATAACACGATGATCTATGATTATACGCGTTCTTATGTTACGAACGCTACATTTTAATGCTTCTTATTATATTCATTAGCTTTTTATCATTTTCATTCATTATTATATGTATTATGAATTTACATTTTAATTTAAGCGATGCCCCATTTTACACACATAATGGTAGAACCATCCTTTAACATTTTCTTTTTATTCAAACCACTTTTGTTGGGTTACTTTATATTATTACCTCATTTTAAGCACTTATGTATGCAGTTTTAATCAACCGTACTCGTGCTTAAATTTTGGAGAAAAAATCTGGAAAAAAACGTTTCGATAGAATCTGAAGTAATGACGATTTTCGTGGTTAGGGGACCATAACACATCAAAAATAATATGATGTTTGTCAGTGGTGAGCAAAAAGTTCTGAGTTGTTGCGTAGTTTAATTATGGCAAATTTGAAATAGCAAAATCGGTTTAATTTTAGTGTTTTGTAAAATTAATTTGCAAACGTTTAACGGCCATTTTCACAATGTATGATTAAGACTTAAAGTTTACTTTAATGACAACTTTTGTTTTTTGATTGATTTTTTCTTTTTTTGACGGTGAGGTAGGGTTTAAAATGCTTTCGCACTTACAGTGACCGTCGCCAACTGCGTTGTGTGGTGTATTCACTAAAAAAAAACTCCCTCCTCTTTCTGGGGTGATCCTTCCCGGGACCGCTATCTGCATTACTTCGTGATTGTTTTTTGATTGATTGTAAGTTATTATTAGTTGTCGTACACTGGGCTTTCTTGGGTATTTTCTTTTTTTGTTTTGTGTAAGAACATTTCGTTCTCTGCTTTAAACGTTAAACCAAATAGGTTTTTTTTTTAATTATAAACAAGTATGTGTTGGTTTTTTTTCAATACTTTTTTTTTGTCTAATGCATTCAATTACAAGTCATTTTATTAAGATATTAAAATATTGTTGCCATTGATTCACTTTCGACCTAACTTACCTATGTAAGTTTGGTTTATTTAAAACGTGTGAAAATGCGTGTATTCGGTTTAGGGAAGCGCAAACTAAAAACTCAAGAAATCTCTTCGGTTTTGGTTTACATAACAGGGCTGCCTGTTCTCTAACAGATCGAATGCACCTTTCTCTCAAATAAGTTTTTGTATCACTTTGACAATATTTATGTAAAGCAAAATATCTTTAAAATTTAAGAAATGCTTTGTAGGTATGCACTCATAAAGAAGAAAAGAAATACTTAAATTATTGAGGGGCAACAAATGTATTTTTACTCTTCGCGCAGTTGAATTCTTTTTTTCTCAATAAAGTTGCAAATATTTTAACAAAACCAAATTTAAATGAAAATATTTTATTTTTATATCATCTAAAACATTTCATTTAAATTTCGAAATATTTTATAACTCATTGACGGCTGTGTTATGAAAAGGATAATAAATTAAGGCCATATTCATAATAATTATTGTAAGTTTATTAAGCTCTTATATCAAATAAGAGTATTTCTAAGGAATTCTTGTCAAATAAATGTGCAATAAACCTGCAATAGTTTTTATGAATATGGGTGTAAGTTTATAAATATTTTTTTTTTGTTTTCTGAGAAAACATTTTTTTCTTGTTTAATAAAACTTACGTTTGTTAATTAATAAATTTAGGTTGTTGTTATTAATATTGTTATGATGATTACTATGCTGTGGCTGTTGTGTTAGAAAATTAGGATGAGAATGTGGATGCTGCTGTTGATGTTGGTATTGCGTATTATAATAATAACGTTTCTTTTGTTCTCATTCTTGTGCCGATAATTGATTATTATTGCTGTTTTCAGTAGAATTAGTAGTTGCTGTATTGGACGACAATGCAACTGAGGATACAGCAGTGGTATCGATACTCAATTTGTTAACATTTTCCGTAACGAGAGAAGTATTATCCTGGGAGATCGTGTTGGACTGGACATTACTAGAACTGTCTGCAGCTGAATTTAGTGCATCAGTCGAAGTAGTAGATGATTTCGAAGAAGAATTAGATGTGGTTGGTGTTGTTGCAGTTGTTGCCGGTGGAGGCTGGAAAGCTGGCCTCTGTACAAACATATTGTCAATAATGTGATCGATATTTTCGGCCGATCCTATTGGGGGTTGATTTGAGCTTGATTTGGAATCATCGGTTCTGGCTTCTAGAGGTTTTTGTTGTTTATTTTTTTCGGATGGAGGCAGTATAGGTATAGCATTAGTAGGTCTTCTCTGGGGTAAAGAAACTGGTCTTGAAGATGCCTGTGCAGGAGGCGGAACAAAGTAAGTAGTCCCTCCTACAGTATTATAATTTTGGTAGCCACTGGAGGTTGCTGTGCCCGACTGTGTTTGAGTAACAACGCCTACTTGTCCAGTAGCGGGTCCGTACGCCGTAGCAGCGGCTACTGTTTGCTGTGGAGGATTATTAGGATTATTATAAACTAAGCTCGCAGCTGCTGCTGCAGCTGTCTGCTGTTGAGCCAAATAATTTGGATTTGCTTGCTGAGCAGCATATGTTGCTGCAGCTTGAGTGGCTTGAGCTGTAACAGCTGCAGTTGCTGCTGATGTGTAAGCTTCAGGAGACGCTACAAAGAAAGCAGCCGGGGCTGGTGAAGCTCCAGGATATGCCTGATGAGGTTGTGGTGCTTGAGGTCCTTGAGCTACATAATTAGGTGGTTTAGAAACTGCAGGCTGCTGTGTAACTTGCAAGGCTTGCATTTGAGCCTGCAAGTTTTCTTGATGATACATTTGCATAAGATTGGCTTGAAGCATAGCTTGATCAGTTGGAATCATGATAGGTGGAGGTGCTTGATTCTGTTGCTGTTGCATATGAATTTGTTGTAGCTGTTGATGATCAGCAATGTGCTGAGCATCGTGCTGGGAGCGTCGAAGACTAGAATATCTCTTAGGTGGCCCTCTTTGCTCCAAAGGCTGACTAATGTTTTGGTTTTGAGCCTGTTGCTGTTGTGGTGGTCCGGCCATCATTATGTTTGCAGCCTGTTGCTGAATTATTTGTTGTTGCTGTTGTTGATTTTGCGTTGCTAAAGCATGCATTTGCACGCTACCAACATGACTGGGGTCATTCCGATTTTGAACTTGTTGCAAACGTTGCGAAAGATTAGAAGTTGGTTGCTGTGCCGATTTTTGCATTTGGGGATTTTGTCGGTTTATGTTGTGGTTAAGCATTGGCAACTGTTGAGTATGCTGTGGTTGCTGCTGTTGATGTATGTGCTGCTGTTGTAGTGGCGAATGGTGTTGTGCAACTTGTGTTTGCTGATATTCCTGTTCGAAATGCTTTTTGTTATTATAACCATCATACGTTTGTGACTGTGCTTGTATCTGATTTGCTGCACCTTGATTGGGATCCTTAGTATTACCGCTACTATTAGTTGATTTTCTGGCAATATTTTGTGTTTGCTGCTGTTGTTGCACCTGCTGCGGTTGCCTTTGAGCCTCCAAACGACTGGATAAACTGCTAGTATTTAAATTTGAAGATCCTGTTGTAGAGTTTTGATAGTTTTGTCTATTCTTCTGTTTAAACTCCATTGCTGCTTGGCGGCCAACGGATGCTGGATTTTGCCCTTGACCTCGATTATTATAAAGTTTTTGCCGGTTATGTTGCTTAAAGCTGCCTTCATTTCTTTCACCCCTTTCATTTCGATTTTCTCCTCTATGATCGTGATCATCATGATGATTGTTACGCGTTGATGGTCCCATCTTTTCTGTTCTGTCCAATCTTCCTTCTCCAGCTTTTTCCTCGCGTTTTCTTCTTTCCATTCGGTTTTCCTTCTCTTCTCTAGTACGTCTTGTTCGTCTTGGCTTAGAAGACTTTTCGTTTAAAGCTGGAAAGTCAGAAGGCTTTGGCGGCTTGCGTTCTTTATTATTGGTTTTCAAGTAGGCACTTTCGTCTTCCCAGTTACGATTGTATTTGCTGGGACCACGTCCATAACGACGTCTCCTTCGGGCCTTTGGGGGTGCATCTTCAGTACGTATGTCATAGCCATAAGCATTTACTAATTCAGTTCTTGATTTTGGAGCTTGCTCCGAAGCATCAAAACGATCATGTGACCAACGATCAACGGTCGTAGCAGGCTGCCACTTCTTCATAGTTTTTGAAGCTGCAGAAATTGTAGGTGTCGAAGATGTCTTAACGCCGGACACACTACCCGTACCTGCTGTGATTACCAATGGGTGTTCCCCTTCTTCTTGTTTTACTCCAATAGCGCCATCTCCGTCTATTTCAGCAGTACGATCGTCGTGCTCATAGAAAGTTCCGCGTTTCGGTATATACTGGGGGTTACTACGATCTTCATCTACTTTCTTCTGGGCCTCCGCATCAATCTTTTCTTGAGCTTGTAAGTTTATGTCAACACCTTCGTCCTCGTCCTCATCATCTTCAGTTTCAGTCTCATCTTCACTATCCTCATCATCTTCCGTCAAACTATCGTCCATATCATCATCATCATCATACTCCTCGTTACCCTCTAAATCACTTGCGGTGTCATACTCTGAATCGTGGGGATGTGAATTGCTAGATTTCTCCTGAGTGGGCGAAGTCCCCAAATCATTTGGTGTCTGATTACCTTCAGTGGTTAGCTCACTCCCTCCTCCTTCCACAGCAATTGGTTTATTAAATGATCCCTGTGTTATAGGTGTTTCAGTTGCAGTGTTTGTTGTTGCCATCGCATTCACTGCTGAAACATTTTCTACATCGGCCATATTTTCTGCAAGTACTTTTTTACAGGCTTGTTTCGATTTTTCTACTATACTGTCGTATTGCTTCTTCTTTTCTGCCATAGAAATTTAATTTTTATATAATCATTATTAGATTCAACATCTCCAAAATAATAATTACCCTAATTAACAATTCTGCAAAAAAAATTATAATTTGTTTTTATGATTAATCCAGTGCAATTGCTTTTCTTACGATTCCTTTTTTCGGTGAAAATTTTTAGGTGTTTTCTTCCAACAACGCAATCACCAAAATCAGAGAAAAATAGAAAGTAAAAAAGTACATATGTATAAGTACAAATGTCATACAATCCCAACAATAAGAAACGGCCGATTCTACATTACCTTAAATAGCTTTCTCACTTGTACAGAACCGTGATGCACAGACCTTGTGCATTTGTGCTCCCATTAAGTACTTTTTTAATACCTATGTACATATGTATGTATTTATTATTTACCAATAAGTATTTATGTATTAATTCAGATCCAAAAATGAACCTTTTCAAAAAATGTTTCATTTTTGGACCTGAATTAATACATTTCAATTGGCTCTTAAAGCAAATAAATAATTAAGTTCATATTTGAATAAGTATTTATGCTCCAATAAATACTTATATATACCTAAACATGTGTTTGTATAGATTCAGATTTATTTGAAAGTTGATTTCAGATGAAATAAATCCAACGAAATTTTGTTCTTATTTTCGTAAAAAGAAAAGAAAGCCGTTTTTAAAAGTATGAAGTTGTGTACATATAGGGCTACAATAAACAACTATGTATGTTTTAAATACAAATTTATAATGCAATTTTTAATTTAAAACTCATTTTAAATTTGTTTTAATGTTTATAACTAAGCCCCATAGTTGTCAAGCCATTTGTATGAATGCGAAAAAAAGAAACTGCGGTAAGCAAAAAATTATTACCTCAGCTGTCATGTTCACCTTGTTTAATCCGCCCTTGCTACTTTTTTATGGCAACCATCCGATTACGGCAACGCTGGTCGGTATCATTTTCTCTAATTACTCAGTAACCTAAACTTTTTTATCACTACTGTGTTTTTTTTTACAACACGCGATAATCCTGTACTATCATCAGGGAATACATTATCGTAAAAAAATGTCTAAAACTAAACTAAAAGGCAATCATAATTCTAAAAAACTCAAAAAAGATAACACAAGTGATGAGTTTTCCACTACTTGGGATGTTGAGAAATATCGTCGAGATTACGAGAGCGAAGATCATTGGCAGTTGAGAAGGCGATTTATGGAAATGCACAAAGATAAATTTCCTGAAGACAAATTAGTTTGCTTAGCACAAGTATTTACAAATATGGAGTTCATGGGATGTAAATACCCTTCAGAAACAATGCGGATGGTTGCTGAACTCTCGCAAGAAGTTGCTAAAGAATTTAGAACGGAAAGATCAAGCCGTTTAAAGAGAACATTTGTTACAGCATCTGATGCAGCAGAGGCCAGAGCCAAAGGTAGACGAAATTAATCATGCAATATTCCTCTTTTTTTCATTTAATTTTAAGTACAAATATGTGAGTAATGGGAATGAATACGAATATGGCTTATTGAATGACTATTTCATCCATATATATTCCCTAGGACGTAAATCATCGCAGTCAACAAATAATATGAACTCAACTACCTCATTGCAAGGAAAAAATAAAACAGGGTTTGGTAATGCGAATGGAGCCAAGAGAATGACTGAAACGGTTGATCTTTTTGCCGGCTTAAAGTATGGAAAATTTGTCTTATTTTTGCACGGAGATCGTAATTGCCTTAGACTGTCCGCACAACGCAGTAATGTTCAGTATAAAGAAGTAGAAGTAATTAACGACGGGCAAAAAGGGGTAGAAATAAAGCTTGATGATCAATTAGTTGCGAGTGCTTGTGAAGAAAATCTTAAAGCTTCCAAAACTGAAGCTTTTAACAAAGCTGTAAGTGAATTACAGGAGCACTGTTATACAATTAAGGTAGGTACATATATATGTATATATATATATATATATATATATATATATATATATATATATATATATATATATATATATATATATATATATATATATATATATATATATATATATATATATATATATATATATATATATATATATTTGTTATACATCAGTGAGCTGCAACAAGTATGATCGAGCAGTCTTATTCGCATTTGATACAACTTTGATAAGATTCAAATCAAGCCTACAGAATTTTTGTGCACGTTCGAGTTGTGTAGAAGAAAAAAATTCTGCTACATGCAAAGATTACCAAAGACAGTATACTTGATTTGATTTGTTTACAAGCTAAGCGTCTTGTTTATGCATAATATTTATGTGCACGTTGAGTGACGCTTGAATGGATTGTTTGTGATTGAAAAAAAAAAATGTGCGCATACTAGATCGCGGGTTCGCTTATGTACTTTATTTTTCAACCCCTAATACATACATACATACATATGTATTGATACAATCATATATTTAGTTTGATATTATCAAGGCGAATCCATTACAGGTGCCCGCATACCAATTCGCTTCAGCATTTTTCCACGATTTTATCTTCTGAGTTGTCAAAGCCGATAGAAAACGACAACAAAACTTGTGACGTCTCGAGAGAAAATGTTGAAGCGAATTGAATTGCGACCACCTATACTTGATTCGCCTTGGATTTTTTGATGAAGTTTTTCCAAGGCGAATCAAATACAGGTGGTCGCAATTCAATTCGCTTCAACATTTTCTCTCGAGACGTCATACATTTTGTCGTTTGCTATCAGCTTTGACAACTCAGAAGATAAAATCGTGGAAAATGCTGAAGCGAATAGGTATGCGGGCACCTGTAATGGATTCGCCTTGAGTTTTTCCAAAGTTGTCAACTATTCGGCGCTTCCAAGGCGAATCCATTACAGGTGCCCGCATACCAATTTGCTTCAGCATTTTTCCACGATTTTATCTTCTGAGTTGTCAAAGCCGATTTTACCGTTCAACCGGTAAAATGGCAGGAGTTAGAAAATTTTTCAACTGATAAATTTGAAGACTAACGATTTTTAAAGTAAAATTGAATGATATATTTTATGTTCATCTGGTAGCTTCAAGTACATAATTTTACAACTGGTAATTTTAAGCACTTTTTTCGTTGAGTTGAATGAATTTTTTCCGTTTCTTAAGAATTGGGAAAATTAAAATATCTAAGAACCTTTGATAAAATTGAAACACATTTTATGAAAATGTCAAAAGGATGTAAAGAGCGAAGAAGACTTAGAAACTCTTAATATTTTTGGAGAAACTTAAATTTTTCTAGATACGCAGATAACAATTTCTAGCTGCTTGTAAATATGTACTTAGTAGATCTCAAAATGTGTGAATACAAATAAATCGAAAATTTATAATAAATATACATACATACGCACTGAAAAATACATATAATCAGTTAATTTTTACTTCCTTTTAATTGGGGAAAGTTTAACAATTTTATGTGTTTTCCGCATTGTCAGTGCATTAATTAATATTGGTGATTCGCAAACTAAAGCAGAATGTTCACCAACATTTTTCAGGGGGATTTTGTAGAAAAACATTAAATTTTAGGGGGTTTTTATTTTATTTATTTATTTATTTGATTTCAATACAAAGAAAGCTTCATGTCCAATAATACATGTATTGTTAGTGAATTGTTTTAATGTTTCCCCGTTTGCCACTTTTGCTGAAATAAAACTGTCTTGTTTTCGAACTAAAAGTTTTAATCCTAAAAAACAGCAAATGTTTGCTTGAAAGTTTAATATTTTTAGCCAGTCAATGAACATGAGCATTGTTTTTGGTTCGATCAGTTTTGGTACAATCATACCAAAACACGATCTCGAACATTCAACTCAACTGCGACAATTTGTGAATGAAACTGATCGTTCGATATGAACTTTTGCTAGAATGAGACTGTATCATTCATGACCTAAAAATTTTCATCACAAAAAATCTGTATAAAAGATTGTGTATGCTCGAAAATTTGATATCCGTAGCCAGTCTCTGTTATACATATGTATGTACGTACATCTGCAAATTTAGAGGCTCTTAAAAAATAAAAAGAAATGCGGTCGGGGGACCCCCGTTACGAACGAAGTTCCTTACGTTGTTTTTTCATCTTTGAATGTAATACAAGGTGAAATCTGTATGTTTTATTTTGTGTTGTTTTTAAAATTTTGAAATTTTATGATTTCTTAAATTTTTGGAACGTTTTCCAACTAATTAATATTTGTTTGTATGTGTCTCCGCTGCTGTCAGTGGAGACACTGCCAATCTTACACAATTGCTTTTCGACAGTACACCAATCCATATAAATAGCTCACACGCTTTCGTGACGATTTCTACTAATTTCCACTACCAGCAAGCCGCGTTAAGGAACTTCGTTCCAAAAAAAAGAAGATAAATAATAGTTTGGTAGATGAGCTATGTAATAAAAAATAAAGGTTGAGCCAATGCAATATTGCCAAATTATTCACACGCTCAGCAGTGTGGCTATATGTTACTGTATAAAAAGAGTGTCAGCTTTAGTTACGTCCTGACTTCGAAGTAAATGGGTTGATCAATAAAAACCAATATTCTAATAAAACACTTATCAATATTAATTGTTCACCTTGAGAAGTCGCCATGCCATGCTACCATGCAAAATTGGAAAGAAGAAAATGAACTGTTAGGCCAATTTAAGGAAAGTAATTACAATATTTCATCAGATAACTATCTTTACTCTAACGAGTCAAGAAATATTTGATAAGTTTAAGTTTTAATACGTTGTTGGGATGGGTAAAAAGACGTATTGCCAATGGTAGTTCATTCCAGCATCTTTGTAGGTTTCTTAACCTAGGTGAAAACAGGAAGGCATTATGTAGTGTAACAGGCTCCCAATTTTGATCAACTTATAAAATACAGCCTCAGAAATCTAGTCTCAGTTTTACATTGTATACGAGTAGGACTAAGCGTTCAATTTTGTAAGGATGCTGATGCAGTCTCTCTATGCCATATAGGATTTGAGGCATCAGGAAATCATGAGCCAAGCGTTTCTTGACATGTAACGGCAAATGTTTGTTGTTTTCTAGGATAACACCAAGACATTTATAGTGATCGATAAATAAAACTATTATTTCCTAAAAATGTGTATATTTCAAGATCAATGTTATAAGTGGACGAGAGGCCAAACAACAAAATCTTGGTTTTAGAAGTATTAATGGTAAGAAAATTAGATTGAGTTCAATGCGATACATTTTCAAGGCAAGAATTAATATTCAGATGAAGTGTATCACAAAATTTGACATTGCCCTTAAAAAGTAAAAAAATATGGAGTACAATAATCGGTCTTTATGGTTCTAGAAATATAATTAATGTAGATATTAAAAAAAGAGGCTCAATACTGACGCCTGGGGACACCAAAAGAAAGAGTTAAGGTACTTGAAAAAAACATAATTTGAAACAACGCATTGAGATCTTTTAGTCAGATATGACTATGAGAAGTTACAGGCCATCCTTAGAAAATCAAATTTATAGAGTTAACTGCTTTGGATAAGTCCAAAAATACTAAGACGCTTAATACATAGAAGAGATGTGGTATTTAGCCAATTCTGAAATGCGAATTGAGAATTTGAAATTCTCTTGGATACCTGGATCATATTCTAATACCTTAGAAATTGCTGTGAAAATTTAAATACGCCTTAGGTCATCAGGACTATGAACTAACTTTGTTTTGGGAATCGGTAGAAAACGAGCAATTTTCCAGTCGGTAAAAAATGCCAGGTATAAAGTAATTTAAGAAATTTAGATTTCACCATTTTCAGGGCTTCAAGTAGTGCAATAAATAGTACTGACGCATGAAAAACGAGCCCATTTTTGCAATAAAATCGGAACAGGTACATATGTATCTCTCTTGCATTGGCATTCCCAGCTGATTTAAACGTAGCATAAAAATTAAATGAAACACAATAAAACAAGGTTAGAAGCAACAGATCGGATTTAGACAGTAGCATATTTTTTTGTTCAATTCATATGTATGTATGTAGGTAGACAGGCTGCCAATCACACCTGATTTCATTCGACGACGATCCCTTTGCGTTATTTCAATTGAACTACATATTTTATATATTTAATTTTAAACATACAAAAATATACTTAATTATTTATTCGCTATGAGAGCCAATTGAAAGGTGTTATTTTAAGTCTATTTTTAGACCTTAAATAATACATATTAATTTTACGCTTTATAAAAGTAAATTTGTAAATTATATTTTATATATTTATTTTTTTGAGCTAAAGGTCTTTTTTTTTAATATTTAATTATTTTTGTCGATATTTCGCTCTCCTTCGGATAGCTTCTTCAGGACAATAATAATGAAAATAGTTTTTATTGTTAAATTGCTTGTACGGTTGAGGCAAAAAACTCTCAAATGCCAAACTACAAACGCAGGTCTGACTGCGCTTACGAGATAAAATTAAAAAAATTAATTAAACAAAGAGAGAGTAAAATATAAGTATGTATTTCTCTGCATAAATATCGTAAAATAGTCGGTTTTAATGTGGTTTTGGCAACTATGGACCTTTTCAAAACCTTAGTTGGTTTCTCATGCCGGACTCAGTTTGCCAATTTTTGAGCATTGTTATACATTTATACATATATGTATGTATGTACATAAATATACTTCAGATTGAAATAAATTTTAAACTGTATACATATGTATGTACATACTTACATATGTATGTATATTGAAGATATTGACATCATGTTTTATTTAGATTTAAGCATATCTTACTATAGACAATAACTTATTACAATTGCAGCAAAATCCTTCTAGAGATACTATAAAAATTGAAAAAACCAACAACAAAGTTGTTTGTGGGGTTGTGAAAACTCAGCAAGAAGAACAAAAAATTGATTCGAATAACAAGGGGTTCAAGATGATGAAAATGATGGGATGGTCTGGCGGTGGTCTAGGCTCAAAGAAACAAGGACGCGAAGAACCTGTAGAATATTTACTAAAAAACAATCGTGCTGGTTTAGGAAATGACGCTTGCAATCTTGATCGGAAATATTTTATGCAAATGTTGAAAAATTATGTGGAATCGGACGATATACGTGAACTGCAATTTGAGCCAACATTTACCAAGGAAGAAAGAGCCATGCTTCATGAGTAAGTATTTCTCTCGAATATTTTGCCAAAGGAACAGAACTAATAACATAAATTTATAAAAAGAATTGCCAACAAGTTTCACTTAAAATCTACTAGTAATGGCCAAGATGACCAACGTCGTCTTTTAATTGATAAGAAGACTATTAGTGACACTCAGATTCTGCAAGAAATACTTACAAACAAAAGTCAACGTTTTATGGACCGTTACCTCATACAAGTGCCTCAGTCAAAGAGCCATCTATTTCCCGATTACACAGTAAAGTTAGCGTTGTAAGGCATTATTATTAATAAACTATGTAAAATATAAGTCCATTTTTAACCTTGCATTGTGTACATTTAAGTTACTGCGTTTAGTTAAAAATAAAAAAAAAGTCTAAACCTCAAATAACTATTTTTATTAACGAAGTTTTATTTTTTCTGTTTAAAGCATTTTAAACAATGCTTTTGTACTACAAAACCATTTGTTTATTTAAAAGGCTAAAGAATGTGGTGATCTTATGAGAATTTTTACTTATTTTTTTGTTGCTCCCAAGCGGCTGGGGTCCTGGCTTGGGTAATGTACTTGCCCGGGTACACCACTGACAACAGCACCGGATGGTGATGGTATAGAATCCAAGGAGCCGCCAGCTGCAGCTGCTTGAGCAGATGTGGAAGCCACCGGCAAAGAATACGGCGCGGCATAAGCTTGTGAATACATTTGATACGAAGATGCGGGTATAAGACTCGGCGGTATTTGGTGCAATTTCATTCCAGGTGGTAAAACGGTAACTTGTTCTTGTTGTAAATTGAAGAAATCATTTGGGTTTTGAATGGTTGCTGGAGCTATAGCATTGACATCAAAACGTCGATCGGTTTTAGCAGCACCTTGCTTGGCCTGAGAGTGAGCCCATTTAATTGTAGACTTTTTACCTTGCAGTACTAACTTGTTAAAACTTTTTTCGGCCGCTAATTCAGCAGCGGAACGTTTTGTATACTGTACAAAAGCACACTGTTGCCTTGGAACTAAGGCTATAGAACGAATTTCGCCAAACTGATAGAAATGATCTCTAAGCTCTGGTTCTGTTATTTCTTCCGGTAAATTACCAACATATAGAGTAGTTATATTACGATCCTCGGGTGGCTCAAGAGTTGGTAAAGAAGCAGCCCTTTTCATTATTTTTTCCGCTACCGGATCGTTACGACCATAGTAACGATCTTTTATATTTTGTTCGCACAGAGGATCGTCAGGCTCATTCGGCTTGTCATGACGATACGGACATTCTTCTCCTCTTTTACACTCGCCCTTTACCCAGAAGGAGCAAATATGTGGTCTATTACGTTTATAGTATGGAGCCGTTCGAGCCAATTTCGATAACATTTCACTGGCGGCTAGAGATTTACCCACAGCACCAGCTGCTTCAGTGCCATCGCCGTCTTGCAATTCTCTATCAACATTTTGAATGTAATACTCTTTGTTAACGTCACTTTGTGGTAGATTATCTGCAATTTTTAGTGCAGCGTCCCTAACTTGAATAGGTAAGCCGTATTCTAAGTCAAGCAAACATGTCTGGCATACATTTTTCAACCGCGCACAAGTCTGGCAAATTTCCGTCTTCTTAAAACGCATTCTTGCACCAGGACACCAGCGAAATATGGTAAAAGGTCTGGTACAAATTTTGCACTCTTTCCCAAAGCGCTCCTTGATCATACGAACATACGGATTGTCACCCAAACATGTTTGGCATAAAATTGGAAACTCTGCATCTTCCCAGTTCTGCCTATTGTAAGTGTTGGTAGTCTTAGACATAGACATGTTGAAAGGACGATTAGTTCTCTTTTTTTCCGGTTTTAAACGATGTTGGCGGACTGTGATTAGTTTTCTTGCATAAATTTAAAGTTCTTTTACTGCCGTTTTTATCTGTGGTCTTTACTTTATCAAATTGCCAGCTGGAAGAAAAAAAATAATATGAAAAAGAAGTGTCAAAATGTGATATAAGCATGTTTACAAGCACAAAGTGGTGCCACACTAAGCATACATACAACCATCTGAAGTCTTCACGAGCATGCTGCAACTAATCATGAAACAACTAATAAGGGGGCCTCATCAGCTGAACAGCTGACTACTTAAAACTGTCAAGAGAATACAGAGATGAAAGGCAGCCAAAACGAGATGAAAAATCAGTGTAAGCTCTCTTCATCTCTCTTCTTCGCATGTAGAAGTGGCGTCATTTTGACAGTTTTCAGATGTTCTACAGAAACAAAATGCATGTTTTTTTTTACTGAAGTTGTTCTTATTGTAGTGAAAAGGTTACCTTATTAATGCCGCGATTCACTATCCTACTCAATCGTACGATTCATTCACTGAAAATTCCTAGCTAAATCTGATAGAATTCTGTCCTACTTTAAAAAGTCGCATCAAAACGGCCACACTATTATACTTTTGTAAACAACTTCAAAAAGGCAACTCTGATCGCATAGCAAAAGATGGTTTTTGAAAATTTTCAAAAGATTAACAAATCGGATAGACTTGTCAAAAAGTCTTTCATACACACACACACTTTTAGTCCAGACTATCACAATTTTTGGACACACATGTTATTTTTAACAGATCATACGATTCAGTAGGATAGTGAATCACGACCTTTAGTTGTATCATGTGTTCTTCAAGATAAAAGCAGTAGTCAGTTGGGCTTGTAAGGCTACCTGGTATCGAGCTGCCTTCTATGTGATAAAAACTGCAGTTGCGAGTCTGGCAGCACTAAAACTGATTTATTCCACACTTGGTGGAAATAAACAAAATTTCAAAAGTAAACAAAAGGTTAAGTTAACTTTTTCATAAAAGCACAGAATACTTTCATTTTATTGGGTTGAAAAATATTTTTCACTTGCCAAGATGTCACAATCAAATATCTCTGCTCCTCCCACAAAGCGTTATCGTCGACAGGAAGATAAATCGTCTGGTGAGGATGACAATGAAAAATACGTTCCTTATGTACCTGTTAAAGAGCGCAAAAAGCAACAGCTCATGAAACTAGGACGCATTGTACAGCTCACATCAGAGGCCGCTCAGCCAAAATCTTCTAGTGAAAATGAAAATGATGAAGACTCGCAAAACGCAACTGATCCCGAACTGTGGGGACGAAAGTACAATATCAGTTTGTTGGATCAGCACACAGAATTAAAAAAAATAGCAGAGGCCAAAAAAATCAGTGATGTTGAGAAACAACTCAAGGAGGAAGAAAAAATTCTTGAAAGTGTTCAACAGCAAAAAGCTTTAATGGCTGTCTCAGAATTGGCTAAAGGTATACAATATGAGGATCCTATTAAAACTAGTTGGACACCTCCACGTTACATTAGAGAGATGTCGGAACAAAAACGCAGTGCTATACGTAAACGATTGCGCATATTAGTGGAAGGTGATAACATTGCTCCACCCATACGGAGTTTTAAGGAAATGAAATTTCACAAAGGAATTTTGAATGGTCTTGCAGCGAAGGGCATAAAACGGCCAACACCTATTCAGATTCAAGGAATACCAACAGTTTTATCAGGCAGAGACTTAATTGGTATAGCCTTTACTGGCTCAGGTAAAACATTGGTATTTGTGTTGCCAGTAATAATGTTCGCTCTGGAGCAGGAATACCGTTTGTCATTCGTACGTAACGAGGGTCCCTATGGATTGGTTATATGTCCCTCGCGTGAGTTAGCAAAACAGACTTATGACATTGTTGTGGTAAGATGTTAAAAATATGTTATTCAAACAATCAGGACTCTTCTGAAAATTACTTCACTAAAAATCACGTGAAGTTTAAAATCAAAATCAAGAAGCGGTCGATGCTGTTCTTTTGAAACTACCGCGTTTAAAATTGTGTTTAAGACTTTACTTATAGTACAGAAATTTAAATTGTTGAAGTAATGTTCATTTTCTCATGGTGAACTACGCATTATATGGGCGCTTCAAGAGCGGTATAGTTAAGCTACATAAGCTTGGTGTGCGCGAAATCTTTCGATGCAGTTAAATTTGAGCCTAAGAATTGAGCACATAGAGCCCATTTAACTCTCTGGAATAACGAAACCGTGGGAATCAATGCAAGAGTTCTATGGGGGATCCAGACCAGGAAAAAACGGGGGAATGCTAAGGCTTAGCAAGCACGAATTAAGTAGAATAATGGGAGTTAAGCCAGGTCACTCTTAACTACTGGCACATCTTAATCGCATAGGATGGTGAGAGGCAGGAGCTGAATGTAGAGCATGTGGTGAGGAGACCTATTTATGACGGTGCCTCGTCTTTTCACAAATACGGTCCTGATATCTTGGGAGCAACACCTTACCAGACAACCCAATTACGTGGCACATGCTGGAGGAGATTAATAAACTTTGTGAATGACATTAGACCTATGGGCCAAACTGTTCATGGTTAAATCGATGAAGCGCACAACAAGCCTATGCTGACTTAAGTGTACGTCACAAAACATGGGCAAACAAATCCCTCCAATCAACCTAACCTAATGTTCATTTTGATTTCAGAAGTCACACGATTTAAAAACACGTGATTTACAGAATAGTCCTGAATGTTTTCGTTTAAGTAGTGTAGTTTTGGGAACATTACGTTCAAAATTACTATTATTAACTTTAATCTGTATAGATATATGTATGTATAAAAAGAAATTTGCTTGTGTGCAAACAATAATCTCAGAAACTAGTACAAAAACTAACACACATCATGTTTGAACTGTGAATCGTCTAAATTTTGGTTCGTTCCTGAACCAACAGTCGTTAGTAAAATCAAAATACGGTTAAATCGAAATTATTGATCCGTGTAAAGCCGAACCTGCAAGCTTTCAAGTTTTGTTGGAAAAAAAAAATCGAAATTAGAGAAAAATTATTTTAACAGCAAATAATTTACGAATTAATTTCGATATGATTCGATATCGAAAACTTCTATTATTAGCTTTTTTCGATTCGTAATAACCTTTTATCATCACCTTAACTCTTAGGTAAGTTTGTTTTTAGCTTGCTCATAGGTGTAATTTCATAAAAAATCGCTTTTCGCTGCATCGGGTATACATGATGGGCTATAGGACAAATATTTTCCATCTCTTAATGATCTGTTATCACCAGACTTACCTTTAGGTATAAAAAGTTGCTTTAGCTCACTTATAGGGGAAATTTCACAAAAACGGGAACAAAAAAACAAAACTGTTTTTCTTCTATTAATAACTTACTTTTGTCACCGACTTCACTTTGTGGTGTCAAAAATAGTTTTAGTTTGCTTATTAGCGAAATTTCTTTGTGTAGCCCGTCACTAGGATTCTCAGTGATCCATTTTCATGTTTCTGAGACATAAAAATATAATAACTAGAGGATTTTGACACCAGCAATAAGATGTTTATGCTTTGATCAAAGCTATGTATTAAATGGTAATATAAAACATCTAAAAGAATAACAAATTTCCAGAAATGTAAAATAAATAGATATACACATGTATTTATATGAGAAACTTATTCTACATGCAATTATTTTCAATAATTAATAGTACAAGGACTAAAATCAGAATGGGATGAAACTAAAAGCAAATGAAAACTGACAATTTCCATAGCAAAACCCTTGAAGCGTTTTTTAGTTCCGTGCTACTTTTTTTGAAGTATGAGTGAGATGACCATATTCGAAGATAAGCATACTATTTGTGAAATATATAGTTACAGTCTAACCCCCTAATTCATAAAAATTATAACAGGCTTATAAGACTGCTATTTGACATATTTGTATGGAAAATCTGTCAAATAAGAGCTTTATAAACCTGTTATAATTTTTATGAATTAGACGGTAATAATATTAGTTTTTAAATAAACGGGAACCACATTAAGCTTGTACCTATACTCAACATTGGGAGTCCGCAGAATCCTAATTTGCACGTAAACTGTTTCCGTACTTAAAGTTCGGGCAGGTGAGAGAGCTTTTAAGAGAAATATTCTTGTTCTTCTTGCACGAAACAACCTGCACTTTTTCTTCAGGATAGTTTGTGCAAAAATACTTGCAAATCATTTTAAAATCTAAATTCGTACAGAAAATCATTTTATCTTACCAAAATGAGCATTTCAATTTTCATTGCAGCATTAAAACATACTACATATGTATATGTTATTTTATTGGATAGAAATGTGATTTTTGGTGTTTCTGTACTTTTGTGCTTTTTTCGTGTATTATTATTGAGAGAAATTCATGATTGCTCTCACTAAGTGCTGGGCAAAATACCGGCTTGGAGGTATTTAAAATACAAATTACAAAATATATGAAAGTTGTGTATTTGAAATACAAATACTGTATATTCCATGTATTGAAAATACAAATTACAAAATATATGAAAGTTGTGTATTTGAAATACAAATACTGTATATTCCATGTATTGAAAATACAAAATACTTCATTCTAAAAGCAAGTATTTGAAATACAAAATTCAGTGTAACAAAAATATGCATTTAAAATACAAAATACTTTTAATCAAAAAAGTTTTTATTTCCTTTCATAAAATCAGCTTTTCAAACGTAGTATCAGAAAAACAATCACGTGATGGCGGATGAATATAACCAGCTAACGACAAATTAGTCAATTAAGAAAAGTTTGACCAAAGGCTATGTATATATAGTCTATCCAAGGCAACCTGATTTATATTTTTTTTCTCTTGTTTTAGATCAAAATGTCAAATGCGGATTTTTCCTTCTAATTTATTTTTTCATGAAACGAAAACAATTTTCCTGACGAAGGTATTTTAAAGGGGTACCGAAATATTGAAAATAAAACTGAAAACAGTGACCTCAAGCTCAAGAAATCATCATTATGAAATAAAACAGTAGTAAAATTTTGCGTTTGAATGAAATATGAATGAAAGAATTTTTAGCTCTTATTTTCCAACATAAATTAAAAACATATTTGGAAAAATGTATTCTGAGAGCACAAGTATTTGAAATACAAAATACTCAAGCGCTTAGTAATTAAAATACAAAATACTATATACATTCATGGGACGTATTTAAAATACAAATGCAAAATACGTATTTGTATTTTAAATACGTATTTCAAATACATGTATTTCAAATACTGCCCAGCCCTACTCTCACTTTACCGAACTTTGCCCAAAAAGTACGGCGACAAACTTATTATTAGTTTTTTTAATAAAATATTTGATTCATACAGTTTTTTATTTCAAGAAAATTATTTCTATTAATTGAAAAACTGTTAAATCATCACTAATTGATAATAGATAACAAGAAATAGTATATATATAAGTAAATAGTATATATAGTATAGTATATATATTAAATAAAGTTTTTTACGAATTCATTTAACAAGGGACAAACACTGCAAAACATTTATTTTTATAGAATTCTTAATTCCGCTCATGTCCAACCCCTAAACAATTACTTACTTTTTAATATTAAATAACGAAAGAAAACTAAACTGTTTTAAAAAGTGGACAGCAGGCTATTCTGAAGCCGCTATGTTTCTCATCAGCCCCCGTATGAACTAACTAAAGCACTTTTAATTTTTATTTCTTTAATTAATATTAAAAAGTAAGTAATTTTGTCTAGACGTTGATTTTGAGCCTGATTATGAATTACATAAATGTATTGTAGCATAATTTAATATAATTAAAATAAAGTAAATAATTATCAATAGAGCAATTTTTTTTTTAAAGTACGCTTTTTATTTGTTTATGAAAATTATTTTATGAAACTTAGTATGAGGATATTAAAAACAGACAATACTTATCATACATTATATAAAAACTATATATCTGAAAATGCTCAACCGTTTTCCAAAAGTTTTACGCGAGTTATTGATTTGTAGATAATTATTTGTATGCACATATGGTTATGAGCGAATAGGAAAAAAACTTTGAATATCAATTAATTTCTTAACAAGGAATACTAAGTTTTTTTTAAATGTTCTGAGAGCATCTTTGATTTTTAATATTCTTTTAAAATAAACATGGTTACGTTCTAAAATAGTACTTTGAAAAAGTTAACCAGCTAAAACTTGTTAGAAATATTTGAATTTTGATACTTTGTTCACAATATGAACTCTACAGCGTAGTAGTTTTATACTTAATTGTTTTACATTTGACAGTTCAAATATATTTTTGTCAGTTCGAAAGAAAATTTTGTTCAATAAACATGTATTCAATTTACTCTTTATAAAAAATATAAAAAAAATTAAGTCAAGTACGAGGCTGGCTCGCACTCTTAGAGTTCCGTACGTGTGTATGTGTACTGTATGTATGGAATGGCGTATGTGAATACATACATATGTATATTTTATAAATTTCATCTCTCTGTTTTTAAAGCTACTTTATGTTGTACGGGGACACCTAGTAATTTTCCACTTGTTGTTGTAATTTGTTGTTGTAAGGCATCTGGGAATACATACACTGTGCGAATTTCGACTCTCTATCTCTTACGGTTCGAGAGTTATAGCTATTACTCTACGTTGTAAAGGGACACCTGGTAGTTTTACAGTTGTTGTTGTTTTTAGCAAGGGTTGTTGTGGAGCATATGTGAATACGCATATTGTGCAAATTTCATCCCTCTGTCTCTTACGGTTCGAGAGTAACGGCTAGTTGTTACTTTACATTGTATAGGGACACCTGGTAGTTTTCGACTTGTTGTTGTTTTTAGCATTTGTTATTGTAGGCCATATGCCTATAAATATATTGTGCACATTTCATCTCTCTGTCTCTTACAGTTTGAATGTTACGGCTAATGTTTTTTTACGTTGTATAGGGACACCTGGTAGTTTTCGACATGTTGTTGTTTTTAGCATTTGTTATTGTAGGCAACATGCGAGTACATATATTGTTCACATTTCATCTCTCTGTCTCTTACAGTTTGGGAGTTACGGCTAATTTTTACTCTACGTTGTATAGGGACACCTGGTAGTTTTTGACATGTCGTTGTTTTTAGCATTTGTTGTTGTAGGGCATATGTAAGCACATATATTCTGCGAATTTCAGCTCTTTGTCTTTTACAGTTTAGCAGCTACGGCTAATTGTTACTTTAGGTTGTATTGGGACACCTGGTAGTTTTCAACTTGTTGTTGTCTTTAGCATTTGTTGTTGTAAAGCATCTATAAATACATACGCTATGCCAATTTCAGCTTTCTATCTTTTACGGTTCGAGAGTTATAGCTAAATTGCATTTTTTCGTTGTATGGGGACACCTGGTAGTTTTCGACTTGTTGTTGTTTTTAGTATTTCTTGTTGTAGCGGCAAGGTACAACAACATCCTGTGAAAATTTCAGTTCTCTAGCTCTTACCGTTTCGGAGAATGGACGCTGTGACGGACGGACGGACGGACGTGCTTGTCTCCGTAATAGGGTTCCGTTTCACTCTGATGAGTACGGAATCCTAAAAACAAAGACTATATACATATATTTAATAAAACTAAGTATTTTTAAAGGATTTTCTTTCGTTTATTTGTATGGGTTATGTTTGATTCTGTATCCTTTCTGTCTGTATGGCATATTATTGACTGTATCATTTAAATTACGAAGTAAAACATTGGAAGCTTTGCTAATAGCAAATGAATCTTCATTTAAATCTATGGAAACTCATTCAACTACTTCTAGAGGAAATAAATTCAGATGACGTTTTGATATTTTGGATTTAAGGCACATTGCATATGCTAAACTAAATTCGTCTATTGTAAAGGCCATATTCATAGTAATTATTGTAAGTTTATTAAGCTCTTATTTGATGTATTTCTACAAAATATTTGTCAAATAAACGTGTAATAACCCTTCAATAGTTTTTATGAATATGGGTATAAATGTGTAAATTAGAAGTGTTTTCAAAAATCAAATTCAAAAGCCGACACAAAAAACCGTGTTATTCGAAAATCACAAATATTCGGCACCAAATATCAGTCTTATAAATCCACATAACTATAACATTTTTTAAACACACACAAATTTTCAAAAAACATAAAAATGGGGAAACAAATTAGATCGCAACAGCAACAATTAGAACTTTGTAAAAACCCAGTGTCGGAAAACAAACAAAACATTTCACACCCATTTGTTTTGAATTTTGCCACAAACAAACCAAAAACAAAACCACAATAGTGAGAACAATGCAACCATACAAAACAAGGAGAACAATGCAACCATACAAAACCTATTTTGTATTGTTTTTGGAAATGAGAGCAAACAGTATTTGAAGTGAAGCTAGAAGAATAATAAAGAAAACAAAATGATTTTTGCTCAGAATGGTTGCAGTTACAAAAATTCATACGTAGCAGATATACATACACATATGTATGTGTATACATCTATATGTACAAATCAGCGAAGAAATAATCAATCACTCGACATTGTACGTTTTTACATTTGTTTGCTGCGCAGTTCTACGGTTATAACGCCATGTCAGAGCAAAGAGATGATAATATAGGGTCCGCCATCTAACGTTTTTTTCTTCAACTAGTGCTTATTTCGTGAATGGTAATACTTAGCTCATGTCTGATCTGACAGATAATTAGCTGCATCCTTCCGCTCAACGAATATGGTTGTGTATACGCTTCGCTAAGTGGGCCTGCGATCGACTGACAGCAGATGCCGATTTTGCCAAAAAAAAAAATCATCTTTTCAGATGAAGCTAATTTTGATCTTGGCGGGTATGTAAACAAGCAATTGTCGTATTTGGGGCACAGAAAACCCGCACGCATACATTGAAAAGCCGACGCACCCAAAACGAGTCACTGTTTGGTGCGGATTTTCGTCCAGAGCCATATTTGGGCCATCTTTCTTCGAAAATGAGCAAGGAGTGGCAGTTGTCAATGGCAATCGTTATCGGGCCATGTTGAACGAATTTTTGTTCACAAAAATTGAAGAGGAGGATATTGGCAACATTTCGTTTCAACAGGACGGCGCTACATGCCAAACAGCCAAAGCTACACTCGGCTACAGTTTTCGAAAAAAAAAGTTATTTGGCGGACACTGTAATAGTTTGCACTCGTTTTTCTTTATAATTCTAATGTATTTATATTACAACAAGTTCTTAATTAGTTCAGCTCTGTTTTATTCAGTATTCAATTGCAAACTAAACTTAAAAGCAGACATACATACATTTTTGTGTGGCATATACATAGAAAACGGTTTCAATTATTATTAATAAAAATCCAGAATATCAAGTTTAGAAAACACGGATAGTAATAAAATTATATCACACTCAATGTGAGTATAAGAGTTTAGTGATAAAAGGTTATTACGTTGTGAGTAGCAGGTTAAGGTGACCATAAGAAAAGAAAGCATACTTTACAATAAGTTTTTATTTTATATTTGGTAGCTTATAAATCAAAATACTAATTTTGTACGAATATTTGCTATTAGCTGTGATCCCGTACTCAACGTTCTTAATTTGCATGGAAACTGTTTCCGTACTCAAAATTTATGCAAATGAGAGGGAAATGTTCTTGTTGCATGAAACAGCCAGCGCTATTTATTCGGTCTAGTTTGGATAAGTAGTTAATAACAAAAAAGTTCATCTGAATCAACCAGAGCAACAACAGTTTTGATGGTTTTCAATTAGTACTTTATATAAAAATTCCTGCAAATATATCTAAGCTTCACTTTTCATTTGGAGATTAAAGATCGCTTCGTTCCTTTCACAAATTTATTTTACAAATTTAATTTCCAATTTTAGAATCATCAAATTTTCAAATCCGAATTTCGAACAAGTACTTTTAAAAAGTTGAATATTATATAAACACAAATACGTACACAAGTCTTAAGCTTAATACAAAGCATGGGAAGCTAAAACACATAGCGAGTGCAAGGCAAAGAAGACAAACATGAAAGTCGATAGCGCTACTCCACTACTACACCCTACATAAACGACTTTAAAATCAAAGGCCATATTCATAATAATTATTGTAAGTTTATTAAGCTCTTATTTGACGTATTTCTACGGAATATTTGTCAAATAAACGTGTATTTGTGTCCAGAAAAAAATTTAAAAATTTATATTTCAATTTTTATTACAGAATCAAAACATACTTTATGTTATTTTTTGGGATAGAAATGTGGTTTTTAGTGTTCCCACACCCTTGTGCATTTTAGTATATTAAGTGTCCAGGATACACTCAATAAACTTGCCACTCACGTTTGATTGTGTGAGTGTCGTTTATTTTAATAATTTGCTGCAGACATACAGAAAAAGATGGCAAAAATCATAATTTTTGTAACTTAGTAGCGTTTGTTGCTCTTATAACGTCGGGTGGTCAGTTATTTTGCCTTGTGCTGTTTTGTCTCGTACAAAGATAGTTTTCAATAAATTATTTTAGGTATTTTTCAGCCGTCTATATGCCGCCAACATTTCCTTGATGCTAATTAACTAATCAATCGACTCGAAAAACCTTAAAAGAATGTTTGAAACCCAACTACTTATTCCAAAATTTTCATCAACAAAATGAGAAATCAACGAAATGTCGGCGGCATATAGACGGCTGAAAAAGACAGAAATCATTAAGGTCTATTTTTACACCTAAAATAATACATTTCAATGCTCTTGTAGCGAATAAATAATTAAGTTCATTTTTGAGTTTTCAGTAAATCATAAAAATAATTATTTTTTCATTCGCTCATTTTTCTATCACTTCGACATTTGAATACTTATCAATCACTTTTATTTAACTCAATTAAAAATATTAAAAATTTATTATCTTTTGTTTTTGTATTGCCTCTTTTTTTATGTATTTTGTAATAAAACTTCGTCTTCTTTCTTTGATCTATATATTTCGAACCTCTCGGTTCATCTTCAGTATCTCGTTATTTTTGTTTATGCTATATAAAAATATTTTGATTAAAAAATACAAAAGAAGAATTATTAATTAAAAATTTATTTATTTCCCACTCTCGATTAATTTTTAATCTTTCCATGTTTATGTTCACATTTAAAAATTAAGTTCGCCCGAAGTAATCTGAAGAAAGTCATATACAATGCAGTAGGAAATCACCTCTTTTATCGAATATTCCATGAATTGTCCATGAAGCAAGGAATCCACATTTTTGTCATTAGAACCTCAGTAGTCGATATTAAACATTTAAAATTTTTATAGTAAATATTATTTGCAGGAATTGTCAGTAGTACAACTGACTCAAACATAAATCACTGCAATCTTGCATTTCTTGCAAGGTATAAACAAACTTTATATGTATGTATGCATACAGAAACAAACATTACGCATTTTGCTTTTGTTTTTTCATCTACATACTTATGTATGTATCCACCACAAAATTTCAAACCAAATGAGGTTTTTTCTGCCGCCCAATAGTGCACACGTGTGGAGAAAATTGCTTCAATAAAATTATCTAACACTTTTGATTTTGCTTCAAACAGAGCCGATTGCATGTACGTATAGCCGAACAAACACGACCGCACGCCCACAATCAAATGAGTGACGAGTTATTGAACGTGTCCTGGGCACTTTATTGAGAAAAAATCTTGATTGCTCTCATCAAAGTACGGGATGAAAATTATTGCTAGAAACATGTTTCAATGGTACCGTTAGTTTTCATACACTGTTAAAACCACTATAGTTTGCTTATCATATTCGCAAACTTTGGTTACTATTTAGTAAATCCAAAATATTATATATAATATGCATAAATATAATATGTTTAAAATAATCTTATTTCTAAGATTGTATATTTTATTCATTTGGGAAACAAGCCGTTGTTGTTTTCGGACTTGTTCCCTTGACTGCTTTCAAGAAAAATAAAACTTTCTACTCGTCCGGTAAATTAATACTGAACAGAGATACTCGTTTGTTGGAAGCAGGAATAAAAGTGATTTTATTCAAACAATTCAGTTTCTTTATATACTATTTTGGTTGTTAGGAAAATCAAACAAATTAATTAAACAAGTACAACAACAAATAAACAAAACAAATGAAATTTGATAACCTAGCGAACATATTCAAATATTAATAAAATATACATATGTATGTATGTATATGAACTGCTTCATGTTGAAATATCCATTCACATTGGTAAAATTAATAAAACTATTTTTTAAAGCTTAAGTTCTTTTATTTATCTTTATTAATTTTTTCCGATATTTCGCTAGCAATTTGTTAGCATCGTCAGGGATCTTTGATTGTTTTTATTTTTTATTTTTTTTTTATAAAAATAAAAACAATCAAAGATCCCTGACGATGCTAACAAATTGCTAGCGAAATATCGGAAAAAATTAATAAAGATAAATAAAAGACCTTAAGCTTTAAAAAATAGTTTTATTAATTTTAACAATAAAGGTCAAAAATTATAGATAAAATAATACATTCACATTGGTTGTAGATTCTTTTTTCAAATGTATATGATGATATTTGAATTTTCATGGATGATGCCAACAAAATGATGAAAATGCAACAGAAAAATGTGTTTGTGGTGATCAAAAGTATGTTTGCGGCGTTTTAAATAAAAATATCTTGTTTGCCACAACTCAACACATCGTAATAAAGAACATAATATTTTTGTCGCAATCATATTTTAAAATGTTTTTTTCTTTCCCTGTACTTACATACATACATATATCTAATTAAAACAAAATTATATCATGATGAAAGTAATAACACGTTTATGTATTAAATACTGATTTTTTTCCGCAGCACTACAGCCGTCACTTAAATCTATGTGGCATGCCAGAAATAAGGTCTTGTCTAGCGATTGGAGGTGTACCAGTGTCAGAAGCACTAGATGTCATTGCTAAAGGTGTTCATATAATGGTTGCCACTCCAGGTCGTTTGATGGATATGTTGGAAAAGAAAATAGTTACTCTTGACATCTGCCGTTATCTTTGCATGGATGAAGCTGATCGCATGATTGATATGGGTTTTGAAGAAGATGTTCGTACGATATTTTCGTTCTTCAAAGGTCAAAGGCAAACGTTACTTTTCTCTGCTACCATGCCTAAAAAAATTCAAAATTTTGCACGATCTGCCCTTGTGAAACCCGTCACCATTAATGTCGGAAGAGCGGGAGCGGCGTCCATGAACGTGACACAAGAAGTGGAATATGTCAAACAAGAAGCAAAAGTTGTTTACTTATTGGAATGTTTGCAAAAAACCGCTCCACCAGTCTTAATATTTGCTGAAAAGAAGCAGGATGTTGATTGCATACATGAGTATCTTTTACTGAAGGGAGTGGAAGCGGTTGCCATACATGGCGGTAAGGATCAAGAAGAACGGTCACGAGCCGTTGAAGCATATAGAGAAAGTAAAAAAGATGTTTTAGTAGCTACTGATGTAGCCTCCAAAGGATTAGATTTTCCTAATGTGCAGCATGTTATTAATTATGACATGCCTGAAGATATCGAAAACTATGTGCATCGAATCGGTCGTACTGGTCGTTCCAATACTAAGGGCTTAGCAACAACATTTGTAAACAAAACCACGGATCAGTCGGTGCTGTTGGACTTAAAACATTTGTTGATTGAAGCAAAACAAAAGGTTCCAGATTTCTTGTTGGAATTGTGCCCAGAATCAGAACAATATTTAGATTTAGGCGATTCGCATGGATGCAGTTATTGTGGTGGTCTGGGTCATCGTATAACCGAATGTCCAAAACTAGAAGCTATTCAAAGCAAACAGGCCTCAAATATTGGACGCAGGGACTATCTGTCAAATACCGCTGCCGATTATTAGGGTCTTATTTATAATAAATATTTTAGGCTTATTAAACTCTTATTTGAAAAAATTTCCACATAAATATGTCAAATAAGAGCCTTATAAGCCTGAAATATTTTTTGTGAATTTATGGTATTAATGTTTTACTTCAGCTTACATTTGTATACACATGCATGTAGTACTTTAAGAAACAAAAATCATAAATAGTTACTTAGAAAATACAATAGATTACTGCTTAAATAAAGATATTGCTTAAAACATGCTTAACAGCAAAAAAATAACTTTTCATGGAAATCAGTGACTTTTTGTATACATATGTATCTCTTAATTTCAAAACATTGAAAACCGTGATTACAGATTTAAATTAAAACATGCTGAAAAGTCTGAAAGGTTATCGGTACGTCTCTATATGCGAAATAGTTTAAATCATTTTTAGAAGCTAACGGCTATCAGTATATATTAGGGTGGGTCGATTTGAAAGGATAAAAATTTGTCGATGGGGGCAAACACTGTAATACACATTGTAATACACATACATACATACAATAAAATATGGTGACCTTATAAATATGAAAGAATTTATTTTATAATAAATAATAAATTAAGTCAAGTACGAGGCTGACTCGCACTCTTAGGGTTCCGTACGTATGTACATATGTGTAATGTATGTATGGAATGGCGTATGTGAATACACATGTATATTTTATAAATTTCATCTCTCTGTTTTTAAAGCTACTTTATGTTGTATGAGGACACCTAGTAATTTTCCACTTGTTGTTGTTGTAATTTTTTGATGTAAGGCATCTGGGAATATATACACTGTGCGAATTTCGACTCTCTATCTCTTACGGTTCGAGAGTTATAGCTATTACTCTACGCTGTAAAGGGACACCTGGTAGTTTTGCAGTTGTTGTTGTTTTTAGCAAGTGTTGTTGTGGAGCATATGTGAGTACACATATTGTCCAAATTTCATCCCTCTGTCTCTCACGGGTCGAGAGTAACGGCTAGTTGTTACTTTACGTTGTATAGGGACACCTGGTAATTTTCGACTTGTTGTTGTTTTTAGCATTTGTTATTGTAGGCCACATGCGAGTACATATATTGTTCACATTTCATCTCTCTGTCTCTTACAGTTTGGGAGTTACGGCTAATTTTTACTCTACGTTGTATAGGGACACCTGGTAGTTTTCGACATGTTGTTGTTTTTAGCATTTGTTGTTGTAGGGCATATGTAAATACATATATTGTGCGAATTTCAGCTCTTTGTCTTTTACAGTTTAGCAGCTACGGCTAATTGTTACTTTAGGTTGTATGGGGACACCTGGTAGTTTTCAACTTGTTGTTGTCTTTAGCATTTGTTGTTGTAAAGCATCTATAAATACATACACTATGTAAATCGCTTTCTATCTTTTACGGTTCGAGAGTTATAGCTAATTGCAACTTTTCGTTGTATGGGGACACCTGGTAGTTTTCGACTTGTTGTTGTTTTTAGTATTTGTTGTTGTAGCGACATCCTGTGAAAATTTCAGCACTCTAGCTCTTACCGTTTCGGAGAATGGACGCTGTGACGGACGGACGGACGTACTTGTCTCCGTAATAGGGTTCCGTTTCACTCTGATGAGTACGGAACCCTAAAAAGTAGGAGTGCTATATTGGACCTAGCCGAGTTTTAAGAACCTTTGACAATAGCCACGTTCATATATGTATGTATATATACATTTCTTAGGTTGTAGTTTCAACGTCATTGAAATTGGTTTATTATTATTATTTATTTATTATTATTATTTATTTATATTTATGTAATACAAACCTATAGAGCCAAAACAATACATTACCAAGAAAATTAGTCTGAGTTTATACTAGGTCTGTTTCTTTACTTCGCAGATTTTGGGATCCCTGGGGATGCCAATGTGCACGAAAAGAGTTCCTGTACTCTATATTTGTGTAGATGAGAGCGGTTTTGAGAGAATAAACTTCTTCTTCTTCTTCTTCTTACTGCATGAAACAGCTCAGAAATTGTTCTTCGCGTCAGTTGTACTACTGACATTTCCTGAAAATACTATTTACCATAAAAATTTTAAGTGTGGGTCTTATTGAATATTGACGATTGACGTTGTAATAATAAAAATTTAGATTCATTGTTTCATGAGAAATTTATTACACTATTCTTGCTGCTTTGTAGGTGCCTTTCTTCAGTTTACTACAGGGAAAATTAATTTTAAAAAGTATACATAAACATGACAAAATGCATTCCAGGATGCAAAATCAATCGAGAACTCTCTTTGCTCTGGCATTGATTAAAGCAAAATCAAAAATTTGTAAGTTTTTATGTGTACTTGAATTTGTTATGCAATCGTCGAACTATCTTTGTGCGAGATAAAATAGCAGAAGGCAAAAATAACTCAACAACCGACGACATAATATAAACGAACGCTAGAAGAAAGTCACAAAAATTATGATGTTTGCGTCTTTTATTGAATGTCTGCAGCAAATTATTAAGATAAACGTCACGTACACAATCAAACGTGAGTGATGAGAGTGTTTAGCGTTTCCTGGGCACTTAAGGAAATAAGAACACTGTTTTTATCCAAGCTAACACTTTGCCTAATTGACTCGTGCTATGCCTGTTTCAGAATGCATTTTGGGAGCTGTAAACTTGTTCAGAAGTAATTTTGATGATTTTATCTAATAACACTATGCAACAAGCAAAAACAACTTTGGATTAATACTTTTGGATCTATTAAGAAAAAAGTTTAAGAAATATTTTTGTTTAAATTATAAAATGTTTGATTTTGGAAAGTTTACAAAAAAAAAAAATATATACATACATGTATACATACATATATACATACATATATAAAAATTTGCAAGTATTTTCCAGTTTTTTATTTATTCACAAGAAATAAAATAAGCCATCAATTACTAAATTCTGTGGGTAAATCTTTATTTTATTCCCGAAAATGCAAAATTACCCACTTTGGCCATAGAACACTTTTTTGCCGTCCTTGCCAAATATTATAACAATAGCTCATCTCAGTGCCATGCAATAGGTATGTAAAGGGTGTTTTTTTTTGATGTATAGAACTTTAAGTTGTAATACAACAACAATGGATTATTCGATTGACATGCATTTTATTTATCCTAAGGATAATCTTGTTGCATTACATTTTAAATATGATTTTTGCCATATGACCGCCACGGCTGGCGCGGATGTAGTTCAATCTGAACGTCCAATTTTCGATGACTTTTTGCAACATTTGTGGCCGTATATCGGCAATAACACGGCGAGTGTTGTCTTCCAAATGGTCAAGCGTTTGTGGCTTATCCGCATAGACCAAAGACTTTACATAGCCCCACAGAAAGTAGTCTAGCGGTGTTAAATCACAAGATCTTGGAGGTCAATTCACAGGTCCAAAACGTGAAATTAAGCGGTCAGCAAACGGACAGACTCTTGACATTTTTACAGAATATGGGCAATATTAAACTAAGCTAAAATTTAAAAAGCATCCCAATAAAAAACACCGTATTTTATTTATACACTAAAATAATTATTATTCACAATTTTAATAAATGTATTTCTTTAGTTGTTGTTCGTTAATTAGTTTTTTCAAAATTAATTACATCAAAATTGTCCCACAAAATTTCATAATTATGCAATGACATATCATTATATCAATGAACGTTTTCATTAAACTAATGAAATATTTCACTAAAGCACTAATGTTTTCAATTCTCATTTTGTTTTTAAAACAAGTGGGACGTAAAGTCTTAATTCAACTTTACAGTCGAACTGCAAATTATAATTAACTAAAGCTAAACATCTTAACTTTTTGCAAAGTCCTCTGGCATTTTTGTTTCAGCAGGAAAAAAACAGCTGTTTTCATTAGCTCAATTAACAAATTATACATTTAATGAGACAGTCTCGTAGTAATAATGAATCGTTTCATTTAATCAATGATTTTACGACGAGCGCCGTAAAATCATCAAACGCAATTCATTAATTGAATATGGTTCGATGTTGGTTGAAAATTAACGAATTATTTCATTAGATTAATGTCAGAGTTCAAAGAGTTTGTGAACAAAATTCTTTCAGACATATTGAGCCTTGTTGAACAAATGCCTGTAATTGTCATAACAAATTTAGTTTACTAATTGTTTCAACATCAAGCAAAATCAATCGAGAGCAAAAAAGTAAAAGCTTAAAGATGTTCCCATGCTAATTTCCTTCTGCTAATATTAGAAAGAAGAGCAGTTTATGTTCAACTGATTTCTATGAAAATTTAAATTTATGTGAACTGGTAGTACGCAACCGAATTACGGCATTCGTTATAATGAACTGTAGATTAAATATAGTAGAAAACAAAAACCAAGTAAGCAAAAGCACACGTGACGGAATTGATTCGATCACGAATGCCGTAATTCGGCCCCAAAATTAACTACCGTTAATTGGTCTATCTAGCGTCCAGTATTTCTTATCACCCAATAATCAACTTTTGACCCATTCTCCTCGACAGTACGAGATTTGCTCAGTTATTACACTCAATACCTTCCCTAAAGCGAAGGAATAAAAGTTTTGAATTAATACACTATTACTGAATAAGAGTGTCTTATGCACATACATATGTACATACATAGACATATATGCATGTATATAATAACATTTTTATTGCAAATAATAAAGCAATGATTCCACGAAATTTTTTATCACCCAACAAAATTCAAAAGAATTATACATAATAATCTGCAATTTCCTTATTAAAGGAATTTATTGAATTTCTGAGGAAATTTTTGATCGACAAAAATTAAAACTTGCAATCGATGAAGCACTTATCAATTTCAAATTTAAAAAAAAAACAAGTGATCCCTGCCTTCCATAACCCGGCCTTAAAATAAATCGAACTGAGACACTGAAAGGAGAGGATTTCATTCACTAAAGCAATCTCTGTTAATATTATAAACTTCATAAGATTCAAAATTTAAATTTAAAATTTTGTTATTGTTATTTGCATGTAAATGAGTAAAACATCAAGTGCTTTATTGATAATAAAAAGAGATAGAAAGAAAGAGAAACTAAACATTTTTTTGTAAAAACAGTTTTTAAAATGACGACAGCCGGAGCACAGCGTGATAAGAAATAATAATAAAATTAGTGACAGATTGAGTAAAATCTTTAGTATTTTTTATACTGTCGTTGAAACGTTACCTAAAAAGTGTAATTGAAATAATAAAGCGGGATCTTAGTCTCGTTCGTAGTGTTGAAGGTAGTTTTAATATTTATTGCTATTATTCAAATTCAAGTAAAATATGTGTGTTTTTCTCCTATTATACTCACATCCATATACATATGGACTTGTGTGTGTGTGTGTGCGCCTGTGTGTGTATGTTGTGAATCGGCATTCTCGAAGCTATATTTTTTGATTGATTTGATTAATGTTTGAACATTATTATTGAGTGCTTTTGTAGATGTATAGCGGAGTGTATTGTTTTGAGTTGAAATCGTATCATGTAGTTTGTGTGTTATAAGAAGACTAGCTTACACACGTACGGATGTATGTATGTATGTTGAAATAAATTCAATCATTGAGTTGAAGGAAATACATACATATATACTTCCTAAGGCTAGTACATTTCTTGTCTGTAAATGCAGTCAAATTTTCTTGCAAAAGCAGTTTCCTTTGCAATAACACAATTAATGACAGGGATGATAAATAGTAATTAATAAATTTTAATAATATTTTTACTAAATTCGGCATTTAAAGGATATTGTTTTAAACGTGAAGAAATGTAAATACTTGCATCGTTAATGGGGACCGGAGAAACGCGACGCAAATCGAATCACTTTTTTCTATATACATGCACTGAAATTTAATTTGTTGGGGAAAATATTTAAAAAAAAGCAGCCTTTTCTCCCGATTTAAAACGTTTTATTACGTCCAATTTTCATTCCAGACTTATTACTTTTCTTTTACTTTAATTCATGTTTTACATGCCTTAATGTTCTGGTGAATCACACACTAAATTGTTACCATAACCAGACAGCTACTCTTAGCACCACTTATATAAAAAAGAAAAGGGGACTCCCCTTTTTTCACACAATCTGAAAATTTCTTAACGTACAGGTGACGATAGTTGTTGCCAGAAGTTGTAAAAACTAATGAATTCAAGATGCTAAATACATACTACACTACAAATGCTAAAAATGGTAATCCACAATGATGCAGTAAAAAATATAACCGTGTTTAGCGACGCAAATCGAAATCAAAACGATGCAAATCGAATCGACGCAAATCGGGGTCAAAACGACGCAAATCGAATTTTGCTAGTTTTAAAAAGCGACGCAAATCGGAACGACGCAAGTCGAGGCTTTAGTGTAAATGAATGCATATACCAGAGATGTGAGCGTGACATCTCACGCATTTTTACACACGACAATTTGTTTGGACCTCACGCCACGCACGCTCACTAGTAACATTTTTTCAATCACGCACTTTCAGGCACAAAAAAACGAAAAAAGTTCTCTTGATTAAACACGTTTGAATTAAAAGAAAATATAAAATGTGGCCGGAAGTGATAACAGTCTAAGTCTTAAAATATAATTTCGAAAAAGCTGTGTTTCAATGTAGAACAAATTTGTTGAAAAAATGAACATAGACAATTTAGAAGGGTTTTTTGATAAATTAAAGATTAAAATATTGAATAATTCATAAAAACATGCTTTCTAGGCAATTTTGGCGCTTATTGCGAATTGTTTAGGACTGTATATGACTTTTATTAAGGATTATTTCTGTTCTGTTCTGTTTTGTTTATATCTTTTTCACAAACTTCGTTAGGGACATGGAGATTTCATATCAACATAAAGTTCTGTTAGTATAACATTGTCGAGATATGTTTTTGTCGCCTGTGTTGCAATTTAATCTTCAATACGACTGTTTTTCAAACTATTTTCTTTGAAATTTAATACTTATCCAGAAAGTCGTTCAACGTTTGATGATGCATAACTGGAGAGTTACAGTAAGAAATCTCCTTATATACCTCACATATACACATCATAGTTTGCTCTTCTAACATTTCATTTATTCTTTGCAGTCCATGTTATTTGAATCTGATATCATAAAAGTTTTCGTGGGTTTAACTAATGATTTACTTTTTGATTTTGCACTACCTATAACTATATACCTAATTGGGCTGAAATTGCTCATCGGATTATTTCCCCCCAACGATTTTTAAAATTTTTTTCCTTCCATACAAATCGACCTAGTCTAATGTACTTTACACGTGTAGTAGAAATTGAGCTAAAATAGTCAAAATGAAAAATTATTCTGTGAATTAATTGCAATTTAGTATAATAAGAATAAATTCTTAAAAAGTTTTTTAGAACGATGTATCTTCATTAGTTGTAATGAATTAAACATTGACATCTTTTATTTGACATTTATCATGATGAAATTTTAGTTCCATCTTTAAAATTTATCGCAAATTTTCCTGGCTTTTTTGCCCGCTGTATTCTTTGCAGCTTTGTATTCAATAGGTCAAAGCTTATTTTAGATGTGTTCCCTTTTGATGTTTATACGTAATATTTTCTTATAACATAAGACTCAAATACCAAAACGCACTAAGCAGCAGGATTAAATCACTAAGTTCTGAGTGAAGAGTTGTTACAGTTGCAATATTTTAAAGAGCGCTGAAATTAGTGTGAATACACTACAATTTAGTCAACAGCATTTTTTTCGCCGTGCCTCCGGTGACATACTTTTTATCATAACTACCCACACCTTCGGCGGTTTATTTTAAGTCGCATTAGCCGCACTCTTCGACTGCAGCTCTGGAATAAATGTATTGGCCGGCGGCGGCTGTTAGTCGACTATTAGTCGATCGGCTTCGTTGCCTGGTGTAGATGTGTACGTGTACGTGTACATGAAGGAGAAGGCAGTGATACTTTATCACTCTACGAAATTCTAAATAGCTATGTTTTGTTCAAGGTCAGAAGACGAACAAATAACTGGTACATTTTTTGATATTTCGGAATCAGTATCGTTACTTATATTGCTTTGGCAACAATATTACTGGTACAAATAAAAACTAAAATTGAGCTAAATCTTAAACAAACTAAAAATAAATTTATGGTAACAATGAAGTTTGAATACTAAAATTTATATTATTAGCATTTGTTTGGATTGGCGTAATATTTGTTATATATTGTAATTATTCAAGAAATATATACATTTGTCATTCAAATGTGACTGAAGTTTTTCAAATAACTAGGAATTGTTTTGAACTTTTCACGGAACACAATGTTTATTAAATAAATATGTACATATGTTCGTGAACAACCTCGATTTTTGTTTATAAGCCTAGAAATATTTTATTTATAATTTTAAATACTAAAAAACATTGTCTTATCAATTAATGCTAAATTTCAATCATCAGTTAAATTCTGGTTTTGAGGGCATGGGTTAGATTTTCTATTTACGAACCTCTAAAACTGTGTTATAACGTTGCGAAAAAAATTATTCGTTAAGAAAAAAAAGTTACCATACGCAGTTTTCGTACAGTTTTAAGTGAACAGTATTAAAGCTGTTATTGTTAGATAAATTTTATGTTATTTATTTTTAAATGCGGCTTATTTTTCTTAGGAAATTATTATCTACGACCAGGGACCGTAACTGTTATAACTTTTATTGTAAAAGTCAGAAAGTAAAAGTTATTTTGTGACTTTTATTTTTTCGAGCAGAAATAAAAGTTTTTTTTTATCTTTATTTTTTCGAAAAAAAAAATAACAGTTTTTTACTTTTATTTTTTCAAGCAAAATTAAAAGTTATTTTTTGACTTTAATTTTTTTGAGCAGAAATAAAAGTTATTTTGTGATGAATTCATTATACAGTCAAAGCCCGGTATAGCGAATACTCAGTTTAACGAATATCCGATATAACGAATGGCGAAATTTTTACATTAACTGCCTTATATAGCGAATGGCAAAAAAAAAAAAGAATCTCGATTTAACGAATGACAAAGCAAAATACATTTAAAACTCATTACAGAATCGTAAGATTGTGGGTGTTTTTGGCTTCTTTGCTTTGTATTGAAAGAACGCGTGTGATGCGATGCGTTGCTTTTTTCCTTAAAATTTCAGTAGTTTTGGTAGGTTCATTGTGAAAACGAGATGTCGATTTCTTAAGAAATTAATAATATGAATGAAATGTAATAATAAACCTACACATGTTAATAGCATCCAAATATAAGTAAATATGTAGATGCACCTACATATGTACATTTATGATTTTTAATGAATTTTCATATTAGAAATTAAACAAATCTTAAATACACATCAAAATATCAATTAAAGTTTTAAGTTATTAATACAATTAAATTTTGATGTTTTTAAAACTGCGGACCACCGTTTTTTATAAAATTTTAAGATAAAAAATTATTGTTCGATATGACGAATATCTCGGTATAACGAAAGGTCTGAACATTATATCATTCGTTAAACCGGGATTTTACTGTATTTATTAAAAAACTTTTTCAAACAAAGATAATTTTTCAGTGAAAATAATTTGCATATGCTCAAATATGAATGGAGTTGATTTGCAATCATAATTGCCTCCAAAATTTCTTTGTCAAAGGGATTGAAAACACAAAAATAATTTTTATTTCTCCTCAAAAAAATAAAAGTCAAAAACGAACTTTTATTTCTACTCGAAAAAATAAAAGTCAAAATAATTTTTATTTCTGCTCGAAAAAATAAAATTAAAAAAATAAATTTTATTCATCCTCGAAATAATAAAAGTAAAAAAATAACTGTTATTTTTGCTAGAAAAAAATAAAAGTTAAAAAACAAACTTTTTTTTGCTCAAAAAAATAAAAGTTATAAAATAACTGTTGTTTTTGCTCAAAAAAATTAAAATAAAAAAAAAATAACTGTTATAATTGCCTGAAAAAATAAAAATCAGATTTTTAAAAAGCATCGCATTTTCTGACAATTTGACCCAATACTTTCAAAATGGTATACTTGGTTTCATTCTCCGACATTTCCTTGAGCTTGCTTTTTTAATCAAAAATTCAAAAATGACAGATGTTTAAAAACACAAATAACACGGTAATACAAAATGAAAAAAGTTACTTAGTTTTGAAATGATTAATGTTGACTATACATGAGCTACTTGCCAGTCGTAGAATTTTGATTACATAATTAAAATATTGGGCTTCCTGATTTATTTGATAATGAGTTCTTAACTATTATATTTACAACTTTTTCTTAAATTTTCATAGATGTTAAAATTGTAAACAGTGTTGTAAAGTGGAAACATGCAACACAAAGTCCTTGTTCACAAAGATCAACTTTTCTTTCAACTAATTCCTCTTCTTATGCTTGCAAGTTCTTTCATTGCAATTCTTCACATATAAAAACTCACATACACGGTGAAACTAACAATTTTAAATAAAAAAAACACTAAAATAAAATTGATATAATCAGCAGGGCAAATTTAAAATGGTACAAAAATAGTTTGAAAATGCTGGCAAAATGGCATAAAAAATTATAACAAATGGTACAAATTGGAATATGGGAAAAAATAAAACATGTTTTATTAAACATTTGCTACAACTAAGCTAAGGAGAATGGGCTTTCATGGCTCATTTCTCAACGGGTGAAGGTCTTATCTTTCTGATAGAAAATATACTGTTGTTCTGGAAGATTTTGTGTCCCTGCCATACACTGCAACATCCGGGGTACCTCAGGGTAGTATATTAGGGCTGCTACTTTTCTTGATCTTTATTAATGACATTGGAAATTATTGTTCTGGTTCACAGTTTTTGTTGTATGCTGATGACCTCAAAATTTTTAAAGAAATAATATCAGACAATGATGCATTTGTTCTTCAGTCTTGCATCGATGAAATATCCCACTGGTGCAATATGAATAATATGTCTTTAAATGTAAATAAATGTTGTCAAATGTCCTTTCACAAACCTAATATTCGTTCTGTGAATGCTTTCCAGTACAAGTTATCTGATTGCAATTTAGTAGTGGTCAATCAAATGTTAGATCTGGGTATCATTTTGGAGTGTGAACTTAACTATAATGTTCATCTTGACTACATGATACCTAAAGCCTATTCCGTCTGCTCTTTTATAAGAAGAAACTGTCAAGACTTTGCTGATCCCATTACTTTACGAATTTTGTATACAGCTTTTGTACGCTCTAAATTAGAGTATTGCTCGTTTATTTGGAACCCTATTTACGATGTACATACAAATAGAATTGAAAGAGTTCAAGAGAAATTTGTTAAATATGCGCTTCGTAATTTTCAAACTTTGTCAATGCCAATTTCATATAATGCTCGTTGTTTGCTTTTGGGTTTGAAGCCACTTTCTGTAAGACGTACTATGCAATCCACTATTGTAATTTATAACTTGATAAACGGTCATATCGATTGTGAATACTTATTAAAGTTAATAAACATTTTTTGTGCCATGTAAGTTTTTCGGATCCAGTAATTTATTTTATGTTTCTAGACATGGTACTAATTACGCAATGCGTGAGCCGTTGCTACGGGCCTTGCATACTTTAAATAGCATCAATAATAATATCGTTAGCATTGATTTTTCGTTGCCGATTACTGATTTTAAATTGTTATTAGAATATAAGGATTTATTTAATATATTTTGTAATTAAATTATTATTAGCCTGTAAGGATATTGTATTCCATAGGCTTAGATGGATAAATAAATAAATAAATAAACAACTACAATAAGTACCGGCTCACATTTTACAATTTTCGCTGAAGCAATTTTACCGGTTTTTCTTTTTTCACATTCCGAATGAGAGATACAAACGAATTGCATGATTATAAGTATATAAAGGGTCCGCCAAATAATTTTTCTTAAAACGGCGCAAGTCATCGAGTGTAGCTTCGGCTGTGTGACATGTAGCGCCGTCCTGTTGAAACCTAATGGTGCCAATATCCTCCTCTTCAATTTTTGTGAACAAAAATTATTTGAACACGGCCCGATAACGATCTTCATCGAGTGATCGAAGAAAAATGGCTTCTGGACCAAAATCCACACCAAACAGTGACTCGTTTTGGGTGCGTCGGATTTTCAATGTATGCGTGCGGGTTTTCTGTGCCCTAAATGCGAAAATTTTGCTTGTTTAACATACCCACCAAGATCAAAATGCGCTTCATCTGAAAAGATTACTTTTTTTTGGCAAAATCGGCATCTGCCGTAAGTCGATCGCAGTCTCACTTAGCGAAGCGTATACACAACCATATTCGTTCAGCGGAAGGATAAAACTAATTATCTGTTCAATGAGACATGAGCTACGAAATAAGCACTAGTTGAAGAAAAACTTTAGATGGCCGACCCTGTATATTTGTAGCTAATAAAGTAAGCATTGCAGTGAAAAAAGTTGGATTTATACCAGATAGCCGCACAAAAGCAGCTGAGTGCTGCTTCTGGTTGTTGATAGGTCAATATTTGGTTTACAAACTTATAAGCATACGATACAAATGCGAACAAATGGGTGACAGAGCATAGAGTGCTTCTCTATGTCCATGTTGGTGTTGTACTTGTTGTAGTAGTACGGATAACTGGTATAAATCTGCCTTGGCGCTGACTTCAGTGGGGTAATATATTTTTTTTCATGTGTCAGGACGCCAAGATCTTCCAATATCTGGCCGTCTACAAGGCCTGTTCAAGAATTCAGGATGAAATGTCTTGGTTGTCTTATTGTTTTTGGGAGAATGATTTATTGTTGATATCTATAAAGAAAAACATTTTGCGACATACATACATTGAAAGTCTTTGATACAACTGAGAAAGTTGTTGAAGTCGATCATTATTCGTCTTTTTTTTTGTAATGGTTTGATCGCCTAAGTGTAAGAAAATCTGGTTTTGGAATACCTACTAAAATCCGCCGTGCGACATGGTTTTTCTAGTTAATTTCGTTACACCAAGGTTCACATACATCTAGCTTTGTAGATCTTCTCTTGATTTGATTGGCGAGGGGTGAAAGAAATATGGAAAGTGTTGGCCAAGTTGAAATACATAAAAGAACTTGCAAGCATAAGAAATGAGATTGGTTGCTCTGTGTGAACATTAATGCAATTTTAAAATATAATTGATAACAGTTTCTTCAATAAAAGTTAACCTGTGTGAACCAAGAGTTACATTTATCGGCTTCTATTTTTACTGCTTGTCGTAGTCGTGCTATTGTTCTCATTCTAAGCGAAAGAAAACTGTTTTGGGTTTCTCTATAATGATCTTCTTTTCGAACGATGACCCGATCGACAAGTCGAAAGGACGTAAATGTACATACAAAATCAGATTTCTCTATTTCGATCACCAAGTCAAAATCAACCACTTGCTCGTTTGCTATCGAGTGGGTGTTTTTATAGAAAAAATTTTATATTTATTTGTTAAAAACTGGGAAATAAAACTAAAAAATTCACATATTTTTAATTTATTTAGTAAATCTATTAAACAATTATCATATGTATGTATGTAGTTTTCCTAAAAGAAAATCCTGAGTTTGCCAGAGGAATACCAGCGCTCAGGGCGTCAAATGTTATTAAATGTCTATAAAAAATAATTTTAAATCTTAAAACACCACAAAAACCAATTCCACATTTTCAAAATATTTACTTCTTTATTTTGTATGTATTTTTTTTTGGCTTGTCAGGGTTGTATTTACACAAAACAATTTAGTAGTTTTTATCAATACTTTTATGAAAAATCATCAAGAACTTTAATTTGCCGATCTGGTATGTCTGTAAAATAAATGAAAAACATTTCACGACTCGGCGTCTTCACCAGCTATCAGCTTCAGCATGACATGAACATGATGCCGGCAGAGCAACGTTATTAATTCGCTAATGTCTTTGTACATGGAAAACATGTACATACATACATATGTCCGAACTATTCATAATTTTTAATTTGCCGAAGTGTTTACTTCGTTGATATTTTTGGTTTACTTCAATATTTTATCCACTCAACTTTTGTATTTGTAGTTCTGTAAAATTATTTTTTATATACTTCAATTATTTTTTATCTGTTATCTGTGGTATGTTTTATGAAGGCTAAGCTGTCAAACAGAAAATGACGTTTCATGCCTAACTTCATGGCGAACATCGATGCTCGGGCATGGCTGAAACATGAACAAGAGCGGTCTTTGTTAGTCATGAGCGATGTTCGTCATCGTGCTCATACCAATTTTATGGCTAATGGAGACCCCCAGTACCGTAAGCCCATGCGAATGCAAGCTGTCGAAATAGAGGAATTCAAATTGATTCGAAATCGAGTGACTACATTTCAGTCGTTTATATTTTTTCGACATTGAGGAGCAGTCAGTTTTTTTTTTGGATTTTTTTTTAATGAAAACTGAAATATATACAGTATTTTTCGGTTAATTGCACATCAAAATTTGCACAATTTTTTGTCGAATTAACCGGGGAACCAATTAGCCGATACCCGTTTAATTGAACAATTCGTTCAATTACAAGAACCCTATTTAATTGAACAGTTTGTTCAATTACAGAAATCACGCATAATTGGAAATATGTACTAATGAATTAAAAGAAATCGCATATGTGCACTTTAAGTTTTTCAAAATAATTTTTTTTTACCTTAAACGAAAAAAAAAAAAAAATTCAAGTAACAACAAAAAATGTACATATATGTGTATAGTAGAGATGCCACTTAGTGTTTTTCACAAATGATGTCAAATATGTATGTGCAAAAATGCCAGATTATTTTTCAATGCAATTAACCGGGTAAAAGTAAGAGGAAATTTATTTTTGATGACATGAATTTTGAACGAATTAAGCGGGAAAATCAATTAACCGGGTTCAATTATCCGAGGAAATTCACATGGTGTTCGTATGCAATATTTTTTTTGCCCGATCATGTGGTTCAATTAAGCGTGGAAACCAATTAACCGTAGGGTCAATTAATCGAAAAATACTGTATTTGCAAAAGCAAATACCAAATATAAATCCTGTAAGAAGAAAACAGCACGGATATATTAGTAATCACAACAGATTGACTAAAATTTTTTTATAAATTATTGATTTCAACCGGGTAATTCTGGTAAGAGAAAGTTATTTGACATTTACGAATTTTTGTTGGTTGCAAAAATTTTAGAGCAAGGCAGTCAGCATTTTAATGAAACATTTAAATAAATGGCAAAACTGGCAAAATTGCCTGATAATGAGTAATAAGAACAAACAATTAAAGAAACGAACACATAAAAGAAGGGTGTCAATAGTGGCAAAAGATCATCCACAAGAAACAATAAAGATCACTATTTTGATTAAAATTATATAAGTATATAAATGAAAATTTAAATTGCGTGAGCTTTGGCAGGCGAATAGCTTAAGCTGCAATGCTAAAATTATGAAACTAATCACGTCCAAAGTTCATAGGGGTGATTCGAAACAACCGATTGTACTCCTACTTTTCTTTACTCAATACAAAAAAATGTAATCACCCAGGGGTAGAACTAGAGCACATAAGGAATTATATAAATAAATGTATTACGGCATAATTCAATGTAATTAAAATACGTATAAGTGAAAATTTAACAATTTGGTTAATTAATTTCTATTATTCGAACCTTTTCTTATATAATTATTTATGTATTAAGTTTATCAGGCTCAAGTTCTTTCTGTATTATCTCTGTGATTGATGTTAATTAAATTAGACAAAGAAAAACATCAAAGACAATTTGTTTTTAAATTTTGCTAACTTTAACACATTTTATGTGAAACAGTTTTTTTCCGACATAACCTAACTTATTTTAAAGAATATTTAACTGGCATTATTTTAACATTTTATTATAAATATAAATCTGAGTCCCCACCGGAGGCACGTCTAGTCCCTGTAATCCTGTGGCCTTTTGGATCAAAACGTCTAGAGGGTCCTTTAGATTTTATGATGCTAAATTAATATACTCATGTGTTTAAATTGAATTTTTTCCTATATCTGGTATTTACTGTTGCTGTTCTTAGTTTCAGATAAAATCAATAACTAGTTTACTAAATATACGAGTAGTATTCATTCAGAACCACTTGTTTTGCTCAAAATTCCACCATGTACATACATACAACAATGTTTCGCTGCTTTGAATTGCACTTGAAAATTGCAATGAAGTTCAGAGTCAAGCTTATTTTAACTATATATGTACATATATGCAATAAACAATCAATTTGGGTGCTAAAAAGGCTTTATATGTATATAAAACGTTTGCTGTTACCCCAGCAAACATTTCAGTTAAGCGTCGTTTATTCCATGAATTAAAAGGAAAGAACTTATAAAAAGTGGTGAATTCATTGTTTCTTTAGTAAAAGATAGATTCGAAGAAAAAAGAAATGCGGTCGAGGGACCCCCGTTAGGAACGAAGTTCCTTACGTTTTTTTTCATCTTTGAATGTAATACAAGGTGAAATCTGTATGTTTTATTTTGTGTTGGTTTTGAAATTTTGAAATTTTATGATTCTTTAAATTTTTGGAACGTTTTCCAACTAATTAATATTTATTGGTAGGTGTCTCCGCTGCTGTCAGTGGAGACACCGCCCATCATACACAATTGCTTGTCGACAGTACACCAATACATATAAACAGCTCACACGCTTTCGTGACGATTTCTACTAATTTCCACTACCAGCAAGCCGCGTTAAGGAACTTCGTTCCAAAAAACCAGTCTGCCGTCTTCAAATTGGATTCTAATGAGCTTGGATCTCGAGTCCTGATTTGTATCATTCTTGAATGAATTTCAACTGAATAATTTTTCAAGAGAAATAATGAAACTTTGTTTTTTTTTTTTGCTTATTTGCGTATTTCGTTTTTGTGTTGCTGTTTTTGGGCTGATCGCAATGCTATATCAATTATAGTATTGGAAAATGCAAGCATGATGGCAGAGTGACCAGTGGATCATATCAAATGGCGTTACCTGGTGCTGAAAATAACTGTTTATGTTTTTCTTATGTATTTGCTCAAAATTTGTCCGAGCAAAAGCGAAAACTCATGAGAGTTAATGCCACAAACAATTGTAGAAATATGTGGGAAAATTCAAACCTGTAATTCAGTAAGAAATACAGTCCTTAAGAATCTTTCAGATATGAAAATACATATTAAAATGAAAAAATATTGAGATAAATAAGAAATTTAAAATTTTTTGTAGCTAAGTTTTATTAATTTTAAAAATGATTACGTGAAAGTAAAATACAACTTTTTTGTCAGCGTTCCCAGCCTTTATAGTGCATTTCGTTGCTTTAGCATTTTGAAAAAGAAAAGTTTTTAATATTTTGGCAACAAAGTGCGCTGAAAATGTTCTTACTTTTCCAAGATGATATGTAGTATATACAATTGAAGTGCGCCCTTTCGTGAAAGTGTACGTAAATATATGCCCATGTCATCACGATGTAATTTTTATTGGGAAACATCATTTCCCCGTCATAAGATAAGAGAAATAATAACGGGTATCCCAACAAGTTTGCTTTGCTACATACCTAGGTAGAAAGAAGAATAAGCTTCGGTACGGGCGACTGTAGCATTCTTTCTTGTTTTTACTTTTTCCTTAATAACTCAAGAAATAATGGTTGTACGAAAACTGACATTAGAACTGGAATAGCAGGAATAGTTTAGAACCTATCAGATATTGTGTAATAAAATTAAATGTGTTATTTCAATGTTGCACACTGGGCTGGATCGCCAAATTTTTGGCATAAAGTCTAAAAATAGAGTTGTAGAATTGAAACTTGATACATTTGATAGTTATAGTATGCGTAGCATCTGTGCAAAATTTTGGACCAATCCGATCACGCCTTCCTCTTATATAGAGCCAAAACGTGCGTTACAACTATTTAATATACCCAAATTTTGCATAAATATTGTTTTGTACAAAATGTAAGAGCTTCTTGAGATCAGGAATGCATACTTATTTAACACCAGGCCCAAGCTGATCAAAATCGGGCCATTTTTGGACCTGTAATTCCTAAATTACGAAAAATTTCAGTTGAAATTTGGAATACCAATGTGTTTTTATTTGAGAAAGTAATATTATTAAATTGCAAAAGTTTTATTAAAGTGATATATGTATAATATAGTATGATAATGGACTTAAAAAGACCTGCATCCTTAAATATATATAGCTTTCTTTAATATATGAATCAGAGTCGCTCTCTTTATTCTCAGGTTCATTTTTATTTTCAATTTCAAAAGTTGGTGCTCCCAAAAGTTCAATAACATCTTTGGGCAACACCTTGTTTTTAAGTTGAGCTGACCTTTTCTTGAGCGAAATGCTCGAAAGAATAGGATCTGAAGAGTCAATTGATCTGTAAAAGACATAGAGCATATTATTGATCCGCGAATTCTGACGAACATGCGATCTCCTGTCTTGTTTATAAAATTTGTTGCGGGCTTCTGATGCGTTTTCGCCAAGGCGAAAACTGATGATGATATCATTTGGCGTTACTGATCATGATATCATTTGAGATCCATGAATCAAGATTTTATGTAAAGTAGGCGACATCGGATACCTTGGGTGTTTGAGCATATATAAACGATTTCAACAGTTTGAAATTGCATCTTCATTTCCATTGTTGTCTAGCCACACATTGAACAGGGTAGCATGTACCTAATGTACCTAATGTACTCAAATGTACCTAAAAATCCACAAATTTATGGTAAACGGGCAAAATTGGGCAAAAACTGTTAATAACACGTTATAATGTACACTTTCAAATATATTTTACCATAATTAAATTTTGGCCAAAATTGGGCGAAAGTTAGTTTTTACTCCACTATAAACTGGTGTTTTGGTTAATTTTTTCTGTTCCTTAGGACTTCACAAAAAACAATTCACAAAAACATTTAACAAATAAAAAGCAATTGCTATTAGTTTTTAATAATATGCATACATACATACATTTATCTTTATTTTTCATATTTATCAATTTTTTTTTTGTTTGCCGGCAGTCGATTTCGGTTATTATAAAGCTGAGCTAACTTTTTCTGCTTTTTTGTGAAAACCAACAGCTGACGTATAGATTGGACTTTGTACTGCTTGTAAAAGTTCAGGGTTACCATCAAATGACTTTTATTTACTGAAATGTTATACCTAGGGTATGCACTTTAAGAAAATATAGTTAAAATGAACAAATATTTCCATGAAAATTTCGATTTTATGCCAAAAATTTTGCAATCCAGTCCAGAGTGTGTTGTGAGATTCCTGTATGCAGTTATTAGGTACAATCAGTGTGACCCTTTTAGCATTTTCACTGCTAAATTTAGCATTACTTATTTCTTTAGTATTTAGCATTTAGTATAATTATTTGATTGTTATTTTAGCCTTATTAACATTTATTCAGTTTTATAAATTTCATACATATTTCATAATTTTCGTTTGTAAAAATTTCTTACGGTGCATAGCGATCTTCAAAAAATTTTTTTTACAACTAAAACCGAGTTTAGAGAAATTTAAGCTGAACTACCTGTTGCCGCCTATATTTTATATAACAATGCTTCAAAACAGCGTATTTCTTTGCCTTTTTAAATTCCCTCTTTCTCTTACATCATACATTCCGTAACACTTTCCATATACTCCTCTACAAACTCATTATAATATGTTCATGTCTCCACATACGAATTTATTATATTTGTATTGAAAAGCATTTACAGTATTGTCGTTTGTAGGTAAAGGACTATCTATAGAAAGTGAGACCTATAAACTTTAAGTCCAACCGTACTCGTACTTTTTTAAAGCAATATAAGAAAGAGAAATTTATTAAATAAATTGTTGTTAAAATTAGTGTTTTCCCAGATTTATTAATACAATTCTCTATGAAAAATGTAGCATTACCATTTCATTTCTTGCAGTCAAATTAAATTTTTAGAACGGACGTTGTGTAAAAAAAAATTGATAATTAGTTATGATTTAGAATAACAACTTATCTGAATCGCAACATGTGGCTGCAGAAAATCTAAAACAAATGCATTGTGTTCGAATAACAACCTAAATAAATATTAGTCTGCTTGAGTTACAAACTAAAATACAAGTCAAAAAATTATAAATTTAGTTACAATAAACCTGCTAATTTAACATAAAGTTATCACACAATTTACAGATGCATATAATTATGTGTGGTGACACAATTAAATAAATAAATTGGTCTTCTTTAATAAAGGGCGGAAATTAGTGGGTTACTAAACATGCTACAAGGTTCTAAAACCGAGCCTTAGTCCTAATTCTATTATTTAGAGCTACGAGTTTATACTAATGGCCATTCCACAAACTGAAACAATTTGGGACCTTCACATTAATACATTGAAAACGAAATTGCAAATTTTATTTTACCGTATTTCTGCCAACCTGCGAGCGCTTTTGGGATTGCAAAATTGAGCATTAAAATTGTTTGCTTACTAAAATTGAGTTCAGTTCTTATGTAGTTCACTACTAAATAAATGCAATATTGCTTTTCATGTGAATGAAATTGTAGAAATTAGTATTAAGAAAGATGTTTCATTTGGGTGAATTGTTCGTTCTCTTTCAGTTACATACAATTCAGACTGAGGGAAAATAAAAATGTTTCTTGGGAGATATCCCTACACATGCCCCCCCCAGTTACGCCCTGAACCATCCCGATGAGCGGACGAAGGAGTCCACCCTATCCAATCCGCATTCCGACACTTCCGGTAATCCATTTAGTGTCGGTCTGCCCAAGTAGTTTGCTGTCTTGTTAGAGAGAGCTGGGCATCGACAGAGAAAGTGTTCGACACTCTCCTCCTCTTCCTCATCTCTGCAACCTCTGCAGAAGCCATTATATGGAAGATTTAGTCTTCTCGCATGTACTCCCATGTGACAATGTCCCGTTAGAACAGCCACAAGGGTATGGAGCCTATGCCTCGGAAAGTCCAACAAGGCCACAATCTTCCTATACCTGGGCCATGTGAGCCCCGATATACGACATTCATAACATGGTTTTGTTTCTTGAAACTTGAAAGTGTTGTATTACAAGTAGAATATGCACTCACTAGAATTGATTATTTGTTATTCTAATTAAAAAAGAAGGAATTAAGAAAAAATATTTGTGAGAAACAGCATCGAGGTGGATTTAATAGTTTGTTTAATTAATATAAATAATAGAATTAAGAAACCTAAATACATTTTTATTAAATAAAATTTAATAAAACTATAAACATCAAAATAAAATTAAAGCTTAGGTTAAGTTGATTAAATAAGTTTGTTTACCCATGTCTTGCGACATATGTACACCTTAGCCGGAATAGGCTTGTTGTGCGCTCCGTGGAAATAAAATTAAAAGTATTGTATGCAACAAAAAGTAAACAGAAGAGTGAAAGGTATAGCAAACAAGTACAGAAATATTTCATTCATTCACTTGAAGGAATCATTCAGTTGAATTAATTCATTCATGAATAACACAAGCCTAGTATAAATTGGTTTATTCTTAAATCAGCTTTTCTTTATCTATATGAAATTATGTATTTTCCGGAAAAAAAGATATATTAAAAATAAACACAATTAAACACTACATTTATGTAAAAACATTAACCAAATTTTAGAAATATATCTTAGCATTAAAAACATTTGTTTTTTTTTTAGCATATTTGGCAATATTTGTGGTCTTATTTATAATTAAAATTTGTTCTCCTTGAGCATAATATTAAGAGATATGCCGCAATCCCTACAAAAATCTCGTATTCAATTATACAAAATCATAATATCCGAAATAATGATGATTTGTGTAGTTATGTTGCCACCTGTTTTCTGATTAAAATGTTAAGCGTATGAAATGTACGTAATCACATTACGTATACGTGCGCTTTACTTCGCTTTTATATAGCGCAAATCGATTTCTACAACTTTTTGAAGTGCAAAGTTACCCAGCTAGCCTAATTTGAAATTCTTGGCCATATCTACTGTGTCATAAAATAACTTGGAGCAGTTTTGCACTCTGGCCATTGAAAGACAGAAATTTTTTTGAGTTCTATTTTGGTCTGCCCAAGGCTTACACACTTGGGAACTTAATAGATAGACAGAAATTCAACACAGCTGCTGAGGACAACCACACACACACACACACACACACACACACACACACACACACACACACATAAACATCTAATATCATTAATATGACGAGGGCATGACAAAAATCAAAATTACAGCAACAAACAAAAAATGTCCACAAATATCTAGTACGAGTACAGATAGATGTGTTTTACATACTCTACCGTACCGCTTCGAGGCCGCCAAACTTCGTCTGTCTGTAGGCCTTTCAATTGCCAGAGTGTGAAATTAGTGTATTTTTTTAATTTGATATATTTTTAAAGTGTATGTGCAAATAAATGCGTACTGTTCGGCTGGGGAATATGCCATGAATGTTTCACGTCCACCACGATGACCATTGGCACCGAAATTGCTTCGAACACAGGCTATAACTAATTGCATATTGTTTTTAATCAGCAGCGCTCAGCCAACCTACTACGCGGGCCTAGATTATGCAACAATTCATTTTTTACCTGCAAACACTAAAACCAAAACTCACCGACAGGACCAGTGTTCCCATTTCATTCAATAGCCAGGCAGCAACAGCCAATGAATTTTATTGTCCTGAAAGCTGTATTGAATTGTAAAATCTATAAATTTAATCTACGTAATTCTTTTCATACAGTTTTTAACAATAAAAAGGTATACACATTTTTATTTATATAAGACGAAAGCACATTTTGAGCAACTTTTAAATGTAAAACTTTTTTTTTTTTGAAAACTACGCAAAACATCGAGTGTAGCTTCGGCTGTGTGGCATGTAGCGCCGTCCTGTTGAAACCAGATTTTGCCAATATCTTCCTTTTCAATTTTTGTGAATAAAAGTTCGTTGGCCCGATAACGATCGCCATTGACAATGGCCCCTCCTTGCTTATTTTCGAAGAACAGTGACTCGTTTTGGGTGCGTCGGCTTTTCAATGTATGCGTGCGGGTTTTCTGTGCCCTAAATGCGAAAATTTTGCTTGTTTAACATACCCATCAAGATCAAAATGCGCTTCATCTGAAAAGATGATTTTTTTTTTTGACAAAATCGGCAGCTTTTGTAAGTCGATCGCAGGCCCACTTAGCGAAGCGTATACACAACCATATTCGTTCAGCGGAAGGATAAAACTAATTATCTGCCAGATCAGACATGAACTAAGTGTTACCATTCACGAAATAAGCACTAGTTGAAAAAAAAACGTTAGATGGCGGACGCTGTATAAATAAAAACATATTGACTGCATTGACTACTAAAACTGCCAAACATAATTCGTCCCTACTGTTGCAGGAGCAGAGATGAAAAGTGAATACTGAAATCGGTAAAAACCTCAACAAAATTCACCGTTTCAAAGTACCGCTTCTGAGCTCCTCATTGCTGAATGTCTATATACATACATATAAACTATTGATTAATTTTCCATTTTATCAATTCTAAGGAAGAAAAGTCGAAGAAATTATAATTAACAATCATAAAGTTCGAATGTAAAGAAAAATTATTTTCTTAAAAATAATAAGAAATTTCTTTGAGATCCATTTTGCCCAATAGTTAATATTTGGTCTACCACATTTATACATATTCACATTATTGCTTAATGAAGCGTTAACTTTTGTCATAATTTAATACACCAACTGGCATGTCATTCCCATTCATGTGCACATGAACACAAATACCTAGTGCTACAAAATTTAGATAATTCCATAACTAATTAAAAGCGTTTACAATATCAACTCACCATTAAATATCTACTCTAGAAAATTGTGTTGTTGTATGATTCTGATTAAAAACACTTCTCTCAATTTCTTTTTAATAGCTTAGCTTATTATAATTATGCGCTCGCTGCATACGTTTTATTAAACCCTAATGAAATAGTTAAATTTGCTACATACTCGAAAGTGTAAATGTGTATGTCTACATATTTATGTGTGCATGTATATGTTTAAATTATTTAATTGTTACCAGAGAACTGCAACGAATGTCTAGTTCATCAAAGCATACTTATATTAAAATGCGGGGCGGTGCGTGTGTCATCGGTTATACATTAAAGTACTTATAATATCTGTAAGCATATATGTTTTAAATACTTGGATTTAAAACATAGGTTAGGTTAGGTTGATTGGAGGGGTTCGCTTACCCATGTCTTGCGATATACACCTAAGCCAGTATAGGCTAGTTGTGCGCTCCGCTTGGACTTAAAACATACTCAATCAAATTTATGCGTGTTGACTACTTGCCTTTCCAATCTGTATGCGAGTTTAAGCAAACATAAACGTAAGCGACACACACACAAACATCCTATAAATTCGGATATTAAATTAATGAAAATATTTATTGATTTGGCTGTTTCATTTAATACATGAATTTTTGTTATGGAATTAATGAAATTGCCAAATGACAAAGAATCATAGAATGATTCACGATTTCAATGAAATTGTTGCAACTAATTCTATTAAAACTGATTCTAAAATATAGTGAGAAAATTTAAACTTGATCAATTGGATTAAATATAGACAGTCTGTAATGAAGAGTACATTTGGTAGGATGGCTATACGCTGTTGCTTAAAAACAGTATACAATTTTTCATGGCCTAGGTTCGAAGCAATCTGAGTGGTAATGAGCGTTGTGGTGGACGTGAAACAGTCATGGTGTTTATGCCAAGCAGTAAGTCTTCAACTTTACTTTTCTTGTCTTCTTTAAAAATCCTGATCACTTCACTCTCATCACAAACAAATCTTTCTCAATTTCGAGGAAGTAAAAATCGAACTCATGACTGATAAAATGATTAACAGCTTTCATTGTGTTAATGAAATAAATCATTAGAGCCATCAATAATTTTAGTAACATATACACTGCATTAAAAAGGAGACAAAGCAAGGAACTTCTATATTTGCGTTGCAACAAATGCAGAATGTTAAAATATTTTAAGGAATCGCTCATTGAGTCAATAAAACTGTTCATTGATGTAATCAACTTTTTACATAAATCCAAAAGTAATTTTTCCAGAAAGCTAATGACGCATTTCGAAAACAAAACATTACAACTGCTCATTGCATCTATGAAATATTATTGCCACATTACAAATTTTCATTGGATTAAAGAAAATATGCTAATGAAATAAATTCATTGCTATTATGAAAAAAATTGATTTAGGTTAGATTGACATACACTTAAGCCAGTATAGGCTTGTTGTGCGCTGCGTGGGTTTAACCACTACGAAAGTGATAACGTACACAGCCGGTGTGCTTATTGCCGCTGTATAACTGTGCAGCTCCCTGGTTAATACATAAACGAACGTGTAATAAGCAAATGACTAAACATTTCATTTTCATTAAATAATAATACAATTAATACTTACGAGCATACTTCACTACGAGTGTGTTTGCAGATTCTTTTAAATATTTGTGTGCAAACATATCGCATATGCCTGTCAAAAGTGTCATAACTAAAACATAACTAAAAACAGGTTTAGCAAAGTTGTGTAATATTTGCTCATCAAAAATGACATTTTCTGTAAATGAAAGTGGAATACAGGAACAAAGATAACATGATTCTCAGTGAGACGACCAAAATTATTTTTAACTATAAAAAAGTCAATAAAATTTTACTACATGAAGGTATTCAAAGGTTACTATAGTCTTTTCCGAGCCATTCGTTAGGGAATTCGTTAAGGCAACAAACATGTCAGAATTATCAATTACATAATAATACTCGTACTAAGATGGCCACAAGAAGTCGGTGTTCGATTCATATGTATTTGGAAAGGAATTTGACTCTTGTTTGTTTTATTTTATTTATCACAAACATATGTTTTGAAATCGAATGTGCTTTTTTAATTTTACTGTATAAACACACCAACCGAATTTTCAGGCATTATAAATTATTCTTATGAGCAATAACATTATTCTTGTGATCACAATAAGTTATGTGTAAAGTACTAAACGCTATAGTAAGAGGTACACTGGGCTCCGGTTTTGAAAAATTGTTCTGTGCGCCATGACGGTGGACATTCGTTAAGGATATGAAATGGGGAGGTGGGGTAAGAGATATTACAACTGCAAGGATGTTGCCAAAAATTATGCCATGTGAAGCTCTGGTATGGACTAGTGTCAATCACTCAGACTTAATGGTATTTATTCTGCTTACTGCTGCGTTCTTGATAAAATTCTGAATATTTTTCTTGTTATCATTTCTAGCAATCAGATGTTTGATCAAAAAATGTATTTAGGTATTTATCATGGCGATCTCTTTCAATAGTTTTTATGAAATCTTTACGTTTAAAGTTTTCTGTCATAAGGAGTGGCTGACTTAAAGCCTTCCTTGTGGCGAGATCTGCATATTCGTTCCCTTTAATGGGAATTTATAGTGATTAGATATTAATTCAGGTCCAAAAATGAACCTTTTCAAAAAATATTTGCTGTATTTTTCAGCTGTCTATATGCCGACGACATTTCGTTGGTGCTAATCAACTCATCAGTAGACTTGAAAAATTCTTAAAAGTTTGTTTTTCTTAAAAGGTTCATTTTTGGACCTGAATTAATACATTTCAATTGGCTCTTAAAGCAAATATATAATTAAGTTCATATGTGATTAGATATTAAACAATTTTTTATTTGTTATTCGTAATATCCACTATTTGTGATATATCGCATGGCTTCAATGGTAGAGAGGAAGTTGTAAACTATAATAAATTTTCCGGGTTTGAAATTGCCATAGAGTAAAGCCTGTTAAGTTGCTATCATTTCAGCGGAGAGTACACATCTATTGTGTGGGGGATAAGTTGAAGATTAGAATTTGGTTAATGTTAGTTAAGTACACAAATAGAAAGTAAAATTGAAGCGGCTGTGTCAAAATTGTGAAATTTGACACGTCCAAAGTTCATAGGGTGTTGATGAAGGGTGTTGGCTACCCAGAAACAGCCCTTTGTCCACCCAGCTATAAAATTTTACTTTTCTTTACTTAATTGGTTTTGATAAACCAACTTGGTGACCAACCAAGGGTTGAACTTGAGATTGAGAAAGTAATTTAATATAAATCTATTAGAACGACTTTGTTTTTGTGTTACAATGCTATAGTTTACTTCACTACTATTTTTGAGTCATCAGTACATATGAATTTCGAACTAATTATCATTAGAAATGGTTCATTTTTGAAAAAAAACACAGTAGTTGATCTATACATTAAAATATAGGCAGTCAGTAGTTAAGAGCGTAAGTAGTAGGAGTGCTAACCGCTGCTGTTATATGCAATTGGCTATGACCTTGGTTCGGAGCCACTTTGACGTTGATGATCGTCATGGTATGGTCCCCAGCCAATAAATTTTCGACTTTACTTTTCTTGCCTTCTTTAAAAATGCTGATGACTACAACCTTATCACAAACAAATCTTTCTCAGCTCTGAGATAAAATTAAAATTGAACTGAAGCCCGCTAAAGTAATTATCAATTGTAAATGTTAAGTTTGACTATTGTTGAAATTAAGTTTCATACATGTAGTTTCAGTGAAATCCATTTATTACTTTTTTCATGAAGCCGCTAAAAATATCATTAAGCTTATGAAAAAGTTTCATTACCTTAATGAATGATTTCATTATATCAATGGACGATTTAATTAGAGCAGTTATTTTGTCAATTTTCATTTTAGTTTTAAGGGAATAAAATCAAATATTTTAACATTCAAATGGCGATCAGTGGTATATTTTGTTTTTGAAATGGAGTGTACATTAATGATGCCTGTATCATATAAATATTGTTCTGTTTTCATTAGTGCAATGGATTTAATAAACACAAACTGCAGAAATTAAGAGTTGTTTTATTGATAGAGTGCCTTATTAAAAGCCCTGGATGCTTCAAGCAAAATGCTTCGCTTAATTTATGATATACTCACATACATGCATTAAAGTAAAGGATAGAAGAGATATATTGTAATGTAACAACTTGATAATTTGATTTGCTCAATCAGGAAACAACAATTTTCTGTAAATTGCGTATAAAAACTTGCCATCTCTCTTTCAAAACAAAAGTGAATTTATGTATAAAGTTTTTCTAGATAGGGTCTTGGGGCCTTTCTAATTTAGTATATATTATTTGATTTGTAACATTATCGCACATCATATCTACTATTAATTTTGAAAACGTTGCAATACACCATATTTGTGATGCAAATAACAATAAACACAAAAAATAAATAGAAATCAATGTTGCTCAGCAAATTTAAAACACATTCCCAGCAAGAAAAACAAATGTTGGCAAAATTAAAAGCTGATCAAGAAATTAAACAGGTAGTAAGTAGGATGGCTATGGGTTACTGCTTAAGAGACACACTGTTACATTGTCATGAGCTGAGTTCGCAGTTAATTGGGAGCTGGCGATCAGTGTAATGAACGTGCATCGGATAATATCTTCAAATTTACTTTTGTTGTCAAAGTAAATGGAATTTGCAATTGTAAAAAGTAAAAAAAAAAAAAATTAAAAAGAAGTTTTAGTTATATCACTCTTGAATTACATAAGCGATATACTATACACTTACACTTAGGTATGTATGAACATTAGGCCGGGTAGATTTGTATGGACAAAAATTTGTCTGTATTGCGCCATCGGTTTGTCGATGGCTTTTGGCATGAGGAAAAAATGTTTCACCCGATTACATCTTTTGTATTTTTCTCTAAGAACCCCTTAAGCAGACGTGCTACAAAGTCGGTGCGTTCGAAAAAATATTGGGAAGAAAGAATTATTATGAATTGGTTATGTATTTAACTCCTCGACGAGCACCCTGGGGCAAGTTAGTGTGATGGGGGGAAATACAGGAGTCAAATGTATGACCAATAAGTTTCTACCCAATATTTTTTTCTAGCACACCAACTTTCACCACGCCTCCTCAGGGGAAAGGCTGTAAAAAACAACAACTATTGAAAATCGGATGCACCGAAAATGATTTTTTGATATGCTGTAGTGAAATCAACCAACCCATCCTAATGTACATACTTGTGCTTGTATTGTTTAGTGTCTGAATCATTTTGTACATACAGTGTTTATTAAGTAAAACCATATTGCTGCAGGTAAGTTTAAGTTAAAAATCATTTAGCAACTTTTATTGAATAAGTGATGCAAAACGAGTAGATATGCCTGTGTTTTTTTCTTTTTTGTATATACATACATATGTATGTAATAAAACGATGCGCAGCAGTTTGCAGAAATTGATATTTATTAATGATAGTTTGGGATTAGTGAAAACAAAAACGAGGTTGGCATTACTTGCATACAAAACGAAGTACAAATGTATATTGAGGAATTTTTATTTTTAGGCGGTATCTGCAGTGCAATTCAGTAATCAATTTCAGCGCTTATAAAATCGTTTAAATAATTTAATATATAAATTAGCGCTTTCGGTAGTCATAAAGTGTTAAGAAAGGTATTCGCAGCCGTGTAAAAAGGACCACTGATTGGTGTTCAGTGGTGGGCAAAATACGTGCTCTGATGTTTTTAAAATACAAATACTTTTCATTCCAGGTATTTAAAATACAAAATACTTCATTCTAAAAGCCGGCATTTGAAATGAAAAATACAGTGTAACAAAAATATGTACATATTTAAAATACAAAATACTTTTAATCAAAAAAGTATTTATTTCCTTTCATAAAGATCAGACAAACAACCTCCTGATGGCGAATGAATAAAGCCAGCTATCTGCAAAATCTGAATGATTTCTTGTTAGAAAACGATATTTTATTGAAAGAAAAATAACGGAGTTAAGAAATAAATAACAATTGAAACACGTTTGACCAAAGGCTATATACATACATGTCAAGTATACATACATCCAAGTCAACATCTGATGTTTTAGATCAAAATGTCAAACGCTGTTATTTCCTCGTATTTTATTAATTCATTGTTTAACTTTCTGACAGCTTGGCGACTTTCTCAATGTGCATGCTTTTACTTTATACAGGTACTTTGCGTTTGGTAATTAAATTGTAGTGTTGGCATTTTTTTTTTTGGAAATAAAAAAGTAGGGAAATTTTGCGTTTTAGTTGATATATTAGACAATTTTTGTTTTTTTTTATTTTTTGCATTATTTTTTCAAGTTTTTTGAAGTCTACTGATATATATATAAGTTTGTGATTCCGTATGTAACGCATTGAAATAACCCTCTAGGACCCCATAAAGTATATATGTATGTATATTCTGAATCAGAATCAATAGAGATTACGATTAAGCGATGTCAGTCTGTCCGTCTGCCCGTCTGTAGTCGTAGCAGCGGTATCGGTTAGTATTTTGAACCATAATAACTTCGTTGGTTAAGATCTGTCAGTTAAAAAGTGTTGATTAAGGGAAACAAAAATCTATCTAACCACTAGTTAAAGTGGCAATTAAAAACTAATCACACTTTGTTAAAAGCAGCATAAATAATTATTAAGTTTCCACCGCTGTTAGTTATAGATGATAATCAATTGAATAATTTTTTTAGACGATTTTAATTAGACGGGAAATGTGTGGATACTTTCCGATTTATCTGATTTTCCCAATATTTTGAAATGCCAAAAAGGGAATTTAAGTTTTCTGTTGTTAAAAGAATTTTTTTGAGTGTTTATATAGCTTGCATAAGTTTAATTAAGATTTCTTTGAAACATAACATCTGTTATATATTTCAAAGCAATATAACAGCTATTGTGTAAACTTTAGTCCTCCAAAGCATGTTATTTAACTTATGTTTTCTAAATAACAAGTTTGTATTCTTCCTGACTTGTACAAAATAAGTTGTTTCACCAACAAAACGATACAAAATAAATTTCCTTTTGTTTGAAAGAAAAGTTTTTCATTAATTCAGGCCCAAAAATAGACCTATCAAATGTTTTCTGTCTTTTCCAGCTGTCTATATGCCGACGACATTTGGTTGGTGCTAATCAACTCATCATTGAAATGTAGGTCTATTTTTAGACCTGAATTAATACATTTCACTTGGCTCTTAAAGCAAATAAATAAATTAAGTTCATATTAGAAAGCCTTTTCTTCAGATTTTTTAAAAAATAATACAACACACTGTCAAATCGTTAGGTCCTGGTCCTCTATTAGTTTTCCACTTTATCATGGAATGACCCACATACGCAGTTTTTTTTAATGTTTGTATGTTTGTTTATGTTTATTTATGTTTTAGTTGTTTATTTTTGTTAAAACAAATTTTTTTTCTCTTCTCTTTTTTTTATCTTGCAGATCGTGAAGTGAATTGAGATTTTGTCTATTAAACGAGAGCATTTCTTTTGCTCTAGTAAATAAAACAGAAACCGAAACAAGTGAATCATATACGTAAAAAACCCGACTACAAGTTACAACCACAAAAATAATTTTAAAACAACAAAAATCAGCTAAAGAGAAAAGCAAATCTCCAACTTTTTTATTTGCTTTGCTGGAGCTCCTCTCCAATGAAACGCACAACAAACATGATGGCAGTGATCTTCAGGTAATACACAAGTTAAGGCACAATATCGCTTGAATTAATCGAAAAACAGTTTTGTTAAAAATAAAAATAAACCGGTTTTAAAATTTGCATTGTTGTTAACAAAAAGTAATTTAGGTAATTTAATTTTTATATTATGTTTTCAGCCATTCAATGTCATTTTTATGTTATGAAAAATGTACTGTCATTAACGCGTTTGTTTTTCATAAAAATTGGAATTTCTCTTTTTCGTTTTGACGAAATTTTGCAAACGTGTTTGTGATTTGTAAGTTATTCACGATGTTTGTGAACAAATAAAAACACTTAGTAAGTAGGTCCAAAAAATCGGTGGCAGTTAAAACTCAGTTTAGCAAAATTTTTGTTTTGTTTAAGCTCAGCTTAAGCTTAGCGGCAAAGTGAATCAGTGTCTCATGTATTATTCACGCTTCTCAAAATAGCGGTTGGAAAGAACCAGTGTGACCAGATTTTAAAATGAAAGAAGTATAGCTTTTTGATTTAAGAGTCAAAAAGGGTGCTGAATTTTTTACCAAATTTTCTCTTCATGAATATATGTATGTATATATTCAACATTAAATACATACATATATATTTGTATTGTTTTAAGTAAAAACTACGTAAATAACGATTGTAAAATATTAACAGCATTCTGAAAACGATATTAAATATTTTATGGTCAAAAAACTTTAAAAATTTGCCCTTCAAAAATCGCAGTTTTGGCCTTCAAAAATAAACAGAGACGACAAAAGAACTTCGACAAGACCTATTACGAAATATTTCATGCTTATTAAGTTGTTATTCGTATCATGGTTTCAATAATCTTCTTAAAATGGCAGGTACCATTTCTTGTTGTGTTATAAACCTTCTGCTAGCCTCATGATAAGAATATAGACTTTTGAGAAATCAAATGTTTATTTTCTTTCTTTTATTTAGCACGGATCATTTAAATTTTAAATATTGGTTTGTTAATATTAATTTTATATTTACAACTTTCGTACCTTTTCCCATTTGTTTATAAAATTTTGCCCAAAGCCCAATTTTCTCATTTACCGTTATTTTAGGCAAATAAATACATACATACATTCCTGAAAATCTATCTATTAGTTTTCATTACCTCGGCTATATGTGGTCCTACCTCAGAAATATTTATTAATACCAGAAAAAATCTCGTTCATATATAGGCCGATGACGGACTTTTTTTTATTTAGGTTTGTTTTTTAACCCATTTTTATTAAAACTGTCAGCAAAGTGACAATAAGTAATTTAATGTATTTAATTGGGGTGCTAATTATCCTAAATCAATACTTAAGATAATTTATAACGTATGTTAATAAATATGTGATATATATATATATATATATATATATATATATATATATATATATATATATATAATATAAAAATATATATAATATAAAAATCATTTCTTTTTTAGTAGCAACTGGTCCCTTCTAGAAGTGTTAGTAGGCGAATTGGCTTGTAAGACGTTGGTTTTGACGAGTCTTTGTTTGACTTAGGGATATCTATTATTTTAGCAACTTTCCACACACTTGGGAAATACTTAACGCGGTTAACTGAATCAAAAATATATTTCTAAAGTATACAAGGGCTTTATTTGGCAGGTTTTTCAAGAGTTTACCATTGAGCTGATCATAACCAAGATACTTGTTATCTTTTACATGCGTTTTCATAATTTTTTTGATTTCATTAATGGAAATTTTTTTAATTTTAAAGTTAAAAGTGTTTTTTGACGTATTATGAAGTGATCGCTCCTCTTCGTCCATAGAGTTTGGGAAGGTTTCAGGAAATGGTTTGCCACAACATTTGCTTTTTCTTCATTTGTACGGGCCCATGTGAGATTGGGTTTTTGATTCGGTGGATGGTGTAATATTGCCTTACCTATTTTTTTGGTGGCTTTCCAGAGCGAGTAGTTTGTTGGAGCTGAAGATCCAAGGATGGTCACATATCTATGCAATTTGTCTGCCTTATCCTTTTTATCAAAAGTTTTAGCTCTTTTGTGAGCTTATTAACCCCTCATTTACATACATACATTACATTGACATTTTTGTTACTAATGCTATCATACTTCTGCAAGTTGCGAGCTCACTTGCAGGAGATTTTGATTGCCAGTAATTTTTTTTTACTTGCATGACGGTAAAATGACAAAAAGCAAGAACAGTGTTGCCTTATAAAAGTTCATATTTGAATTTTAATAAATAACTTACAAAGAATGATTTTTTTTTGATCTTAAAATAAGACAAAATATAAAAAAAGTTGAAGCAAATTATGGTTTCTTAATATAAATTTACTATTTATTTGATAAAAAAAAGTTATTCGTATAATTTGCTTCCTCATAACAGTTCGTATGACAATACCTTGGCAACCCAGCCATTAAAAAGTCATGTAGACGGCTAAAAACAGAATAAACAATACACAAAAAAGACAAGAAATAATGATTTTTAAATACAAAAAAATTAAATAGTGATTTTGTGGTTTTTTCCGCATATTTGCTTTATTATTATTACTTTCATTTAATTATTTTATTTTGTATAGTAAAGCAATTTTCTTTAAGATCATTTCCTTTGACGACATTTTAAAAATGAGCTTGCAATTTCCTGTGTAAACAATCAAGCAAGTAGCAATAGCTTTTATTTTCTCTGTGAGTGTATTTGTTGTTAACAACTTGCAACAAATTAATTGCATGTGTAAATGGGGGGTAAGGAGAGTTTTATATTGGGTAGAACTTGTCTTTTGTCATCGTTTTCTTAATTTTCGTTTAGCTTTTATTTTTTGTCTTGGATGTGTGCGGGAATACTGTATTTATGTGTTGTGTGTGTTCTAGATGGAGTTGAATCACTAGCTTGTCATTGAGAGAAGCTATTGCGATAAGGTACAATTTAAATTTAACTTCTTATTACTTTTGGTATTTGTTGCTGTAGAGGCCAGGTAACTACATACCCTGTGCAAATTTCTCTATTCCCTCGTGTGTGAAGGCACCCATTAATTGCTGTTGTAGCGGCCGGATAACTAGGTATAAATAAAAGCTCGCTAGCTATTACCATTTTGGAAAATGGATGCTGCAACGGACAGCAAAATGTCAGTCATATGGTTCCCTTTTTACTGCATGAGTATGGAACCTTAGGGAATGATTTTTTCTACATAATTTTTATGGCAAATCTAATCCGTGCTGTAAAGAGAGGTCCTTATTTATCACCTCGATGAGGCAGAGAGTAATACACTTATTCTGTTTTACACACCGGTTCTAATTTCGTACAACTTTTTTTTATTCTATAACTTCATCTAATGAAACTTTTATACTGCAGTAAGAAACTGCTGTCTCGTCTTTGGTCTTAGGAGTCCACGTTTGTCAATTTAGGTGCATCTATAAAGTGTGATTATGGGCAGAACAAACAATCGATTCAAAGTTGTAGTCTCCTGGTGTGAACAATTTGCTGAATTTTATGAATTTAAACTTCATAAAAAGCTCATAATTTTTTAATTGCTGTAATATTCATATAGTAGCAGTTAAAATAAACATTCTTCTTCATCTTCTTTGCCATGAAAGACGCTGAAAAAAATAAATATTTACAACTTAATAATATGTTGTTTAAAAAACATTTAATGAACACATTATTTTTGTTTGTAATAATTGTTTACACCTGAAATGAATCAAAAACATCTTGCAAAGAAAAACAACTTTATCAGGAGGAGAAAGAAGGTTTTACGTGTAGTATTCTCTAAGAATAAGAAACTCTATCCTCAATAATAATCAAAACAGTGTAATTAGAAGCTATAATTACATATTATAGAAAAGTTTTTAAATATTTTGTATCTTAAAATATTCTGTCATGAGTGTGTGCCAATCATACGTACATATATTCAGCTATACAGTAGAACGGCGCTGGATTATACGCTTTCATTTAATACGCTTGGCATGTCCTTAGGTCTGATTCCCTAGTTAATTTGTTCTGATAGGGAAATTCAACTGTGTTAACAATGGAAAGTTGTTTCATGAGCTTTTTGTATACGCATAATAATAAAATAAATCTACAACTTTCACAGGGGAGTGGAAGGAAGTTCATTAAAGAAAACTTGCCAAAATCATCACGAATAGAAATTTATAGGAAATATTTGGAAATAAATCTTACTGTTAGTAGATATTTTAGTACTAGTACGAGGATTGCTTTTAATGTTTCGGCACTTGGCAATCCAGTGTTGCAATTCGCCAACTGACTGATAGAGCAAGGCGAATCAAGTATAGGTGGTGGCAATTCAATTCGCTTCAACATTTTCTCTCGAGACGTCACAAGTTTTGTTGTCGTTTTCTATCGGATTTGACAACTCAGAAGATAAAATCGTGGAAAAATGTTGAAGCGAATTGGTATGCGGGCACCTGTAATGGATTCGCCTTGTGATAGAGTTACTCAGAACCTCTTCACATACGATCACTATTTGTGTTGTTTACAGTAACTTCAAACATTCATCTCGGCCCAAAATGGATTGAAATCGTGAATATTAATTTTTACAACTTTCAACGTGGATTATCTCAACAACAATGCATGGATGAATTTAATTAAATTTTTTGCGATGAAGCTCCATCAGGGAGCAGTGCTTATCGATGGTATGGCCGTAGTTCACACCAAGACAAATTTCGCGAACTTCGTCCAAAAATTAGTTGTTGTTTCGAAAACCATTGATGCCGTGTGTGAACTGATATTGTAAAATTGTCATGTGAACTGTCCCGAGATTTAGACAACCTTAGGCATTAGCATACATTCAACTTGGTAGAAACATTTGATTGTCAAAAAGATTTTTTCGCGTTGGATCCCACTCAATTTGTTAATCGCTCAAAAAAAGAAAAAGGCTCGTGTCGATTGGTGGAAGGAAATGCTCAAAAAATAAAATCGCGGTGCTTTAAAACACTTCTGTGATATCGTGACAGGTGAGGAATCGTAGATTTACGCGTATGAGCCCGCGCAAAATCCAACAAAAGTTTTCACGCACGAAGCACTTCTAAGCAAATGGCCACCTGTTTTTTTATTTTTTACTGCATCATTGTGGATTCCCATTTTTAGCATTTGTAGTGTAGTATGTATTTAGCATCTTGAATTCATTAGTTTTCACAACTTCTGGCAACAACAATCGTCACCTGTACGTTAAGAAATTTTCAGATTGCGTAAAAAAAGGGGAATCCCCTTTTCTTTTTTATATAAGTGGTGCTAAGAGCAGCTGTCTGGTTATGGTAACAATTTAGTGTGTGATTTACCAGAATATGCCTTAAGGACGTAAAACATGAGTAATTTTTATGTTTTTTTTTTTTTAATTTATGGTTATGTTATTTCTTTATAATATACATATGTAAAATAAATAAAATTTTAATATAAATAAAATTAATATAAATAATAATAAAATAAATAAAAATAATAAATAAAAATTTGTTGAACTAAATTAAATAAATAAAAACGTACTCATACTAGGTAGTATTTTTTTAAAAATACAAAATTTTTTGCTTTGTTTTAAATATTTTTCCCAACAAATTAAATTTCAGTGCATTTATATAGAAAAAAGTGATTCGATTTGCGTCGCGTTTCTCCGGTCCCCATTAACGACGCAAGTCGGGGCTCTAGTGTATATATATATATATATATATATATATATATATATATATATATATATATATATATATATATATATATATATATATATATATATATATGCATACACTGTGCGAATTTCAGCTCTCGATCTTTAACGGTTCGAGAGTTATTGCTAATTGTGACTTTTCGTTGTTTGGGGACACCTGGTAGTTTTCGATTTGCTGTTATTTTTGGTATATGTTGTTGTTGTAGCGGCAAGATACAACAACATCCTGTGAAAATTTCAGCTCTCTAGCTGTTACCGTTTCGGAGAATGAACGCTGTAACGGACGGACGGATGTAAAAGTCTCGGTAATAGGGTTCCGTCTCACTCTGATGAGTACAGAAACCCAAAAAGGAAAACGGAAAATAGTATTTAAATATTTACATATTTAAACATGCGGATTAAAGGAGTTAAAACAAGCGGTTTTATCGATATTCAAAGAATGGTCAATAGGGATCAGTAAAACAAAAAAAAAAAAAAAACAAAAGAAAGAAAAAAAACAAAACCCATTAAAAACTGGCAGAGTAACAACCGTCCCATCTCCCTCGATTCTACTGTATGAGTATCCATGTTCTTACCCATCTAGCTTAAATGAAGTTGCGTATAAAGTTTCCAACTTGTAAACGTTTTCTCGATAAAATTGGTTTCTATTACACGTGTGTTCTGTTGTCTTGAAAATTGCCCCATCTTTAGTTATTCAAAAAAAATCCAAAGCATTGTATTATTACGAAGGGTTTTCAAGGAGTTCTGAAAGCAATTGTCGTAGAATAGAGTTAAGTGAAATTAGTTGAATAGAATAATTAGAAATTAGTTAAGTAACGTAGAATAAAATTGATTGAAAGCATTCGTAATCCACATATGTATAAACATAGACTTAAAAGTATTTGGTTTTGAAAGTGCTGTTTGCTTTTCCTGTCTTCTTTAAACATAATTTTTACAATTTTATTGAAAAAAATTTTTTTTCTTACTTCTGAGAAAGTAAAATTAAACTAGAGACCGATAAATTAATTAACAAATATTTTCTTTTATATAAATTTAGTATCTTTTTTAATACTTTAATTGAAATTCTTGTTTTGTTTTGTTTTTATATAAAAATACCTTTAATAACTAGTAACTAGTAAAAGTGGTGCTATGTATGTAGTATTAAATTTTTTCGGAATTGTGTGTGCGCTACAGGAGTTTAAATTAAGGCTCAGATGTTATTCTATGAAGGTTATTATTAACAAAATTTGGATACGGTAGAACTCCTAACTTTGTGAGGCTTGAAAAATAGTGTACCACACAAAATATTAAGGGAGTAGGATGTGCAAGAATGACTCCTCATGGTGGCATAACGGAAATAAGCAATATAAAATCTCCGAAAAGTTGCATAAGCGCTCCCTAGTCGCTACTAAAAGTGTAAAATGCATCACTAGTTTTACATTGCTGAAATTTTTCTGAATATAAAAATGACACTGTCGCAGTTATTGCGTTAGGAATGCCATTCAAGCAGCCATGGTCAACTGGGTAGAAATCTGTGTATATACAAATGCGGTATTATTGCTTTCTTCAATGCGAATTTCCTACAGATTCACATTAATTAACTACCATAAATTGTTTGAGTTTTGTATTTCATAGAACATAAATAAATATCTAAAGAAACAAATAAACTCATCTACAAAGGTGTTGCATGAATTTGTACATTATTTTGTATAAATAAATTAGTAATTGTTTGTTATGCTATTTGACGCTGCTTTATAATACACATACGTAGATGTTATTTTTTTTTCTATATTTATAGGTATGTAGAAATACATACATACGTGCTATATCCCTGCACAGTGACTCGCATTAAATTTAGTCTACTTGTAATAGAAAAATATGTGTATGTATTTTTATATCCGCAGCCATTTAAATGTCGATTTGCAAATTGCTTCTTGAAAAAAACATTTTGGCATAATTTGTTAGATCATGGCAACTTATTTTGTATTGAAGCAATGCCAGTTGCTGTAAATGTAAACGAATAAGCATTTGAGGGTTTGTCAAAAAATTTCAAGAGTTTGCAATGAGCAGATAAAGTTTTGCATAATATTGGCTACATTTGCTCTGAATACCAAATTAAATAATTAAGCTTTCAGTCAAATAAATAAATAACCAACGTAATTATTGGGGAGTGTAATGCAATTTGTGCATACAATCGAACTCATTATAAACTTTTTCAGAATTGAGCAAATTTATGAATGAACTATTGAATTCAGTGAGGCGGTAAAAGTTTATAAATTTGCTTTTCTAATTATTAGGTGGAAAAATGTTTATATTATTCATAAATTTGTTTATATACTAGACATAAATATTGATTTTCATCAGAAAAAGCTAAATTATTTTTGTTTTGTTGTGGTTCAAAATAAATGAGTAATTGGCTGTTAATAGGTATGAAGCTGAGGCTTCGTTTCTAAAACAAGTTCTCATACTTGTGGCAGAAGGTGTGCACTGATGCCAAACTCGCTGCGAAACTCTCAATATAATTACATACATATGCATAATTTTTTTCTGCTTTCGAACAAATGTTTTTAGCAAAGTAAATATACTTAAGAGTAGTCAAATATGAACTAAATTATTTATTTGCTCTGAGAGCCAATTGAAATGTATTAATTTAGGTCCAAAAACGAACCATTTAAAAAAATATTTGCTGTCTTTTTCAGCTGTCTATATGCCGACGAAATTTCGTTGGTGCCCTTTAAACCTTTAATACAGCAAACAGTAAAGGTTTGTTTGAACATTTCTAATTCTCATTTTGTTCATGGGAATTATGAAATAAATAGTTAAATTTCAAAAAAACTTTTAAGAATTTTTCAAGTCTACTGATGAGTTGATTAGCACTAACGAAATGTCGTCGGCATATCGACGGCTGAAAAAGACAGCAAATATTTTTTAAAAGGTTCATTTTTGGACCTAAATTTATACTTAATTTATACTTATGTAGATTACACCAAATGAACCGTCTTAAAAACTTATATTTAATATAAAAATCTTGTAAAAATGTCTTATTTCTAAAGAAGTTGTTTTGTCAAAAGGCCACAGATTTGTTTAATTAAACAACGCACAGTGGGGGATTTTGAAAAAAAAGTGGAAATAATTCTGCAATTTCTAAACGGGTGAACCGATTGTAATAAAAATTCACACACATCCTAATGAAGTATTGGTGAGCTTAAGTTTGGAGTTTAAACTTTATACACCCAAAGGGGGCGGAGCTCTACACCCCTAAAATGGGCCTCCACGAGTATGAGAAAAATTCGAAAGCATGTCAAAGTTATAAAACGAAATTTTGTAGATAGATTTTCCTACTAAAGGGCTTTAAAAAAATGTGCAACATTGGTGGATTTTCAGTTGCAGGTTAGGAGATATACGACGAATACTATTGAAATTTTTAATTTTTTCCCTGTTCTGGCCCACTGTTTCGCTAATAGCAAAGACAAAGCTAGTCAGATTTACAAAATCTGTTCTTTTCTGGACTTAGAACAAAATTTTCAATCCTGCAAAAAAAGAATTAGTTTGAAGAACTTATTTAGTCAAAAGTTATACGCAGTTTAAGTTCAAATTCCTAAAAAACTCGATTTTTCCCCGTTTTTTGCGGAAAAAAGTACGTTTATTATTTCGTAATTATAAAAACACTTTGCGGGAACATCTACGCTATATTTATATTTTTTTTGGAAGAATATACTATGTGGTATATTATGATGGAAAAGAAAATTAAAATTTTTTGTTTTTTAAGAAAGCACAGTGTTGCCAAATAGAGGAATTTTTATAGCAAGTTCTCGGTTTATGGCTTTTTTTCTCCAATACCAAAGCTAGAAATAAATGATTGTGTATACGATCCTAACGCCTAGCATGTTTAAAAAATCCACCATACTTCCAGCTGCACCTTGCAAAAAATACAGCAAAAATATTAAAAAATATTTTTGGGATTTTTTTATGTTTTTCTGGGAATTACGGGGCTTTATGAATTAAATCTTACCAGCTTTTACATTTTTCCTATTAAGTACGCTATTTTCTACGTAAGCGACAATTTTTAGCAGAAAATAATAACAAATAAAAATTTTGCAGCATAAGAAAAAAGCGCTGAATACTGATAAATCGCATTTCTGGGAATTCCAGGATTCTAAGAAGTAAATCTCATCGGTTGCAACTTGTATCTAATAACTACGTCATATTTTACCTACATGCGGGATTTTGGCAGAAAAGGTTCACAAATAAAAATATTGTAGTGTAAGGAGGTAGACCTTTATATATGTACATACATGCATATATTCGCTCTATTTTCAAGAACTCTTTTGTTTAAGCCGACTAATGCCTCTCAGTATTACTTTTTGAAAGATGTGGGCTGCTTTATCTATCGCAAGCCGATGTAGGTAATTTAATATGTACAACAGCATCGAATTTATTCCAGTAATTTTTGGTGTTTCTTCATAATATTTAAACGATCTTATAGGTGTATTTCCATCATTTGTACTTCCATATCCTGCGAGAGGCTTATTAATATTTAAGCCGGTCTGCTGTTTGAACTCTTTTTGAATTCTGTGCTTTTCAGCGGCTCTCATTTCATTCAGGTCATTGTTTTTTGAATTTTCGGCGAAACTCCTATACTTTAGAAATGAAATCGAAAATTGTGATTTCTTTTCTCCACATATGGAACAATGCCAATTTGATGATGTGCCTGCCCGTTGTTGCATTACTATCTTTTCCATCAATCATAATTTTATATCTAAAGAAATTCTGAAGAGATAATTATCAATGCAAGTGAAATAGGCTCGGTACGTTGAATTTCGGAGTGAATAAAATTTATTAAATCTTGTGTTTAATTCTTCATTTTCTTTTTATATTCGAAGCTAATTGACCTACAAAAACATTCGATCCTGGAGTTTGGTTGATCCAGACATCTTCAAAACTTGTTGATGGACAGTTACTATCGGCATATTTACGAATTTTTATGGGCACTAATGAAGCCATGAATACACTTTTACGTTCAAGTGATTGACCTGTGGTAACTTACTTGTACTCTGAAAGCAATGACGAGCCATCACATCCCCATTTACAAATCAGCTGCAACTTACTGTTATTTATATTTTTAAACTGCTCCGTTATTAAAAGTGACGCTATCAGGGAAGTTGTATTTTCCAGTAGAGTTGACAATTTAACGCTTACTTTATGTTCATCGACTTCAATAGGGGAAAGTACAATAATTTTCTTTTTTTCCTGCACTGCGTCATATGTTGGCAAAACTTTTACACCTTTCGCCTGTAATGGTTTTCTCAAAGTAATATATTTATCACGAATTAATCCAAGCTGCAACATCAGAGCAATAGTTTCTTCCTCGGTAAAAACTGATTCAGATGTAGGTGGGGGAATAGTTTTAACAATTCGCCTAAGCTGTCTAGGTGATGGCACTTGGTAAAACAACAGCAATTTTTCCAAAATCTGAAGGCTGCCCTTTCTTTTTAAGCATCGCTTTGTACGCATCCGAAATCTCTTCAGTGGACATACATAGATAAAATAGAATTCCCAGGAAAAAAATCAAAAAATCCCAGAAATGCGATTTTTCAGTATTCAGCGCTTTTTTCTTATGCTGCAAAATTTTTATTTGTTATTATTTTCTGCTAAAAATTGTCGCTTAGCGTACTTAATAGGAAAAATGTAAAAGCTGGTAAGATTTAATTCATAAAACCCCGTAATTCCCAGAAAAAAATAAAAAAATCCCAAAAATGGGATTTTTTAATATTTTTGCTGTATTTTTTGTATTTTTTGCAAGGTGCAGCTGGAAGTATGGTGGATTTTTTAAACATGCTAGGCTTTAGGATCGTATACACAATTATTTGTTTCTAGCTTTGGGATTGGAGAAAAAAGATTATACTAGAGCTAATTTCCTTCTGCTAATATTAGAAAGAAGAGCAGTTCATGTTCAACTGATTTCTATGAAATTTTAAATTTATGCGCAACCGAATTACGGCATTCGTTATAATGAACTGTAGATTAAATATAGTAGAAAACAAAAACCAAGTAAGCAAAAGCACACGTGACAGAATTGATTCGGTCACGAATGCCGTAATTCGGCCCCAAAATTAACTACCGTTAATTGGTCTATCTAGCGTCCAGTATTTCTTATCACCCAATAATCAACTTTTGACCCATTCTCCTCGACAGTACGAGATTTGCTCAGTTATTACACTCAATACCTTCCCTAAAGCGAAGGAATAAAAGTTTTGAATTAATACACTATTACTGAATAAGAGTGTCTTATGCACATACATACATAGACATATGTATACATACATAGACATATATGCATGTATATAATAACATTTTTATTGCAAATAATAAAGCAATGATTCCACGAAATTGGTCGACAAAAATTACAACTTGCAATCGATGAAGCACTTATCAATTTCAAATTTAAAAACAAGTGATCCCTGCCTTCCATAACCCGGCCTTAAAATAAATCGATCGGAGACACTGAAAGGAGAGGATTTCATTCACGAAAACAATCTCTGTTAATATTATAAACTTCATGAGATTCAAAATTTAAATTTAAAATTTTGTTATTGTTATTTGCATGTAAATGAGTAAAACATCAAGTGCTTTATTGATAATAAAAAGAGATAGAGAGAAAGAGAAACTAAACATTTTTTTGTAAAAACAGTTTTTAAAATGACGACAGCCGGAGCACAGCTTGATAAGAAATAATAATAAAATTAGTGACAGCTTGAGTAAAATCTTTAGTATTTTTTATACTGTCGTTGAAACGTTACCTAAAAAGTGGAATTGAAATAATAAAGCGGCATCTTAGTCTCGTTCGTAGTGTTGAAGGTAGTTTTAATATTTATTGCTATTATTCAAATTCAAGTAAAAGATGTGTGTTTTTCTCCTATTATACTCACATCCATATACATATGGACATGTGTGTGTGTGTGTGTGTGTGTGTGCGCGCCTGTGTGTGTATGTTGTGAATCGGCATTCTCGAAGCTATATTTTTTGATTGATTTGATTAATGTTTGAACATTATTATTGAGTGCTTTTGTAGATGTACAGCGGAGTGTATTGTTTTGAGTTGAAATCGTATCATGTAGTTTGTGCGTTATAAGAAGACTAGCTTACACACGTACGGATGTATGTATGTTGAAATAAATTCAATCATTGAGTTGAAGGAAATACAATCGCAGCCCCACTTAGCGAAGCGTATACACAACCATATTCGTTGAGCGGAAGGATAAAACTAATTATCTGTCAAATCAGACATGAACTAAGTGTTACCATTCACGAAATAAGCACTAGTTGAAAAAAAAACGTTAGATGGCGGACCCTGTATAAATAAAAACATATTGACTGCATTGACTACTAAAACTGCCAAAAATAATTCGTCTCTACTGTTGCAGGAGCAGAGATGAAAAGTGAATACTGAAATCGGTAAAAACCTCAACAAAATTCACCGTTTCAAAGTACCGCTTCTGAGCTCTTCATTGTTGAATGTCTATATATAAACTATTAATTAATTTTCCATTTTATCAATTCTAAGGAAGTAAAGTCGAAGAAATTATAATTAACAATCATAAAGTTCGAATGTAAAGAAAAATTATTTTCTTAAAAATAATAAGAAATTTCTTTGAGATCCATTTTGCCCAATAGTTAATATTTGGTCTACCACATTTATACATATTCACATTATTGCTTAATGAAGCGTTAACTTTTGTCATAATTTAATACACCAACTGGCATGTCATTCCCATTCATGTGCACATGAACACAAATACCTAGTGCTACAAAATTTAGATAATTCCATAACTAATTAAAGGCGTTTACAATATCAACTCACCATTAAATATCTACTCTAGAAAATTGTGTTGTTGTATGACTCTGATTAAAAACACTTCTCTCAATTTCTTTTTAATAGCTTAGCTTATTATAATTATGCGCTCGCTGCATACGTTTTATTAAACCCTAATGAAATAGTTAAATTTGCTACATACTCGAAAGTGTAAATGCCCTGCCAGCAAATTGGTAGTCGACTACAAATAAAATCGACTTATAGTTCATCCCTGTCGGACATTGAGTAGTCGACTACTAAAATAATTAACTTTACGTTAACTTTTAAGGACTAGCTTCAAATTAGCTACAATACAATCGATTTGAAATTCACTTTTTGTATACTGGCTATAAGCTAGCCGAAACGTAGTGCAGAGTTAACCTAAAATTCAAATACTAACATACACACATACACGGTAAATAACTCTTGAATTACATTGCCTATTGTCGCATTCGTTTTAAATGTTGCGATGGCTGAATGGGTTAAGTTGGCTGCTCACCAGTCTTGAGGCTTAGTGGTTCGAATCCCACCAGATGCAGAGGCAAAAAAAAAAAAAAAAAAAAAAATAGGATGAAATTTAATTTAATAAAATAAAATATTACCATCGAAAAATGTAAAATCAGCCTTGATTTGTACATTTTTTTCTGTGGGTACTGACTTTTAAGTAGCTAACTTTAAGTTAGTTGAAAAGTAATGCACAGTCGGACAATTGACTACCTCCTAGGACATCGTAATGTTAAAATAGTCAGTCATCTCCATTAAAAATACAGTAAAATCCCGGTTTAACGAATAATATAATGTTCAGGCCTGTCGTTATACCGAGATATTCGTCATATCGAACAATAATTTTTTATCTTAAAATTTTATAAAAAACGGTGGTCCGCAGTTTTAGAAACATCAAAATTTAATTGTATTAATAACTTAAAACTTTAATTGATATTTTGATGTGTATTTAAGATTTGTTTAATTTCTAATATGAAAATTCATTAAAAATCATAAATGTACATATGTAGGTGCATCTACATATTTACTTATATTTGGATGCTATTAACATGTGTAGGTTTATTATTACATTTCATTCATATTATTAATTTCTTAAGAAATCGACATCTCGTTTTCACAATGAACCTACCAAAACTACTGAAATTTTAAGGAAAAAAGCAACGCATCGCATCACACGCGTTCTTTCAATACAAAGCAAAGAAGCCAAAAACACCCACAATCTTACGATTCTGTAATGAGTTTTAAATGTATTTTGCTTTGTCATTCGTTAAATCGAGATTCTTTTTTTTTTTTTGCCATTCGCTATATAAGGCAGTTAATGTAAAAATTTCGCCATTCGTTATATCGGATATTCGTTAAACTGAGTATTCGCTATACCGGGCTTTGACTGTAATCTAAATGTCAACCACCACCAGCTGTAAAAAGTTAGCTTATAATTCATTACTAGTTAACTGAGTTGCCGGCAGGGTATGTATACATACATACATAAGTGCGTATGTACATATGTATGCATTTTAGCCAAAGTTTAGTCAAGGTCAGATTATATGTGTGTGTCTGCTTTTGGCTGTTTTTTTTAAGACAAACAAACACGAACTACTTATGAAAAAATTTATGAAATATTTGTGTTATGTACGTGTGTGTGTGTGTTAGAAATATTTATGGCTATTCAGAGTTCAGCAGCCCAAGTTTGCCAAAATTCCATTATAACCATGATTTATAAATTAATGCATATTTTTAATGCGATTTCTTGGCAAATAAAATTAATTTTGCAGCCATGAAGTTATTTTCAATTGGTTTCCTGTGCTCATTGCTACTGGCTTTTGTTAAGGCCCAAGATAATGGTTGCTTCTCGCCCAATGAAGTGGTGGCCATGCCCAAAACCGTACGCAGCGATTTATATCGCGGCCAACAGGAGTTCACTCTGGCCCTGCTAGAGGCCATACAGAAAGCCACACCCAATGAAAATGTCTTTTTCTCACCCTATTCCACGTTCCATGCCCTGCTGCTGGCTTATTTCGGTGCCCATGGCAACACCGAAAAGGAATTGATGCAGGCTTTGCGCTTGCAATGGGCCAAAAGTAAGTCCCATATTAACAATGCCTACCGTTTGGAAAAACAATTGCGTTTCAGCCGCTCCAAGAACTCTTCGGTGGAGTTTTCCTCAGCCGATAAAATCTACTTTGACAAAAGCGTTAATGTTTCACCCTGCCTGGCTGATAACTTTAAAGATGAATTGGAAACTTTGGACTTCAAGAATGATGCTGAGGCCAGCAGAATGAATATAAACCATTGGATTGCTGAAATAACACGCAATGAAATTCCCGAAATGCTAAGTGCCGGTGACATCACCCCCGAAAGTCAAATGGTTTTGGCAAATGCAGCCTATTTCAAGGGCCAGTGGGCGGATAAATTTGATGCCAAAGACACTAAGCAAGAGATCTTCTATACCTCGCCCAGCCAACAGTCCTTTGTGCCCATGATGCACAAGCGAGGAACTTTCAATTTGGCCATTGACGAACAGCTTGGCGCCCATGTCTTGCAAATGCCCTACATGACTTCGAATGATGAAAACAAGAATTCGGACATCTCCATGGTTATTATATTACCGCCTTTCCAGTCGGCTTTGGAGGAAGTTTTGGCCAAACTGAAACCGGAAACTTTGGAAAACGCCCTAAAAGACAGTATGCCACGAGAAATTGATATTTCTTTGCCAAAGTTTAAGTTTGAGCAGAATTTGGAATTGGTACCGGTAAGTAAGAGGTGCATGTGCTTAAGTAAAGGCTGGTTACATTTTAAGGGCCGACATTGATTTTGCATAAAACACAAATTATTTAGGAAAATTTTGTCATTTATTTTTATTACACTAGTATTGGTATGGTTCAATTATGTATAGAACAAAACATTGGCGAAATGATGACCACGGCGTAACACCTCCAACCCATAGTTCAAATCTTCGATGACGCTGAGGCATAATTGTGCCATGCTATTTCATCCTTTAGCTCTTGAACTGCTACTATCTTACCGACGTATACCTTTTCTTCTAAATAACGGAAAAAAAAGAAGTCCAACGGTGCCAAATCACATGATCTTGGCGGCCAATTGATAGCGCCACCATGTGAGATAAAACGGCCATTGAAGTTGTAGCGCAAAAGAGTCATTGTTTTGTTAGGAGAGTGACAAGTGGCACCGTCCTTTTGAAACCATATATCATCCACATCCAGATTTTTCAATTTGGGCCATAAATAGTTCGTTCTCAACTCACAATAGCGAACACTATGTACAGCAGCTGGCTGACCGGCCTCATTTTGGAAAATACACGGTCCAATGATGCCACCAGTCCATAAACCGCACCACACAGTCACTCTTTGTGGGCGCATTGGTTTTCCGACAAACACTCTTGGCTCAAAGTAGTTTGTGCTCTTGGCTTATGATATAAATATGTAATAAGGTAACCTTTCCCCTACAATGAGAACAACTTCATTAAAAATATCATGTGTTTTTGAAGTTGTACAACTTCTGAAAAAAGACGTCTCTTCTACATTTACAGAGGAGACATGCACAGAGCTTTGGCTGCCTTTCATCTCTGTATTCTCTTGACAGTTCTAAGCACTCAAATGATTACTTAAGGCCGGGATTCACTATCCTATTGAATCGTACGATCTGTTAAAAATGACATGTGTGTCCAAAGAGTGTGACAGTCTGGACTAAAAGTGTATGTGTGTGAAAGACTTTTTGACAAGTCTGTCCGATTTGTTAATCTTTTGAAAATTTTCAAAAACCATCTTTTGCTATGCGATCAGAGTTGCCTTTTTGGAGTTGTTTACAAAAGTATAATAGTGTGGCCGTTTTGATGCGACTTTTTAAAGTAGGACAGAATTCTATCAGATTTAGCTGGCAATTTTCAGTGAATGAATCGTACGATTGAGTAGGATAGTGAATCACGACCTTTAGTTGTACCTTATTATAAGGAAGCCTCCTGAGCTAAGCCGTTTTTCGTCTGACTACTTTAGGTTGTCAAGAGAATGCAGAGATGAAAGGCAGCCAAAACGAGACAGCAAATCAATATAAGCTCTGTCCAGCTCTCTTCTATAAATGTAGAAGCGGTGTCTTTGTGACAGTTTATTAGTTGTATCATGGCCCAAACCAGCGCGAAAAAAAGTTGCGGGCTGTGTCTCGCAAGAAGAATATTTCTCTCTCAAAAGCTGTGAAACAAAGTTTGCATCTTAGAAAGCTGAAAAAAAACTTAAGAAATATTTGCCTATTCTATTATTTAATTAAAGGATGCATTCAAACATCTAAATTCGGTTCGCTTTCGCTGCCCTCAAAGCAACGAATTCAACGCTTGTGAAGACTTCTAACGGAGGATGCATTCAAACATTATTTAATTAAACATATTGTTATCAAAAAAAAAAAAAAAAAAAAAAAAAAAAAATTGTTCCCTGCTTCTTTTCTTTTTAATCTTGACATCTTTGCTTCTAGATCTTGCGCAAATTAGGCATCAATTCTCTGTTCGATCATAACGCCGATTTATCTGGTTTCTCTGCCGAGTCCCAATTGAAATTGGGCGATGCCAAACATGTGGCCAAAATTAAGGTAGACGAAGAGGGCAGTACGGCAGCGGCTGCCACAGTATTGTTCAGCTTCCGTTCTGCTCGTCCTGTGGAACCCACCAAATTCGAGTGCAATCATCCATTTTTGTTCCTAATTTACGATCACACCTCGAAGGCTGTACTTTTCACCGGCATTTATCGGGATCCCAAAACTCAAAAGTGAGTTTTAGCCAAGAGTTCATCCCAAGAGTGAAGTAAGGAAGGGTGAAGTAGGAACTAAATTATTAATGTAATTTAATCAAAACAACTTTTTAAGTGCTCTAATTTTTTTATGACAATAAATTTAATATAATAATAAAAATCATTACCTTTTTTTTGAAATCTTTGAATGTTATTCATAATTTGAGTTTTGTTTATTTTTTTTATTATATAGTTTACATTTTTATTAACTAAAGAATACCTGTTATTATGTATGTATGTATTTGATAAGTTATTTTTTTCAACTAGGTATTATTGGAAATTTTAATTATGAATAATATGATGATGAGCATTAACTCTCTGGTTGTGTTTATAATATTTTCTAATCAAAGGCAGTTAGATAGTTAACGAAAATGAGGAAATCAACAAATTAAATTATTTCAATTGAAATTATTCATCACTAAAGTGGATAATTCCATTTTAGTGATGAATGTTCATGTTTGCATGTTCACAATAATTAAGTGTAAACAAAAACAATGCAGCACGTTTTATGACTTATAGATTTATTTTTATATTTTATTTTTACATTTATATTATAGGAATAAACCATAATACAAGGTAATCTCTTCCCTACAATAAGAATAACTTCAAGAGCATTAACATGCATTTTGTTTTTGCACAACTTCAGAAAATTGTCAAAAAAGCACCACTGCTACAAGCTTCACAGTCGAACCTAAATTGGAGTGCCAAGCGTAATTTTGCCGTCCGTCTAAAGGTGAAGTTACATGGCCCGCTTTAGACGCGTCCACGCTTTTCATGCTTTTTATACGTTTTATGCGTTCTATGCGTTTCATACTACAAGTTACATACAACGCTTCATACGCGCCATCTTTTGTTGTTTTGATCAGCTGTTGTGCAAATATTTTTAGCATACAAAACAAATATTAACAAAATGGAAAGTGAAATTGAAATTTTAAAAGAATTAATGGACTTCCTAGAGTTCATAAACATTGTTATTTGTGCGATAAGAGCTTACGAAAAGCTCCAAAATTGTACATTGTATGTATGTATATACATACCTGGTAAATTAAGCTCCTTACTTATTGCACTCCATGCAGCTGCTCTTTTATTTTTGTTCCGATAGAGCAGCATGGTTTTATTATATAAAAGCTCGTGGTTTTTAACTGTATTTATTAGCTTCTCTTCCATATCGCTTGTTTTAATAAATTGAAAATATTTGTAAACATAATAGTGATGATACTCAGTAGGCAAACGCAATCGATAAATCGAATCTAAATTTCGTTAATGAAAAAAGTGTTGTAAAAAACAATTACAATTTGTTTTATTCGTAAAAATGCTTATAAAATTTGTAACAAAACTTTTCTTTTTTATTAAAGATGTTTGTTTTGCAAAAGATTTTATAAATTATTTTACGATATAAAAGGTATTTTTCGATAACGTTGAGAGTAGGCACATCATTGGTTATTATAAACATCTGACATTTTCTCATGACGCTTGCGACGCATATAAAAGTAGAAAGTAGGTCTACTTTATGCGTTCTACGCGTCTTCGCGTTCTATGCTTTGTGCTCTGTAACTTGTCACATACAAATGCACTAATCCTACTTTTTTGACAACCGCGTGAAAAGCGTCGACGCGTAGAAAGCGTACTGTGTAACTTCAGCTTAAGCTCCATATTTTGTATAGAAATGGGTGGTTTATACAACAAAAATACGCTAGACGCACTAATTTAGATTGAGCATTTACAGAAACGAGGTGAACAGGCTTTACGCTGGTTTGTTATCTCGTTTTGGCCGCCTGCCATATCTGTGTACTCTGACTCATGATACAACAAGGTAACCTTTTCGCTACAATAAGAACAACTTCAATAAAAATAACATGCATTTTGTTTTTGTACAACTTATTCAAACTGTCAAAAAGATGCCACTTCTACATTTACAGAAGAGAGATGCACTGAGCTTACGAGGACTAGCTATCTCGTTTTGGCTACCTTGTTAATTGTATCATGCTCTGACTCATGATACAATTAAAATGGTAACCTTTTCCCTCCAATCATGATACAACTAATAAGGTAGCCTCATCAGCTAAAACCGGTAAACCAGAACGAGACAGCAAATCAATGTAAAGTCTGTTCATTTCTCTTCTATAAATGTAGAAGCGGCGTATTTTTAACAGTTTACAGAAGTTGTATAAAAACAAAATGCATGTTATTTTTACAAGGCGAATTAATTTATTTAATAATTCGCCTTGGTTATTTTTATTGCAGTTGTTCTTATTGTAGCGAAAAGGTTACCTTATTAGTTGTATCATGCCTACAATAAGAATAACTTCAATTACCCCCATTTACACACGCAAGTTCCAATGCAAGTAACTCAATACATTGTACAACTTATGCAAACTGTCAAAAAGACGCCACTTCTACATTTACAAAAGAGAGCTTCACTGATCTTACGCGGATTTGCTATCTCGTTTTGGCTGCCTTTCATCTCTGCCTAAAGTAGTCAGATGATTAACGGTTTAGCTGACGAGGCTACCTTGTTAATTGTATCATGGTCAGATGCTTAAAAGTTTAGCTGATGAGACTACCTTATTAGCTGTATCATGCTCTGACTATTTTACGAAGTCCGCTGATTAACGGTTAGAAATCAAAAACTGCTACTTTCACCGTATATTGTTTTAAATTTAGTATCTTTTATCCTCCGACATACATACTGAGCTGGTCAGATATTTTGTTTTGCAATTTAAATGTGTTTTCAATAAAGCAGCCTTTCAGTTGTCCTTCTGATGGTGAAAAAAAAGAGCTTAAAAACTAAGCTTAAACGGTATTTCAAGGATTTTTTAACACCACATGAGGTCTGGCCAGACTCACATATTTTTTTGCATGAAAAATTGAATTTCTACGGTCACCTTGGTCACAGCTGCCATTCTGGGGAGCACTAAAAGGTACGCGCAGTGAAACCACATTTAAAAGCATGGTTGTGAAAACAATATTATGTTCTTTATAACGACACATTTATATTTGAAATTCCGTCAATATACTCTAGATAACATTTTTTAATTTCTAATGATCAACATTTTTTAAGGAAGACAAGAAAAGTAAAGCAAATTATAAATAATGGAATTAGAAAAAGAAAAATTTATGAAAAGCTTGTCAAGTACCATTATGAAAATAAAAATTATAAAGATTATAGACTTCAAAATGAACCAATTGCAACAAGGTACGTCGATACCAGGTAGCTTTACAAGCGGAGCTGATTACTGCTTTTAGCCTAGAGAACTGTCAAAATACACAGCGCAAACACACAAACTCAAACAGAATTTAAAGTATTTCTACACACAAAATACATGAAATATTTATTGGTGTGGTGTTTGTTGTAGTTATGCGGCTGATACCTGGTAGCGAGGTACCTCGGATTGTAAATCAAAGCTGTAAAATATTTTTAGAACACAACATTTTTAAAGACATTGGCGGTGCTAAACGTATAATCGAAACTGTTCGAGCCAACAAATTGTTGGCGAAAAATTGAAAATAAATAAATAATTGTTTAATATTATTTTTATAAAAAAAAAACCTAAGATCAATAGCTTGAATAATTAATACATATTTCTATATTTATTTATAAGCTACTTGGCCTATACTTACAATTCAAAAGCTAAATTATTCTTATGAGCAATAACATTATCCTTGTGATCACAATAAGTTATGTGTAAAGTACTAAACGCTATAGTAAGAGGTACACTGGGCTCCGGTTTTGAAAAATTGTTCTGTGCGCCATGACGGTGGACATTCGTTAAGGATATGAAATGGGGAGGTGGGGTAAGAGATATTACAACTGCAATGATGTTGCCAAAGATTATGCCATGTGAAGCTCTGGTATGGACTAGTGTCAATCACTCAGACTTAATGGTATTTATTCTGCTTACTGCTGCGTTCTTGATAAAATTCTGAATATTGTTCTTGTTATCGTTTCGAGCAATCAGATGTTTGATCAAAAAATGTATTTAGGTATTTATCATGGCGATCTCTTTCAATAGTTTTTATGAAATCTTTACGTTTAAAGTTTTCTGTCATAAGGAGTGGCTGACTTAAAGCCTTCCTTGTGGCGAGATCTGCATATTCGTTCCCTTTAATGGGAATTTATAGTGATAGATATTAATTCAGGTCCAAAAATTAACCTTTTCAAAAAATATTCGCTGTATTTTTCAGCTGTCTATATGCCGACGACATTTCGTTGGTGCTAATCAACTCATCAGTAGACTTGAAAAATTCTTAAAAGTTTGTTTTTCTTAAAAGGTTCATTTTTGGACCTGAATTAATACATTTCAATTGGCTCTTAAAGCAAATAAATAATTAAGTTCATATGTGATTAGATATTAAACAATTTTTTATTTGTTATTCGTAATATCCACTATTTGTGATATATCGCATGGCTTCAATGGTAGAGAGGAAGTTGGATACTATAATAAATTTTCCAGGTTTGAAATTGCCATAGAGTATAGCCTGTGAAGTTGCTATCATTTCAGCGGAGAGTACACATCTATTGTGTGGGGGATAAGTTGAAGATTAGAATTTGGTTAATGTTAGTTAAGTACACAAATAGAAAGTAAAATTGAAGCGGCTGTGTCAAAATTGTGAAATTTGACACGTCCAAAGTTCATAGGGTGTTGATGAAGGGTGTTGGCTACCCAGAAACAGCCCTTTGTCCACCTAGCTATAAAATTTTACTTTTCTTTACTTAATTGGTTTTGATAAACCAACTTGGTGACCAACCAAGGGTTGAACTTGAGATTGAGAAAGTAATTTAATATAAATCTATTAGAACGACTTTGTTTTTGTGTTACAATGCTATAGTTTACTTCACTACTATTTTTGAGTCATCAGTACATATGAATTTCGAACTAATTATCATTAGAAATGGTTCATTTTTGAAAAAAAAAACACAGTAGTTGATCTATACATTAAAATATAGGCAGTCAGTAGTTAAGAGCGTAAGTAGTAGGAGTGCTAACCGCTGCTGTTATATGCAATTGGCTATGACCTTGGTTCGGAGCCACTTTGACGTTAATGATCGTCATGGTATGGTCCCCAGCCAATAAATTTTCGACTTTACTTTTCTTGTCTTCTTTAAAAATGCTGATGACTACAACCTTATCACAAACAAATCTTTCTCAGCTCTGAGATAAAATTAAAATTGAACTGAAGCCCGCTAAAGTAATTATCAATTGTAAATGTTAAGTTTGACTATTGTTGAAATTAAGTTTCATACATGTAGTTTCAGTGAAATCGATTTATTAATTTTTTCATGAAGCCGCTAAAAATATCATTAAGCTTATGAAAAAGTTTCATTACCTTAATGAATGATTTCATTATATCAATGGACAATTTAATTAGAGCAGTTATTTTGTCAATTTTCATTTTCGTTTTAAGGGAATAAAATCAAATATTTTAACATTCAAATGGCGATCAGTGGTATATTTTGTTTTTGAAATGGAGTGTACATTAATGATGCCTGTATCATATAAATATTGTTCTGTTTTCAGTAGTGCAATGGATTTAATAAAAACAAACTGCAGAAATTAAGAATTGTTTTATTGATAGAGTGCCTTATTAAAAGCCCTGGATGCTTCAAGCAAAATGCTTCGCTTAATTTATGATATACTCACATACATGCATTAAAGTAAAGGATAGAAGAGATATATTGTAATGTAACAACTTGATAATTTGATTTGCTCAATCAGGAAACAACAATTTTCTGTAAATTGCGTATAAAAACTTGCCATCTCTCTTTCAAAACAATTTAAAGTGAATTTATGTATAAAGTTTTTCTAGATAGGGTCTTGGGGCCTTTCTAATTTAGTATATATTATTTGATTTGTAACATTATCGCACATCATATCTACTATTAATTTTGAAAACGTTGCATTACACCATATTTGTGATGCAAATAACAATAAACACAAAAAATAAATAGAAATCAATGTTGCTCAGCAAATTTAAAACACATTCCCAGCAAGAAAAACAAATGTTGGCAAAATTAAAAGCTGATCAAGAAATTAAACAGGTAGTAAGTAGGATGGCTATGGGTTACTGCTTAAGAGACACACTGTTACATTGTCATGAGCTGAGTTCGCAGTTAATTGTGTGCTGGCGATCAGTCTAATGAACGTGCATCGGATAATATCTTCAAATTTACTTTTGTTGTCAAAGTAAATGGAATTTGCAATTGTAAAAAGTAAAAAAAAAAAAAATTAAAAAAAAGTTTTAGTTACATCACTCTTGAATTACATAAGCGATATACTATACACTTACACTTAGGTATGTATGAACATTAGGCCGGGTAGATTTGTATGGACAAAAATTTGTCTGTATTGCGCCATCGGTTTGTCGATGGCGTTTGGCATGAGGAAAAAATGTTTCACTACGACATATCACAAAAATTGTGTTCGAGCCACCCGATTACATCTTTTGTATTTTTCTCTAAGAACCCCTTAAGCAGACGTGCTACAAAGTCGGTGCGTTCGAAAAAATATTGGGAAGAAAGAATTATTATGAATTGGTTATGTATTTAACTCCTCGACGAGCACCCTGGGGCAAGTTAGTGTGATGGGGGGAAATACAGGAGTCAAATGTATGACCAATAAGTTTCTACCCAATATTTTTTTCTAGAACACAAACTTTCACCACGCCTCCTCAGGGGAAAGGCTGTAAAAAACAAACTGAAAATCGGATGCACCGAAAATGATTTTTTGATATGCTGTAGTGAAAATTTTTTTCTAAATGCCAGACGCTATCGATGGCACATTATTGATTGCCAAATCAACCAACCCATCCTAATGTACATACATACTTGTGCTTGTATTGTTTAGTGTCTGAATCATTTTGTACATACAGTGTTTATTAAGTAATACTATATTGTTGCAGGTAAGTTTAAGTTAAAAATCATTTAGCAACTTTTATTGAATAAGTGATGCAAAACGAGTAGATATGCCTGTGTTTTTTTCTTTTTTGTATATACATACATATGTATGTAATAAAACGATGCGCAGCAGTTTGCAGAAATTGATATTTATTAATTTGGGATTAGTGAAAACAAAAACGAGGTTGGCATTACTTGCATACAAAATGAAGTACAAATGTATATTGAGGAATTTTTATTTTTAGGCGGTATCTGCAGTGCAATTCAGTAATCAATTTCAGCGCTTATAAAATCGTTTAAATAATTTAATATATAAATTAGCGCTTTCGGTAGTCATAAAGTGTTAATAAAGGTATTCGCAGCCGTTTAAAAAGGACCACTGATTGGTGTTCAGTGGTGGGCAAAATACGTGCTCTGATGTTTTTAAAATACAAAATACAAATACTTTTCATTCCAGGTATTTAAAATACAAAATACTTCATTCTAAAAGCCGGCATACAGTGTAACAAAAATATGTACCTATTTAAAATACAAAATACTTTTAATCAAAAAAGTATTTATTTCCTTTCATAAAGATCAGACAAACAACCTCCTGATGGCGAATGAATAAAGACAGCTATCTGCAAAATCTGAATGATTTCTTGTTAGAAAACGATATTTTATTGAAAGAGAAATAACGGAGTTAAGAAATAAATAACAATTGAAACACGTTTGACCAAAGGCTATATACATACATATACATAGTCTATCCAAGTCAACATTTGATGTTTTAGATCAAAATGTCAAACGCTGTTATTTCCTCGTATTTTATTAATTCATTGTTTAACTTTCTGACAGCTTGGCGACTTTCTCAATGTGCATGCTTTTACTTTATACAGGTACTTTGCGTTTGGTAATTAAATTGTAGTGTTGCCATTATTATTTTTTTTTTTTTGAAATAAAAAAGTAGGGAAATTTTGCGTTTTAGTTGATATATTAGACAATTTTTGTTTTTTTTTTATTTTTTGCATTATTTTTTCAAGTTTTTTGAAGTCTACTAATAGCATTTTTACACTGACGCACATCTTACATCTTTCATCAATTTGCAAAGATGTTTACATCTTCCCATAAGAACTATACAGGGCGAAAATTCTACATCTTTCTACATCAGCAGAAGATGATCCTTTCTTTCCTTTCAAAAAAATTGCAGAAAATCGATTGCTTTTGTACCATCACTAGCAAAATGACATTTCAGAAAACAAATTTAACATAAAACAAGTAAGAGTGCTATATTCGGCTGGGCCGAATCTTAAATCTTAGATGGTTATTTCAATGCCTTACACTCGGAATCACCCACTTATATATACCCTTACATATTTTTGTGAAGGGTATAATTATAACAAAATACATGTTCCGCTCATTTTTATACCCTTCACAAGAATGTGTAAGGGTATACATATATAAGTTTGTGATTCCGTATGTAACGCATTGAAATAACCCTCTAAGACCCCATAAAGTATATAGTATGTATGTATATTCTGAATCAGAATCAATAGAGATTACGATTAAGCGATGTCAGTCTGTCCGTCTGCCCGTCTGTAGTCGTAGCAGCGGTATCGGTTAGTATTTGAACCATAATAACTTCGTTGGTTAAGATCTGTCGGTTAAAAAGTGTTGATTAAGGGAAACAAAAATCTATCTAACCACTAGTTAAAGTGGCAATTAAAAACTAATCACACTTTGTTAAAAGCAGCATAAATAATTATTAGCGGAACTCACCCTTCATTGCAAATTACCCTTGCAGACCTTGCAGATATTGCAACCGTAGCATATGTGCCATAGTCTGCAACACTACAAAAACAAAATGTATGAAACATAGATTTGCATCACTTAAGCAAATATGCATAACTAAAATCCATTGCAGATCCGTATTTGTAAATGCCCTGCCGGCAACTCAGTTAACTAGTAATGAATTATAAGCTAACTTTTTTACAGCTGGTGGTGGTTGATACTTAGATTATTTTCAATGGAGATGACTGACTATTTTAACATTACGATGTCCTAGGAGGTAGTCAATTGGCCGACTGTGCATTACTTTTCAACTAACTTAAAGTTAGCTACTTAAAAGTCAGTACCCACAGAAAAAAATGTACAAATCAAGGCTGATTTTACATTCCTCGGTGGTAATATTATATTTTATTAAATTTCATTCTACTTTTTTTTTTGTTAGCTTCTGGTGGGATTCGAACCACTAAGCCTCAAGACTGGTGAGAAGCCAACTTAACCCATTCAGCCATCGCAACATTTAAAACGAATGCGACAATAGGCAATTTAATTCAAGAGTTATTTACCGTGTATGTGTGTATGTTAGTATTTGAATTTTGGGTGAACTCTGCACTACGTTTCGATTGTATTGTAGCTAATTTGAAGCTGGTCCATAAAAGTTAACGTAAAGTTAATTATTTTAGTAGTCGACTACCAATTTGCTGGCAGGGTGTTGCTAAATGCTAAAACAGCTGCTTGTTTTTCTACATTTCAACACGTAAACTCCTGCGCTCAAAAAACTGTATGACGACAAGGCCGCCACAAAACATGCCTGTGCTGGAATTAAATTAATGCTAACGTTGCTCAAAGAAGTATTTACAAAATAGTCAAAAGTGAATATTATACCTATTATTATGTATCATTTTTATTAAATTTTATAAAATAAGCAAAAAATCGGGCGGTTGCTACACACGCAAATTTTATCGACGGCGTTGCTTTTCAAATATTGGCTGCGGCTTAGCTTATCTCATGCGGCAAACTCACTTTATTAAATTTTGTAAATAAATAAATAAAACAGGAAAGAAAATGAATACTGAAAAAAGTAAAAATAAAATTAAGGCAATTGAACAAAAAGTCAACAATAAAAGACGGCCAACGAAAAGATGAATAATGAAATTTTTGCAATTTGTTTTCTAAACTTCCTTCTCAATTTGCAAAACAAAAATATTTATATTTTCCGTTGCTCTAAAATCAGCTGATATAATTATTTTGTTAAAAACTTGAACGCTTTGTAGCAAACAATCATGCTATATCTGCTAAAATTGCAGATGTGCAACCGAGGGTGATTTCCGCTATTAAGTTTCCACCGCTGTTAGTTATAGTTGATAATCAATTGAATAATTTTTTTTCTCAAATTAGACGGGAAATGTGTGGATACTTTCCGATTTATCTGATTTTCCCAATATTTTGAAATGCCAAAAAGGGGATTTAAGTTTTCTGTTGTTAAAAGAATTTTTTTGAGTGTTTATATAGCTTGCATAAGTTTAGTTAAGATTTCTTTGAAACATAACATCTGTTATATATTTCAAAGCAATATAACAGCTATTGTGTAAACTTTAGTCCTCCAAAGCATGTTATTTAACTTATGTTTTCTAAATAACAAGTTTGTATTCTTCCTGACTTGTACAAAATAAGTTGTTTCACCAACAAAACGATACAAAATAAATTTCATTTTGTTTGAAAGAAAAGTTTTTCATTAATTCAGGCCCAAAAATAGACCTATCAAATGTTTTCTGTCTTTTACAGCTGTCTATATGCCGACGACATTTGGTTGGTGCTAATCAACTAATCAAATTCTTTTAAGAATTTTTCAAGTCTACTGATGAGTTGATTAGCACCAACGAAATGTAGGTCTATTTTTAGACCTGAATTAATACATTTCACTTGGCTCTTAAAGCAAATAAATAACTAAGTTCATATGTATTAGAAAGCCTTTTCTTCAGATTTTTTAAAAAATAATACAACACACTGTCAAATCGTTAGGTCCTCTATTAGTTTTCCACTTTATCATGGAATGACCCACATACACAGTTTTTGTTGTATGCTTGTATGTTTGTTTATGTTTATTTATGTTTTAGTTGTTTATTTTTGTTAAAACACATTTTTTTCTCTTCTCTTTTTTTTATCTTGCAGATCGTGAAGTGAATTGAGATTTTGTCTATTAAACGAGAGCATTTCTTTTGCTCTAGTAAATAAAACAGAAACCGAAACAAGTGAATCATATACGTAAAAAACCCGACTACAAGTTACAACCACAAAAATAATTTTAAAACAACAAAAATCAGCTAAAGAGAAAAGCAAATCTCCAACTTTTTTATTTGCTTTGCTGGAGCTCCTCTCCAATGAAACGCACAACAAACATGATGGCAGTGATCTTCAGGTAATACACAAGTTAAAGCACAATATCGCTTGAATTAATCGAAAAACAGTTTTCTTCAAAATAAAAATAAATCGGTTTTAAAATTTGCATTGTTGTTAACAAAAAGTAATTTAGGTAATTTAATTTTTTTTTATGTTTTCAGCCATTCATGTCATTTTTATGTTATAAAAAATGTACTGTCATTAATGCGTTTGTTTTTCATAAAAATTGGAATTTCACTTTTTCGTTTTGACAAAATTTTGCAAACGTGTTTGTGATTTGTAAGTTATTGACGATGTTTGTGAACAAATAAAAACACTTAGTAAGTAGGTCCAAAAAATCGGTGGCAGTTAAAACTCAGTTTAGCAAAATTTTTGTTTTGTTTAAGCTCAGCTTAAGCTTAGCGGCAAAGTGAATCAGTGTCTCATGTATTATTCACGCTTCTCAAAATAGCGGTTGGAAACAACCAGTGTGACCAGATTTTAAAATGAAAGAAATAGAGCTAAAAGTTTTGATTTAGAGTCAAAAAGGGTGCTGAATTTTTTTTACCAAATTTTCTGTTCATGAATATATGTATATATATATATATATATATATATATATATATATATATATATATATATATATATATATATATATATATATATATATATATATATATATATATATATATATATATATATATATATATATATATATATATATATATATATATATATATATATATATATATATATATATATATATATATATATATATATATATATATATTCAACATTAAATATATATTTGTATTGTTTTAAGTAAAAACTACGTAATTTACGATTGTAAAATATTAACAACATTCTGAAAACGATATTAAATATATTATGGTCAAAAAACTTTAAAAATTTGCCCTTCAAAAATCGCAGTGTTGGCCTTCAAAAATAAATGCCTTATTACGCATTTATTTTGCACTTCTTTTTTCCTAAAATGCCACATTTAAGATTTTAGTGAACCTAAGATCAAAAGAAAATACCCATAAATAATTAAAAAAGTTCAATAAAATAATTCCTTTCAAAATTTTGGTTGCCATACAAAATGAAAAATGTTGCCATTTGCTGTTGGTTAGTTTATTTATTGGGAACCGATTTTGCTGCCTCAGTAGAAAAGACGTAATATGATATAGTAATATGTAAACGGAAAAATGTTTTCAAGTCAAGCGGTCTTCTCAAAAAAGTTATTTCAATAATCTCCAAATGTACAGACAGAGATTGTCTAGTCAACGTTTCTTTCAACTTTGATCCAAAATATATTTGTATATATTCTTGACATACATATTTATGTATGTGCACAACTGTGTTGTGTTTTTTGCGCTTTGTAAGTACTTCCGTGGCGCGCATACCTTGGCAGTGAGATTTGATTTAAGGCTGGGGTCAGTTTTAGAAACTTTTCACAGTATAACATGGCATGTCCGGTTAATCCACATACTTTAAAGCTTTTATAAAATTGGGGAGGTTCCACTCTAATGTAACATTAACTGCAGAAACTCAAGAATTTTTCAGTTTATTTAAAAATGTGTAATTGGCTAAGTGGCCAAAAAACATTTCATAATATAGATTGCAAAAATACAAACTTTAGAACCCACTGAAAGAAGCAGCTAATACATAACGAGTGTTGTTGAACACGCTGTCGAGAACGTTCGCTGTTCGTTAGATACTTCATATCCATTACACCTCGACCATCTTAGCGAGCATTAGAACATACGATTTTTCAGTGCGGCGCATTTTTGAGCACAAATCATTGAAAAAAAGCACGATATTTTTTATATGTATGTACAACATTTGACCTCCCCCTAGTATACACCAAATTTTTCGTATGCATGAATGTACATATGTAAAGGGTGTTTTTTTTCGATGTATAGAACTTTAAGTTGGCATTGGTGTTCAAGATGGCGACCGACTTAACAGCTGTCAAGTGATTTATTCTCAGTTTGGTTTGGCAATTCATCCTGAATAGACTCACGCCTCAACAACGCTTCCAAATAGTGAAATTTTATTTCGAAAATAATGGTTCTGTGCGGAAGACGTATCGCGCACTACGTCCATTTAGCGATGAAGCGCACTTCTGGTTGAATGGCTGCGTCAACAAACAAAACTGCCACATTTGGAGTGAAGCTAATCCTCAACTGTATATGGAAACACCGTTACATCCAGAAAAACTGACTGTTTGGTGCGCCTGGTGGGCTGGTCCGTACTTCTTCAAAAACGATGATGGTCAGAGCGTTGTAGTCAATGGTGATCGGTAAAGAGCCATGATTACTAAATTTTTCATTCCTGAATTGAATAACCATGGTGTCCAGGAGATGTGATTTTAACAAGACGGCACAACATGTCACATAGCTCGTGCCACAATCTATTTATAGAAAGATACGTTTGGTGACCGCTTAATTTCACGCTTTGGACCTGTGAATTGGCCTCCAAGATCTTGTGATTTAACACCGCTAGACTACTTTCTGTGGGCCTATGTAAAGTCATTGGTCTATGCGAATAGGCCACGAACGCTTGACCATTTTGGAAGACAACATTGGCCGTGTTATTGCCGATATACGCCCACAAATGTTGGAAAAAGTAATCGAATTGGACTACATCCGCTCCAGCCATGGCGGTCATATGCCGGAAATCATATTTAAAATGTAATGCCACAAGATTATCTTTCGGATAAATAAAATTCATGTCAGTCGAATAATCCATCGTTGTTTTATTGCAACTTAAAGTTCTATACCTTGAAAAAAAAACACCCTGTATTTATGTATATTTATGTATGTTTGTATGTATATACATGTGCCTAGCGCTATTACATTGAAATTGAGCTTTCAGTGAGAAATTGAAAAATTTGAATTATTTTTTATAAAGAAAATTTCAAGGCCAAAAAATCATTTAGATTTTACGAACTAAGCATTTATATTAAGAATACGAAATTTTTGTTTATTATTTCTCCCCACAAATTTAAATGTTTCTAAATATTTTATCAATCTATTCATTTTTACAAAATACTTAAGGTACTATATGACTGACTCCTCTTGGCTTATTCTCGTTAGCGTGTCGAGATACTGCATTCATAGCGATAAGATTGAGCAAAGGCAAAACCAAATATCCCTGTCTTACTCCTGATATTGGTTCACATATTTTACCTCTGTGGGGAAATCTGAATTGGAAACTCTCATAGCTGCTAAATATTATGGACATTACCTTATTTGGTACACCCATATTGTGTAATTCAGCCCATATACTTTCTCTTTGCATCAAATCGAATGTTTCTTCATTGTCTGTGTATGTCATATAATACATATAATGGGGAAAGCATTTCTAACTCTTTCCAAATTATTATTTTGTTAATGTTAATTTGATCAACACATGATCTGCCACTTCCAAAGCCAGCCTGTTTTAGGCGCAATGTCCAATTATTTGATTAATCTTTCTCGAAATTTTTTTATGAACACCTTGTTTTCTGTACAGAAACCGATTTTTTATTTTCTTTTTAAAGTTTCTGGGGATAAGCGCAGTTTTCAGATACAAAGGGTTGTATCCTATCCTGATAATAGGGAAGTTTGCGTCTGTTCTCAGTTGTTAGGTTAGTGTATGGCACCCTTTAAATTATTCCGATATGAACTGTTTGTTTGCGTTAGATAATTTTCTCTTAAGTTTTCATGTCGTTTTTTTAGGGTTCCGTACTCATCAGAGTGAAACGGAACCCTATTACGGAGACAAGTACGTCCGTCCGTCCGTCACAGCGTCCATTCTCCGAAACGGTAAGAGCTAGAGAGCTGAAATTTTCACAGGATGTTGTTGTACCTTGCCGCTACAACAACAAGTACTAAAAACAACAACAAGTCGAAAACTATCAGGTGTCCCCATACAACGAAAAGTTGCAATTAGCTATAACTCTCGAACCGTAAAAGATAGAAAGCTGAAATTTGCTTAGTGTATGTATTTATAGATGCTTTACAACAACAAATGCTAAAGACAACAACAAGCTAAAAACTACCAGGTGTCCCAATACAACCTAAAGTAACAATTAGCCGTAGCTGCTAAACTGTAAAAGACAAAGAGCTGAAATTCGCAGAATATATGTGTTTACATATGCCCTACAACAACAAATGCTAAAAACAACAACATGTCAAAAACTACCAGGTGTCCCTATACAACGTAGAGTAAAAATTAGCCGTAACTCCCAAACTGTAAGAGACAGAGAGATGAAATGTGAACAATATATGTACTAGCATGTGGCCTACAATAACAAATGCTAAAAACAACAACAAGTCGAAAATTACCAGGTGTCCCTATACAACGTAAAGTAACAACTAGTCGTTACTCTCGATCCGTGAGAGACAGAGGGATGAAATTTACACAATATGTGTATTCACATATGCTCCACAACAACACTTGCTAAAAACAACAACAACTGTAAAACTATCAGGTGTCCCTTTACAACGTAGAGTAATAGCTATAACTCTCGAACCGTAAGAGATAGAGAGTCGAAATTCGCACAGTGTATGTATTCCCAGATGACTTATAACAACAAATTACAACAACAACAACAAGTGGAAAATTACTAGGTGTCCCCGTACAACATAAAGTAGCTTTAAAAACAGAGAGATGAAATTTATAAAATATACATATGTATTCACATACGCCATTCCACACATACATTACACATACATACGTACGGAACGCTAAGTGTGCGAGCCAGCCTCGCACTTGACTTAATTTTTTTAATAATTACACATCAACTGTCGTACTTTATGTAACATTCGCAAGCAAGCTGAGAGTGCATGTATCTTTTTGATTTTGTTATTCTGTTTCAAGCATGTAGTTTTATATTTTTTTCAATTATTGCCTTATATAGTTCCACTGATTCAAATACTGTATTTAATTATTTATAATTTTTTACCACGTACATACATATCACATACATAAGAAGATAAATTTATTTTAAAATAATGATTAACAGGGGACACAGTGCTTGTTATGTCTCTGCGGTATTTTAAATAATTATGAAACAGAAACTTTGGGCCAATTAATCTTATTTTTTTTTCTTCTTCAAAATTTTGTTTTACGAGTATATTACTTCAAGGTAAATTAATTTTTCTGCTGTTTTATTTTTGTCTTTTTATACACAGTGGAAAATAATTGCCATTACTTTTTATTCTTTTCGTTAAAACAAATTGTTTTGTACACATTTATATACATGTATGTATATATGTATATGATTCTCTGCTGCTTTTCTTAGAGGATTGGACATACATACATACATACATGTTTGTGTATGTATTTAATTTCTTTTGAAGAAAATTTAAAAAAAATGTAAAAATATACATATATACATCTAATGCGCGAGAAAAGTTTGTCAATAACTGAATTTTGTGCACATCTGTTTACTTTTTCCAAAATCATAGGTTTTTGTTTAGCAACGAGTGTCGATCTTTCAAGTGTACTCAATCATATCAAACACTTAGTTTTAAACGCTTCTATTGCCAAAGTGAACCTTAATAGTCTCGATCGTTCTTTTGGTATTTTTTTCTTTCTTTTATTTTGGACCAGTACTCATATGCATTACATTTTACTGGAACTAAGTAAATAGGCGGGTGGCAAGAGGGAGAGATGTGCGGAAAGGGGAAATAAAGAATAAAGATTAATCTCCTAATTCATAAAAATTATAACAGGCTTATAAGACTGCTATTTGACATATTTGTATGGAAACTCTGTCAAATAAGAGCTTTATAAACCTGTTATAATTTTTATGAATTAGACGGTAAATTTGTAACATAAAACAGAACATTTAATTTTGCAAAGTTGAGTAAGCCAGTGTAGCCAGTTTAGGGGGTTTCCCCTAGACTAAGGGTTTTTTTTCTTTTAGGGGTGAATTTGGGATGTTAAATTCTTTCGGGCAAAATTTAGGGGGAAACAATTTATTTTAGGGGGTATTTTTAATGGATTTCTGTGTTTGGTTGAACGTTAAAACGGCAGGAGTTAGAAAAATTTTCAACTGATAAATTTGAAGAATGTAACAATTTTTAAAGTAAAATTAACTGAGATATTTTATGTTCATCTGGTAGCTTCAAGTACATAATTTTGCAACAGGTAATTTTATGCACTATTTTTGTTGAGTTGAATGGATTTTTTCCTTATGGGTAATTTCTGTGAATTTTTCCGTTTTTTAAGAATTGGCAAACGAAATGTCGTCGGCATATAGACAGCTGAAAAAGACAGCAAATATTTTTTAAAAAGGTTAATTTTTGGACCTAAATTTATACTTATGTAGATTACACCAAATGAACCGTCTTAAAAACTTATATTTAATATAAAAATCTTGTAAAAATGTCTTATTTCTAGAGAAGTTGTTTTGTCAAAAGGCCACAGATTTGTTTAATTAAACAACGTTATAAGCTTAATGGTCGTATATTAAAATTTTGTATTCATAAGCGATTAATAGCAGATAATTAAGATTATGAGTATTTTAGTTTCTGTTTTGGCAACGCTCTATTTTTACGTAACCAACTATAGCGAGTACAAAATGCAAGCTTTCATTCTCATAAAAAGTTTTTATTTTTATTATAAAGCGAGACGATCGAGTGAGAAAATGGTATTTCAAGTATTTCAATCTATGAAGTTCTTAAACAAGAGTCTTATTGTTGATAAGTGTTCATTAACATTTTCGCTATTTGGCGTTTGTGAATTAACTCTTAAGACGTAGAGCCTTAATTATGCAATGTTTATGAATTGGACCGCAAAAATTTACATTAGTTTTTATAATATTTTTTATTTATGGCCTTTACTACTTACTTAAATAGAATTTTTTCCATCCCAAAAGCAACCAGTTATATTTTCAACATTTAAGCATTCAGCCATACTCAGCAGCTGTGTTTGATTGTTTTAGCATTTCTATTTTATTTTTCCTAATCACTTTAATCGGGCGTTTTAGTATATAAATTTTTTAGTTATTGCTGTACTTAATATTTTTTGAATCATACAAGAAAACTTGTATTTAGCTTGAACTGAATGCTTAGTTGTAAAGTTATTTCCAGCTTTATTATTTTCTATGGGGTTTAGTTGGGGTTTTTCACAAGCTCACGAATTTTAGTGAACCTCAATGTTTTTTATAATCTCATTGATCATGCACAATTGCAAAGGATTTTAAATTCATATAGTATTCGAAATCTTGAAAATAATAATGAATAAACGCTGTTACATGCATTCATTAATAATGCCTAGTTAGGCACTATAAAAAATCGCCCAAAACCAAATCGCTAAAAAAAAAAAAATGAAAAATCGCCCAAAAACTTTTCATACCAATTTTGGGCGATTTTTCATATAAAAAATCACCCAAAATTTTTTGGACGATTTTTAATATTTTTCAGGTAATTTTTTTAATTTTTAAATGTTAATACTTCAGTTTATTTAATTTTTTTGAACTTTAAAGTATCTCTTAACACATTAACATGAAATTTTAAAAATCTTCTTATAAAATCTGCTAATTATTAAAATCAAACCCCGAAAGAAATTCTTTGTAAGCGAAGCCGAGATTCGACATACAGAGGGGGATAAAGTCCTTCAGCCCGGCCGAAGGCCGGTTTTTTAGGACTGTGTCGTACGCGAAGCCTAAATTTTACATACGGAGGGGTATAAATTGCTTCAGCCCGGCCAAAGGCCGGTTATTCAGGGCACTGTCGTACGCGAAGCCAAAATTCGACATATCGAGGGGGATAAATTCATTCAGCCCGGCCCAAGGCCGGTTATTTAGGACGCTGTCGTACGCGAAGCCAAAATTCGACATACTGAGGGGGATAATTTTCTTCAGCCCGGCCGAAGTCCGGTTTTTAGGACAGTGTTGTACACGAATCCAAAATTCGACTTACCGAGGGGGACAGTGTCCTAAATAACCTAATCTAAACAAAGGCTTAATATGTAATCTAACTAACTTGCAGTTATATTTCTTTCAGCTTCGATTACGACAGTTTTCTGAATTACTGTCCATTGAAATGGAATGCATTTTCGCCAGGTTTCAGTATAGCCGAAGAATTTTCAACATTGTATTGTTTTCATGCATTTATTACCATTCGTTTTAAATAGAGAGGCGTAAAATGCAATTCAAACTTTAATTATTTTGTTTTTGCTTTTTTTTTAATTTTTAACATTTGGGCGATTTTTCATTTTTTTGCGCAATTTGTCATTTTTAAATTTTGGGCGATTTTTCATTTGGGCGATTTTTAGTTTTTTTTTTGGCGATTTGGTTTTGGGCGATTTTTCATAGTGCCGCCTAGTTATCATATAATTTACAAATTAAATTCGATGACGTTTTAATGAAGTTAAAAAAGATGCATCTCAACCTGAAAAAAAGAATTAAAAGAGAAACCCGTACTGACCCCATTGCTCTTTTTGAACTGAAACTACGTTATTTTTCCTATAGTTCTTACTAAACATTTTCTGTGTTGTACTAAGTTTTCTTTCTTCTGCTGTAAAGTAACCACAACTCGAGATACGCCCTTTCTATATTAAACTATCGTTGAAGAGGAAATGTTGTTTCTGTGTACTTAAGCAAATAAATAAAATAAGCAAAAAAAAAAAAAAAAAAAATAAAGCAAAATGTACAGCAGAATGATAGTAATAGTTTTACTTTGATACTCAAAGCAAACACTAGTTGATATTAAAACGTCTGAAAAAAATATTAATAATGAATAAATAATAACATAAGCAAAATAAAATTAAAATTAATTTATAAAAAAAAAATAATTAATTCAAAGCATTCTGTATTTTATTAATAATTGTTTTTACTTTTCACCTTTTTTTCTAAACAAACAAATTCCTTGACATTGTGTGAATCATCTTGGTTTGTGAAACGGTTGCTTGTTTATGACGTCAACATCATTGTCCGCATATTGTTAAATAATTTTACACAACAGTTGTTTTGTTGTCCTATTGCTGGCAACTATCAGTTCGGCCGGTACCATACAAAATCGTCCAGCATTTCCAGCACAACCAAATCAGGTGGCAAACACCAACAGTAAATCACCAGGTAGAAGAGTCATGCATCCAGCTTTTGAAAACGCCGGTCGTACACCAGGTTTGCAAATCTGGCGAGTAGAGGTAAGTCAAAAAATAAAATTTTATTTGGAAAATAAATTGTGGGGGTAAATTTTGATTTTGGTGGTTTTTTGAGGCAGCAGAGTTTTAAAGTATGGCAGTTTTTTACACGGGAATTAAAGACTTGTGCAATCGGAAAAAAGTATAGTTGAGATGTATATGTTTCAGGAACGATAAACTATTGTGGACTCACATAGTTGTTCAGCCATCATTTTATATGGTTGTGTTGAGTTAATCATGTAATAATCAATTAAAAAATTGAATATTATTGTGGTTATATTACACGACAATTCTTATGCCTAACCACACACACACACACACACATATATATATATATATATATATATATATATATATATATATATATATATATATATATATACATATGTACATACATATAGATGTATATAATAGTTAAGAATATATTGTAGATACATATTGTGCAATCAATGGTACCCATTAGCGTAAAATAAAAACGCCTGCTGTCACGTGCTTACAAATTTTGTACGCGATGTCGGCGTTGGTTATACCACAGAGGAAGAAATTTCATGGCCCGACTGTAGGCTCATTGTCAAGAATGAGTTTTGCATACCTATGAAAAATCGTATGAAATTGAAAAAATAAAATTTTATTTGCTTAAAACCGCTTTTTCTATATTCAATAAATTAGCCGTGACAAACATTACAGATGTTAGGTTTATATCTAATGAGACCATGGATTTCGATTTCGATATTCCCGATATCCGAAAGTTCGAGTTTGTGTTGATAAAAAACAAAAATTGAACAGGGGGCAAATCATCGCATTCGAAATCGAGTGCTTTGTCATCGAAGTGCTGTTAACGTGGATCACAGGACTCGTTATCGAAACGCATCTATTCGATGTTGTTCTCGATTGTTACTACACTATCGAAAACAAATAAACTTTAGCTTTTAGCAGCAAAACAAATAAAATAGCAAAGAAGCGACAAAAAATTAAAGAAATAATTTAAAAAATATAAATTGTATTGTTTTTAGGGAAAGTGAATACCAAGAAAAATATTTTCCACTAAGTAGTGTATTTCACTTGTTACATTTTTCACCGCTTTGTGCCAACCCCACTAAAAAATAATTCCCGGCCGTGTGCTGAAAGCTGCCACTTACCAAAAGGGACAATGTAGCGGCAAGCTGCAATACGGGTGATACGCTCGTCGACATGTGACCATAGATATCTATTTCCGATAAAACGTATTATTCAAAAGCTTCCTTAGAGAGCCGAAAACGTCTTTTGAATCTATGTACAAACGATGAAGCATTTAGTTCTAATCTTTGCTTTAAAGTCTCAACTTACTCAGCTTCTGGCAATGAAAAAGGATTGCTTTTGTCACGAATTTTCCTACTTATAATGGCAATATTGGACTCATCCTCCGATTCCGAAGATGAGAAACATAAAAACACATTTGGATTCATTTATCTTGAAGTTTTTCACCATTTTATTTATATTTTGGTTTCCTTTTTCGTTTTGTTTCTTTATTATCAAATGCGTACTGCGATGTAAAAAATAGTAGTAGACAATAATAATTGCGATCGAATACTGTGATCCAAAAAAATGCTGCCGTCAAAATATTTGTACACACGAAAGAAGACTCGATTTCGAATGCGGTGATTTGCCCCCAGATCTGACATACAATATAATATCCTGATTTGGGTAAAACAAAAATGGTCAGGTTACTTGTACGCGACAATGAATCAAAAAGACTAGGTACGTTGGAATATCTATAGATAAGTAACTGAACTTTAGAAAGAAAATTATGTTTTCATTTGAAAAACGCCATTGAAATAATTACAGAAAAAAGAAAACGGCATAAAAAATTATAGTGCTAAAGATTTTAAATCAATCTTTATTAAATCTAAAAATAATTTAGATTGAAAAAAATAAATTTACTCTACTTAATATAGTTTAATATTATGTATTTAATATGATGGTACAAAATTTGGATTCAAATTAAATAAAGAAAAACTTTGATTTTAAAATAAAATATATTGTATTTGACTTGCAACCAGTTGAATTTGTTGTAAAAATGGTTTAGTTTTTTTTCAAATGAAGTTTAATTTGTTAAAAAGAAAGATTTTCATTTTGGAAAAATTTAACTCGACCCAAAACTGCTCTAATTTGAGAATAACACCTATTTTAGACAATGGCTATCTGAGCTTGTGTACCATTCGCATGTTTTTTATTTCAAATTGCAAAGCTTTCGCGAGCTCAAGCCATAAAAAAGGCAACATTTTGTTTATTCGATTATATCTATTTTTTATCTGATGAAAACAAAAAGTGGCGTTTGAAATTACATATTTTTAAATTTTTAGTAGTGTTTAACTGCTTTTTTGAAAAAAAAAAATCACAAGCTACATAAAATTTTGAGTCGATTTTTTTTTGTCTGCGATATTTTGTAATCGTACTAGAAAAAATAACGTTCTTATATTCTAATGTCTCATTTGCGCATTTCGTCTCTCTCTCTTTCTAAATTATTTGTGGGATTTTAAAGTCAATTGAAATACATAATGACATTGAGCAATAATAATAACCCCTATTTGACAAATTTGTGTACACAAGTTATCAAATCAACTAATTAGACATGAGGCATTTTTTATTGTAAGTCAATAAAAACTTGTTATAAGTGATAGTTATAAAGTTTTATTGAAAGAGCATATACAAAAATATGAGTCACATCCATTATAAACGATTAAAGCTAATCGAACTCCTAACAAAAATTTTAAATGACAGAAGACATTTTGGGTGGAAAGAATAAAAGAATTATGAAGAAATGTAGTTGATGTGCTTTGTGTAGCCGTTTCCATATGTGATCATCACAAAGTCATCTCAGTATATAGGAAAAACAATTATTAGGTGTTGATCATTCATACATTTAACTGCTCTACGGACACGGCAGCGAAAATGAAATTTCGCCTCATCACCTAAGCTGCCCCAGAGTGCTTGTAGAGCAGTCAAATGTGTGACTGGCCCCCAAAAATTTTTCTTTCTTTCTTTCTTCTTTTGAGCAAAGTAACCCAATATCACGTTTTCGTGGGTATACAAATGTTAAAAGAAAAAAATTAAATAGAATGCCTCGAAAATTATAATTTTTTATATGGTGCAGTAATATTTTTTCCTCACGTCAAAAGCTATAGACAAATCGATGGCATAATATCGATAAATTGATGTAATATATATAGGATATTTATCACTAAACAAATCGAATTAGTATTTTACTTTTCTTTAACCAAAGAGAATTTGGTATTATCTGGTCGGTGTTGCCGTAAATTTTTTCAATGTTTTTTTTCTTAAAAGTAATTTTTTTAGTGACTTACCCCCTAATTCATTGAAATTATTACAGGCTTATAAGACTGTTATTTGACATATTTGTATGGAAAATCTGTCAAATAAGAGCTTTATAAACCTGTTATAATTTTTATGAATTAGACGGATAGTATATTGGAGTAGAAGACCACACAAACACTATACAATTTCCCGCAATCGATATGTATCCTTAAAATTTTTATTTACTTCACATCAAGCTTAATTTAAATATAATTTTACAAAATGCTATAAAATCTCACCCCATGCATGCTTACATGTATGAACGAACATACATACATATATTCTTCCTTGCCTTGTCTTTTAAAGCATTAATATGTCGTTGATAGCTTAAAACATTATTTCCACATCCTTAGGTCTTCCTACAGAGAAAATGCAAAAAAAAAAAACATACACACAAATAAAGTCAACAATAAGGAAAAACACAAAATTAAGTATTAATTATTTAACAAACTGCAGCCACTGAGCGAATAAAATCAATGGATAAAAAAATAATGTTGGCAGCAAAATAAAAAAGTATGACAACGAAAAAGAAAATAATCATGAGCCGATTTAAAATATTAAGAGTATAAAATAAAATACACCCTAATGGAGATTTTTTTTTATTAAAAAAACAACAAGGATATGACGGTATTAAATAAATAAGATACATACATACGTATTAAAACAAGCCACCGTTACGTATTTGCATACCTATAAAATACAAATATTTGGATACACGCATGAATACATATGTATGTATGTGTAACAGGGAGCTGCAACGAGTGCCTCTTTGGATTACATAACTACACTGGCCTTAAAATGAGTGATTACCATAAATATAAGATAACATAAGCTATCACTTGCTTCGGCTATATATGGACCAATATCAAACATTTTCATTCCACTCATTTAAATTACTTTCTTTTACGTCTACTCTTACAATTCTTTCGTTTAGATCACTTTTAGGCCTAACTTCTAGAAAATGAGTTTGCACAATATCTCCACTATATATAGACCGGGATGAAACATAAACTTGTTTCAGCACCAGAACTGCTCTTTGTCACCAAAAATTGTTTTAGTATGGCTGTTTCACGTCCACCACGATGCTCTTCAGCACCCAAATTGCATCGAGCCCAAGCCATGATTAATGACTTTTTGTCAGTTATGGATTTGAGTGTAAGAAATGTACATAAATACTAGAGAAGTAAGCAAGCACGTATAAATTTACGTAAAATATTGTGTCAAATACATTTAAACACTAAGGCCAACAATAAGAACCATTCTCTGGCTAGTTCTTAGAACTCTTGCAAACAAGATAGTTTCAGTAAATCAACCGGCTAAAAACTTTAGCTTTTATGCTCATAAATATGTGATTTAATAACAAACTCTATGATATAATGAACAAATAAGAAACGGGCGCTTCAAACCATCTATTTCTTATTTGTTCATTCACTCATACAGAAAGACCCTAATGCGTTTTCTATGAACTTTAATACAAGATGCTGTAATTCATCAAAATATGCAAGAAACTAAACCACGAAGCAAATTAGAATCAGGCCCGTTCTACAATATATCCAGCGATGTGTAGTGTTTAGTAAAAAAAAAAAAAAAATATTAACAAATATTGAAAATTCACTAAAAATGTAAATTTTTTTTTAGAAGATTTAAATCTTCAATAACTTATTAAAAATATGGTACAACTATACAGCTAAAAGGCTTCCTATATATTACTGCAGGTTAGAGAACTGCACATTAACACAATCTATATAACTTGCTTTTTGCTCTGTACTTCAACGTAAACAGCTTCATACTTTCAGTAAGTAATTTCGACAAAAATGGTCCCATATTCCCAAATGAATTTTTTATGACGGTACGCATGAAGTGCAATAAGACAAACAAAACTGTCTGTTCGTAAGCAAATGCATTCCTTTTTGAATTTGAAACATATTCAAATTAAGTGATTTCCAAAATATCACACGTTTCAAAACGACTGGAGAATATTCGGACACATAGAATAAAATTCAGAAGCAAAATAAAATATTCAATGGTTAATAACTTTAAGGGAAATATTTATTTTGTGGTGAAATTTTAGTGATCAGTTATAAAAAAAAGTATTTTTTTAACAAAATTTACTTTTTCATAGAATGAATTGGTTGTGGAAAATGTAAATCATACAATTCGACTATAAAGTTGAATTGATACAAAAATGAACTTAATTATTTGCTCTAAGAGCCATTTTCTTTTTTAAGAGCCAGGTCTATTTTCTGTCTTTTTCAGTCGTCTATATGCCGCTGACTTTCGCTGATGCTAAACAACTCATCAGTAGACTCGCTGGTAACTCAGTCTGTATTAAAGGTTTGTTTGAACATTTCTGAATCTCATTTTGTTTCAAACATTCTCAAACATCAGTTGATTATCATCAACGAAATGTCGGCTGCAAAAGACAGAACACATTAAGGTCTATTCTCAGACCTAAAAAAACTTTTAAATTAATACCTTCAAATTGCTGCGTCCGGCGTAAAGTTTGAAATCGTTGTTATCACTGATACAATAGCAACACATACAAAAATCTATTGAAAATAAATTGGATGGTGGTGAGAGAATATAAAATATAATACAATACAAAAAAAAGTGATCAAATTGGAACTTGAGCAATAAAATTAAATGTGGACAGTCGGTAATTATGAACTCAGGTAATAAGATGGCTATGCTATGCTGCTTAGAAAGATTATACAATTAATCCAGGCCTGAGTTCGAAGCAATTTGAGTGCTGATGAGCGTCGTGGTGGTCGTGAAACAGTCATGCTGTGTATCCCAGCCAATAAGTCTTCAACTTTTACTTCCTTCTCTTCTTTAAAAATTGTAATCAGTACAACTTTACGATTAAAAGATAACTCTCTCCTTTCTGCAAAAGTAAAATCAACCAAAAGACGAATAAAGCAATTAACAATTACAAATCATGAGGTTCGACCATACAATTAAAATAATGTTTACCAAATCGCTGGGCCTGGCATATTTACGCCAAAGCGTTATCATCACTGATATAATAATAAGCGTTATCATCACTGATATAATAACAACAAGCACAAAAATCAATTGGAAATCATTTGCAGGTTGGTGAGAGAATATAAAATATATTCCAATCAACAGAAAAACACAGTGATCAAATGGAAAGTTGATCAATAATATTATATATAGTAATGAAGAGCTCAGGTAGTTGGACGGCTAATCGTTGCTCCCCAAAAACAGTATACAATTAGTCATAACCTCTGATCGTAGCAATTCGGGTGCTGATGCGTGTCGTGGTGGATATGAAACAGCCATGGTATGTACCCCAGCCAGTAAATCTTCAGCTTTACTTTTCTTGCCTTCTTTAAAAATGTTGATCACGACAATTTTATAAAAAAAAGTCGTTCTCAACTCTGAGGAAGAGCATAATTGTAAATCATATAGTTCGACTATAAAGTTAAATCAATGCCAGAAAATATTAATTTTAAATGTATTCCATAGCGGAAATAAATCAAATACTTAATAACATTGTTGCAAACTTTAGCAATTATGTGCCAGTAAGAGGTACGTTTTATTTCAGTCTTATAATAGCTAATAAAATTTTGTCCCAATTTTCACACAGCAAGTTACCTGGCCCTTGGGTTATTAAATTATCTTTTGAATTTGCTTTTATTTATTTAAGTTCAGTAATACAAAAAGTTCAGTAATACAAAAGTAATACAAAATGTTCACACAGAGCGATCTATTGACTAAAAAAACATGAAAGAAAATATCATGCTGGGTGATCAAAAACCACATTTTGATTCAACAATCGAGTTTAAAATAAGATAAAGTAAACAATATAAATGAACAGAACAAGAAGAAACAAGTACAGCTTTCAAGCGGTATGTGTGTATATACTAGAGATGTGCGGTTGTCGTGTCACGCATGATTTTCGCGTGATCGTGATTAAATTTGAAAACAAAATGCGTGAGTGCGTGCGCGTGATTTAAAACTAAGATTTCGTGTGTGATTACCATTTTAAGGCAGTCCACAATGTTTCACGAAATTTCACGAAAAAGCTAAGATAGTAAATTTTTTCGGTTAGAAAATTTTTTTTTTAATTTTTTCCTTAAATTATTTTACAACGCAATTTAATTTATCTCAATGTCTACTACACATGTAATGTACATTTACCTGGGTCAATTTGTATGTAAGGCAAAAAATGTAAAACACCGTTAGGGGAAATAATTGCTTGAGTGCAAGACCAAAAATTAAATCATAAGATTTAATCTACGAATATTGCTTTTCTTAGAAAACTTAGTTAAGTTTTTTGTTTATAAATAAAAATTAACACCTTGAAAGTGTGATTTCACGACATTAAGTTCAAAAAAACATGAATTGCAAAGAGTAAACGAAATGTTAGAAGAGCAAACTATGATGTGTATATATGATGCACACAAGGATATTTATGGCTGTTTTACATGATCAAACGACGAATGATTTTTATTAATTCAGGTCCAAAAATGAACCTTTTCAAAAAATATTTGCTGTATCTTTCAGCTGTCTATATGCCGACGACATTGCGTTGGTGCTAATCAACTCATCAGTAGACTTGAAAAATTCTTAAAAGTTTGTTTGAAACTTAACTACTTATTCCATAATTCCCATGAACAAAATGAGGATCAGAAATGTTCAAACAAACCTTTAACACAACAAACATTTTTTGTTTGTTTTGCAACTCTTTTACTTTTCTTTGAAAAGGTTCATTTTTGGACCTGAATCAATAAATTTCAATTGGCTCTTAAAGCAAATAAATAATTAAGTTCATATTTGGATGAATGATTTTTTGGTCAAATATTATACCGCAAAGAAAATAGTTCGGCTTGAAAATTAAATTACATCATTCATAAAGGTAAAAATTAGTACCAGTTGTAACATATTGAAATGTCAGAAGCCTGATGCGCTGATAATTCGTTTTTGGAGCAATTAGCAGGAGAAATTATAACCAATCAGTGAAAGTGCTTTCCCATGTCAGGGCAAATACTGAAAGGAAAGCAAAGTCGCATATTTTTTTTGCTGTTTGCGTAATTGAATGATGTGGCTGTGCTCACAACTGATAACTACATGAGTCAACGCAAGGCAAAATCGGTTTATATATGCTATAACATTCTACAAACATAGTAGAATTCATAGCTATAAGAAATCTCCATTTCTCTAACGAAGCTTGTTAAAAAGATACAAACAAAACAGGATGAAAATAATGCTTAACAAAAGTTTTGTACAACTTGCAATAAGTGCCAAAGTGTCCTAACAGACATGTTTTTATTAAACTTTATATAAATTCTTCAATATTATAATCCTTAATTTATTAAAAAACTCTTTTAAATTGTTCTTGTGATATTTTCAAAGAAATTGCTCAACACTAAAAACACAGCATTCTCGAAACTATGTTTTAAGACTGAGAGTATGGTCGCTTCCGCCTTTTTACGCTTATATTTGGTTGTAATACAAACGTGATTGGTCGTGAGAATTCTTTTCGTTTTCACTCACGCGCACATCTCTACTTTGGTATCATAGCCTTAATGTTGTTTCTTTAGAGAGTTTATAAACTCTGTCTTCTCCTATTATGCTGTTAAATGAGGGTGACATGTTTACGACATTTCATTATTCACTTCACTGAAAAGAAGCAAGCCAAAATGCTTAAATTCAAATTATTTTCATATTTACTAATACTTAAAATATCTGAAGTTTAAAAGTAATTGTTAAGTACTCGGTATCGCGATCGAATAACGTAACTGTTCAATCGAAGTGGAAACGCATTTATTTTAATATGATAATTAACTCGATATCTAAGTTAGCATTTGTGGTCCTGCATAGAAGGCAAATTTAAAACATTGTTTTCAACATTAATTTAACTTTATGATTTACAGTTACAGTTAGTTATTTTATCAGTCTTTTGGTTCTATTTGATTCGTCAGAATTGAGAAAAATTGTTTGCCATAAAATTGTAGTGGTCAATATTATTAAAGAAGACAATGTGAGTAAAGTTAAAGACTTATTGGCTGCTTTACATAGACCACTACGACCGTTCGCATTCAAATTACATTCTCAATACTGAGGAAATGAAATAGAAACAATGACGCAATAAAGTAATTAACAACTATTTTCGATTGATTGTCAAAAAAAATGTTGAAAATATCGAAAATTTTGTGCAAAAATAAATCATAAATTTTTCAAGCACTTGTACTTGTGCTTGTTGGGATATTGTACGCTTTAAGTTCATTTTGCAAACCCATAAACCTTAAGTAAATACCAGTTAATATATATGGCTATTGATCGAATGTCAATCAATGCCACGAATAAACCTTAATATGCAAACATGCATATCCTAAGATACGAATGCGAGTGTCCTTGCAGCTGTTTCATAATGAGTATATGTATATGTATTTATGTACATATACGCATTGAAATACATGACCATAATTGCAGTCAAAATGATGATGATGATCATATTTTGCAAAATGAAAAAAAAAAGAAATCAGTTGACATTTGTTTAAGGCTTTTAAAATCCAGTCACATTCATGTCAATTATGTAGAGATTGTGCAAAGGACTCAATATTTAAGTATGCGCATACATAAATATACACATAAGTATGTATGTATGTATATATATTTAAGCATCTAGCTGTAAACTGGCATGAAAAGATATGAAGATGTATATATATAGAGTTGAAACGAACACATAAACATACATAAAACCATATGCAGCAAAGTATTTACATATTAAGTGAAACGTAATGAGTATTTTGCATTTGTCTTTAAACAAAGAATGAAATTTTAAAATTGTAAACAAACCAGCCAACTTTTAACGCAATTAATTTTAACAAGTACAGCAAAAGCGTATAATAAAATATCGAGTCTTAACTTTTAAAACAAGTTTAAATTAATTTTATTATGTATTACTTTTCTTTAGTAAAAACCACAGAATACTACCAGAAGAGTCACCAGCTCTGCCGGACTACAAAAATTACCAATTTTCTGTCAAATTTCATGAAAGTGGCAGCCTAGCGGTGCTCGAGCATCCAGTGAAGGACAGAAAACATGAAAATATTTATATAGCTATCTCTGTTGGTAGACTCCGCATTTGTTTACGGTTGATTTTTGGTTAGGAAAATTCAGTGCAAATCTAATGCAAACAAAACAGCTTTGCAACCAAACAGATAATAATTATTTGTATTTAAAGTCTTATTTGCGTTGAGTACATCACTAGCAATACATGGAATATGTTTAAAACTTAGTTTTCAAAGCTTTTCATTCATGTTTTCTACTTTTTTCGTAAAAATTTCAACAAAGCCAATATTTTTCTAAACACTTTACAACAACATGTTTTCGCTAGTTGGTCTCATACACTCATGTTGCCATGATTTCCTGTACTGCTCACTTCTGGCTGGTCTCCAAACAAATGATATGGCCACTTTAAAAAAGTCACTTTTGGGATATGTCTGTGGTAAAAACTTTGTATGTAAGAAATACTGGATGAATTCAGAAGTCTGCCCAGCAAAAAAAAAAAATCGGTCTACCCGGAAACAGGTTTGTAAGCGAAAAGTAATTTAACACCGCTTACTAAGTTAATTCTGTAGGTTTGTGAATTCAACCAGTATTTCTAACATTTAAGTTTCTTTTTCTGAAAACCTAGCAATGTCCCGGAAGGCAGGTCTCTTCACTTCTCCAATCATTAGCTTATTTCAAACCACCCCAGCAGCTGAAATATCATATCTATAATATATCATAAATATATATCGCTAATGAAAATACATTTATTTCAGCTGGTAGTTTTGCATGTGAGAACTAATGCGTACAAAATTTGTTTTTGCAATTGGAACCCTTGTAAGGGGCACAGGGTTCACTGTGTACATTGATTCCCACGATTAGCATGAAGGGTTGCGCTAATTTTTTGCGGGGTAAGAATTGCTTACTAATGTGAAACCAGTGCTAGGCAGAATACATGTTCTGGTGTATTTAAAATACAGAATACAGCATTCTAAAAGCAAGTATTTGAAACACAATATACAGTGTAACAAAAATATTTATACAAAATTCCTTGAATAAAAAAAAATTTTTCTTTCCATAAACTCCAAGTTTTCAGATATGGTATTAGACTTTTGATGGTGAACGATTTTTTTTTTTATTAGAAAACGATACTTTATTGTGTCCAAACTAGTTTAGACAGAAAAAAAAAAAACAAACTTGAATTATTTCAAATAATTATTTGAATTATTTCTAATAAAATGTAAAGCTGGCAACGCTGATGGGCTATTTAGAAGATAGTTTCCAATTGTTAAGGTCTTTGTCAGAAAACCGAACCTTCCTTTTTTGGAGCCCATTAAATTTATACTTACTTGCAGTTCAACTACCAAACAAAACAAACTTGCCCACATCAATGCTACCAGCTTCAAGGTAATTCAACTCTTGTTTCATAAGGCTTTACTTAAATAAATACCCTTTTATTGAAAGCAATTACTTAAAGTTATTTTATTTCCCCCAAAACCCTTATCATAATTCTGCTCCCCTACGAGAGAGTTATAATAAACCTTTGTTGCAGATTGTCCATTATCAATTAACTCCCCTTTCAATCGAATATCAAAGGTTATTTAACAAAGAGTTCACAAGATCCACAACAGCGAGAAATTTGGAATATCTTTTGTTCATATTTCAAGAAAAATTACGGAATTAGGAAATAAGTGACAATTAAGAAACGTTTGATCAAAGTCTATGTAAGTCAACATCTGATTGATAGTGTTTACTCTTCTTGTTTTAGATTAAAGTGTCAAACTTTGTATTTTCCTTGTAATTTTTTTTTCTCCTTGTTTTACTTACTGAGAGCTTGGCGACTTTCTCAATGTGTATGAATTCAGTTGCGTTTACTTTACTCGGGTACTTTGCGTTTGGCCCAAAATCAACGAAGGGGTTCGAATTGCTTCTATCTTTTTTATTTAACACATAATTTTCAAATTTTTTTTCAATACAGTATATAAATGGGGAATATTTCTCGTTTAGTTATCAAAAATAACATCTGGCAAGTGGCCATTTTCTGCTTCGCATATTCGTGTTCCTTCCACCACATTTTCCATAACCTTTCGCAAAACTTCAGGTGTTATGTTTTATATTGCGTCTCGCATATTGCTTTTTAATTGTTGGATGGTTCTTGGCTTATTAATGTAGACTTTTCCTTTCAAACAACCCCAAAGAAAATAGTCTGCCGGAGAACGAGGAGACCAATTAAAATCACTTGTGCGCGAAATAATTCGTTCACTAAAGATGTCTCGTAAAAGAGCCATTGTGTGCCTTGCAGTGTGCGCTGTGGCTCCATCTTGTTGGAACAATACTTGTGGATGGTTTTCCATGGCTGGCCTTAAAAAATTTTCCAACATGGTCCGATAGCTGACAACAAAGCTGATGGGAACGGCGACCCCGTGCTCATTTTCAAAGAAATAAGGAACAATTATCCTTTCCAATGAAGCACCGCACCAAACCGTACACTTAAATGGGTGTAATTCTCGCTGTTGAGCTAATCTCGGATTTTCCATAGCCCATATCCTTGAGTTTGGCTTAGTAACGAACTCACTTAATTATAAATGGGTTTCGTCGCTCCTAATTAAATTACGAATAAAATTATGATTTTCTTCTGCTTCTTGCCGGAAAACAACTGCATAATCAAGTCGTTGCTGGTAATCTGTCGGTTTCAATTCTTGTACAAGCTGAATCTTGTATGGAAACATTCCTATTGTGTGCAAAATTCTCGGCAGCGAGGCTCGTGAGAGGCCAAGTTGTGTCATCTTCCCGAGTGCTCCTCTGTACCGGTTCAATATTGTCATCTGTGTGCACCGTTCGTCGTCTGCCAGCTCCAGGAAGCCTCCTTACTTCGAAAATTTGCTACCAGACGGTTTATTGTTGACTCTGATGGTCCAACAACGCACATTAAAATGACGATGATATGCACGCTGAGCTCAAACAATGGACCGTTGATTCGAAAAATAAAGCTCAACAATTTGGGCACGTTGTTCAATTGAGTACTGCTCCATTTTAAATTCCCCAAGTCTCCTTTACAGCACACTGAAAAGAAAAAAAAAAAATATAATAAAAAAGTTATAAGCAATTCAAACAGGCCACCCTGTAGTATTGCCATTTTTTGCAAATAAAACAGCAAAATTTTGCATTTTCAGTTGATATATGAATGGAATAATTTTTAGCACATATGTATTTTCTAACATAAATTAAAAATGTATTTGGAAAAATGCGTTTTGAGAGCACAAATAAATACATTCATACGACGTATTTAAAATACAAATACAAAATACGTATTTGTATTTTAAATACGTTGTTCAAATAGATGTATTTCAAATATTGCCCAGCCCGGTGTGAAACGTAGTTTTGCTAGGTATTTATATAACTTATCGTTGTATTGTGGGCATTCAAATACAATACTGATCAGAATCAGCTTCGAACCCAGTTCATGATAAACTGCTGCGCTCTTTAGTACAGCAATGTTTATACCATCCAACCAATTTAGCCTGTGGTACACATAAGTAACTAAAATGTTTAATCGCTTGAAGCTCTAAACACATAGACGACAGCAGACTGCAAATGCTGCCAACTTCAAATGCAGCCAACTTCAAATGCTGCTCTGAAGTCGGCTTCATAATTATTTTGAAGATAGCAACAACATAATAATCAGCTGGTGTGTAAATCAATTTTGCATTTTTATAAATATTACAAATTCAAAGTTTAAAAATATAAAAAATGAGCGAAGAAAATTTAGCGAATTTTATCACAACAATTGTTAAAATAGCTCAGACTACGGCTGAAGTGTATAAAGCCCATAAGACGAATAGTACAAGAAACCGAAGATGGTGGGTTCGCCCAGTAAATATAACCCGTGATGAGGAGGGCATTTACAAAACATGTGTACAACAGCTCAAGGAAAAAGATGAAGAACACTTTTTCAAAGCAACCAGGATGAAAATTAAATAAAACATCACAAAAAATTAGCTCAAACGAAAATAATTGTTTCGATATTGAAAATGAACAGCTGTGTATTTTAGCAATGCTAATTTCAGGGATGCCGTATTTCTTATTTCATAATGAATAAAATTGAAAATATTGATGAAAAATGTAATAATATCACGAAAAAACTATAAAAACACATACATTTATTTATTTATTGTATTTTTGCAATGTTCTTTTGTGTTTAATATTAAAAAAAAAGTTTTTGTTCTAATTTGTCCAATTATATATATATATATATATATATATATATATATATATATATATATATATATATATATATATATATATATATATATATATATATATATATATATAATGGCAACACTATATTTGCTGCCCGTCAAAATAGAAAATAGCCTAAGTTGGCAGCAGCAGCAAATGCTGTTGTGCAGTCGTGCTGCCCTGCTGCCGTCAAAATAATCGTTTTCATTTAAACACATGCATTTTATTTTTGACATATTGCTGCTTGCTGTCTGCTGTCATCTATGTGTTTAGAGCTTGAGTGGCTTAAGTATCGCTGCGATGGACAGTACATGTTTACCATGAGCCGAGCTTGAAGCTGTTTTGGGTGTTCTCCTAATAAGTATTCAATACATTTTCTTGCCAAAGAAAAAAAAACCCTGCCCCAAAAGCCCCATTTTAGGGTAAAATTATAATTTGACGTTATAAAGAAAGACATATTTGGGTGCCAAATAATTATTTTACATTAAAATACGTCCTTGTTTAGGCTTTAAAACAACAACAGACGATTAATAAAACCCTCAAAAATGCGTTGGATAGATTTTGTCTTCGGCCTGAAGACGAAATTATGCGTGAATCTTGCACCAACTGTACCTTAAAAGGTCTTATACCCAAATCCTTCCGCAAACTTTGTCCCAGAGGGAAAATTTCTGCCAATGTAAATTAACGGTCACTGTTTGCACTTAAAAGCTTAAAGTTGGTGCCAAATGCAGCCATAAGATTCCGAGCAGCTGCTCAAGCAGATCGCCCTAGCTGAACATAAAATGAAAGAAGTTCACTTTCATTGCTCGTTTGTAAGTCGATTCTCGGCTTAATTATACGTAAAACTGAAACTAAAAGCTGAGCTGTCAAAAAAGTGTTGCCGCAACGCACTTGTCTTAGGCACAATAAAATTTATTTGAAATCAGTTTTCAGATAATGACATAGAAGTTTTTAACTGAAACTTTATTCAAATTCATTGTACTTTTTATGAGCTGGCCCAGTAATGTTTTTAACACTTTCAAATAAATATTTAAAAAAAATCCATTTACAAACTGGCACTAACCAATAAAGAATTTGTAAGCTGATTTTTGATGGCACTTTGCTTATTTGTTAAAATACATACTCACTTTAAAATTGTTCATAAAGAATTCTTTTTAAAGACATTAAAAAAATAAAATCGACATTTATTGCCAATGCCATCATGCCACACAAAGTTTCTTTTGTTGTGAAAAATCTTTCAGAATACCCATGCTTTATTGATGTTTGTGCAGGCAGCCAGGGGAGTAAAACATTTTTTTTTTAACTCACGCGTTTTTGCGTTTGACTGCATCCAATTTACAGTTGTGGTTCTGGCCAGGATGTGCACTCGTCTTTTTTAATGCATGATGCTTTTTGTGTGTCCATTTAATTCTACAGCTTTTTTCCTACAGATATTGTTGTTAATGCGGCATTTATTAAAGGGAATAACATTTCAGTTGGCTATTTTTGGCTCAGTTCATTTTGCATGAGTTTTATTTTGTCTCGTTTTGTGCTTTTTTTCGCTTAATAAAGACAACATTTCGAATGACAGACTTTTGTTCAGAATTTTAAAGGTTAACTTGAGTTGTATATTAGAGTTATTTTGCATACTGCATATTTTTTAAATATGAGTTGACGGGGAAATATTTTTTTCGGGTTAAAATAATTTTTACTGTATTTGTTAGCAGCATGCTACTTATTATTAGAGAATAGTTGTTTTCTTTTGAGGAAAATATAGAAATACTTTTGTATTAAATAGAGTGATGATGAAAAAAAAAAGTAAATTGGAGAAAACATAAATACTTTCTTCGAGAGATTTTCATCGAATGATAGATAGTTCCATAAAAATTCATCACTCAGGGCTATGTTCAGCTTTGCGAAAAAATAGAAGACTATTAAAAACGTTTATATATGCTGTTTTGGCGGTTTTGGACTCATGTACCACAAATGTTTAATTTCTGCGCCGTTTTTTCTTACCATAAAAACTACTTTTCGTCAACAAAGATTGTCCCATAAAATGATTTACACTTGTTAATTATATAGTACGCTATAAATAATTTATGCCTAAAAATCGCTGGACCTGGTGAACAGTTTGAAGCCGTTGTTATCACTGATACAAAAACAGCAAGCATAAAAATCAATTGCAGAACTAGTGGATGTTGGTGAGAGAATATAAGATATATTCCAATCAACAGAAAAACACAGTGATAAAGTGGAAAGTTGATCAATAAGATTAAATACAGGCAGGCGGTAATGAAGAGCCCATGTTGTCGCGCTACTGCTTAAAAACAGTATACAATTAGTCATGGCCTGGGTTCGAAGCAAATTTGGATGCTGATGAGCCACGTCGTGAAACAGCCATGTATGTATGTACTCCAGCCAATAAGTCTTCAACTTTAGTTTTCATGTCTTCTTTAAAAATGTTGATCACTCCAATTTTATCAAAAAAAAAAATTGTTCTCAATTTTGAGGAAGTAAAGATTGAACTAGGAAGTCCAATAAAATTATTAACAATTTATTAATTTTTATTATTGGAACTTTTTCTTATATAATTATTTTTGTATTAAGTTTATCAGGCTCAACTTCTTTGTATATTATTTTTGTGATTGATATTAATTAAATAAGACAAAGAAGACATCAAAAACATTTAGCGGGGTGGACACAATTAGTTGTTTTTGATGTCTTCTTTGTCTTATTTAATTAATATCAATCACAAAAATAATATAGAAAAAACTTGAGCCTGATAAACTTAATACAAAAATAATTATTACTAGCAATTGTTAATTATATAGTTCACTATAAAATGAATACTATAGTGCACTATAAAATTAAAAGATTATTCAAAATGCACTTAATTATTTATTTGCTCTAAGAGCCAATTGAAATGTATTGTTTTATACCTTAAAATAGACCAAAATGCTTTCTGTCTTTTTCAGCCGTCTATATGCCGCCGACATTTCGTTGATGTCAATCAACTCATCAGTAGACTCGAAAACACTCAAACATTCTTTTTGGATTTCTCGAGTATACTGATGAGTTGTTTAGCATCAACGAAATGTCGGCGGCATATAGACGGCTGAAAAAGACAGAAAACATTAAGGTCTATTTTTAGACCTAAAACAATTAAAAGATTGTTTTAATTCACTTAAAGCCCTAGCCTCTTAAGGACCGGTTCCTACTATACTACTTGGTTATCTATATACCGATATCGAAAATTTTTAACTTTCGATTTTCTAATTTCTAGCTAAAGCAATTTTTAAGGGGTTCGAAAACTAGTTCATTCACGAGTTCAACTTCTAAGCAGCTTGATTTGCTCTACATCTCTAAAATATCAGTGGCATATTTGGTTACCTCACATAGTTCACTGCTCTTTTGATCCCTGCATCTTCGGCCTGAGTAACGCTAAATTTAGCTTAAAGCGAGAAATGTAGATATCCCCCTTGAGCTCCTAGTTTTGGCTTGGACCACGATCTGAGGTCGTGTTCAACAGGTTTACACTAAAACTCTTGCCGACCAATGGGGCTGGTCAAAGGCTTTCGGATGGTCAACTACCGGTTCCAGTCCTGGTTTGGCATCCTTCCACATTTCTACTGCTTGTAGACCTACTACTAATTTCATAGCGGCAGCGATTTCCTTGACTATAAGGTCGGGTGGTACCTGTGCAGCATTATGAATAACGCCCTAGATGGCGTTGAGGCGGCTGCTCCAGTAACCATCAAAGCGGATATGCTCAGCATTCTTTCGAATTCTTTCCCCAATATTGGCTACATGACCGCACTAAAGAGTCAAAAGAAATTTGTGGGACTTATTGCCCAGATCTTGGCAATGGTCTTTTGGGAAAAGTATAAAAACGCCATTCTGTGGTAGCAATAAGTTAATCATGAGCTTTGATGATATCCTATCTACAGGGTCTGCCATCTAACGTTTTTTTTTTTTCAACTAGTGCTTATTTCGTGAATGGTAACACTTCGCTCATGACCGATTTGACAGATAATTAGTTTTATCCTTCCGCTGAACGAATATGGTTGTGTATACGCTTGAACAACGATGGAAAATTTTGCGACATTACTTTGAAACTCATGGTAATGTTGCAGAATGTATGCGAAAACTGCGTACGGATTTGCAAGTCGAGAAGCACCGTCAGCTCCGTATGTTCGTTATCTTGTGGAAAAAGTGAAAGCAACTGGCATCCTCATCGATAAACCAAAACGTGAAAAGCCAAAAACAATGCTTACGCCCGAAAATATTGCTGCTGTGGCAGAAAGTGTGCGTGAAGCGCAATCAACATCAATTCACCGTCGTTCTTAACAATATAACATTTCGGAGACATCATTGAGACGAATTTTGCATAAAGACCTTGTTATGAAGCCATACAAAGTCCAAAAAACAAAGTAAAAAAAAAGTTATTTTGCGGACCCTTCATTAGCAGGTTGCTCCAATACTGGCATTATTTTGCTGTTCTAAATAGCGTTCAAATTCCACAAAACTTAGAGTAAATACTAAAAACTTCAATCAGTATGTGTACAAAATATAGTGCTATTTATTAAAGTCGTTGAGTAATTTAATTTCAAACCTTTGCTGCATATATATTCTGTAGTACGCTTTGATTCGAATACCCCTTTGCAAATTTAAAAGAAAATTGTCGCCAATGGGAGTAAAGAAAAATATTCAATTACAATTTACAAGTTAAATTACCAACAGACTTGCATGTGTATTCAACATCTTAAGCAAAACATGGCCGACTTACTGTACAGCAAGGCAAGGCGCCAGTGGTACGCTATAAATACGTATGTATATGCCGGACAGTAGGACAAATTTAAAGAATTTTGTGAGGATTTAAACGTCAGCTGCTTCGATTTGGTACAAGCAAGGTTCCTCGAAAAAGTTCTTGTTTGTGAAAGTCAATATATACAGAAAGAAAAAAAAAAATAATTAAGAGTGTTATACGAGTTCATATGTGTTCATATGGCGTTTGGTTTGAACCTTTAACATTGAAATTGCTGAAGCTCGATTACCAGGCTCAGGTCTCAAAAATCGTGTAATAATAGCTGCGATCCCCAGTGAGGTTCGAAAAAATTTTGCTTTCAATGTAGAATAATTTCTATAAAAGCAGATAGCCACTGTTGAGAATGCTATCGGCCGAGCCAGCAGTTTCCACGGGATTTTGAATAAGTTACAAAACGTAACAAAAGGCTTCATTCATTACTGCGTAATGAATTTTATTAAAATTCCTTTGTAAGAAAATATACATACATAATTACATTAAATTCAAATACTTTTTGGCATGGAAATTCCTGGAAAATCCTATGACACTAAGCACTATCACGTCTGATCCGCTTGGCAATTAGAATAAAAATGGTTATTAAAAGATGGCAATTAAATTCTTTTAAAAATGGCGAAGGCGGTAAGACGTTCATGACAATACAACTTTCGTTAAATTGGCAAATATGCCATAATTTTTTAGCAACTACTTTTTTCGAGATTAAATTAGTGATGCCAGATTAAAAGGCAATCATGAGTCGGGTTAACAGCCACTGTTGCTACTGCTTTAGCCTTAAGATTTATTTTAATTTTAATTATAATAAATATAAAATAAAATAAGAATAAAAAAAAATTCAATAAAATAAAAATGTATAATTTAGAAGAACTTTGTGATAAATTAAAGATAAATGCTAGGAACACAACTGGGACGAACGACGAATTTTTCGCCGTCAAAAATAAAATACATTGCTGTATATGAACACAGCACACAGTCACAGCGTCGGTCGAAATTCGTTGTACGCGGCGAACTTGAAATAGATTTATTTCTATTTCTTACGCCGGCGAACGAAGGACAAAACAAAACCATGTGGCCATTTCGGTTTTAGTTTTTTTAGTAATTTTTACTTTAGTAGTTTTTATTTTAAGTGCTAAGTTTGGACTTTTTGCATTTAAAATAGTAGTGTTTAAATTTTTGTTTTTGGTAATGCAAAATTTTTTCGAAACCAATTTTTTTAATATGGTCACCCCATCAGCTGTTCAACTTTAATAAGATAAAATTAAAAAACTGAGAAAATGGATACAAGTGAAATTATAATTGAAAATGTTAAACTTCATGAATGTTTATATAATCATAATGAATATGATGTTCATTATTTTAATTATTTTTACAAAATTTGAAATTCTTTGATTCATTTAATGTTTTTTATCTTGAAACAAACAATAAACAACTTGATCAATTATAACAGATGTTTTTGTTTTTCGTCGTTATTGTGCTTTATATGACGAATTTACACAGCGAATTTTAATCGGCGTATTCGTCGTTCGTCCCAATTGTGCTCCTAGCATAAGACTTAACAAAAATATGTCTTTTAGCACATTTTGGCTCCTGTTCAACACTGAGTAGGACTCAATCTTGTTTTGCTTATATCTTTTTAACAAATTTTGTTTCAGACCTGGAAATATTACATAAATATGGAGTTTTGTTAGAGGTATATGTAAATCTCTATTTCACTTTACGTCCACTTAACCGGTTATCGTACATAAATAAATTAATGGAAATAAAAACTTTTCCTCCAAAGAAATTGTTGTATTCTTTGATTCGATTTGGTAATTGACTCACTGATTTTTGTACAGAGAAATCGAAAAATGATGCAAAATTAATAATAACAAATTGTTCTAGAAATTTTATCGAATTTTGTTTAAAGCTTTTATGTCATACTGTGATCACTTGATAAAACAAACCATAATCACAGTTGATAACAACTACAATGTAAAATGTTTGTATGGTACCATTATTTTTCAATGAAAGTGACGATTTCGCGGGCTTAACATGGAAACTAGTTTAGTTTATCACAAGAAAAAGTTTTACGTCGCTATAAAAAACCATTAACTTTAACCGTTTCTATCTTCAATTGTTCAATCCCATATATTGAACAGATGTATTGTTTCATAGTAAATAATGAATGTACATACGCACAACTTTTTTCAATTGTTTTGTTGGTTTTCGTCTGCCATGTAAAATTATAAAATATGGCCTCAGAGCCTTTGCATGTTATTATATTATTTTCATTCGCTATTATTTGCGACCCATAAGCCCATGAAGTGCAAATGCAATTTCTCCCAAAGTTGTCTTGACAGTTTCTTCTGGAAAAGAAAAATATCGTTTAATCACTTCTATTCCTAAATTATCTCCCTTCATCGCCTGAATAAACCATTATAGTTCTTAGTTACGAAAAATCAGTTTAATATTTGCCATTGAAGCCAGCTAAATTTATTTTGCTACCTCTAAGAGACATAAAATAATAAATTTAGGAGGCTGAAAAGCTAAATTGAGAACAATAAAATAGGTCTTTTAGACTTGAAACAATATTTTTAGTTTATAATTTGTTATAATTTTATCAGACTTGGGTTCGATTTTATTTCCTCAAAACTGAGAAAGATTTTGTTGTGACAAAATTGGAGAAATGTGGGCACGGGGAAGAGTTTGATACAATGGCGACAAACACAAAAAGGAATTGGAAATCAATTGGATGTTGGTGCGTATATTCCCATCAATAAAAAAATGTAGCGATGAATTAAAAAGTTGATTAATAAGATTATATACAAATAGTCAGTAATGAAAAACTCAGGTAATAGGATGGCTATAGGCTGCTGCTTAAACATAGGTCTGGCCTGGGATCGAAACAATTTGAGTGCTGATGAGCGACGCGGTGGTCGTGAAACAGACATGGTGTGTACCCCAGCCAGTAAGTCTTCAATTTTATTTTTCTTGTCTTCTTTAAACATGTTGATCACTCCAATTTTATTAAAAAAAAAATTTTTCTCTCAATTTTGAGGATGAAAAATCCCACTCAAGCCTGATACAATTATTAGCAATTGTAAATCATATGGTTCTACTATAAAGTTAAATTTATCCTTTAAAGAAAATCGTATGCCCACCGTATGTAAATTTAATATATCTGTCTTATTATTAAGAAAAAGGTGTTTCAATTTTGCTAAAGGACATACACACATACATATGTATGATTTTCTGTATCAGAAAATCTAAAGAAAACCGATTTCCAGCCGTTCGTGGTGTGTACATAGTGAGAAAGAAGCTCCGTAACGTTTTCTTTTGTAATTGTTAAATATTATACGCATTTACATTCACCCATGTTATTACATACATATGCATACTATGTGTGCGCAATCCTAGGTATAATATTAAGGCCACTCATATGCAATTTGATGTTTTAAACTGTTGTAAACAAAAGATACGAATGTATCTGGCGTATTTTTCTTACAACAGCAGGCTTTTGCGAGTTATTCCTCAAATGCTTGGTTTTCACTTCAATATGTATGTTCAGAACAAAAATATAAATATTTTCTGTGAGTCGCTCTACTGTTCATAATGTGTTAGTATCATTTAGAAAGGCCCTAACTCACATTTTTCTCAGATTTTTCTGGGATTTCTTGCATATTCGGATATAAAATTCCTCGATTAATTAAAATATGAAAAAACCCAAGATTGAAAAATGCGACTTAGGGCTTTTTTACATGATACCAACTATATGCACATGTACATATGCGTATGTTACGAGTTATAAGTAACCAGCGCTGTAAGTAATTCAACTTTGCATGCCTGCCTGCCTTGTTCATATCTTAACAAGAATGTTTCACACACGTTTATTTAACGTTATTGTGTTGCATGCAACATGCGTTCTTAGGACGCATGAATGCGTATTATTACAATTGAACATTTTGTTTGTTTGCTTTTATTTAATTGTATAAATTTTCTTTAAACATTTTGTTTTACTCTGTGTGACCTTTTTGAGATTTTCTTTTAAGTTTTAAATGCAGTTGTTACTTGACCACTGATTCAGCAATAGTTTAATATTTCATCGGAAACAATGTTGCCAATTTGAGCAAAAATGACACATATTTTATGTATGTACACGTAGCTGTGGCCATAAGAAAAAAGTGCTTAAGTCTGAATGCATGATTTTTTAGCAAATCGATTTAATCTTTCGAAGTTAGCTTAAAAAAATATTGTCCTCTTGCAGTAAGGAGACGAGAGTTTGCCGTTTCTTTAGATTTTATTCGCGAATAAAATTGTAAATAGCAAAAATCACAAGTGATTTAAGTTTAAGGACTTATTCCTAATAGGACTGAGTGCACATTAAAATAAAATAAGCAAAATGTAGTTCTGCATTAACTTCTTGCAAAATCCTACAAATTGTTTAAGAAGTTGCGATGGGTACTTTTAAATGCGGAGATTTCAAATATAGCATTATCTCAAATTTCGTCCAAGATGAGTCCAGCACTTTTTAGGGTTCCGCACTAATCAGAGTGAAACGGAACCCTATTACGGCGACAACTACGTCCGTCCGCCCGTCCGTCCGTCACAGCGTCCATTCTCCGAAACGGCAAGAGCTAAAGAGCTGACATTTTCGCAGGATGTTGTACCTTGCTGCTACAAAAACAATTACTAAAAACAACAACAAGCCGAAAACTACCAGGTGTCCCCATACAACGAAAAGCTACAATTAGCTATAACTCTCGAACCGTAAAAGATAGAAAGCTGCATTTCGAACAGTGTGTTTATAGATGCTCTACAACAACAATTGCTAAAGACAACAACAAGTCGAAAACTACCAGGTGTCCCTATACAACCTAAAGGAACAATTAGCCGTAGCTGCTAGGCTATAAAAGACAGAGAGCTGAAATTAGCACAATATATGTATTTTCATATGCCCTATAACAACAGATACTAAAAACAACAACATGTCTTAAACTACCAGGGGTCCCTCTACAAATTGCTTCGAATCCAGGCCATCGCCAATTCTATACTGTTTTAAGTAGTATCGCATAGCCAGCTCTTCATTACTGATTTTCTATATATAATCATATTAATCAACTTTCCACTTTGTCACTGTGTTTTCCTGTTAATTAGAATATATTTTATATTTTCTCACCAACATCCAATTGCTTTTTACCTTTCTTGCTATTGTATCAGTGATAATAACGGATTCAAACTTTTCGCCGGGTCAAGCGATTTTTAAGCATTAATTTCAACTTTATGGCTGCACGATATGATTTACAATTCTAAACAATTTTATTGGGCTTTAGTTCGATTTATTTTAGAATCAAATTTGGGTGCTGATAAGCAACGTGGCGGTCGTGAAACAGTCATGGTATATACCCCAGCCAATTGTAATTAGATACAATTCTTAACAATTGTATTTGGCTAGAGTTCGATTTTCTTATAAGCATATTTGGGTGCTGATGAGCAATGTGGTGGTCGTGAAACAGTCATGGTATATACCCCAGCCAGTAAGCCTTCAACTTTACTTTGCTTGTCTTCTGTAAAAATGTTGATCACTCCAATTTTGTCACAGAAAATCTTTCTTAATTTGGAGGAAGTAAAAATAGAACTCAAGCTAGATAAAATTAATCACAATGGTAAATCATATAGTTCGACGATAAAATTGAAATTATTGCTTAAACTTAATGCAAGTTTAAAGCTAATTGGATGTTTTCATTCTGAGTCAGTGTTTTTCGAGTTTTCTGGCGAGTTGATTTGTATCAATAAAATATCATACGGTTGATATTTCTTTTATGCAAATTAACTCGCCAGAAATCACGAAAAAGGCTGACCTAGAATAAAAATAGTCAACTAGATTCAATAGCAAATGTTGAATTAAGTTTTTAGATTAAAAAGGAAACGGAATTTGAAACAATCAGCTGACTGAAAATGAGATTTTCGAAGCCTTAAATTATAAATTCTTCTAATATATATTCCAGGATATTCAAAATTGAATCTAATTGCTTTTTTGCAATTGAAATGCATTATTTTAGGTCTAAAAATATTACTTATTCATTCTGTTCTGCCTCTTTCATTTCAATTATTTCCTATAGCAAATAAATATCTTGATTTATTTTTGAATATACAAAAAACTGTAACTTTTTGATACTTTCAAGGTACACGTCGTTCCTGCAGAAATTATTGGAGTACATGGTCCGTTTTAAGTATAAAGATTAGTGACAACATGGTCCGATGTAATGCAAACATTGACCTTGATGAATAAAAAAAAAGTTAGTTAGCAATACTCGCCACACATGATTACCATGTGGTAATCCATAGAGTAGTGACATCAAGTAATTACAAAATTAATCCTGTGTTAATAATGTGGGGAGTAGTTACTTCGACTTCGTTACTTCAAGTAGTTTTTGGATTATATGGGCCTCTCGTAGGGCATTGTAATATAAAATGGATAATGTTTTTCTTATATATTTCGATTACTTTTGGACTAGTCCTGTAGTGCGATTCTGCAACCTTTATAACGATAATCGAATCGTTAAAATAATTATAACGAAATTTTATCGAATTTGCTATCCTGTAACATGTTTTTAACGATATTCGCTGTCGATCAAAATCAGCTGTTAATTTTACTGCCGATTGTCGATATCTTAACGACAAAAATTTTCTTGTTGTTTATTCAATCGTTAAAGTGTATTTTGTGATTTTGTGATTTTTTAATACACAAAAATATTTTTTAAATACTTCACAGCCATATACATACTTTTTTAAAACAAAAATTTCAATATAATTTATTCAATCGGTAAAGTGTGTTTTGTGTTAAAATGGCTTTTGAACGTTTGGCATTCGGACTTGCCAGGGATGAAACAAGTTTGAACGCTTCAAGGGATAAGCAGTGTGTTCTTCGGGAATTGGATGATCCCTTTGAGTTGACAGCTGATGAATTTAGAAAGCTATATAGGTTATCACCAGCCTTAGTTGAGAATATAGTTTTTACGCTTGATGACAAACTAGTTCCGGATTTTCCACCACAAAATCAATCCGCCAGTTGTGCTCATTCTGTACCTTAATACAAATTAAATAATATTTATTTAAAAACTAAAACCACAAAATATAAAAATGAATATGTATACATATTGTTATGTCAAAACTTATTGTTTTTTCTCTTCTTCTGTGTGGTTTTCGCTGTTTTTGGCAGAGATGCCACGTAATGCTTACATGAATGAACAGAAAAATACAGCTGTTTACCATCGTTAAAATTAAGTTACAGAATCACTCAATCGTTACTGCAAGCGATGAAATTTGCAGACAAAAGTTGCGCTTATCGGATCGTTAAAAGTTAGAGAATCGCACTACTGGTGCCTTGTGGAGTACTCTTTACACGCGTGTAAGGAGTAGTATCGAGTTCTGCAAGGGTAGTGGCCAAAGGTAACTCCTTATATGAAGATTGTGAAGAAAAGTAAATGTGCTGTTGCCGCTGCAGCTACTTTTCACACTTTGTTTCACAAGCAATTTTCCATAACTAAATGCCATACAATTTTGATGCCTGTTTAAAATGCCATGCAAGACAAATTACTGCTCGTACTGGATGAACCATTTACATCAACTCTGTTTAATTCTTTAATGGCTGGAACTCTTTGTGGCGTGTAAAGAGTAGTCTCGCGTTCTGCAGGGGTAGTAGCCAAAGGTAACTCGTTGTATGAAGATTGTGAAGAAAAGTAAATGTGTTGCGAAACGATAAAATTGTGTTCTGTATTAAAGCTTTGTTTAAAGATTTTTTAGTTCTAATAGCATGTTCCCACGATATGTGCTTTGCTCTTTATTTGTGCTTGTGCGCCACACGAAATTTTGAGAGCTACTTGCGAAGCACGCGAAAACCCTGTCTTCTCTAATTCATATCGCAAGTTTATCTGCATTATCTGTCAAAGCCATATTTTGTAAACAAAGAAAGAAAAAAAAAAAAAGAAAAACAAACAAAGAACCCATACTAGTCCCATAAAAATAAAACTTAAGTTCTGGCTTATATTTAATGCCGTGCAATGTCAACTCCGAAGAAATTTCCATGTGAATGTGGTTTTTTTGCGACAACACTTTCACTTACATTTTTGCCCATTAGAAAAATTTGCTTTACGAAATTAATGGAAAATTTATGTTGGCTTATTAAAAACAAAAGTTAAATCCAAGCACATAGACGAGTCGTGTAAACAGTGTGATTCATAAATGTAATTGAGAGAGCGAAACGAGTGATTCAACTCGCAATGGAAACATACTATTATTGTTTTCATTGGAATATTGGGAAACGTAGTAGTCCTTCAAACATTTGTTCGAGTTCTTGGTCGAGACTGCATTAACGAAAACTATTTCAGTGTAATGTTATTGGCAGTGTGCAGATATCTTTTCAGTTACAGAAAAATGCTTAAAAGTACCTTATTGTAAATACATTTAATTACTTTACAAATGGTGCTAATGATCTGTTTAAATGAAAAGTTGAAATTCTATGTTGTTGGTTTTACTGTAATTTTATTTTTTCACAACCAAGCATACATATATATGTATAATGTTTTAATATTATTGTTCATTCAAAATGAGCAATTTGAAATGTAAAAAAGTAATATCTTAATGCAATGATGGTTACTTTAACTATTTAACCAGCATTAATAGCAACGTTTACTTTATGCTCATTGTGAAATGATAAATCAGTTTTTGAAACAATTAAAATTATTTTCGAATTATTATATGCATATTTTCTTTTAGCAATTGAACATTTTTCTATCTGGTTAAATGTTAAAATTAAATACAAAATTGCTAACTAAAGGACATTTATGTAATATATTAATTAAATAACTTAAAATCAAATTGGATATACAAAAACAATTAAGCATTATTTAAAGGGAAATAAAGTTTAATTTGAAACAAAATAGTTAACAACTTTTTTGTTGTTATTCTTGTATATGGGTATTTTCAATATAATCATGATGCCGAACATGACAACCGTATGCCATTAAATAATTAGAAGAAGAAACAAGAAATAAGTCCTGTCCCGCTCTCATTTCAAATAATAGTTCACAGAAAATCTTGTAGGTTATGGCCGGCGAAATTCCAATTCAAAGTAAATTAAAAAAGCAAAGGCAAAGAAAAAAACCTGTTTAATTATGGCTGCGATAACAATGTTATGCTCTCTATAACGATGCACAAAATTGAGGCAAATAAAATTAAAATAACTCAAACAAACCATTTACCACCATAAAAATACTTTTTATTAAATGGTACATGTTTAATGATATTGAAAATACCTCGAACAAATTTTTTATCACCATAAACACAGTTTTGGTTAATTGTTGATTATTTTGTTGTCTCCATTCATGAAAACCATGGTTGATAGTATATATAACTAAGATATTATTTCTATTCAAACAACAAACATAGTATTTTTAGGTTTTAGCCAAAATTGTTTAATATAAAAAACAAACTATTGTCTTTTACAACGTAATGGCTGTTGTTGCCAGTGACAGCTTGTTTTTTCGTCATTTTGGTGGCTGTATAAAACTTGGCATTATAGTTACTAGGTTATTTAGGTTAGGTTGGTTGGAGGTGTTTGCTTGCCCATGTCTTGCGATATACACCTAAGCCAGTATAGGCTTGTTATGCACTTGCTGGACTTAGCCATGATCAATTTGGCCGATAGGTCTGTAGAAACTCCGTTCCATTCACAAAGCTCCTTAATTTCCTCCTGCATATGTCCTGTAATTGGGTTATGTCTGGTTAGGTGTTTTTCCCAAGATGTCGGCACCGCATTTGTGAGAAGGCGGGGCACTGGCTTAAATAGTGCTCTTGTTCATTCATCCCCTCCCGCTATTCCTTTGAGGTTAAGATGTGCCAGTAGTTGAGATTGACCTGGCATTAATCTACTTAATTCAGGCTTGCTTAGTCTTGGCAGTCCTTCTGTTCTTGCATTGATTCCAGAGAGTTAAATGGGCTCTATATGCCCAGCTCTTTAGCTCAGATTTAACTGCACCGAAAAGTTTCGCGCATACCGAGCTTATGTTAGTTAACTCTCTTGCTCTTAAAGCAAGTGAGTTTGCACTTTCATTTCCAGTTATTTCCTCATGCTCTGGCACCCTTATGATGCGCAGTTCACCATGAGTCGAATAACTGTTAATATCATTTTTGCAATCCCAGACTGTTTGTGATTTAATCCGCGTAGCAAAGATCACTATAACTATAATAGCGATTTGACTATCGGTGAATATATTTACAGGTCCTAGCCTTTCCATTTCATTGAGCTCCCTACTACACTGCGTAATTGCCTGAATTTCTGCCTGAAAGACTGTGCAAAAGTTCGGCAGACGAACGAACAGTTCCGTGGTATTTTTTATATAAATACCAAGTCCTGTTTTTCCCCTCGCCCTTGATACAACCGTTTAACAATGAAGCCCCATGGGGATCTGGTTTAAAGGGTCGGAATGGAAGTCAGGAATCAATGCTTCGCAATTGGCCTCTAGTTTGGTCTCTGGTATTTGATCTGATGTCACAGTTTCCGGTACAGACTCGCCTATGGCTGTAAAAATTTGTTGATGATGTGCTTCGTGGCTCCAACATCTTTCATCGTTTCGCTGTGAGGGTCTCTTCATACTTTTTACGAATTTTGAATGCTTCGACGGATAATATTGCTTCCATCGCCCTTGTTGGTGTCGTTTTGAAAGCCCCACTTATACCAAGACAGCAGCTTCTTTCAACTTTCTGTATAGTTTTGATGTTGCATTTATATTACATCGACGTCCACCACTCTATAGAAGCATATGTCATAGTCGGCCTTTGGATCTTTGGATTCAGCCCTCATATTTTGCCTATGGCACGTTTACAGATCGACCAACATATATGAGCATTATTGACTCTTTCATCCATGCGGTACTTCCATTTTACTTTCCGATCCAGGATGACTCCAAGATATTTCGCCTCTCGGAAATATTTATTGTCCTTTTAAGAAAGCGCGGCTCATAATATAGCAATCTTTGTCTTTCTTGTAAATATACTAACTTAGGCTTTGTCCGGGCTTACGTTCCATCCCCATAGTTGAGCGCAGTTAGGAGCCAGGGCTAATGCCTTTTCGGCTTTCCTGCACAGTTGATTTGGATCCCTTCCCTTCAATTATAATTATTAAAAAAGTAGTTAAAAGGGCGGTAATGTATATTGAAATAATATAATTATTTAATATTTACTGCTTATGTGAATATCTCTTGATATTGTAGTGCGGTTTTTTAGACTTAGATATGTAGTATATATATTTGCTATCATTACTTAAATATATTGTAACAAGTATATTTGGTATTATTGCTTTTTTACACTACAAAAGTATTTAGTTTTTTAAGCTAGACATACTAAACATCTCTTTTGGGAAATGGCGTGCCAATACTACGAATTTTTATGGATTTCGATAACAAAATGCTTATTTAAGCACACCATATTTTAACTATTTGGTTGTACACTCCCATATAGTGTGCTGGTATACAATCAGAATATGGTTAATTTGGTTAATAATATGGTTGCAACCCCATAGTTTCATTGTATACAATCGTGCCACATGGTTATGTGCAACCATAGATTATAGAATCGGTCCTTGAATTTTGTCATTCTAATCATATATTTTGCGATCGGTACAAAAATTGGTTTTCGTTTCCGAGTAAAAATTACTTCGTAACATCATTTTTAATCTGCTTTGATCTGAAAATCTTGTGCTTGAGAGGTTTTCTTTCTATACATGACATGACAAACGTGACATGATTCAGCTGTAAAAGCATAATAAAACTTTTAGCACATTCACTCTGATATAAATAGTAATATAAATTAAATCAGCTACTTGCGTGCACATACATTTGGAGCTGTTATAACCATAGCGCAAACATTTTCCTTCTCTGTAAGCTTATAACAAGTGGGCCAAAAGAAGGCATCCGATATCGTTTGGTTTTTCTAATATCAGTTGTGGCTCGCGCTGTTTGTGTCGTTGCTCCGTCCGGTTGGAACCACATGTCCTCCAGACCTGATTGGTTCAATTGCGGTAGAAAAATTTGGTTAACATGACCCTATAGTGCGTTGTTGTTGGACCAGCGGCATTTACGAAAAAAAAAATGGAACGATGACTCCTCCAGCGTGAACAGCGCACCATGCAGTCTTTTTGAGTTAGTGTAATGGCTCCTCATGCATCACTCGTCGATTTTTGGTGCCTCAGAATCGATACTTTTGCTTGTACACGTACCCACTGAGGTGGAAATTAGCCTCACCACTCATTATGGTTTTGGTCGAAAATTCGTTGTTGATGAGTTTATAGTTCTATGGCTTGTTCATTTGTATTCTACAGCTGTTCAGTTCACAATTATAAAATCAGATTTGATATTGGCCGTGATTTGCAAAAAGCAACTTCCAATACAGTTATTTCTTTTGGCCCTCCTTGTAGTTAGTATGGAAGAAATTCTGTAAAGAACTAGAGTCAGAAGCAAGAAATTGTGCTCGTGCAACTTCACGTACATAATTTGTGCTGTAAACACAGCTCTACTAAATCTTTGTATTGGTTGAGTGACTTTATAACTTATTACGCGATCATAGAAATCCAAAAGAATTCCACGCGGATTTTCTGAACGACGTACAGATAAAAGAGTTGGAAATCAGCCATTTTTAGCTGAGTTATCATGCCAATCTAAAGCGGTGACCACACCAAAAAGAATTGTAACGCATAAATATCTTGTTCTAATAAAGTCACAAGACCATTTAAATTGAATTAAAATTGAAATAAGAATTGTAAATAAATTAGACTTGCTCGTTTATAATCTATAGTGGAGGCCACCGAGGTAAATACCTCGCCAGCAGTGACCACTTCTTTCTTCTAGACCTTAAATTCGTTAAAAATGCACATAAACTCACATCTATCCAAAAACAAACAACAACGAAAAGCAGGCAGCAGTGGCCAAATCGTGCAATCGTGATCGATTGAATACCGTTCTGCATGCTGTGAGTTTGTTGCTTATTTTGTTTTTGTTTTACATTATTTTTAATTGATCGTTAATTTGATAACGAATACGACGATTTGGCCCCACGAAAAAACGTGAAACCCCAAAATTACAGGAGCATATTTTAAGGTTATGTTTACTCAACAAGCAAATACAATATTAAGAGCAAACTTGCACTTGCTTTTGCAAAGTTTTTCTTTGCAAATTTTGTATTTGCTGGTAGAGCATAATTAATCTTAAAATATGTTCTTATGGTTTTTTTGTTGTTGTTGTGTTTTTCCTCCTGTTGATGTTTGTTGATGTGTCCATACCCTGCCGGCAACTCAGTTAACTAATAATGAATTACAAGCTAACTTTTTTACAACTGGTGGTGGTTGACACTTAGATTATTTTCAATGGAGATGACTGACTATTTTAACATTACGATGTCCTAGGAGGTAGTCAATTGTCCGACGCTGCATTACTTTTCAACTAACTTCAAGTTAACTACTTCAAAGTCAGTACATACAGAAAAAAATGTACAAATCAAGGCTGATTTTACATTTTTCGGTGGTAATAGTTATTATATTTTATTAAATTAAATTTCATCACACTTTTTTGTTTTTTTTTGTTAGCCTCTGGTGGGATTCGAACCACTAAGCCTCAAGACTGGTGAGCAGCCACCTTAACCCATTCAGCCATCGCAACATTTAAAACGAATGCGACAATAGGCAATTTAATTCAAGAGTTATTTACCGTGTATGTGTGTATGTTAGTATTTGAATTTTGAGTGAACTCTGCACTACGTTTCGATTGTATTGTAGCTAATTTGAAGCTAGTCCATAAAAGTTACCGTGAAGTTAATTATTTTAGTAGTCGACTACCAATTTGCTGGCAGGGTCTGCACTACGTTTCGATTGTATTGTAGCTAATTTGAAGCTAGTCCATAAAAGTTAACGTGAAGTTAATTATTTTAGTAGTCGACTACCAATTTGCTGGCAGGGTAAGTATAAGCACACATACATATGCATTCTTAGTTGTTTGTATTAGATGCATACAAAGGCTAAAACAAAGGTTCGCTGCGGTCACTGGGCTAATATTTGCCAATACGACTCTACACCTTTAGTGTAGAACGTTGTAGTCACACTGTTTTAGTTATCAAAACTTAAGCATCAAAGAAATATCGATGGCATATCAGTGTATTTCGACCTAGACCAATACACTAAAACGTAAGTACATACTTTTCATCAATAATTTTATTTAGCTGCTTGAACTTTTACTGTAACAAATCTTTAGATACTGAATATCTTAATCAGGCTCAAGCCCAATTTTATGTGTTAATGTTTATGATTTAAATGCTCTGGATACTAGTTTTTCAACCCTTGTTATTTAATTTTCTCTGGCTTAATAGATTGAGCTCTATGTCACTTTGGTTTTAATAAATAAAATTTTTATTAATTTAGTTCCAAAAATGAACCGTTTAAAAAAATATTTGCTGTCTTTTTCAGCTGTCTATATGCCGACAGACAGCAAATCTTTTTTTAAAAAGGTTCATTTTGGGATCTAAATTAATACATTTCAATTGGCTCTTAGAGCAAATAAATAATTATGTTCATATTTGTATATTTTTTATTATTAAGGTCTTCAATATTTTGATACGCCTTTGTGTATCTTCTTCCGGAAAATGTGTTTTCTATAGTTTTTAGAAAACACATTTTCTTGCAGCACCTACACAAAGGCGTATCGAAATATTGAAGACTTAACTAATAAAATAATATATTTATCAAAATTATAGTGATCACAAGCTCAATCTATTAAACCAAAGAAAATTTTATGATTTAAGATTAATCGAGGTAGTAGAAGTAAAATTTTAGCTGAGCCACAACGAGCAAAAATTAATAATATTGAACTTGATTCTGATTAGCAATGTAACAAATAAAAATCTGTTAAGTACTTTTTTCTACAATTAAGTCTTGATACATCCGGCTTATAGCAATTTTAATTTTGGTTTTGGTCATGTTGGATCTTTTGGCGGAAGTGCCCATATTTTATTTGAATAAAGTAACGTAATAGAAACTTAATTAACAAAATATGCGCCATTCAATAAAATTGTAAAAAAATGTGGTGATAATAATAAAACTTAGATAAAAAAAAAAATTAACAAGTTGAAGCTCTGTAGTAAATAATTTCTAACGTAAAACGGAAAAAGTGATAAAACTTCGATAAACAAGTTAAAATTCTGTATGTAACTTTTAACATCATGCTGTTAGTACCCTTCACAAGCATTGGCGGTTCATTTGAAGCGAACGTGCAAAAATGTGAGCATTTTATTTTCTGGAATTTATTTTTCATCCGATTAACAACTTGTTATCGGTAATCTCAATTGATTTTCTTTTTATGTTTGAACATTCTTCGAAATTAAGCCTTCCAAATACATACATAGATTTTTAGAATAAAACTCAAATTTTCAAGCGAATTTAACTTTTTAAAGTAATATTCTGTATTAATTCAGGTCCAAAAATGAACCTTTTCAAAAAATATAGACAGCTGAAAAATACAACAAACATTTTTTGAAAAGGTTCATTTTTGGACCTGAATTAATACATTTCAATCGGCTCTTAAAGCAAATAAATAATTAAGTTCATATTTGTAATATTCTGTATTTTTGTGCAAACTACACATCCTTGTGTTCTTTCTCGATGTTTCCATCGAATTAGGTAGCAAACAGTTTATGAAGACTATAAACAGTTACAAATAACACAGCTATTTGTAAAAAAACGGATTTAGATCTTTTAAATTACGAGATATCATAGCTGTAGATACATATCTGTATCTACATTATTTAAGATGCACAGGTAAAATGTAGTGGGACAGATGTGGAATGATTTACGTCAGCACATGACCGATGGGCCTTAACCTGACGGTGGTCAAACCATGTGGAGCAATCAGAACGTTACACCACCGCCCCCGAGCAGCCGGAACAACTGCTCGGGTGGCAAATTATTTTCTACGTTTCTTGGCCATGACAAAACCCCTTGCTCAGGAGTTGAGCTATGTAACCTCTGCTGCAGTGCAATTCCCTAGACGGCAATAGGATACAGGACTACCGTGGTAGCCCGAAGTCCCGAAGAGCATCAGTCCTTGAACCAACACTAATGTTCCCGCCAATCCAGTTCCTTACAAAGCAGCGTCTGTCTGCTTAGCAACAGCACTACGGGCCATTTGGGCGACCGAACACAGACCCGAGGGTCTATGATCAGTACGGCTACCAACGTTCCCTTCCATGCGAACTTATGGTAGCAACCACAGCCAGTAAGTTTCAGCCAAGGAGATGACTCCATAGAGTCATCATAGGAACATCAGTATCCTTGGAGTAGGTAAATTTCATGTTCTTTGTTCAATTCTCTTCAAATGTTGCCAATGTGTTTCGTTCGGATTGTGCTGAAACCTTACCAAATGAGCCACATTATAACAAATATCAGGCCTGCAACTCATCATTGTATACATCAAGCTTCCAACTAACTCACGACAAGGTTTATTCAGTTTTTTTATATGTTTCGCAATGAGTTGACAATTGAAGACCTTTTTCCATTGGCGATTTTACAGAATTACAGTCACTCATGCCAAATTCGTGTAAAACTTTTTCAATGCTGATTTCCTTTATCTTCTTCATATTCTATCTTAATTCCAAGGAAATATTTCAAAACAACGTAATCACTCATTTCGAATTTGTTCGAACATTTTTTGCTTGAGTATGACAGCTGATAACTATAAGAGCTCCTTCTTTCTCAAATTTTGTGTATATACACTGTATATACACATTTAAAACTTTTTAAAAAACTCATCACTAAAAAAAATTTTATTAACACCATTGAGTTCTTCTGTTTTCAAAAAATCTTTTGTGTCTTTTGAGGTTTCACTTAAAAACTTTGAAGATCTTAGAAGATTTTCTTCATACAAAAAATCCGGATCTCTAACCGAGTCATCACTATCAAAATCGAAAATATCGCTCATTTTTATACCCTTCACATAAATGTGTAAGGGTATATATAAGTTTGTGATTCCGTTTGTAACGCATTGAAATATCCATCTAAGACCCCATAAAGTATATATATTCTGGATCAGCATCAATAGCGATTACGATTGAGCGATGTCCGTCTGTCCGTCTGTCCGTCTGTCCGTCTGTCCGTCGGTCCGTCTGTCCGTCTGTAGTCGTTGAAATACCGTTTCTGAGAAAACGGTTTGAGATAAAAACCTCATTCTTTCGCTAAAACGTGTGAAACCCCGGTAGTGGGTCTGCTATTGAAATTCAGTAAGATAGGTCCACGGATAGCCGAGATATATTCAAAAAACCGGGTTTTGAGGGATATTTTGTGCAATTTTTATATTCAGGTTTTTGAAAAAAAAACTTTTTCTCAAAAACTAAACCATATCATTTTTAGTGCATATTAAATCCTAGAAATTAAGGAATTTTTGAAATCGGCCCATATATATCCGAGATATAGCGTCTCCCGATTTTTAAAGAAATCGGCTTTATAAGCCAAATAAGACAACTTTTGGCACCGAAGATCAATAAAAATGGTATATATAGGCTATTTAGAGGCAAAAGTGGAAAATGTTTCCACATCGGCCCATATACACTCGAGATATAGCGCCTCCCGTTTTCTCAAGAAGTCGGCTCTAAAAGCCAAATAAAACAACTTTTAGTATCAAAAATCGATTAGAATGGAACATATAAGGTGTTTAAAAGCAAAATTGGAAAATTTTTGAAATCGGTCCATATATATCTGAGATATAGCGACTCCTGATTTTTCAAGAAATCCGCTCTTTAAGCCAAATAAAACAATTTTTGGCACTAAAAATCAATCAGAATGGTACATATAGACTATTTAGAGGCAAACGTGGAAAATTTTGGACATCGGCCCATATACACTCGAGATATAGCGCCTCAAGTTTTCTCAAGAAGTCGGCTCTAAAAGCCAAATAAAACAACTTTTGGTACCAAAAATCGATCAGAATGGTACATATAAGGTGTTTAAAAGCAAAATTTAAAAATTTCTGCAATCGGTCTATATATACCTGAGATATAGCGTCTCCCGATTTTTCAAGAAATCGGCTCTATAAGCTAAATAAAACAACTTTTGGCACCAAAAATCAATCAGAATGATACATATAGGTTAGTCAGAAGCAAAACTGGAAATCTTTTTGTCATCGGCCCATATATGTTCGAGATATAGCGCCTCCAGATATCTCAAGAAGTCGGGCCTGGAAGCTAAACGAAACAGTTTTTTGCACTAAAAATTTGTCGGAATGGTACATACAGGCTGTTTAGGGGCAAAATTAGAAAATTTTTGGACATCGGCCCATATGCACCCAACTTTTGGTACCAAAAATCGATCATAATGGTACATACATATGTATATAATATTATATACATATGTATATAATATTTGCGATCATGTATGAATGTATGTATGTATGTATGTATGTATGTATGTATGTATGTATGTAGATACGTTTGTATGTATGTAGGTATGTATGTATCTACATATGTATGTATGCATGCAAGTATGTTAGCATAAACAATTTTTTTGCTTTGGTGTAAAAATGTGTATGTATGTACATATGTATGTATACACGAGCTTGAAAATGAAAGTGATATAAAGAATTGTTGAAAAAAGGGTACGCAATGAAATTCTTTTAAACAATTGCGTCTTCAAATTCATTCACACAAAAAATCATTTTGGGTTTCACTACGTACCTTTATATGTACATACACACATACATGTGTATGATGATACGCAATAGATCATCAGCAACATGCACAAGATAAAAATAATTTTGTAAAAGCAAGCAATGTAAATATGTATGTATGTATATATGTATGTATATAATCATTGTTTTATGGAACACACTGAAAATATTCAATAATAAAGAATTTATTTTAGAGTTTTCTATTATAGATACATACATACATACGTATGCATGTACCCACATACGTAAGTAAATTGAAAAGAAAATCACACTTAATGGCAATGTTTAGCATTATATGTAATTCAAAAATAATGCAATTATATGCAATTTTTTGTTAAATAAATTTTACTATACAGTTAACTGATAAATAATTAAGAAATTTTGCTTTTCTTTATTTCATTGATATTAAAAAGAATTGGTGTCACCCAGTGGTTGAACTTGAGCATATTAAGAATTATTTAAATAAAAGTTTTGCAGCCTGTGTTAAATCCCGGTAGTGGATCTGATATTGAAATTCAAAAAAAATCGGCCCATATATACCCCAGATATAGCGTCTCCCGATATTTCAAGAAATTGGCTTTAAAAGCCAAATAAAACAACTTTTCGCACCAAAAATCAATCAGAATGTATGTACCATTGTGAAGGGTATTTAAGATTCGGCCCAGCCGAATATAGCACTCTTACTTGTTTAATATATTTTTTCACAACAAATCAAATTTTAAAAAAATTTCAAATATCGTTCGGACTTCTAACTCGTTTTTATGTTTTTATTAGTTTCAATTTTTTTTTAATTAATAACGTAATTTATAGCACAGGGTAGTTCACATACCTATCAATATTAATTTACAATTTATACACAGTCCGCAATTTCGCAAAATTAACGTATATTTATATATTTCGTTTTTTCAGTTATGCCACTATTCATGTAAGTGAGCAATATCTACTATCAGTAATTTACAGATTACTAGATTTTTTTACACAAATCAGTAAAATTTACTGAATTCTGATCTTATTTTCAGCAATCAGTACTTTTTACTGAATACTGACTTTTTTCCAATAATCAGTAAAATTTACTGAATACTGTTTTTTTTTCAGTAACCAGTAAAATTTTCTGAATATAGAATTTTTTTTCAATAATCAGTAAAATTTACTGAATATTGATTTTTTTTTCAATAATCAGTAAAATTTACTGAATACTGATTTTTTTTTCAATAATCAGTAAAATTTACTGAATATTGATTTCTCTTTTCAGTAACCAGTAAAATTTACTGAATACTAATTTTTTTTCCAGTAATCAGTACTTTTTACTGATTACTGAAACACGTAATGCAGTATGCCCATGTATGATATACAGTAATCTCTATATGATCTTTTGAAACCAAGTGACAACAAAAACTCATTAAATTTACGATTCCAGCAGCGTTAAACCATAGAGAAACTTGTTGAGCTTGACTGCATCACTTGGTATAAATCTTCATTTAAGCTTCCGTGTAAGAATGCGGTCTTAACATCTAGTTGATGGAAGTAGTAACATCTGTACAGCCCAACCGCAAGTACAACACGTACTGTACTTAATTTTACTACAGCTGCATATGGTATTTGTAATCTATACCATTCCTTTGCAAAAAACCTTTTCGCCACCAGTCGTGCCTTGTACCTTGTAGATCTTATTGTCTCATCTTCTTTCACACAAAACACCCGCTTAGACCTTAAAAGTCTTGTTTTTGGGTAGCTGTTTCATAACTGTCCACACATTATTGACAGCCATTGACTTGAGCTCAGCAGTAATATCAGCTTTCCATTTCTTAGTGTCAGGTCTCGCCCCCTTCAAAACGTCAGCAACAGCAGCATCTACTTGTAAGCCAGTAATGTAATTCAGCAACTTATTTGGTAATCTGCACTTCCGATCACTATTCCTCAACTCTGCCTTCTTCTTGAGATGGGAGCGCTTTGTCAGATATTCCTCTATTTTCTACTTCCAGGTAGTCTTCATCATCATTTAAAATATTTGAACCATGTTCAACACTAAAATTATTTCCTGCATCAAATTTTGCAACATCGCTATTGTAGAGTCTTCCTTTAGATGTATGCCATTGCGATTCAGAATGAGCATTACCACAGCTCTCATCATCTTTTGCTCCCCTCTTGCTGATGACTCATAATAGCATCCTTATTTTGAATTTTGGTTTCATCTTTATATGAAAAATTTATTTCAACAAATTTAATGTCACGAGCAGTGAAAATTTTCAATTTCTCTATATCCCAAAAACGAAATGCTTTTATAGAGAAACCCATCATGAGAGCTTTATGGCTTCTAAGTTTCTTCATGCAATGACTAGCGATCAAAGCATACGGCTTGCAATCGAAAACACGTAACTCGGATAAAACAGGTTTCTTGCCATACCATAGTTTTCTGCTGGTGTTTGATAGCTTTCAAGCGATTAGCAATTTATCGTATAAATGGCAGACAATGCTGCTTGATTCCATAAATTCTTTAGAACATTACACTCAAAAAGCATAGCACGTATTTTTTCCAATAGTGTAGAATTATGTCGCTCAGTTTCAAATGTGGTTTCAAGTTGATTAACTTTTTCCTTGTACCATTCAAGTTGCTCGCTTAAAAGATTCTCACTATCCTAATCTGCAGCTATTTTTGATATATTTGACTCAAACATTGCTGTAACTATAGCTTCATATTCCTTGAACTCTTTGAAAACTTAAGACTTTTTTTGATAATAAATAAACAACAGTAAAATGGCACACAACATAACTATCAAGACCCATCAACAGTTACTGGTTTTAGCGGCCTACACGCATCTGTGCGAATCCTTTCTAATATTCTTTTAGCTTTATTTTGAGCACCACAGAAAGGACTTCTTTATTTATATTAAGTATATTTTTGATGCTAATTTTTCGACCTTTGATGTTTAGCAAAAAAAAAAAAAAAAAAAAAATAAATAAAAACGTTCCTGAAGAAGATACCCATTGTGGTATCGAAATATTGAATTTAATAAACATTTATAAATAAATTAAGTCAAGAACGAGGCTGGCTCGCATTCTTAGGGTTCCGTACGTACATATGTATGTGTAATGTATGTATGGAATGGCGTATGTGAATACATATGTATATTTTATAAATTTCATCTCTCTGTTTTTAAAGTTACTTTATGTTGTATGGGGACACCTAGTAATTTTCCACTTGTTGTTGTTGTTGTAATTTGTTGTTGTAAGGCATCTGGGAATACATACACTGTGCGAATTTCGACTATCTATCTCTTACGGTTCGATAGTTATAGCTATTACTCTACGTTGTAAAGGGACACCTGGTAGTTTTACAGTTGTTGTTTTTAGCAAGTGTTGTTGTGGAGCACATGTGAATACACATATTGTGCAAATTTCATCCCTCTGTCTCTCACGGGTCGAAAGTAACGGCTAGTTGTTACTTTACGTTGTATAGGGACACCTGGTAGTTTTCGATTTGTTGTTGTTTTTAGCATTTGTTATTGTAGGCCACATACGAGTACATATATTGTTCACATTTCATCTCTCTGTCTCTTACAGTTTGAAAGTTACGGCTAATGTTTTTTTACGTTGTAAAGGGACACCTGGTAGTTTTACAGTTGTTGTTGTTTTTAGCATTTGTTGTTGTAGGGCATATGTAAACACATATATTCTGCAAATTTCAGCTCTTTGTCTTTTACAGTTTAGCAGCTACGGCTAATTGTTACTTTAGGTTGTATTGGGACACCTAGTAGTTTTTAACTTGTTGTTGTCTTTAGCATTTGTTGTTGTAAAGCATCTATAAATACATGCAGTAAGCAAATTTCAGCTTTCTATCTTTTACGGTTCGAGAATTATAGCTAATTGCAACTTTTCGTTGTATGGGGACACCTGGTAGTTTTCGACTTGTTGTTGTTTTTAGTATTTGTTGTTGTAGCGGCAAGGTACAACAACATCCTGTGAAAATTTCAGCTCTCTAGCTCTTACCGTTTCGGAGAATGGACGATGTGACGGACGGACGGACGGACGGACGGACGTACTTGTCTCCGTAATAGGGTTCCGTTTCACTCTGATGAGTACGGAACCCTAAAAAACAAGTGACCTTACGGCTGGAACTATTAAAATATTTATATTAAGGTTTGGTATCATTTTATCGCTCATCAATATACTTTTGTTTTTTGTTTCATTTTACAAACTTCGGCTTACAAAAAACTTACAATTCCTACAAGTGCATTTGTAGCACTTACCGTTGAACTTCTTTTTAAATTGTTTCTTACTTGAGAATGCAATCTTATCTACCTCTACGGAAACAATATGGTTATTGAGTTTTATTTCTTCAGCCACAAGCTTTTCTCCATTGGGTTAATGGATCAACTTTTTCAGGCAACGAAAGAAACATTTTAGTTATCAGGTATCCATCTACAACAGATGATCCAGAAATTTTCAGCTGCCTTATTATATTGTCGAATTGTTCTAAATGTGATTTGATTGAGTCCTCTGGCTTGTTACTTAGGGTAATGACGTCAATAATGACTTCTGAGCAAAAACGTCCTCTAAGCTCGTCCACATTTCCTTGGTAGTTTTCTTACCCCACATACGTAACTTAAACAATCAGCATGAATGTAACTCATCAACCGTTGATGGAATTTTTTTTTTTTTGAAGAAATCAAAGAAAAAGTTGCCAGTTTTAGGTTTAAAGTTGCTCCCTAATAAATATATCTTAAACTTGTCTGCCTTTTTCGTGACTACAAATAATGAAACTGTTGGTTAGTTTTCGTTTTTAATTTTCGCAAATTCAACATCAGTAATAAATCACTTTGTTTTTCAAGTGCTATCAAGATGTTAATTTTTTAAACGTTATTAAAGTTGGTTGAGTTTGCGTTTTGGTAAAAAAAAACAAAGAAATCTGTAGCGGCAATTGAGCATCAACATGATGATAATCTGTATTGTTTGATGATGTTGATGAAAATGATTTTTCATCAGTCGTTGATTTAATGTTAACAAAATTTGTAATAGTGCTGCATTTACCTCTCCCTCTCTCTCTCTCTCAGCTGAAGTTAAATGTTTATAAGCCATTTATTAAAGCACGAAACGAGTTCAAAAATTGTTTATATTTATTTAAATATGATTAAAAATGAGAGAAGTGAATAAAAATAAACAGCACATAATTGCACGCCATGCAAAAAATGTGCATATTTCATATATTAAATCACAAAAAAAACAGAAATATGCTGGCCATATTAATAATAAAAATAAAATAAAATAAAATAAGAATTGCATTAATTTTAGTTTGTGGTGTGCGTTTGTATACATAAATATTTGTTTGTTTATCTACTTCGCGCTCATTTTTGCTTTTAATTTAAATGTGCAAATCTTGGTGTTTTTATTTTGCTGCTTATTTCTCATTTAAAGCTAATTATATTTTTTCCATGTTTTTTTCTTCTTTCTATTTTTATTTATAGCGTGAGTAGAATTTGCTTATCGGTTTTTAGATGGTTGTCAGAAAATAATTAAATTCAGATTTAAAGATTAAGAAGAATAAAGTTTCAATGAGTGATTTATCAAAATTAAATTTAAAAATTTTAAGAAGAAAATATAAAAAGACGTGAAACTAAAAAATTTTAGTTTATATTAAAGAATAGAAAAATATAATATTCGTAGGTGCCACCCTACTGGGTGGAACCATGATGCGAGTTCGAATTGCACCAGTATCTGCAGTACCTGTTTGAATAATTTAAATTTTTCATTAAACGTACAACAATTGATTTCTAAAATTTTGTAAGGCACCTTTCTCACCGAAGAACGTGTTAATTGTGTTGCCCACTAAATCACCAAATTGACAGTAAATTTTTGTTCATTCAAATGCTGTTTAGAACAACATAAATTATGGCAATTAACATAGCTTTTTCGCACAACTGCTTATAGTAGGTATAATTTCCACGTAATTTAATATGTTTGGCTGGAGCAGAGTTACTTTTTAAGCGTAGACCATCATATAATACTATAATAATAAACTTAAACATGTTAAAGACAAACATTTTGTGTTGACATTAATATATTACTGCATAAAATTTATTAGGATAAATATACGAGGTTTGATAAAAAAAACCTTTATATTCAAATTTCGTGAGTTACATATGTTCGATTTTCAAATTTTTTTTCTGTTATGTTGGTACACCCGTCTGTTATATATTTTGGCAATATCACCCATTTTGGGTTATCAGTTTGTTTTTGACAAATAAAAAGGTTAGTCTTGTTTGGGTGTGCTCTTCGATTTTTTATTATTCGAAAAAATTGATCAAAGAAACTGTATTAAGTTTTATATAATAAATTCAGTCAAGTACGAGGCTGGCTCACACACTTACGGTTCCGTACGTATGTGTTATGTACGTATAGAATGGCATATGTGAATACATATATTGTATAAATTTCACCTCTCTGTCTCTTACAGCCTGAGAGTTACTTTTACTTTATGTTGTATGGGGACACCTAGTAGTTTTCGACTTGTTGTTGTCGTTGTCATTTGCTGTTATAAGGCATCTGGGAATACATATACTGTGCGAATTTCGGCTCTCTATCTCTTACGGTTCGCGAGTTATAGCTGTTACTCTACGTTGTAAAGGGACACCTGGTAGTTTTACAGTTGTTGCTGTTTTTAGCATTTATTATTGTAGAGCATATGTGAATACATATATTATGCAAATTTCATCCCTCTGTCTCTCACGGTTCTAGAGTAACGGCTAATTGTTATTTTACGTTGTATAGGGACACCTGGTAGTTTTCGACTTGTTGTTTTTAGCATTTGCTATTGTAGGTCATATGTGAGTTCATATATTGTGCATATTTCATCTCTCTGTCTCTTATAGTTTGGGAGTTACGGCTAATTTTTACTTTACGTTGTTGGGACTTTCTATATTGTACGGTTCGAGAGTTATTGCTATTTGTAACTTTTAGTTGTATGGAGACACCTGGTAGTTTTCGCTTTGTTCTTGTTGTTGTAGCGGCAAGGTACAACAACATCTGGTGAAAATTTCAGCTTAACGTTTCGGAGAATGGACGCTGTGACGGACGGAGGGACGGACAGGCGTAGTTGTCTCGGTAATAGGGTTCCGTTTCACTCTGTTGAGTACGGAACCCTAAAAAATGAAATGAAATGCGCAAGGACATTTGAAATGTTGACTGTGGCGATTGGCGACAAGTTCAATTGTGGTATAGCCGGTTTAAGGAAGGCCGAGAAGATGTCAATGACGATGCTCGTCCTGGTCGCTCGAGCACTTCAACAACCGATGAAAACATTGAAGCAGCGAAGAACATGATCTTGGATAATCGTCGAGGTTGCTGATGATGGTGGCATATCGTTTCGCAAATGTAAATCAGTTTTTACGGATGTTTTAGGCATGAAACGTGTGGCAGCGAAGATTATTCTAAAATTGCAAAATTTTGAGCAGAAACAACGTTGAATGGACATCGCTCGGGAGCTGTGGAACGTCATCAACGAAGTTCCAGATTTCCTCAAAACGGTGATAGCTAGTGACGAATCATGGGTGTATGGCTATGACATTGAAACCAAAGCCTAATCATTCCAATGGAAGCGTCCAGTAGAGCCAAGACAGAAAAAATCACGTCAAGTTCGGTCAAATGTGAAGGTTTTGCCCACTGTTTTCTCCGACTACAAGGGCGTGGTGCATCATGAATTCTTGCCACAAGGTCGTACTGTCAATAAGAAATACTACTTTGAAGTTGTGCCCCGTTTGCGAGGAGCAATTCGCCAGAAACGCATAGAATTGTGGAAAACACAGTCATGGATTTTGTAACATGAGAACGCACCAGTTTTTGGCCAAAAGTAAAACCGTTATCATGCCTCAACCACCACATTCATTGGACTTGGCACCCGTTGACTTTTTCCTCTTCCCAAAATTGAAGACACCGATGAAAGGAAAGCGTTTTGCTACCATTGAGGAGATAAAAGAAAAGTCGAAACAGGAGCTATTGGCGATACCAAAAAGGGCGTTTCAGAAGTGTTTCGAGGATTGGAAAAAAACGCTGGCATAAGTGTATTATATCTCAAGGGAATTACTTTGAAGGGGGGCAATAAAGTCATTGATGAATAAATAAATACTTTTTGAAAAATTTTAACTAACGGTTATTTTTTTTATCAGGCCTCGTATCAAGCAAATATAAATAAAAATGGTCGTAGTGGCCACTCAGTAACCAGGGGTTTTCTCTATGTGTATCTCGAAGGCTCAAGCCCAGGGTGGATCAAATCCACTTTCTCCTAGATGTGGCATCACGTCATCACCGCTATGCAGTATAGACTCAGAGTTTTTTTTTTTTAGTTTGTTGGAAATTCAATCATTTTAACTACATATGTACATATGTATTGAGAAAACAAAACAAAAAGGGAACCATTTCACTCATATCGAACTATGCTGTAATACATTTTGATTTATATAGACTCAACCTTTGGCTGACTACTTAATTTTTTGAATAGTAGTTACAGAAAGAAAAGTAAAAGTTTACAGCTAGGTGGACAACTGGCTGCTTCGATTGCTAAATTTCACAATTTTAATACTGCCGCCTAAACTACTCGGCGTACAAAAATTATATAAATAAAAATTGAAAATTTTTCACACATTTATAACACCTTCATCAACAATAAACAAAAAGTTTGTTTTGTTCGAACTCAATCTTCTAGTTGAACATGTGCAGAGCATATGTTCAAAAATAGAAGAAAATAAATGTTTCAACATTTCCATAATTTACTATAAATTTTATTAGTTTCTTATGAAACGCATAAAATATTTTTTTTATCACATACATATATTTTATTTTTCTTAAATTTTATAAACATTTTCATTAGCATTATTTAAAAGATAAAATTTATTTTTTTTATTTTTTCTTGTTTCGCTTTCAGAACTTTGAACCTGTTGTTTATCCTAAAAATAACTATGGCAAATTTTACTCTGGGGACTCTTTCATTGTTTTGAATGTAAGTCAATTTTTATATTCACTCAAGTACGCTAAAACCATAACAAAACTGCATTATCATTTACATGTATTTTTATTATTGTCTAAAGATGTTATATACATATAATTGAGCATAATGCACTTTAAACTCTTCTTCTGCACAGAGTAAAATATTAAAACTTGTACCACGTTTAACTAACTGAATAAAGGTAAAACACTACAGTGGAGCAATGAATAAAACTAATAATATCATTGTATTTCAAAAGAATAAATTTGATTACAAAAACGTTGTTTTGTATACATAAAATATAAACAAAACTTGTGAATGGCGTAAACAGGTAATAAAAGTTGTTTTCAAAGGCAAGTAATTTACCAGCAAATACTTTTGAGAATTATTTCATTACAATACAGAAGTTCAATGAAATTAAAATTTTCAGTAAAAATATTATTTTGATATTCAAAATTGTGGTTTGCTAGTTTTTGTTTTACCTTAAAGGAACTTATGTTTATTTTAATTTTCAAAACCCGAAAATCTTATAATATAAAAAACTCTCAAAAGATTTTGAGTCCCTCTGTAGGCATTGGTGCTCCTTATCAATGCTTGTTAGCTTAAGGCCATAAAATTTAATTTTTATTCGCATTAGGACGGTACCTGTAATCGCGACAACAAAAGTCTTCAGTCAGTAAGATATGCGCCAAATTTCATAGGAATGTGGCTCGTTACAATAAAATCTCTAAAACTGATGAGTTTCCGTTTAGTCAGCTTAAAAGGTCAGATTTTAAGTGTGATTAAGTCATCGTTGCATATCAATTGTTCCTGCCTTAAAGTGATTCTTATATTGCTTAGAAGACACATTTCTTTCAGTTCCCTCTCTAGCTAATAGTTTTTATTTGTCTAGTTATATCGCTACAGTATCTACATTGTTGTACGCACAAATTGTTAAACTTTATGATTACAGTCTAACCATATTAATTGTTAAATAAAACATACATATTGTTGACACCTGCATTTTCATATATTTGGTTACTGTGATCGTTAACCATGTTATTTTTTTTATAGTTAATCTTATCACGTCTAACTATACCATTGACATTCACAACAATACTATTTTTAAATGTGGGCTTTTATTGGCCATGTTATTGTCAAACCTAACAATCAAATTTAATAGTAGTATTAATTAATTTCTATTATTTGAACTTTTTCTTATATAATTATTTCTGTATTAAGTTTATCAGACTAAAGTTCTTTCTATATTATCTTTGTGATTGATATTAATTAAATTAGACAAAGAAAACATCAAAGACATTTAGCAGGGTGGACAACTAGTTGTTTCGAAGCCGCCACACTTTCTCGTCAGCATCCGTCTTTTGCCTAATTTAATTAATATCGATAACAAAGATAATATAGAAAGAACTTGAACCTGATAAACTTAATACAGAAATAATAGTAATATTGTTATATTAAACCATAATATTTTCAGAAAAGTTCTTACAGTAATCATGTTATTACTAAATAATGTCATATGATTGTCATATCCAAATATTTTATTATGAAAAGATTTGTGGTAATATATTGCTAATTATATTCATAATACTTTATTATTCAACCATACCACTTTAAAGAGGGCCTTGGAATAACCATATTAACATCAAATTCAATCATGTTATTGTCATATCAATCCACATCATACTATTTTCAAATTGTTAATAAGCTATCGCTCAAACTAGCTTCTCTTGGGCGTTTACGAATAATTTTAGAAATTATAATTTTCATACTCATAGCCATGCAGGTGGTTAACAAAAGAATATATTGCTACGTTTTAACCTTTTCAAAACGTTTTCCGTAGATTCTTTAATTGTAATGAAGTTACAACACTCACGTCTTCAGTTTACAATAATCAACAGTTCAACACTTTATTTATTTTAACACACTATACTTGTAAACACTTTACTAAGAACACTTTACTAAAAGAACAACACTTAGTCACTTTTTATTACTTAAGACACTTTACACGTTAGCGCAGCTAAAAATCGACTGACTGTTCAGCGTTGAGCTTCGCTGCTTTTATACCTCCAATGATCATTACTAGAACATTCTAGACGTTTACAGAAGCTAATCACGCCACATCTATAGTGCGATGTGCGATGACTCATCATGAACAAAAGATATACACACACACCGACATACATGCGATGTGCGATGACTCATCATGAACAAAAGATATACACACACACCGACATACATACACGCGGCAGTAAAACTCAAGCATCTGAGTCGCGCACATACATGCACACACGAATATTGTATCGTGCGGTGGTGGTTTCTTTTATTTCGCTGTTGTGCTTATTTATCCACACATGTGTGTCAGTATGTGCACACTCGCTGTGCTGCCGTTTTGTTTATCAACAAGCTTCTATGTATGCAAGTGTGTATATACCTCCTGTGTTCATTTACAAATAATAACAAGACAATATACGCACATATAAAATAACGATGATTTAGTACGTTCTAGAACAATCACAATCGGTCCGTTCACGACCAAATTTGTAACAATATATATATTGTAAAGATTATTTGAGTGGGTTTTCATAAAAAAAAATAAAAGTGCAAAAGCTATTAAATTTATTGCATTTATTGAGACACCATCAAAAATTGTTCATATGTATATGTTTAATGTTGTTTCATTGTACGGCAGCAAAATTAATTTATTTTCTGATGCTGCAACCCTCGATAGGGCAGCATAGAGTTGGCCATGAGAAAACCATTGTTTTCGTAGGTCGATTTCTACTATTTGAAAGATTTGAGCTTGGGATTTACTGGAAATTGAAGGCGTTTGAATATCATCACCTGGGATAAACGGTGTCCTCGATACTTGAGATAGTTGCTTACCCATCTATCGGTGATAATAGTAGCTACAATTAAATTCTCCTTCAAATCTTTAATAAGTAGTCTTGTCTCCACATATCAGAGGGGCTAAAATTTCTGAAAAGCCAGCTTTGAGTTCCGATTTTCAACAGCAATTTATATGAAGGCTGTCCAGAAGGATTAGTGAACTTAAAAAAATCCTTTGAGTAATAAACTGCGTCTTCGATATTAGTCTACTTGCCCAGCGGCTTTTCATTTGGCCGAGGGTTTTTCGAATAATCAGGTTTTTTATTTCGTTCAAATTAAATGATTTTTAGCTGACACTATTGCTCTAAAACAGGGGTGCCCAAAATCTTCTTATGGAAGCGTAAACACCAATACTTATACACTTTATTGACGCAAACAAAGAAAAACAGAAATAAACTCATAACAAAAAATGATTTCTTCAAGTGTTTCATACTCACGAAATCATTAAAGAAAAACAACAAAATCATGAAAACAAAAAACAACAAAATTTACGCTTGGCACCAATGTGTACCAACAAAGCCTGCGTTCGTATTGCTGTGCATATGAAAGTGTTGTTGCTTTGAACTTGGGATATGTGTGTATGTGTGTATTTCATACAAAGAGTTGTGTATACATATTATAATGATCAGCCAATGCTTCGCGCTTTTACAAAAACAAAAGCGTACCAAGCGTATAGGCCGTGGGCATCCCTGCTCTAAAACATAACCAATGAAAATGCTTTTCCTGCATATCGCTATATACTGCACCTATTAAAGTTTCTAAGTTATGGACTAATTGGAATTAGGACTCATCTAGAAGTGTTTCATAATTTCTATTTAAATTTGGAGTGGCAAAAACTCTTTCCCCAAGAGGCTAAAGCTGTTTAAGGGAAACACTATCTGCAATTGCTTGAAGATGAGCTAGAATATTCGTTCGCAATCATAGATTTTGAGTCGAGTTAAATAGGAAAGATGACTACAAGCATATTTTGATAATATCTGCTCACGTACGTTTGTTAACGACGGAATGAGCCTGTCACAGATCACCAGCATACACGCAAAGAAAAAAACATGTTTAAGTGTGGTTGTGGCAACAATACTATGTTCTACATAACTATATATTGGTTACACTGATATAATATGGCTGCGGCAACTATACATCATAGTTAAGACACCCATGTAACATCGTTGTAGCCATATAATCCGATTGTTGACAAACTCAAAAACAGTGGCACGAGCTGGTTAAATAGAGGAAACTACAACCCCACCTTAAATGAAATGACGATGTAATTTTTTATGGCTCCTATACAAGAAACTCCATTATTATGGAGAAAGTGTAAGTTGTCCTACAATGTAACTAGCAACATCTGTAAAAGGTTAATCCATCCAGCAATACCCTTAAACATTTTGAAAAACTAATTTTTTATATTAGAAGTCCATGCAGCTGGGGGCAACCTTATTTAACCTGCAGAGAAATTGCTAAAAAAAAAGGTAAATAAGCGAAAAAGCAGCTGAAATGAGTGCATAATGATTTTTCCTATAGAAAACTCATTAAAGATTGACTTAATTGCACCATAGAGGAGTGAAAATGTAAAGCAACATACGAGTAAACAAAACGTAATGCGGCAAAAAAGAGCATTACTAAAAAAGTACATACTTAAGCAGTTTACATGTTAGTTGCCAGAAATGAGAAGCACCATAAAAACGTTGAAATGCGGCTTGCACTTGCATGCATACTTGTTAGCAGAAGTGGCATGTTGGCTTTTTATGCTCGCCTTACGCTTTTTCTGTTCTTATTTTCTTTTGCCTTTGTACTTGAGTGTTGATATGTATCACAATATCACAAAGTAAAGGGCAAAGTTTTAACCTTATAAAATGTTTACTCAAGATATTATATATGTATGAGTGTTGATGTTTGTGTTTCTGGAAGTAACAATTTTCTGACAGCCTATAAAAATTAGTTAGTAAAAGGCGAGTGACAAAAGAAGACACGAAATATTTTAAATTTTTATATGACAAATATTGATGATTGGATTTATTTTTGCAAGACTGTTATTACTACTAAATGGTATTTTTATGTGCTTTTTATTTAAACGGCTTAGAGATGACATTAGAAAAATTGTTTATCTTGTCATAGAATAGAATAGCAATTAAAGGTGTAACAAATAGAATAAGTTGAGCTCGCATTAGTTATTCCACCATGAGTAAGTCTTTAAGTGACATAAAATTAATATTTGTAATTCCGGACCCTGCTTTAAAGACGCGCAATAGGAAGAAAAGTCCATAAATAAAATAAAAACTACAAATATTAATACCTAAATAACTGCGCAAGATGTGGAAAGCATTTTTGGGCCAAATTCATCGCAGACCTGAGTAAAGAAATTCCCGTGGCCCCCGAAATTGGTCATCAAAAATGGTCTTGGATTTATTACTCGCTACTTCAAAATACGAGTACCTTGCAATAAAATCCCAAAGGTAGACGAAATATTGGATACAAAACGTATGCATGGTGTTGTACTTGCACTTATGTGGCCACAAATTCAACATATCCCCCAACATATAAATATAATCTGATTGAGAGCCTTTGTATATACTTTCATTATCACAAAATAAAACCTAATACATTTTTCTTATCTAATGAAAATATTTCTAACGACTCATAACGACAGCCGCTTCTTTTTTATAGCCTTTAATAAAAGGGTATATGGATTTGTTTCGCAAACAAAATCTTCTTTAAACGGCGCGCCGTCTTTAAGCCATTAGACAATTTATTAACCTTAATAATTATTATGGTTATCGATTTCAAGTTCTTCCTATATTATTTTTGTGATTGATATTGGTTAAATTAGACAAAGAAAACATCAAAGACACTTAGAAGGATGCACAACTAGCTGTTTTGAAGCCGCCACACTTCTCCTCAGCACCCATCCTTCAACTCAGGGGCTCATGTTTCTAAAGTGACACTCATGATACTCAGCCATCCAAGTTATGGTATATTTTCCGTCTAAATTTTTAATTATGTTAAACACACTCAATAGCACTTTTTTATTTTATATGGGTCCTTGCATATGTACCGGTTGAAAGTTTGCCACCCCTCAAGCTTAGTGACATTAGTGTCGAGCCCCTGAGTTTAAGGACTCGAAAAGATCTTAAAAGAATGTTTGAAATTTTAACTACTTATTCCAAAATTCTCATGAGTAAAATGAGAACCAGAAATTTTCAAACGAACCTTTAACACAGTAAACATTTCTTTCGTTCTGCAACTCGTTGTAACCGATGGTAACTCGTTGTATAGAAGGTTGCAAAGAGAAGTAAAAGAGTTGCAATTGTTTACTATGTGAAGGGTTTGTTTGAACATTTCTAATTCTCATTTTGTTCATGGGAATTATGAAAAAAATAGTTAAGTTTCAAACATTCTTTTAATAACTTTTCGAATTTACTGATGAGTTGATTTGAAGCAACGAAATGTCAGCGGCATATAGACGGCTGAAAGAGACAAAAAACATTTGAAAGGTCTATTTTTGGACCTGAATTAATACATTTCAATTGGCTCTTAAAGCAAATAAGTAATTAAGTGGTTTTTTCTTATAAAAAATAATTTTAAACAAATATTTTTATTTATTTTTTATATTTTCCAACAATTTGTTGACGTTGTTAGGAAAATAATTGTAAAATTCAAAAACAAAAAATAAATTGTTGAAAAAATATATTTACCAAACAATCAAAAATAGTTTTCCTGCCTTAAAATCGTTACATGTTAGAAATGTTAGAGATTATTAATACACCCGGAACACAGAGAATAAATTTTAAGGCAGCCACGGACAATTGAGCTCAAAGTTATAGATTTTTAGTTGAGAAAATATTAAAGAACTTAATATTGTTAAAATGTTGGATATCTTAAGGAAAACATTTATAAATATTATGTAAGTCTACGAGCAACACTTGATATGTTAATTTATTATTTTTTAGTTGTAAACGTTAGCATAGAAGATGTTGGCCGTAGAACTTGTCTGCTAATTTGTATTTTTTTTATATTTTTTATATTTACTCACGAAGAAGAGTGTTGTTAATACATTTTAAGGCGGGTAAAATATTTTTGAATGTTTGTGAATCAAGTTTTTTGAACAATTTGTTTATGGTTTTTGAATTTTATAACTATTTTCCAGACAATGCTAACAAATTGTTTTCGATGTATCGAAAATAAGTAAATACGAATTGTTTCTAATGTTTGTTTTGCTAAGAAAACAAAAGATCTTAAGCTCGAATAATTTATTTAATAAATTATCAGATTTAATCACTTTTTCCCTACTCTCACAATAATGTTGTTCGCTACCTAAAGAAAGAAAATAAGAAATGGTCCTGTTAGACCATGAGAATGCGTGTTTCAAATCTAATATTATCAGTGAGGAACATAACTGCCTCGTAGCCTTCGGATCTTGGAATTCTCCCATTTTTTGGGCATCATTTGCTCAAGGTGTAACACCAACTTGAAGTTTTTTACAAAACCTTTTAAAAGTAGCATGTTGAGTGTAAACTAGTTACATAAATGAAAACATCTTTTCTGGTGTGTAATTTTCATTCGTTTTTTTCTTTCTCACATTTACGCTTTCTTTTTTTAGTATTCGTTTAAATAAAAAAAGACTACTTACAGCAAACATTGTATTTACGTTTGTGTTTTCTGAAATTTTTTATAGACAATCGAAGGTAAGGATAAAAAACTCTCTTGGGATGTGCATTTCTGGCTGGGCTCCGAAACGTCTGTGGACGAAGCTGGTGCCGCTGCCATTTTAACGGTACAACTAGATGACCTACTTAATGGCGGTCCAGTACAACATCGTGAAGTTCAGGATCACGAGTCGCAATTGTTTTTGAGTTACTTTAAAAATGGTAAGAAATTATTTAAAACTATTTTTCCTTTTTTCCAGCATCATCTGATATTGGCGCTCTTTCTTTTGTTAGCGTTTTTCTATGTACTTGCGCCAAGGCAGCATATTGGTTACTTTTACCTTTTGTGTTAAAAAAACGGTGTTGTAAATTGTATTGTCACTTTTGTTTTAGCACTACACACCTGTGTTTTTGCTGATTGTTGTGTGCATTACATGTTGCTTAAGCAGGGCAACTCTTCTTTTTATTTTTAATATGGTTGTGGTAAAAATGTTAAACTTTTTCAATTTTTTATGGTTTATATGTTTCTAAACTTTTTTTTTAGCCTTTATTCGCTTATTTAAACTTTTTATGAGAGCTTATTTGGTTGTATATAAATCGTTGTAAAAGTTTGTTGTTAAGCAGTTTTTGCGGTTAATGACTACATTTTTGGGAAGCTATTTTTTGGGTTTTTAAAAGTTTACCACCAAGGGTAATAATTCTTTAAGAAAGTTTATGTAGGTAATTTAAAAAGTTTCAGTTTCTATAGTTATTTGCAGTTTTTTTTTAACGCAGAAGGAATTTCTAAAATAAAAAGAAGTTTACTACCATTTTTTACCATTTTTTTACTAGTGTTTTGGCAGTTTTGTTCACTATGATATCTACGGACAGACAAAAAATTTTAAGCGGGCAATAAAATTTTCGAAGCAATTCAATAGTGATAAAACCAATCAATATGTTTTTGTAATAGCATGGGAGAAAATCCATCAAAAGCTTGAGGTTGCACAAAAGGTTCCAACATTGGAACCACACGAGAAATACGTTTTTCAATTATTGCCATATGTTTCGCGGGCTGCCGAACATGAGATCGGCCCCTGGGCCCTAGAAAGTTCCCCATTGTGTTTAATTATTGTCGCAGCGACTGTCAAATTTGAGATTTTAATAATATTGCTTCGACAATATCTGTATGTTCTGATGACATAATCAGCTAAAAGATATTGAGTAGAAATCTTTTAACACAAGCTGTCAAATGATATATAAATTGGGTTAAGAATTTTTAAAATAAATCACAATTAAAAACTGAATTAAAAAATATGTAAAATTATAGATATGTAAAATTGTTCTGTAGTCTTTGAAGCTAGTTTTTTATATTTATAAAATATTTTTCAACTTTGGGGAAAACCTTTCTCAACTTTGAGCAACTAAAAATCTACCTTAAGCCCTATAAAAATATTAACAGTACTAAAACACTTCCTAAACATTTTTATTTTTGTTACATCATTCTGATTTGTTGCAAGCTGCTTGTATCAAAACATAACATCGATACTTTTATTCGACCCAGTATTGGTTTTAAAATATCGTATCGGTCAATTACTTCATACTAAGAAAAAAATTAAAAGATGCTTTGTATTATATAAGGGTTGTTATTGTCCGTTTTGCGGAGTTTCCTGGAATGGCAAAACTCGGTGATTCTGAAAAATGTTCAAGTTCCCAGATTTTCCACGGTATCTGATTTCTATGAAATAAATTTACTATTTGACAAAATACACAGAACTCGATAATATTACCAACCTAATATATAGCACCCCGAAATATGAACACTTTTTCTCTGCCACTGACCACTAAAATGCAAAAATCATCGTAAATATGGCTTATGCCCGCAAAAAAAAAAACATTATACAATATGGTTGTGACAACAATATTATGTTAACTATAGCTATGAGAAAGGTTGTGGCAAACAAAATATTTTTATTTCAAATGCAGTAAAAAATATTTGGTCACCGTAAACACAGATTTTGTTACAGTTTGATCAGTTTTTTGATCTATTCAGGGAAATAAAAAATATGATTATTCGTTAAAAAAAAAAAAAAAAATATATGCAACCATTTTATAATGAACTTTTGAACAAGCTTTATTTGATACAAATGTAGTGTTTCTGATCTATCAAATGGTGACCGAATAATAAACTAAATATTGTTGTGTTTAACAAAGTTTTCGTTGGTTTCTCTCCAATTTTTGTGTTGTGATTGAAAATATGTGTGCTCTTATTAACTAAACCTCTTTCCTCCTCCCCAAAACCTAGTTCCGGTACGATGCACATGCATAAATATGGGTCGTCCCCTGAGTACTGGTCCTAGCTAAAAAAAAAAAAAAAAAAAAAAAAAACAATATTTTTCTTTGACTGAAAAGAAACAAAAAATTAATCATGAGACGTATTTAAAATACAAATATTTTCAAAATACGTATTTTAAAAAGGTATTTCAAATACTTGTCTTTTAAATACTGCAACCGTAAAATTAATGAAAACTAGAGCTGAAGGAAACACAAAAGCTCCTGCAAAAATTGTGGTGTAAATTGATAAGAATTGCCCAATTGAAATTGCCTTTTGTGATCTAGGACAAACCATGATAGCTGATTTTTTGTGGCCATAATGGGATAATGTTGGCATCAGTGTCCTTTGTTTCCACAAGACGCCGTTACGAGCCACACACCCGGCCAAAAAACACCCCGTTTATCATTTCTCAAAAATTGAAAAAATGCTACTAGATTTTAAAATATGTGTTGAGTATTTTGTAGAAATGTTAGGACGGATTTTTATTTTCAGTTATGTGGTCATTTTTCATATTTTGTTCCTGCATCATTTTATCACTTTGCAAACATTAAAAAAGGCTCCAAATCGAAAAGTAAAAGTTTTGCAAGACGAAAAAATGTTTTCTACATTAAAGGATTGTTTGAACATTTCTGATTCTCATTTTGTTCATGGGATTTTCGGAATGAGTAGTAGAGTTTCAAATATTCGTTTTAGATTTTTCGAGTCAATTGATAAGTTGATTAGCATCAACGAAATGTCGGCGGCATACAGACAGCTAAAAAAGACAGAAAACATTAAGATCTATTTTTATACCTAAAATAATACATTTCAAATGGCTCTTAAAGAAAATAAATAAGTTCATTTTTGTATATTAAAGAAATTTATATATTTAAATTTCTTCAATTTAAATATGTATATAATATGTATAAATGAAGAGCATTGAAAATTAACTAAATTTCTTTGGTATTTGTGAAAAGTGGAAAAGCACCGGAAGAATGATCCATGTACGTGTTGTCGGATTTTGGCGCAACGAACTATGTCCATCGGAAACTATTTTATATTACCGAAGTTCCCCATATTTCCAGATTGGTATGTTAACACATTTCTGAAGTATTAAAAATTCTAGGACAATTTTCAAAGCTTAAGGTCATTTCACTTTACGGTATATAGAACCGTTACTTCCAACTAGTTTTAAGAATAACTGGTCATTGAGCATTTAGTTCATGTTTGTTTGGTTACTTAGTTTCCATTTTTAAAACTTATTTTCAGTTGCATTTTTCGTTTACTTCTCTGTTTAGGGAGTTGGCTTATACTTATAGATAAGTTGGCTTACTATTAAAACTTAAAGCATGTTTCCACGACATATGCTTCGCTCTCTATTTGTGCTTAACACCCCAATCAGAAGCGAAGCAACGTGCTTCGCCATACAAAATTTTGAGAGCGAATGAAGTTGCTTCATGTTGAAGCTAATTGCGAAGCATGCAAAATGTCTGCCTTCTCTAATTTTAATCGCAAATTTATCTGTACTAATTGTCAAAATCATCTATTGTAAACAAAAGAAAGAAAAACAAAAAAACAAAAATATCCCGCGAAAAGTGAAAGTTAGTTTCTTAATAGCAATAAAATAAGAAAAAAGTGAAAATAACAATGAACAATAAGCAACATTTTGTGAAAAATGCCATTATGGCCCGAAGAATTTCTTCCAAGCTACATTTTATGTAGTATTCAAGAGCATGCTCCAACCTACATATGAAGCTGAACAAGAAACGTTCCCAGCTTTTAGAGCAGCTGCAAATGCTTAACGTTCTTAAATTATCAATAACTTCGGAACGATTAGCTTGGAAAATAGTAAGTTGGGTTATCTATAGGTACATATGTACATTAAATGTACATTAAAATGTACATATGTTGTTGTGAACAATTTATGAGACATAAATATTTTTGGAAATAATGAAAATGTTTTGTTTCTTTATTGAAAACAACTGTCAAATCGAAGCACATAAGTAAGTCATGTAAACAGCATGCTTCGTAAATCTTATAAAGAGAGCGAAGCGGGTGATTCAACTCGTAATGGAAACATGCTTTTAGCTAGTAGTTTCTGTTTTCTAAATAGCACCTTAGGACCACAATTCATTTTTTGCTTAGAGCCCTTTTCATGCAGCTGTTCCACACATGCGGGTTAAGCCAAAACTTCTGAAAAGGCAACGTGTGTCAAAAACTAAACGTTAAGGAAAATTAACCACCTCTATACGTTTTAAAAGAAATTAAAAGAAAGTATTAATTAATGCCTACGTTTATAAACTAATTTTCGTTGATATTTGTAGGTTTTCTTCTTTATTGAAAATAAAAACAATTTTAATTCAGTTCAGGCGTAGAAAGTGTTACTTTGCCATTTACTCATATACATATGTATGTTCTTATTTCCAATTAGAGTTACCAATCTAGTGACATATTTTTAAAATCGGTTTTCAAATAGCTGGAAAAGCAGTTAGTTGTTTTGTAGAACATATCTGTACCATTTTTCCATAAGAAATTAGTGCGAACAATCGAAAGCACAACTTGAAAAATAATTAAATTTTAAAAAGCCTAAATTCACAGTTTTTATTTAAATTTTGTGCCTTATGGAACACAAATGTTAAGGTCCAAAGGACCAAACTATTTGAAACAACATTCAGTATTTGAAAAAAATAAAATAAAAAAGCAGTGAGAAGATATTGCATGCAATACAAGTGGGGCACCAAACTCTTTTTAGATCTCACTAGAACCAAGTAGTGTCTATATATCCGCCTCGTTTGTTAAAAGGATATCAGAAGTTGGGTGTAGGATGATGCTAGCAGTGATGATGGTTTTTATAAGTAAAAAATTTAATACGGCTGTTTACTTTATGTCACTTAACTCAATTAAAAACAAGTAAGAGTGCTATATTCGGCTATGCTGAGTCCTATGTACCTTTAACCAAAGAGTAACTAAAAAATGTGTAATATCGAGTTATATATGCAGTTTGAAATATCCTAGTTTATTTGAAAAACAGGTGCTCATGTAAACTAAAATAATGATATATGTATAGCACAGTGTTATTTCCAATTTTCTTTTATTTTAATCAAAGTAAACTCCACTGAGAGCCAATAAATAAACAATATAGTTCTCGGCTATGTTATTGTTTAAAAAAAACCGTAACAATAAAGAGCCGATTCTTTGAATAGTTTGCAAGCCGTTTTTGTTAACTCTGCACTTTCAGTGCAACATAAACATGCAATACAAGAAACCCTGCCAATGTGTATTTTTTATGTATGTAAACTACAAACATACATATATTTCATTTTGAATCTGAAGACACGTTCGCGTACTAATTTAGTTATGAAAATATTTTTCTGGCGTTTGTTTTCGCACAGTGTTAAATGAAATCCTTGCTTATACGGCATTTTCGTCATTTATTATCATTAAAATACACGTACGCATAACGTGCTTGTAGACAAACACTCACACTTCCATAGGTGCCTGGGTGTTAGGGTTAGTGTGAGTGTGTTTTTTAAGTCCACAATACATATTTGCATATTTTCTTACTCTCCAATACAGGTGTACGTTATGAACAGGGTGGCGTTGGCAGTGGCTTCAAACATGTTGAAACGAATGCCCAGGGCGAAAAACGTCTCTTCCAAGTAAAGGGTAAACGCAATGTACGTGTACGCCAAGTAAACTTGTCGGTGTCATCGATGAACAAGGGTGATTGCTTCATATTGGATGCTGGTAATGAGATTTACGTATATGTGGGTGCCCAAGCAAAACGTGTGGAAAAATTAAAAGCCATAAGTGCAGCAAATCAAATCAGAGATCAAGATCATAATGGCAGAGCAAGAGTGCAAATAATTGGTAAGTTAAAAGAGCAAAAAATGAGTGGATTTTACAACAGCAGAAGGCCACCAAATTGCCACATGAAAATAATCATTTTATTAACTAAGAACTTTTTATTTGTTTTGTTCTGTTTTGTTTTGATTTGAAAATGTAAATAGATGAATTTAGCACTGATACTGACAAACAAAACTTCTTTAATGTCTTGGGATCTGGCTCACCTGGTCAAGTGCCCGAAGAGTCGGCTGCTGAGGAAGATGCTGCTTTTGAAACCACTGATGCTAGCACAGTTACTTTGTACAAGGTTACCGATAGCTCTGGCAAACTAAAAATTGAACCGATTTCGCAGAAACCTTTGCGCCAAGAAATGTTGGATACGCGAGACTGCTTTGTCTTGGATACGGGTTCGGGTATTTACGTTTGGGTGGGTCGTGGTGCAACTCCTAAGGAGAAGACCGATTCTATGTCGAAAGCACAAGAATTTTTGCGCACCAAAAAGTATCCTGCCTGGACACAAATCCATCGTATTGTTGAAGGGGCTGAATCGGCACCTTTCAAGCAGTATTTTGCTACCTGGCGCGATGCTGGCATGTCTCATACTCGTTTGGTGCGCTCGGCCCTGGGCTACGATACAGACGATTCCGAAATTGAAGTCGATGATGTCGATGCTGTTCTTAGGAATCTTAAGGAGCGTGGTGGTAGTGCTATTGGTTTTATGCCCGATAATGGCGAAAACGACATACAGGAAGTGACCCAATATTACACTAAATCTGGCAGTAATGAAGTGACACGAAACCGCATCAAATTCGGCGATAAAACGACTCTGTTGGGCTTTTCGGCTTATGTCATAACCTACAAGTTCGACTCGAAGCATGGTGATAGGGGTACCTTGATTTATGTTTGGGAAGGTACAAAAGCCAGTTTTGATGCTCGCGATCGTGCTTTCGAGGACGCTATGACTTTGGCTGTGGAGCAAAATGCCATTTTAGTTCGCACTGTTCAGAATCATGAGCCCAGACATTTCCTCAAAATGTTCAAAGGCAAATTGTTGACCACGTCAACGACTACGCCAACAGAGCCCCAATTGTTCCGCATTCGTGGCACGGACAAAACAAATATTCATGCTTTTGAGGTTAAGGCTGATTCTTCGTCTTTGTCATCATCTGATGTTTTTGTTTTGGTACCAAATCGTGACAATAAAGTGCTTATATGGGTTGGTTTGGTGAGTTAATATTAAATTTGCAAAGAAAATTTTTAAAACTCTAGAGCTAAAAATATTTTTCATCGACAGGGTGCTTCAGATTTTGAGAAGACCATGGCTTTGGCACGTTTTGGCCAATACTGGGATAATGCCGAAGTTGAGGTAATCGAAGAAAGCTCTGAACCTGACGACTTCTGGGAAGATTTGAATGGTGAAGGTATTTATGATCACAGTCTTACGGAAAATTGCGCACCTCTCTTGGAACCACGTCTCTTCCACTGCCGTTTGGTCGGCAACCGCATTAAAGTGGAAGAGGTCAATCATTTCGAACAGAGTGATTTAGATATGGATGATGTCATGCTTATGGATGCTGGTGATGAAATCTATATGTGGGTGGGCTCAGGAGCCACTGCCGATGAAAATGGCAAAATTTTGGACATGGCCAAGGTATTTACTCAAATATTTTTAAATAGATAAAAAACAAATATTAAGTTATTTAACTTTTAGAAATACATCAAGTCTGAACCTACCGATCGCACCATTGATACCGTCAGTATCATTCGTATATCTCAAGACAATGAACCTCGTGCTTTCCAACGCATGTTCCCGACTTGGGAGGAGGGTTATTGGCAGGTTAGTAGAAAGTTCTTAAAGAATTTTATGCATTTCTTTTAATCGTTTGTACTTAAATACTTAAAAATAACTTTTTAAATCGTTTGTATTCCATTGTTTTCATTCATCAACTAAATTAAATCAATTATATGTTGCATTGTTGTCTTTGGTTGTTTGCTAATATTTAGTTTTTGTTACTAATTGAATACTTAAATACCTTTTATAACATTATACATATGAATGTGCGCTAATAAATTAACAATATTGAATTATTTTAATTACCAACTTACCTTGTAGTTAGTTTCATTGATAATTTCATTAGACTATATTAAAAGAGGGAAACAAGTTCGCCGAAGCCTTTTCCTACTTGAGGTGTGGTGTAAAGGTTTAATTTCCACAGTTTTTGGAAGCACAGACCACCACAAAGTTTGTGAATTGTGTAAGTTTATTGGAAAATTGAAAAGCATAAGCTTCGAAAATATTATTGCAAAAAAATCTTTTCACATATGAGAGTTAGCCAAACTGAATTGCGTTACATAGCGCTTCTTCATTGCAACGTAAGCGTTTGTTGGAAAAATCAAATTTTGCAAAATATAACAGAGGTGTTGAAGAGAGTTTTTATATCGTTCACTGCCAGCGTTAATGACATATATAAGTTTGTGATGCTGCTTGCGATTCAAGTTTCTGACCACATACACTATACCTACTTACACTCAGAAAACTTTGTCAGTAAAATTAACTGAAAACACTCTTTAAAATAAATGAAACTTCATTCAAAAACCATCCTACTTATTTTTCATTTAAATGTACTTATATTACTTCGTTGGAATTTAAATGTTAAAAATTTACGCAACCCAACCGGTACAAATAATGGTTTGTCCTTTATTCTAACTGTCAAATAACTCATGCGTAATCAACTTGAAAAATTTTTTTTATTTTTTCTTAGCTGATCATTTTATTTGATTACAGTTTTCTATCTGTATTATCTCCTTTTTCAATTCGCATGCAGCATCTCGACTTGAAAGTAGCTACCATACCTACTCAGCCATCGCAACAATCAGAACAAATTCAACAACAATCATTTTAAAGTATAAAGAGTATGTATGCTACAAATGTATGTAGAAACCAAATTATAAGTATATGTATATACATATTAACAGCTTGGTTTCTTCATGTATGTGTAATATAAGTTACTACTGTCATTATTAACTGTCAGCGAAAATCCTGATTTATCTGTAGTTGGTTCTTTAAGTAACTGTAAAAATCAGTAAAAATTAAAATTTCATTCTTATCTAAACGTTTTGCCATTTAAAAATAACTGCACTGATTACTTCTAGAATAAACTACGGTCATTTACTGCAAAAATATTCTGAGTGTAGTTGTAGTTTGTACATTGTATGTGCTATGTTGTGTGCATTATGGATCAGTATTGATAGAAAAGTATATTAATATATGTAGATAAAAAAGTATATTATGAGTTAGTCGAACTATAGGCAGTATACTGTTGAAATATTGTTTCTGAAAAAATTGCTGGACTTGGGGCTTCTTTCTCTGCTTTGAGCTTCAGTTGACAGGTGAAATATATCCCAGAAAACCTGTTTTAAGAGGAAAAACTTTAACATTTCGAGATATATTGCGCCTAAAAATTTTTTCTTTTATAATATTGGCTGTGATGATCATTAAGTTTTTCATAAAAATAAAAGTTTTCGATATTGGTCCTTAAATAGTCGATAAATGGAATAAACCGATTTATCAAAAAACTGGCACTATAAAACAATTTTTTGCAGCAAAAATTAGGTGTATAGACTGGGTTTAAGTTGCAAAGAACAGTATTAGAAAGTAGAGATAACGCTTGACCTATGCTATACAACACAGCTAGTTCAAAATTGACTCAACTTCAAATTGAGTTTGAAGCAAAAAAAAAAAAAGGAAAAAAATTTAGGTTTTTTTTCGAACAAATACTTGCGAGTATTTACAAAATGTGGTATCTATTTCATATACAAAACTAAATGGTATTACGAAAAAATTGAATAAGCAATATATTATTTTTTGAGTACAAAAATACTATTTTTATAAATTTTCTTTTTATTGTCCTAAGAAGCCCCTAGCAACTGCCAAAACCATTATTTGCAATTATGGAACTGTTTCACTTCATTTTGGAATTTAGAAATTGAGTTTTGCTTGTTACTTGCTGTTTTGTAGCTAACAAAAATAGAAATTAGTTTGATTTGACTGCATAGATAATAATCTGCTGTCAGGTTGCCTGCTGCCATCAAATAAGTAAAACCCTACAGGCATGTGTATTAAATTTTTGAAGTTTTTTAGTCAGTAGCCTACTGCAGCGAATGTGTTGAGGGCTTAGGATCATATTAAGAAGTAATATTAATTTTACACTGGCTGGTTTTGGGTAAAATTTGGTTTTAACAAACCTAGTTTTATCATACAAAATTATTTTGCTAAAACCATTTTAAAACCTTGAATTAATTTTGAGTTGATTTTATGAAATGCCACATTGCTTTTTGATATAGTATATAAAGTGCTGCCAAGTAAAAATGAAAATAAGTTTGTTTCCGTAGTCAACATTGGGAGCCCGCGGGACCCCAATTTGTGCGAAACCTCTTCCCGCACTCAAAGTTCGGGCCATTAAGAGAGCTTTTTAGAGAGAAATAGTTTTGTTCTTCTCCACACTTTTTCTTTGAGCTGGTTTGAGCAAAAATTAAGCAATAGCCAACAAAAAATTAATCAACCAACATAACAACAATTTTCACGTTTTTCCATCAGTATTTTATATAGAAGTACAGAAAAATATTTAGTTTTCCCAAAATGTAGGTTTCAATTTTTGTTACAACATCAAAATATACCAGTTGTTATTTTTTGGGGTTGAAATGTGATTTTCAGTGTACCCGTACTTTTGTGCTTTCTTGTGTATTATTGACAGAAATTCATGATTGAAAGTACGGGAACAAACTTAATAATTAGAATTTGAATGATTTTCAAGAACAATAAATAAAAAGAAAATCACACAAAACAATTAAAAATAAACGAAAACATTTCTTATACAGTTTGTCAAATAAATTTTAAAAGTGGAAAAGAGCAAAAATATACTTTTGATTTGATATATTTATTTTGAAAAAAATCTAAAAATTTTATAGCTATTTTCTATGTTTTACTTTTTCAGTATGTCTCTATACCGCCGACATTTCATTGCTGCAAAGCAACTCCTCAGTAGACTTGAAAATATTTACTTTATAATAGAAAATATTTGGTTTTTTATATTAAATTACTTTTTCAGGGTCAAGTTCAACGCTTGGTTTTTCACTTTTTAATCAATACCAATTAAGTAAAGAAGAGTAACATTTTAATAGCTAGGTGGACAACCGGTACAAACAACTCGGTAGCAAACATCCTTCAGCAGCACCCTATGACTTGTCAAATTTCACAATTTTGACACAACCACTCGGCAACCAAAGCTAACACTTTGGTTCTATTCGACCCCTTTTTATTAAATGTTAGTAGGGGGAACTTTAGTATAAGGAGCCAGGCTTTGAAAGAAATGAGTTTTATAGGTTTGTGGAGGGGGTCGTGGACCTACCAAATCAGAAGTCAAAGTCTGCCGCAGGCTTTTAGTTTAGTAGTAATTCGATGTGGAAGTTGCGGAATTTACTAAGAAAAGTATGAAAATGTTGGTAAAACAGTGCTGCCAGAGGAAAGTGTTTGCACAGAACATAAAATCGCGAATTAGTAAACGGTTTCAAGCATCCAAAATCATATTTTTTTACATTTAATTCAAAAAATTTTTTTTATAGGTATGAAGAATTTATTTTTTGACAACCGGCCTTCGGCCGGGCTAAGGGAATTTCTCCTCCATGGTATAACCAACACCGGCTTCGCGTACAAAATCAGTAAGCATCTGGCAGCACACTTTTTCAGTTTAGGGCAACTGGTACCATTATACTAAAGCCGACCCTATTAGTATATTCTTGAGCTAAAGAGCTTATTCTTATACATATGTATATACATATTTGTGATTAGTATAATATTGGGAAAAAAATTTCAATATTATTGTACTGAAGAATCTATCTGAAGTAGAGCGAAATATCGGCAAAAATATATTAGGATATATAAAGAATATCTATAATCAAAATACCTTTAGCTCAAGAAAATACTAATATTTAATAGCAAATATTCGAAATCAATTTTGTTTTAACAAAAAGTTTATTGGACAAACTGTGAGTTAAATTTTTTTTGTTATACAGTTTGTAGTGTGAACACAAAATCATTTTACCTTTAGGTGTAAAAACACTATTAACAAATATAAAAGGGAGTTTATTAAAATTTATATTTTTAATAAAAATCGAAATAATTGGAATTTCTCAAACAATATTAATTCGATGGTTTAATACAAACACTTTTACAGTCAGAACGTTTGTGCTTTTAACGACTATTTTCGTAATGTATGTTTGAGACTAACGTTGACGTTAACAACAACTTTTGCTTGCCAAACTTCCAGTTAAGGTCCACTTTACTTTTTAGTTGTACATTATGAAAAGAGTCGTAAAAGCAGCATTTGTTGGATCAAAGCTGGTTTAGTTGAGAATAGACTTTCGAGTGTAGTCAGCTCATTATCGTATATCGTAGGCAAAAAGCTCACTTTCATTTAAAATTACTTAAAACTTACTTTTACGATGTCTTTAGCTATGGCCCGTTGTATATACACTTTTCAAATAGGAACTTCATAGACATAGAAGAGTTTTTTTGTTAAATATGTATACGGCCGTGAGCTTAAAAGTCGAAATTTGTATTCCATTCTGTGTTCTGGTAAGTACAATACCATCATTTGTTCTTAATTTAAATTTTCTTAAAAATATTACGTGAGCTTTAATTAATTTAATAAAATTTTTTTACTAACATTATTACCCATGCACTGATCTTTTGCCTGCTTTTGAAAACAGTATAATTACGCTTAAGTATAATTATCTAAATTTCCATTTCCTTTTACATTTATAAAAAATATCCAGGGTATACCTTCCTATGAGGATGTACGTAAGCAAGTCTATGCAGACAATGAACGTATCGAGGACAATGATGTTTAAATACACAAAAAGTTACCAAAAAAAAAAAAATTTTTTTTTCATGCATTCTTTATGTCTTTATGCTCGTCACAGAATAAAAGTTGAGGAAGGAAGGAAACAGAAAAGCAAAACAGCAGAAAATAATAAATATCATGAAGGAGGCAAATAACCAACCAACTGAACAACCTTCAAACCAATCAACTCAAATCCAGCCATGAACACTTGCATGAACATTTTATTTAAAAATGTTTTATCATTTATTTTTGATTTAATTCTTTGTTTGTTATTGTTGAAAGAGATTTTTTGTACTTGCATTTCTATATTAAAAACAAAAAATGTATTTATAAATATACGTTTATAAATTTTATCTAATATTCTTCTAACATATACCATTTTATTGTTAGTGAATGTATATTTGTTAAAAACTACAAAACATCTTTTCGTTTTAATACTATATTGCTAACTTTCAATCAAATGTCATATTTTTAAGCACAATTAAACAAATACCTTAAAAATATTTCATATCAAATCTTTAAAATTTTTGTATTTAAAAAATGTATGAAAAATAAAATTAAAACTTTCTTCTTAACGTTTTTCTATAACTTAAGATAAAATTGCATTTAAATTAGAGAGCTTCAGTATTATTGTTAGGAAACAGATTTACTAGGTTTGTGATGTATTTAGTGTTGATATTGGCGCTCGTATGCTGGTTCTATATAAGATAAAAATTACGAAATGGCATATTTTGAAGAATTACTTTCTTTATACATTACCAAAATCACGTCACTCATTCGTGGTGGTGACAGTCGAAGTTTTATATTCTATTAGTCGCTCAAACTACTACATTTTACTACTACAATGAGAGAAATGACAAAACTTTTGCCTTCGTTTTGATAGTGAAAATCTTCACGATATGATGAACCTATTTTCAGGAAATCTTCAGCATATTCAGGCGGATGACACTGTGAAGTCTGCGGGCGGAGGGGCGTGGCAAAATCCAATTTTCATACTGCGCCGCAAATCACACTTATATATAAAAGTGAATGTGTTTGTTTGTTCCTAATAGGCAGCTAAACGGCTGAACCGATTTGCTTGAAATTTCTATAGTATATCTGTGCATGTCTGAAAGGACATATAGGCTATATGAATTTAAAAAATTCCAATCGCAAACTGGTAAAATCGGTCATTCCGGACCTAGAAAATGTAGCACAAAAATTTAAAAAAGATACTAAAAACAATCGGATGGGTGCTTGGTACATTTGTTGTTGTTGAAGTTTTGAATTTTAAAAGGATAAAGGGTTTACCCCCTGCATTACGGTACTTTTTTCCAATTACATTTATGTAGAAGAGGAATATGGCTGAGATTATTTTAAAATCGGAGTTATATACGGCTAAAATCAGTTTTAAACCGGGATCGAACGCAGCTAATATTAAGTACTTAGTGCTTGAATAATCCGTACTTAAACCCGGCGCGAAATGGTTGATTTAAGGAAATCCGTAATTACTGATTGGGATTGGTTTAAGTACAAATAGATTGAATTGTCTTTTCAGTGCAGCCACAGTTTTATAAATAAATTAAGCAAAGTACAAGACTGTCTTGCACAGAAAGGGTTCTGTGCTAGAGTGGAAAACACTTGACCCATTTCACTTGGCAAGTGAAGAATTGTTGGCATTTACAATTTAGAAAAATCAGGTAAGAACATTTTTATACATATGTTAAATACGGTTTCATGTATTGGGACACCCTACAGTTCTCAAAATTGTTGTACTTGTTGTTGGCAACTACAATTGCTGTGCAAATTTTATGTCTCTATCTCTTACGGCTGAAAAGTTATAGCTAATTTTCTAAATAAAAGGTGTCTATATATAAAAGGCCACTTTTTATATTTATTATATTTAAATTTGTTGCTGCTGTTATTGTAGAAACAAGCCAACTAGATAGCCTCAGAAAATTTCAAGTCTCTAGCTCTGACGGGTCAAAAGTTAGGCATAATTTTCAATATTTTATATCAGAACATCTGTTAGCATTTTGATATTTTTTATTTGTTGTTTCAGAAGCCAGACATTTGCATATGCTATGCATATTTTAAGTTTTTCTCTCTCCATCATACCGCTTAAAGTTACAATCTATTTTCAAACTAAAGATTAACTCAATACAAAGAAGGCCCGTTTAATTTATTTTTTAGTTTATGTTTTTTTTTGTAGAGGATATATCCTGTGCAAATTTTAAGCCTCTATTTCTAATGATTCTAAATTTACAGCTTACTTTTGTTTTTTTGCATGAGTAGATCCTCTAGTTTTTTGCTGTTTTTAGTATTTGCTGTTGTAGAAACCTAGCAACTACTTATCCTATAGAAATTTCAAGTTTCTCTATCTCTCTCTCTCTCTCTCTCTGCATCTCTCGCTTTCTTTCTTACAGATCAAAAGTTGCAGGTTATTTTTTTTTAATAAAGTTTTTAATTTATTGTTTTTATTTTTGTGTTTTTTGTTGTAGAGGCCAGGCATTCTTACAACCTAAACCAATTGTAAATCTTTATATCCTAGACTCAAAAGTTGCAGCTAATTTTCAGTATTTTTAATGCCAAAATTTTTGGTGTGCTGTATACTATATGCTCTGTGAAAATTTCAAATCTCTATCTCATACGTCTCGAAAGTAAAAGCTCATCCTGATAGGTTCTTGTGCGGGGACATTTTCGACGCTTAAAGTTTTTGTAGTTCTTAGTATTTGTTGTTGTAGCAGCTACGTAGCTCCCGTGAAAGTTTCAGCTCTTTCCTTTTTACCGTTCCCGAAAACGGGAGTTGTGATGCACGGTCAGCGGAATCTAATTTTCGTTTCGGTTTCAGTCTATGAGTACGGAATATTAAATAAATTGAGTCAAGTACGAGGCTGGCTCGCACTCTTAGGGTTCCGTACGTATGTATATTTTATAAATTTCATCTCTCTGTTTTTAAAGCTACTTTATGTTGTATGGGGACGGCTAGTTGTTACTTTACGTTGTATAGGGACACCTGGTAGTTTTCGACTTGTTGTTGTTTTTAGCATTTGTTATTGTAAGCCATATGCGAGTAAATATATTGTGCACATTTCATCTCTTTATCTCTTACAGTTTGAAAGTTACGGCTAAAGTTTTTTACGTTGCATAGGGACACCTGGTACTCTTCGACATGTTGTTGTTTTTAGCATTTGTTGTTGACAAGCATCTGTAAATACATACACTATGCAAATTTCAGCTTTCTATCTTTTACGGTTCAAGAGTTATAGCTAATTGTAACTTTTGGTTGTATGGGGACACCTGGTAGTTTTCGGATTGTTGTTGCTTTTAGTATATGTTGTTATGGAACATCTATAAATACATACACTATGCAAATTTCAGCTCTCTATCTTTTACAGTTCGAGAGTTATACCTAATTGTAACTTTTCGATGTTTGGGGACACCTGGTAGTTTTCAACTTGTTGTTGGTTTTAGTGTTGGTTGTTGTAGAACATCTATAAATACATACACTATGCAAATTTCAGCTCTCTATCTTTTACGGTTTGAGAGTTATGGCTAATTGTAACTTTTCGTTGTATGGGGACACCTGGTAGTTTTCGACTTGTTGTTGGTTTTAGTACAACAACATTCTGTAAAAATTTTAGCTCTCTAGCTCTTACTGTTTCGGAGAATGGACGCTGTGACGGACGGACGGACGTACTTGTCTCCGTAATAGGGTTCCGTTTCACTCTGATGAGTACGGAACCATAAAAAGCGCTTGGTATAACTATACTGTATTAATATCCAACAATATTTCAATGCTAAGCATTCATAGTACTACTTGAAGTTACCGCAATAATATTGTTACAAATTTGGTCGTGAACGGACCGATTGTGATTGTTCTAGAACGTACTAAATCATCGTTATTTTATATGTGCGTATATTGTCTTGTTATTATTTGTAAATGAACACAGGAGGTATATACACACATGCATACATAGAAGCTTGTTAATAAACAAAACGGCAGCACAGCGAGTGTGCACATACTGACACACATGTGTGGATAAATAAGCACAACAGCGAAATAAAAGAAACCACCACCGCACGATACAATATTCGTGTGTGCATGTATGTGCGCGACTCAGATGCTTGAGTTTTACTGCCGCGTGTATGTATGTCGGTGTGTGTGTATATCTTTTGTTCATGATGAGTCATCGCACATCGCATGTATGTCGGTGTGTGTGTATATCTTTTGTTCATGATGAGTCATCGCACATCGCATGTATGTCGGTGTGTGTGTATATCTTTTGTTCATGATGAGTCATCGCACATCGCACTATAGATGTGGCGTGATTAGCTTCTGTAAACGTCTAGAATGTTCTAGTAATGATCATTGGAGGTATAAAAGCAGCGAAGCTCAACGCTGGACAGTCAGTCGATTTTTAGCTGCGCTAATGTGTAAAGTGTCTTAAGTAATAAAAGTGAATAAGTGAAAGTGTTGTTCTTTTAGTAAAGTGTTCTTATTAAAGTGTTTACAAGTACAGTGTGTCAAAATAAATAAAGTGTTGAACTGTTGACTATTGTAAACTGAAGACGTGAGTGTTTCAACTTCATTACAATTAAAGAATCTACGGAAAACGTTTTGAAAAGGTTAAAACGTAACAATATGTTTGAAGGCTAACTGCCTGTAGTAGTTTCTACGTACGTTATTTGATTCGTCTGCAAAGAGTCTTATTTTTTTTTTATTATAAAGTAAATAAATAAATAAATTAAAGCATTTTCTTAAATTGAGTTTCTATAAAATAAAACTATAAAAATTAGTGCAAATAAATAAAAAACAAACAAAAATAGAGATATATAAAAAATGTGTATTAGAAATAATAAAAAGATACACAGATATCATAAGAAAGATTGCAAAAGTGATAGCGATGTCATCATAAATTTGAAAATTTAATGAAGAAAAAAACAATTAACTTGAGTCAAAATGCAATAAAACAAACTCATACACAAACCAATAATCACCAATCTACATTCACAGATAAACAATGCACCAAAGAAGCATTTATTAACAAAATACCTAATAATTATAATATTAAAACTACGTATTTTCACAGTGAATAGTTTTTAAGGTCGATTATTTCTTTCTTAAGCCTCGTATAGGTGTTTGTCAGATCTTACAATATTGTAAGACCTAACAACGTGCTGGCAATCTAATAGAAATACAAAATTGTCAGCATTAAGAAAATTATCAGTTCTGACAATTGCAAAAAAAATCTTACAATTGCATTGCCAGACAATTGCCTGACAATAAATTTAGCTACCAACGAAAATTGTCGGCTTACACGGATGTAAGATTTTCTACGTGTCAAAAATTGTCAGCCAATTGTCATTATAAAAATACACACACACACATACATTCATTCTTTATTTTTCTCGCTCAATAACCCTGTTTTTAATTTTGTTATTCTCTTTTCTTTTTACCTCTCGGACTCACATTTTTACTATTCTCGTGTTTTTTCTCTCCCTTTCGTACACACACATTTTTCTTTAATAATTTTTGTCATTACTCCGGCAATGACGCCATTGTAAGGTGTTGAGAATTTATGCATCTTACAATATGCCAATGCCTGACAATGTACTAGCAATAGTGATGCCAAAGTGTTCAGACGATTGACAGTTAACTTACAATTAATTGTTAGGTAGGTGGCCGGCCAATGCTTTTGCTTACAATATTGTCAGGAAGAAATTGTAAGTTCTCACGATTGGTTAAAAATATTCTATATATTTTCTGACAATATTTTAAGATCTTACAGTCGTCTATACGTAGCTTTAGGCGGCTAGATCAGCAACTTTGCAGCCTTGTAACAGTCACAGTACCACCTTTTTCTCCAATTTCTAAATAATGTTGGGTTGATGGTATCTGCCCTGCTGCTAAACTGGTTTCTAGTTATGTTTTGGAACAGTCATATTACTAGTAGTAATAAGACAAAAACGAGACAAAATGATATACGGTCTTGTTTCAACTCGATGTTAGAGAGAGACAATTATGTACTAATGTTTACTTTTGTTAATAACATTCAGTGATGCGTCACAATATTATGGAAAACAAAACGTCAAAGTGAATAACACTGTCGCTTCAAACATTGCTTTTAAGCAAATCTTGTTATGGTCCTAAGAAATTTCCCGTATTCAATATTGGGAGCTTGCGGGATCCCAATTTGTACGAAAACAGTTCCCGTACTCAAAGTTCGGGCAAGTGAGAGAGCTTTTGAGAGAGAAATATTCTTGTTCTTCTTTCACGAAACAGCCCGCCCTTTTTCTTCGGGCTAGTTTGGGCTAGTAGTTAAACAGTCCGCTGTTGCAAAAGTAAGCAATAAGCGTTTGATGTTTTTTGTGGTGCACAGTAACTTTTTAAGCCATTTAAAATTTTTATTTTGTATTTTATTTATTTATTGTTTTTATTGAAATTATTTTCTATTAATTATTTAATTTATTTATAATAATTTTTGCTTTTTACAAAAATCATACTTCTTGTTCTCTGCCTCATTTTCTTTTGCAAAACTTCGTCAAATCTTTTTGTTATACATATATATAATAAATATAACAAAGCTTAAAGTAGAAAACTAAACAATATAAAAACTGGTAAATATTTTAAGTAGAATAAAGTTCGTGTCAAATGCTACAAGCTTTGGAACTTAAATGAACTACAACTTTTAGTAAAACTAGTTTTTTTCTTATTTTATTACATCGTGTTGTTTAGTGTACACGGGTTTCAAAAATTAAAAGATTAGGTCCACATTGTTATTTATTTGGTTATATATTGTTACGTTTTAACCTTTTCAAAACGTTTTCCGTAGATTCTTTAATTGTAATGAAGTTAAAACACTCACGTCTTCAGTTTACAATAATCAACAGTTCAACACTTTATTTATTTGAACACACTATACTTGTAAACACTTTACTAAGAACACTTTACTAAAAGAACAACACTTTCACTTAATCAGTTTTTATTACTTAAGACACTTTACACGTTAGCGCAGTTAAAAATCGACTGACTTTCCAGCGTTGAGCTTCGCTGCTTTTATACCTCCAATGATCATTACTAGAACATTCTAGACGTTTACAGAAGCTAATCACGCCACATCTATAGTGCGATGTGCGATGACTCATCATGAACAAAAGATATACACACACACCGACATACATACACGCGGCAGTAAAACTCAAACATCTGAGTCGCGCACATACATGCACACACGAATATTGTATCGTGCGGTGGTGGTTTCTTTTATTTCGCTGTTGGGCTTATTTATCCACACATGTGTGTCAGTATGTGCACACTCGCTGTGCTGCCGTTTTGTTTATCAACAAGCTTCTATGTATGCGTGTGTGTATATACCTCCTGTGTTCATTTACAAATAATAACAAGACAATATACGCACATATAAAATAACGATGATTTAGTACGTTCTAGAACAATCACAATCGGTCCGTTCACGACCAAATTTGTAACAATATTATTCGAATGTCAAAAAATTTTTTTTTTATTTTCCCATGTGTTCTGGTACATTGAGTTTTATTACTTTACCTTGTGTATGTAATAGTTGGACTGATTCTGTAACGTGCGCATGCCCAATATAGCTGTACTGACTTGTGCATGTTAGCTTTTATACTCCCTGTTTGTCCAGACAATCCACTTTTTTAGTGTTTATGCTTAATATTTTGCCCAAAGTACTTCTTGTTATATAATATGCTATTTATGATGAAAATACACCAAATAAAAATGTTTACGACAAAAAAAAAATTATTGTTTTAAATTACACATTTCCTAAGCCAAGTCAAATTCATCATTGGCAACACTTAAATTATTTTTTGTCTTCGTTTTTCAACTTCGGCCTTATATGTATTACCCGCGGGTATTAGCTTGAGGTTGACTGTACTATAGCATGTTGTATTGAAATGTAATAATGTTTTGGATCATGGTCACATTGATGTAAATCATTTATGTTGTTACCTTAGTACATCTTTTTAAGGTATGTTCACATTTAGGCTTTTGTTTGTTAAATTTTGCACAAAACGAAAAAAAAACGGGAACACAACTTTCTTGTATTCTTTAGGCAAATATATGCATATAAAAACTAAGAAAGTACATATGTAAACTGTGAGAAAACCCACGAGTTCGAGCATATATTAGTTTCTATACGTATTATTGTCTTACTTTCAACATGCTAAAACTTTACTCGCCACTGTAAATGAATAATCGTTTTATGCTTTAAAGATAAAGAATACAGAAACACGAAGAGAAATTGTTTGCACAAGTCCTGTTGATATCATTATCATTTTTGTCTTTTATATCGCAAATAAAGGAAAAAAAACCACAAAATAAGTGATTGAAAAAGAGAAATTCATACCCAGTTTATGACCTAACAACATGCAAAAAACACAACGCAAACAATACTCGTTCCAATTGATTGGTTACACCGAAAAGGACAGTTTTCATCATGTGTTGCAAGTTAACGAGAACCGCTTCAAAAGTCATTTAAAAGTTTTCAAGAAGACAAAGAAGTCCAGTATTCAAAAAAATAGTGTTGAAGTACGCTTTAAATAACTTTCTATACAGTCGTTTATAGAAAATAGTACGGTGACAACAGTTTGTTTGGCGTGGTGTAAAAGCGAGCTCACTCACATCACGTAAATAAATTCCTTTGTTGTAAGCAACAGCGAGAAAGCTGACAAAAATATCATGTCATCATACGACCAACCGCCCAGGAATATAAAAAGGGGAATCGAAAACAACAATAACGTCATTTTCATCATCATCTACATTGTAGCTGTTATCGTAACAATGCACTTTGTTTGTTGGAAAAATTTACTTGTGTCACTCACTTGCTCGCATTTCTATTTAGCCCCATTATTGCATACAGTGCTTCTCAGGGTGTGTGTGTGTTTTGCGTTTATAGTACTCTTATGTACCGTAAAGTAGCAGTTTGACAACGCATCAATGCTTTCATGCAACGCAAAATATGTTAAATGCTCATAACTTGACGTATTATTTATGAGTGTAAAACACGTGATGTAGCGACACTCACGTGTGTTAAAAATGTTTCTACTATTTCTTTTCTGTTGTTGTTTTTCTTGTCGTCTTTTAGTGATAAAAGGACTCTTTTGGCTTTTGTTTGTTCGTGCACACAGGCGCATACACGCACATGCTGTCAAACACATTTTATGCAATGGTGGGAAATGCCTGTAGTGGTGATGGCATGCAGTAAACAGGAAATATCCAAATGGATGTAAGTGTATGAGTACTCTGGAGTTTGCGTTGGAAACATGTGAACTTCAATAAATTTTTCCATATTGTTTTTTTTTTTCTAAGAAAAATGCCACAGGTTAAAGGTTCTTCTCAGCTATGAGGTTGCAATTAAGTCAGCAATATGCTAATTATACCTGAATTAGAATTGTCAACAATTATGGCTGCCTGAGATCTATAGATAAGGACATTTTATCGATGCTGCCAGCTGTACCCCTTCTAGAGTCATACTTTTGCTTTACTAAAGTCTACTTACAGCTAAGAGTGTCAAACATATGTTGATATTACTAGTCAGTAAATATTGACAAGAATAGTTGAAATATGCTTAGGAAAAACTAGATCTGTTAGAGAAATTTATATATGGATGACCGCTACAACGAATTGCTAGCGGCATCGAGCCATGCTGTCTGATTTATTGCTTGTGTTTATATTTTACTTAAGTAACCCTGTCAGCCTTGCTGTATTTTAGTTTTCTTAAATTTAAGTATGTTTGACGCATTTTTTCAACGTTTTTTTTTATATCATTCTTTTCCAGGAAATAATAAGTGAAACAAAAAAGACTGGGCGAAATTTAAAAATTCTAGCCCTACATTCGGAAAAAACATAGAACAAATTTTTGAATAGTTCTGCTGGAACTATCGAATTTGATAGCAAAAGGTTAATAATTTTTTCCGAGCTATAATTTTCTGTTATTAGGGTGGTACATTAGGGAAGTGCAACTGAGATCTAATGGTTGAGCTCAATGACTGTTGAAGCAAACCATTGGTCTCCTCGATTTATTTACACTCGTTGGTGTGTGGTGACCTTTTTTTCGAAACACTTTAATATACATGTATATCGCTTAAAAAATTTTATTGCCTCGTGTAACAAAACCTAACACCCATATTCATAAAAAAGATTGAAACTTTATTACACGTTTATTTGACAAATATTCCGTAGAAATACGTCAAATAACAGCTTAACAAACTTACAATAATTATTATGAATATGGCCTTAATACTTTACATTTTACTGAAATTTTAATTTTATTAAACTATGAATTTGGTAAATCCAGCAGCCATTTAAATATGGAAAACCCAATATCGTTTGCACTACACTTTGCAATGGTTTTGTTCCATACATAGAACAAGGATTTTTTCGTCGCTCCATCATGCACGGTTAAGTTAAAAGTGCACAATGGTCTCTTGTGAAAAAACAAAGCAGCACGTAAGTAAGGAGTTGGAAGACATTGTTGTAGGTCAAATGTGAACGTTTTTATATCTTCGCTATCTATTGCAAGTTCCTTATCCTTTTTCTGGCATTTATACGAAAAATCTGCATCGTCATGATGTTTTGTTCGTTCTAACTTCAGCCATTTTTTTTCATCTTCGTTGATAGTTTCTCATTTTGGATTTAAAGAGTTCGCATGTATTACACAGATCAAGCTGAGGTCTCTTGAACTTAATATCTAGGGTATTAAATATAGCTCTATATTTTGATTCCGATACGCAATCAGTGTACTTTTCAGTATATAACCGGTATAAAGTTGCCAAGTTAAGACCACGTACGAAATATAATTGATTTGTAAGAATAGACAATATGGCATGGCGCCAGATGCTTAAACATGGCAATGGTGCCAAACAATAAAAACGACAAACACTTTTAGCGCACTACTGACATTGTCACAACGGGAAATGTGGGAGAATTTGTACCATGCACGAACTCCAAAACAGCTTTTTTTGACCAAAATATTTATTTCCAAGCCCACAAAAACACTTCTTTGCAATCAATATTTTACATAAGAACCTCTTTTCACACAAGTCGTTTAGTCAAAACTAATTGTCTCTATAAAACATTTAAAAATTTATCTTGTCTTAAGCAAGTTACATATTTTCTAAATTTCAGTTTTGATAAAACAACTTCTTTAAAGTGAAGTTGTTTTGTTAAAACAAAATGTATTTAATATTTTGTAGTTTTTGATATTTTTCCCATATATGTATATATGGGAAAAATATTAAATACTACAATTTAGATGTTTTGTCAAAAGGATAAAAAAAATTTATTTATTGAATTTTAAAGAATTCTTAAACTCTTTCAGATAAGATATTTTATCAAATATTTTTTCGAAATATAATGAAAGAAGTTGATTTGCCAAGATCTGTAGATTTTTGACCAAATGGCCTAGAAATGCAAGGATTACACCAAAAGAACCGTCTTAAAAATTTATATTTAATATAAAAATCTTGTAAAAATGTCTTATTTCTAGAGAAGTTGTTTTGTCAAAAGTCCACAGAATTGAGGGCAATACAAAAGAAGAATTATTAATAGCTAGTATTAAGTACTTAGCGCTCGAAAAATCCGTACTTAAGACAAGCACAACGTACTTCATTTAAGGAAATCCGTACTTATCGTACTTCTGACACCACTTGGGATTGATTTAAGTACAAACGGATTGAATTGTTTTTTAGTGTACAGGTGCAACGCTGATCCCGTCTTCTAGAACTTTCCCACGAAAATGCAATGATATTTGTTCTGAATATATCTCCACTCAATTTCATTTGCTTTATTGGTAGAACTCTATTGAATATTTTCGTTAAAAATAAGTAATTTATGTGTATTGCAATTTTATTTCAGTAGCCCGCATTATCTATTTCAGTTACTTTTTGTTTTGCTAATCAAAAACACTCAAATCCATAAGCACAAAACGTTGTACTTCCATCCTCAAATCAAATGAATAATAAATAAAATAAAATATTTAATGTGATATATTTTCCTTTACATTAACATTCAAATACCAAGTTTCATTGAGATTTTGATAACCGAAATTAAAAGCCAAAAATACCTCTGACTTAATATGTAGAATCAAAAATCATGCTTTTCAAATGTCAGACATATTTAAAAATACTGAACAAAAATTTCTAGACAAACAAATTAAAAGGAAATGCAATATGCATACCTTTTCATGATTGTTCTATTGCCGCAAAAAGAGAAAAAAAAAATATAATAATAACACAAACATACAAGCACGAATTCATTTTCACACACAGACACACACACACACCGCAACAAACACTTTTCAAAATGAAATGAACAACTTTGGAAGGACAGAGAGACATGCAAGAAATTTATATATTTTCATGTCATAAACAATTTATGCTCCTTCACAACAGGAAGTTTTTATTATTTTTCTACAGTTTCGTTTACAAACACATTAAAAATTTATTTTCAAATAATAATATTTTTCTTTAACCGTTGACTTCAATTACACATAATTTCATTGGTATTTAGACTAAATTCCTTTGCAGGAGCAACAAACACTTGCCGATTGTTTCGTTGCAAAGGCTTAAGCTTTTTTTTAGTATTTTCTAAATTCTTCTTAAGCAAATAACAATCAAGAGTTGCAAGAAAGAAGCAAGAAAAATTCAACTTCTTACAATTATTTGGGTTAAGGAAGGAAATGAAAAACTGAAGTTTCATTGGCTTTAATTTACACTTTTCTCAACTTGAAAATACGTGCAAAAAATTAGTAGAAACTGAAATGTAGAATAAATCGTGAATGAAAAACTATACAAAACTTTTGTTACAAGTATTTGATGGATGTTTTAGTTAGTAGTATTTTTTTTTCTCATGCCATTTATTTTTTGCTGCAGTTTTGGGGCACAGGTGATTGCATCACATGTTTTTCTTTCGTTTTTTTTATTTTTATCAGATTACAAATTATAATTGAATTGAGCATGAAGCCGAAAAAATATTTCACAAAATAGTTGCAAGAATTGCGTTTTAAATTAATGAGAAAATAGCAGTTGTTTCCAGTATAACTAACATTTTGGGCATTATTTTTTGTGATGCGGACAATACATTTTTTTTTTTGCCATTTGTCATAACTTAATATTTGTCATAACCATATTTCTAGTAGATATTAATGTATGAGCTAAATATTTTTTTAAGATGTTTAATTGTCGAGTTCAGGTATGCGAAAATGTTGCCGTTTTTGAAATTTAACTCTTAAATTATTTTTTCGAGTTGTAAAATCGTAAAAAAAAACTTTAAAAAATCTCAATAAAAGAGGGAAAAAAGCAAGCAAGAATATTAATTAAAGAACCTTAGTTATCCTTCACAATCAACACTTCTGCTCTCTGTTGTACTGTAACAAATTTTACTTTATTATTTGTTTCTACATTTAAAAATTCTTAATCTAGAATCCCTTTGAAATTTATGTTTTAGTTTTATTATTCAATAAAATATTTCTTTACTCTTTATTAAAAATCGAAATAGAAAAGTTGCCCTTTATTTTTCAATAGGTTATGGGCCTTACATATAATTGAAATTTAAATTTTGAAGGTGTAATTGAGATTATTTAATAAGGATGTCTATCACAAACTCAGCATACCAAATCGAAAAGCTAGTAGGATCTGAAAACTGGTCTACATGGTCTTTTGCAATTAAGACGCAATTTCAGTTGGAGGGTTTGTGGAACTGTGTTGAAAACGAGAATGCAGATGCTGTTAAGGAAACACAAGCAAGATGCCGTTTAATCCTTTCACTAGACAAGAATTTATATGTGTACGTTCAAGATGTTGACAAGGCCAAAGATATATTCAACAAACTCAAGAGCTTATTTGAAGATTCTGGATTGGATAGGCGTATTGGGCTGTTACGAAAGCTGTGTTCAATACAGATGGTAGAATGTGATTCCGTGGAACATTATGTTTCAGAAGTGGTGTCAACTGCACATAAACTCAGTGGAATTGGTTTCAATGTTTCTGACGAATGGGTTGCATCAATTTTATTGAAAGGTTTGCCAGTTGAATATAATCCCATGATTATGGGTATGGAAAGTTCTGGTAGAGCCTTAACCGCAGATGCTGTCAAGTCCAAGCTACTTCAAGACATAAAGTATGAGTTGAAAGTTGCAGATTCAGCATTGGCTACTAAGGCCCAATTCAAGAAAAAAGATTTAAAAAATATTAAATGTTTTCGTTGTAAGAAATTTGGACATTATGCAACAAAATGTCCTAATAAAGAAGACAAAAACAAACACCAGTCAATGTTTGCTGCTTACATAGTCAGAGGTTTGAACAAAGAGGACTGGTATTTCGACAGCGGGGCATCAACGCATATGGTGCAATCAAAATGCTTATTTACAAGTCTTCAAGAATATGAAAGCGAAATATGTATAGCGGACAGCAAAATTTTAAAAGCTGTTGGTAAAGGAACAGTGAATATAGTGGCTTCAAATCCAAGTGGCTGTGAGGAGATAACCATACATGATGTCTTATATGTTCCAGAGCTGGGTGCAAATTTGTTATCTGTAAGTGAGATAATAAGAAGAGGTAAAAAAGTTGTATTCAACAAAAATGGCTGCAGTGTTCTTAATGAAAAAAATGAATTAGTCGCATCTGGGAAGTTGGTTGACGGTATGTATAAGTTGTGTACACCTACTAGTCCGTTAGTTTATTTGGCGAGTCGTTGCTTGAATTTTGAGACGTGGCATAGGCGTTTAGGACATGCTAATCAACAATCCATGGACAAAATGCGGTCAACTGGCTTAGTAAAATTTGAAAGTTCTGATGCGGTAAACTGTGTTGCGTGTGCTCAAGGAAAACATGCAAAGTCGAAGTTTCCTAAAGAGGGTGCGCGAGCACAAAACATTTTGGATGTAGTGCATACTGACTTGTGTGGTCCTATGGAGGTCAAATCAAATGGTGGAAGTCTGTATATGTTAACGTTTACAGATGACTTTAGCAGAAAAGTATTTACTTATTTTCTTAAAAATAAGAGTATGGTTTACGACACTTTTGTCAAATTCAAAATGCTTGTGGAAAATCAAACCGGAAGAAAAATCAAATGTCTACGATCAGATAATGGCGGCGAGTTCATAAATAGTCGTATGTCAGATTTTTTAACAAAATTTGGAATAGTACATCAACGATCTGTTGCCTATAATCCGCAGCAAAATGGTGTTGCAGAGCAGATGAACAGATCACTGGTAGAAAAAGCTCGTTGTATGCTGTACGATGCAAAGCTTCCTAAATGTTTTTGGGCTGAAGCTGTTAATACAGCTTCATATTTAATTAATCGTATTCCACATAGAATTATTCAGAAGTGTCCTGATGAGGTATGGTATGGTAAAATGCCAAAGCTTGATCATCTACGAATTTTTGGTTGTTGTGCAATGGTACATGTTCCACATCAAAAAAGAAGGAAGTTTGATGCAAAATCTAAAAAAATGATATTTATAGGATATTGTAGTGAATCGAAAGGATATCGATTATATGACTCGATAAGAAGAGCTGTTGTTGTAAGTCGTGACGTTGTATTTTTTGAGGAAGATAATGTATTTTTAAACAATGCTAAGAAGATCGAGGAGTATTGGTTTACTGTTTCGCCTTGGAATAAAAGTGAGGCTGAAGGTCAAGAAGCTTCCCGTAATGTTGATGGTGAAGAAGGAGATGATTCGTTGGTATTCAGTTCATTCATCGAAGATAACAACGAAGTAGGGGAAACATCAACAAGTGAAATTATTCAGAATTCAGAATATGAACCTGTAGTTCCTTTCTTAAGACGTAGTGAAAGGCTAGCTAAAAAAAATAATAATGTTGGTTTTTTGGCACTAAATAATATAACCGAAGACAATCCCTTGACTTATGAAGAAGCCTTAAGTTGTCCAGAGAAAGAAAAATGGAAGGAAGCAATTAAAAAAGAAATAAGTTCTTTAGAAACCAACAATACTTGGACAGAAGTAAGTTCAAAAATATGCAAAAACGCAATAAAAACCAAATGGGTATTCAAAATTAAAGACGAAGGCAATGGTTCGAGAAGATATAAAGCACGTTTATTAGTAAAGGGGTATACTCAAAAGAAAGGTATAGATTATGAGGAAACATATTCTCCTGTGATACGTTATACATCACTAAGAATGCTGATGGCATTAGCAGCTAAATATGATTTAAAAATTGAGCAAATGGATGCAATAACAGCTTTCTTGCAAGGGGAACTGAAGGAAGATATTTACATTCATCAGCCAGAGGGAATAGCTAGTTCATGTCAAAATTCAGTTTTTAGACTTAACAAGGCTTTATATGGATTGAAGCAAGCAAGTTTGGTATGGAACAATAAATTGGATGAAATTTTACAAAAGATTGGTTTTCAAAAGTCTAAAGTAGATCCATGCGTTTACTTTAACATATCAAAGCATAAACGCACATATTTGGCAATTTACGTTGACGACATGCTTATCTTTAGTAATGATTTTGATTTCAGCGAAACTGTTAAAAAAAGATTGAGTGAAAAATTACACATTAAACTACTTGGAGAAGCAAAGAAATGTTTAAATATTAGAATATGCAAATATGAAGATAAAATTTGTTTGGATCAAGAAGAATATGTAGAAAAAGTATTACAAAAATATAATATGACAGATTGCAATCCCGTTCAAATACCCATGGATCCTAATCAAAAGCTTAAAAGAGAAGAGGACAAAGTACTTAATAATAGTTATCCTTATCAACAAGTTATTGGAAGTCTTATGTTTTTAACGCAGTGTACGAGGCCTGATATTTGCCACGCAGTCAGTCTTTTAAGTCGTTTTAACAACAACCCAAGCCCAGAACATTGTAATGCCTTAAAAAGGGTTCTTCGATATCTGAAAGGTACAAAACATACACAACTTTGTTTTAGTAAACAAGGTAACAATGAGTTGATGGCATATTCAGATGCTGATTGGGCTAATGATGTTGATAACCGACGATCAACTTCTGGATATGTTGTCATCCTACAATCCGGTGCTATTTCATGGAGCAGTAAAAAACAGCAAACTGTGGCACTGTCTTCAACAGAGGCGGAGTATATGGCAATGTCATCGGCTACCCAAGAAGTTTTATATTTAAGGGGACTATATAAGGAACTTTTATCAGTTGATCATCTTCACCAAGTATCTATATTTTGCGATAACAGAAGTGCAATAGCTTTATCATCTAACAATGCTTACCGCGCTCGCTCTAAACATATTGATGTACGCCATCATTTTCTGAGAGAAAAAAAGGATGCAAATTTAATTGACTTTTTGCCTATAGGTACTAATGAGATGGTTGCAGATTGTCTAACAAAAGCTGTTACTTTGCCGAAAAATGAATTTTGCTTTAAAAATATGGGTTTAAATATTGTAAAGTAAATTTTGAGTAGGGGTGTTGTACTGTAACAAATTTTACTTTATTATTTGTTTCTACATTTAAAAATTCTTAATCTAGAATCCCTTTGAAATTTATGTTTTAGTTTTATTATTCAATAAAATATTTCTTTACTCTTTATTAAAAATCGAAATAGAAAAGTTGCCCTTTATTTTTCAATACTCTCACATCTGAGGTATATATATCGTTATCAAAAAATGTTGTGCTTTGTACAGTTATTTTATTATTGCAACAACTTCCTGTTAACAAAAATTATGATACAATAATAACATCTGCTTTTTGGTACCTCTAATCTCGCTTTTTACTAAATCTCGGTAATAAAGGCTGTTTTTTTTTCGATGTGTAGAACTTTAAGCTACAATACAACAACGATGGATTATTCGATTGACATGAATTTTATTTATCCAAAAGATAATCTTGTAGCATTACATTTTTAATATGATTTCTGGCATATGACCGCCACGGCTGGCGCTGCTGTAGTCCAATCTGGACGTCTAATTTTCGATGACTGTTTCCGACATTTGTGGCCGTATATCGGTAACAACATGGCGAATGTGCTCTTCCAAATGGTCAGGCGTTTGTGGCTTATTCGCATAGACCAACGACTTTACATAGTCCCACAGAAAGTAGTCTAGCGGTGTTAAATCACAAAATCTTGGAGGCCAATTTACAGGACCAAAACGCGGTCACCAAACGTGTCTTTCGATAAATCGATTGTAGCATGAAACCATATCTCCTGAACATCATGGTTATTCAATTCAGGAATGAAAAAGTTAGTAATCATGGTTCCATACCGATCACCATTGACTGTAACATTCTGGCCATCGTCGTTTTTGAAGAAGTACGGACGAATGATTCCACCAGCCCATAAAGCATACCAAACAGTCAGTTTTTCTGGATACAACTGTGTTTCGACATACACTTGAAGATAAGCTTCACTTCACGTAGCCATTCAACCAGAAGTGCGCTTCACCGCTAAACAAAATCGGGAAAAACAGCAATCTCGTTTTGCACTAAAATTACACTATTTGCAACCGTTGTTAAGGCGTGAGTCTATTCGTGATGAATTGCCAAATCAATCAGAGAATAAATCACTTGACAGCTGGTAAATCGGTCGCCATCTTGAACAGTAGTGCCAACTTAAAGTTCCATGCATCGAGAAAAACACCCTTTATAAAGGAAAGAACATTTTCATTTGTCTCTTGTTTTCTTTGAATTAATTTCTTTTGTTCGTAATTTTTATTTAAACTGAAACTACATATATTTGAAAAAGCAAATGTATTCGATTTTAAAGACACTTGATGCTAACCCCTATTATGGATGGATGTCAAACAAATTTAATTTTATTCTTTGACTAAATTTTTTATCTACTTATTGCCATCAAAGCTTGTTAATTTTCTTTCACACTCCCATCTTCTTAAGGAAGTGGATTTCCGGCTATCTCGGCTATATATGGACCTAAGTGAAAAGTTCTAAAGTTTTAGTATTCATTTAATTTGGAGCACACTTAATGGGAGCAAGAATTATTTCAGTTTGCACACAATCCCAACTTCTTGAGAAATCAGTGGTCCCTATATCTTGGCTATACATTAACAGATTCTGAACATTTTGATGTCTTGCCTTAGAGAAAGCTAAAGTTCGCATACACGAACCACTAGTTGCAAAAGTGGAGATCGCTACATCTCGCCTATATATGGACCGATGTCAAAAATTTTATGTACATAGCCACATTATTATTTATATTATTAAATCTAGTTTCTCTCACGAAATATTAGTTAGGTTCTCTCTAACTCCAAACTTTTCAAGAAATCGTTTTTCGATGTGTCATAAATTCTTACCGTCTAATTCATAAAAATTATAACAGGTTTATAAATCTCTTATTTGACAGATTTTCCATACAAATATGTCAAATAACAGTCTTATAAGCCTGTAATAATTTTTATGAATTAGGGGGTTAATATTTTTCTCTGAGTAAGCCTATTTGATTCAAATGTTAACTTTTTGGCTCACGTACTGGTCAACATTTTTAAGAAGCAGTCCTCGGTATACTTCGTTTATGTGTAGACCGGTTTTGAAAATTATAATTATTTTTGCCTTGAGTAAGTTTATTTGATGTTGACGTCAACTTAGTGGCTTCCAAGTATATCTCGGATATATATCGACTGATGTCAGGAATTTTTCTTCCTAAATTTTTTTTTATCAAGCTAAATAGTAAAGATGGTAAATTTACCTTAAAGCAAAGCATTGTGTTTTTAAAACTTTCATACAAAATATAAACTTTTTCTACTTTTCTCGGTTTTCTGTCTATAATTTGGCTACTCGTGAGCCGAGTTTGTTGAGTTTCAATAGCAACCACATGAAACAAAAGTATTTCAACGGGCTACAGCAAGACGGATAGACGGAGAGAGGCATAGTTGGACATCGTTTAATAGACTTTTAAATTAATACTGATTCTAAATACATATATGTATACCTTATCATGACGGGAATTAAATCTTAGGAACGTTACAAACGCAATCGCAAACTTATTTATACTCCTAACACTGTTGTCAAGGGTATAACAATATTTTCCGCAGCCACTGAAGAAACATTTTTATTTTAAATTATAACGCACTAGCTTCTTAGGCCAATTGATCAAAGAGCCATTGCAATTTCTCTATAATTTAGGAAAAGTGCTAAGAAATCCAATATTGTCGTAAAATTTAATATTGTAGAATGCAGTCAGTAGAGTTGTCAGCCAATTCGTGTACACAATATTTGGAACATGTATGTATGTTAGTTGGAGAGGCTACCAGAAAAGGACATGCATAAGTATCTAGTCTACGAGGGTCTGTGGCATATACCCTGCAAGAAAGAATGACCGAAACTAACACAAACAAAACTTTTTTACTAGCATATATGCAAGCATTTTGGCAGTTTAGACAAATATTGCATTAGTTCTTTCACTCTAACGTATATGTTCGAGTGTGATATTTAATGTATATATAAAAAATTCTTGCAATTATTTTTCAAAACAACCCAGCTTTCACCAGAATTACACCTTTTGCGCACAAATTTTTTTTAAATAATATATAGTCAAAAGTAAAGAAGATAAGTATTAAGAATAACAAAAATCACATTTGTTGCTGCTCATAAAAATTGTTGTTGTCTTATAGAATTACATGAGTTTAATAACGGGTTATCCAATTCGTGGTTTCAGAAGTATAGGACTGGAATTCAACACCTGTCAAACTAAAATTTTTTCTTCTCAGTTGAAAGTCGGACACTGACGAAAATGCACCGCTTAGCTATCACACAGCTCATAAAAATTATCAAACCATAATGGTGATTCTGCCACAGCCACATATCTTGCTTTAAGAGGAGATTATGGTTTACATAATCGTCCAACTACGCAAACAATTCCCAAAATTGTGAAGAAATTTGAAGAGACTGAAGCGGTTTCGATTCCTCGTAGTTCTCAGCAATTAGGACTGCCTTGCGACTTATTATGGCGTATTTTGCATTTAAATCTACACTTACATCCATATAAAGTCCAGCTCACGCAACAACTGAAGCCAGCTGACCATTCACAATGTCGTGGAATAGCTGTTTGAACTACAGGCGGTGAATTTTTCTTCAACGATGAAGCACATTTCTCACTCGGTGGGTAAGTTAATAAACAAAATTGTCGTATTTGGGGTTCTGAGAATCCTCAGGTATTTGAAGAGAGGCCACTACACCCAGAAAAGGTCACTGTTTGGTGCGCTCTTTGGTCCGAAGTTGTGATTGGACCTTAATTTTTCGAAAACGACGATGGAACGACTGTCACCGTCAATTCGGAGCGTTATGGTCATCTGGTTTTTTTTGTGCCTGCTATTGAAGATACGGCTGGGAGATATTGTGAGATTGAAGATGCGACTGTGGTACTGTCTTGTTTCAACAAGACAGTAAAACATGGCACACAACTCGAGCGAATTTGGCTTTATTGCAAGAGACATCTGCTGGCAGCTTAATTTTTCGTCGTGGCGATATCAATTGCCCACCAAGATCATGCGATTTGACACCATTAGTCTTTTTTTTTGTGGGGCTACGCAAAAGACCGTATTTATGCAGATACACTTTTAACTCTTGAGCACTTACAAACCAACATTCATCAAGTTATGGCTGAGATACCGCCCAATGTGTGTCAAAAAGTGGTCGAAAATTACCTCAAAAGAACCAATGCTTGCAATACTTCGCGTGGTGGGGACATTTAAATGATGTAGTATTTCACACACAATGTCAACGTTCAAACTTTATAATAAAAAATAAATATCATGAAAAAAAATATCTGAGATGTATTTTATTTACGTTTACCGCAAAATGGATAACAATGTAAGCATTGTACGGTGTATACAGTTTTTTGATATGCGTATATGTACATACATACGGGTTGTTCCCTGGAATTAGCTTATATTTCTTTACCTAAATGAATAGGGGTAAGCAGCTCCTCTATTAATGTTTAAAATGTTTTGGACCAAAATTTTCTACGTTGGGGTCAAAATATTGCTCTGGTGCACACAGGCGGAACCTAGCGGGTATAGCCGTGTATTAAAGGGTTTGGCCAACAATATAACAGAAGATCTTTTTGACGCGCTCTGACGGGGAGGAGTTGTGCTCTAATAAGTGGGAGAATCGTGTATAATATGGACAATTAATAATTTTTTTTTTAATTTTTAAGAAATATAAAATGTTTTTATTGCTCTTGTAGCTTACAGTCTACGTAAAAATACAAAATTTATTCTACTTCAATATATTGATAAGAAAAAAGTTATAGTCACTTAAGAATTATATTTTCTGAGAAATTTGTAATTTCAGCAACAATTTGGGAAATGTTATTTTGGAGCACCTGGTCCTATATTATGTAGTTAAAATAGACAAGAAGTTCTTTTGCTCTCTAGGTTCTTTGGTATGTACTTTCAAATGAAGTAGATATCTTTGAAACCGTTAACAAATAATAAACAATGGTCCACTGTGCATCGTAGCAATTAAAAATAGAAACAAAATTCAATACTTACACAAGCACAAACGAGTGCGAATACCCAAGAATTTCGTACTCATTTTAAGCATTAACAGGATTGAGTCTCCCTATTTGGCTTGTTTTAAGTATACTAGTGTGTTATGCGTGCTTAAATATTGAAGTACGTTTCGTACTTAAAAAAAGCAGAAAAACTTAAATTTAGAACAAGCTTTTTCTTTCTGTAAAAATGCAATTCTAATTTTACAACATAGCTATAGTCTTACTTCTTTGGAACTTATGTGTGCAAATATACATACTTGCATATGTTTGTAAGAGTTTGTGTTTGTGGATACAATACCATGCAGTAATCTTATGCTAAAAGTTCACAAGAGACATAAAGATATAGATTCATACTAGACAGAAAATATATGAAAACGAAGTGCTTGCGGCTCTACTTCATAGCATGGAAGAAACATAGCCGATTTTATGCGAACACTGCCCTTCATATGCGAAATAAAACAATTTCACTCATACATACTTATATAATTCATGGAAACGGAAATGCCATAGGGGGGAGGGGGGGGGCGGAAGTTACAAATGGGAGCACAATCATTATTGCAATGCATACCAACTTTTTTTTCTGGCAATCAGTCTGGTACGTTTCGAACGATACATTATTCTATTCGTCTGTAGGATAGTTGCCGGTCAGTATGCATAATAGTTAGAAGAGCAATGAAAATACGTGTGTATACTTTTCACAGAATACGTTCTTCAAGCAACATCAATTTTCAGCATATTACAACATTATAAGGGCATATAACAAAAATAACTGCAATGATTATACACACTAAATATATTTGCATTAACTTTTGATTTTTTGCTCACATAAAATTCATGTTTAAAGGAAACTCGAATAAGTAGCAAGTACTTATGTAAGTTGCAACTACTACATGCGTGTATTATTTTATTTTAGTGACCTGCAACTTGAATGTGAAAATATTTAATGAATATTGCTAAACATTGCCACTGCAATAGATTCTGATATATGTGTACATATTTAGCAGGATGCAATTTTTTTAAATAAATACTTTAATGTATGCATTATTAAGCTGGTATTTTATGTATTTAGTTGTTAAATATTATAATGACTTAATAATTTTCGGTAGTATAATTTCACCGCAACTGAGGAGAAATAAACGAATTAACATGTAATGCGAACATGTGCTCTAATCAACTTATTATATTATTATTTCCGCGGAATTTACACTTGATTGTACACAATAGGGAGATGGATTATTCGAATTTTCTAAAAAACCGGTTGTCGAATAGTGGCATTTTGGAAGGACCGGTTTCCGGTAAAAATTAAGAGAAAAAAAATTAAAAAACCGCTGCAATATGCAAACTTCAAATGTTTTGAAGTAAATAATTTTTTTCTTTGATTTTTATAAAGTTAGACATTAAAAGCGAGCGTTCACGAAAGATGCATGTTGGACTAAATATAAATCATTAAGCAATTTTGTGACACCTGTCAAAATGAATAAATGATTGGCGATTATCTTGAAAGGGGATTTTGGAGATAACATACATTTACAAAATTGTTTGATTTATTTTCAAAATTTTACTCAGAGTCATCGACATTTTGTTTTTCATCTAATGCCCCGATTATGGTTTATAACACCTACGAGTTGTGCTCATTGTGTCATTTACTACACAATGTGCAGTTCTTTTTGCTATTATGGTTTACAACATCAAGATGTTGTGTATGTGCCAGAGTTGTTTTTCTGTTGTAGAGCCTATTTCCGCAAAACTACTGCCAATAAAAGCAAATCTACCGGAAATACGTACACGTATGTTGCTTTCATTACACGCACACACACGAGCGAAAAACAAGTTCTACCATCAAAATACATGGAGATTTTTTTGGTGGTGTATTTCTTGTAATAGCGCAGCTACCGCGTAGGATTGCAAAGGTAAAAATAAAAATAATGGAAAAGTTTTTGTTAGAAAAATGCAAATAAAGCCATTAAGGTTTATTATAATGTCGATGTTTAATTTGGTTATGATAATGAAAGGACCAATTAAATTGTACATTGCAGTTTAAATCTATTGCAACTACTGAATACAAAACATGGGTAATAATTATAAATACAGATCCACTTTTATGCGTATTTTGTTAATAAACTTTAGTAATTAATTTTTATTTATATATTTGCAAAACATATTTCATATACAGACTTACAAAATTTACCATTTTTTTGTAATTTAATTTGTAAAATTAACAAGACAACACTAAAGTAGGTGTCATAAGTTTTGGACAGCATTTGCTACAACAGTTATAAATCATAATTGCTTTCTAAGAAATGCAACATTAAATGAACAGCTGTTGTAAACCATAATCGTTGCCTAAATCTGTTGAAATGATATCATAAACAAAGTAATTATTTAACAAATGAGAAGTGAATTGCTCTGCCTCATTACAGTATTGAAAAAAGTGCTGTGAGCGAGAAAATGTGCCGTGCTTAGATACAGTCAGTGAATGAAAGTGAACCATTGAAAAACGTTTCTAGCAATAGCAATTATTCCAACAGTTGGTTATTTTTTCAGATTATTATTAAATAACACTTCTTGATTTGTATATCAATACTTAATTTTTATTATTTTCCGATATTTCGAGTTCAAACGTCGCTGTTCTTTAAGATTTCCTTTTGTATAATTTGCTAGAATTTGGCAAAAAAAAAAAAAAATTTTGCAATGTGCATTTATTTTTTTAAATTCACTGCCACCATTTTTCAAGAATAAAATTAGCTACAGTTGATTCAGAGAAATAGGTGATATTTAAATTTTTGGTTCTTCCCTGCCGGCAACTCAGTTAACTAGTAATGAATTATAAGCTAGTTTAAATTTCGTGTATTTTTGTTCCCCTAAGGAGGCCTTAGGGGAACAAAATTTTTTTTCAATCGGTAGCATACAATTTTTGTCCGTATAAATCGACGCACCCAAATTTATAGACTTTAAATTTACTCACATTATTTACTAGAAAATAATTTAAATCATCTTTCTAAATATTCACATTTACTTCCTGTCTGCGTTTTAATTTCAAATGCAATGCATGTTCTTTAAAATGGGATTGCCAAACACCATCACATTGCAACTCCTTTAAACACTCGTGCTCGTATGAACAAATTATTTATCTTTAACAGAAAGCTCTCATGAGTATTGTATTCATATGTAATTAGACAAATTATTCCTTTTTTATCTCGAATTATTCTTTTAAAACAAACACATACGTATTTACGAACGAGTCGTGCCTAAAATACAAATTTAATTTTTTCAGCAAACTTTTTATATTCTCTACACACATACATACGTACTTTTGAATGAATAATTTTACTGAAATATGCAAATAATCTGGTGAATTTGTGTTTGGAATGATGTTTTTGTAGGGTGCCGATAAAGGTTATGTAAAAAAGGATGGGTGTAAGTAGAAACCGCAAAACTGTTAATTGTTGCAAGTGTGTCTAAGGGTAAGACGTGAGTATTCATTTAGAAAATTGTTTTACTTGCTGAGTTTTATGTTAAGGAAAATACATTAGCGTTTCTTGAAAAAAAGCACAACAAAAACGGGTAAGTTTATAAAACCTAAAAATTACTAAATATTTTAAAGCTTAAATTATATCTTTTAGTAAAATTTTAAAATTCACATTTAAAAACTATACATTAAACGAGTTCACATTCGAATTGTATGACCTCTAATTTGGAGGGATTATTTTGTGGTACAAAATCGTTGTGATAATTATTTGATTATCTTTCAAGTGTGAGAGAAAGAGACTGGAGCGACATATGCTATATCAAAATGTTGGCGAAATAACTCTAAAAGATATAGTGATAATTATGTTGGATAGTGAGTATAAGTGAAGGCACGTAGAAATCTTCATTGCAAAGATGTTGAGACACAAAAAGCATAACAAAATTAGAGTCCCACTCTGAAGCAATGCGAGAGCGGTCCCAGGGCAATTGGTTTAAAATATAAAGGGAGGGTTTTTATATATATGTATATATATATATATATATATATATATATATATATATATATATATATATATATATATATATATATATATATATATATATATATATATATATATATATATATATATATATATATATATATATATATATATCCATGCCTAAAGCAAGTACCTGCTTGCTACTAATAAATACACTAGCAAGAAAAGAAAATATTGCAATATGCATATTGGTGGACATATGTGTGAGGTTCTCATTAGAAGGAAAAGGATTTTTTATAAACGTTATTTTCACAGGCTATTGCTTGTGCATGCTATTTAAATTTGTCTTGAAACTAGTAAGGAAATGGCTTAATTTATTTGCAAATTATGAGTCTTGTAAAACAAGCAATAGCAGGGTGTTTCAACGTGTAATGTTCTCACTTTTTATATGGGCGAATACAAAAGCCTGGTATAAGGGCTTTTGAGCTATTCTGAAGGGATTAAAGCTAGCAATCAAATACTTTCGAATTTTTCTGAGTGGATTTTTGTTAGACGTTTATACCTCACCCAGTATAATAATAATAATAATAATAATAAAAATAATAGTCCCGAAAAACTTCGCTAGAACTTTTGAAAGTGAAATCTCTCTTAAATAAATTTACCCCCTAATTCATAAAAATTATCACAGGCTTATAAGACTATCATTTGACATATATGTATGGAAAATCTGTCAAATAAGAGCTTTACAAACCTGTTATAATTTGTATGGATTAGATGGTTAGTATATGTAATATTATTTAATTCCTGTCCTGATTTATCTTAAGAAAATTATGGTCTGAACGGCAATTATACGTTTCATTCGCTATTTAAGTTGTACTGTTAAGCATACACTTCGCTTGTACATTATTCTTGGAGGGAACTCACACAGCGGCGGAAAATAAAGCGCTGGCATAAGAAGTCTTGATCGATATGCATCCCCAGGACTAGTTAACGGTCACTATTGCGATCAAGGTGCTGTTTAAAAATAGTATTTCTATGTTTATATAACTTTCTTTTCATACGATATAAGTTTTGTGCTTTCAAATAATTTCTATCCCACCTAGGCACATCCAATTACTCCTTGTAACTTTGTTGACAATTGTAATAAAAGTGATAAAAAATCCCTTTAAAAGTTAGAACTTAAAGTTAGAACCGCTAAAATCCTAAAACAGCAAGGCCTTCCAATTTCTGGGCTTCTTGAAGACCTGTTCAGAGACAGATGTGTCAAAGATTTTGTTCATAAAGTCACTTGAAAATGTGAAATCGCACCAATAGAGCGTCCAAAAATATTTTCCATATTGAAAATTAAATTTTGGAAAATTCTAGGTAGATTTCATCAAAGAAAAGCGCGCCTCATCCATTCACACTTTAAAGAAAAATGTTAAAAAATTTCACAAAATGTAAACTAGTTACCGTAGAGTAAGCGCTAGTGGAATAAAATGTGAGACCGATCTGGATTAATTTTTCGCTGCAAACAGCTTTTCTGAGCCTACCAACCCACAGTGGGCAGATTAAAAAAAAATAGAGATAATTCTGCAACTTTTAAACGGGTGAACCGCTTGTAATAAAAGTTTACACACATCCTAAAAACGAACTGTTGATCTTAAGTTTGGAGTTTAAAATTTGAAAATTTTGTTTTAAATCCAGAGAAGAAAAGATTTTGCAAATCCGACTAGTTCTGTCTTTGCTATGAGCAAAACAGTAGGCCAGAACAGGGGAAAAACTAAAAATTTCAATAGTATTCGTCATATATCTCCTAACATGCAAATGAAAATCCATCAATGTTGCACATTTTTTCAAAGCTCTTGGATAGGAAAAGTTTCACACAAAAGTTCATTTTTGTGGGATCAAAACCATAAGTTTGACATGCTTTCGAATTTTTCACATACCCGTGGAGGCACCCTTTAAGTGTATAAAGTTTAAACTCCAAACTTAAGCTCAGCAACACTTTCTTAAGATGTTTGTGATTTTATTTATTACAATCGGCTTGGCCGTTTAGAAATTGCAGAATTATTTTCATCTTTTTTTCAAAATCCCCCACTATGCAAACCCCTATTTATTAGGACGCTTTCATAAGCATGTAAGATTTTTATAAAAATTTCCTTGTGGTACAAACTAGTCCTACTGTGTATCTGAGGGAGCAAAATGTATGAGTAACATCTTTTTATCTTCAACTGTCACCTCACTGTGGAGCGGGTTGGTATTTTTGTTTCTTAACCTTACAAAAAAAGGGAGCCACATCTATTGGCTCCCTATTGACTATTGAATTTTAGTCATGCATTTTTGTTCGTATTGATGCATGCGTTTGAAAAGAAGAATCTAGCGATCAATTGTAGGTTCACTTATCTCACCAAATATTTGCCGATTGTAACAAACCTTTGCTGTTGTACAAATAAAATTATTATAAAGTTTTTTGTAAGTGTGCGGCTTAAATAGAATTGAATGTTTGAAAACATTTGTCTGACTTTTAACCAGAAAAAAATGCTAGAAATCTACGTATATGTTAATTAGTTTTACTGGCTTCTAAATGCCATACAAAATAAATGTATACTAGTCAACTTAACTTTGGATATCAACTTTCTAAAAGAAGTTACAGGTTAAAATGTGAAATTGTTTCTTTCTTGTTGTTGGGGGTTTCCCTCTATGCTTTTAACATTGTGGTTTTCTTTATTTCAAAAGCGATAATGTCATAATTTAAAACTTCTTTATTGTTATTTTAAGCAACTTGATAAGTATTTGCATGCACAATAAACATGTGGTTAATTGACGACAACAACAACTCTTGCCACAACTAGTTTGACTTGGTTAAATATGCGGTAATAAATTGTTATATTTTTTTTAGTTTTGCGACAGAAATAAAATTGCATGGGTCAGAAAAAATAGCATATGGTTACAGGAACAATAATCCATTGCAAAATATTTGTTGAATGCAAATCGCGTGCAACGAGCAACAATATTGGAAAGAATAAACAAACATTTATGTATGCAGTTATGAGTGAGTATGTGTGTGCTAGAAATGCTTTGAGGGCATAAACACTTAAGGATTATGTTGGGCTTGTGTAACAGAAAAAATGAAAAAAAAAAACATATGTATTAAATGTGTTTATTGTTTGTTGCTCGTTTTTAGCTTGTGAACTTACAAAATATATGTTTGATTTTTTTTTGAGAGCAGAACCGGAAACCAGGGCGTATGCGTGTTGTTTTATTTATTTACATTGATCATACATACTGCGATTCCATGACGGTATTAGTGTAACGCTGTAGGGGACCTGAAGAGAATAGAAAAATAATCGCCGCTGACTTGCAATCAATTGCTGCCACAAATTTATGGAATACAAGGTGAGTACTTGGCTTAAAGTGAAATTTAGTTTACTGGCTTAAAACAAAATGTTAAAACATTTTTTCATATAAACTTTGCTATCTGGCTGAAAAATAAAAATCAATAAATAAGTGATTCTTTAACAAATTACTCACAAGTGTAGGTAAATTATTTCAAAATACGAGTTAATAGACCTTCCTTAGTCTGCATAAAAATTATTATGGGTTTTATCAATTACTACCCCTGCTCGCTTTAGAATCGAAGTTAAATTAAACTGTTAATTAATTGAACTATTTATTTTATTAAACGAATAAAAGCCCTAAGATTCAATTTAATTAACTTTTAACTAATAAATAAACTAGTTTATTTTCAATTAACTTGTCAATTGATTTCATTAACGTATTATCTTATTCAATTAAAAGGTCAAAGCAAAAGGTTTTTATAAAAATATATTTTTATTATAGAACAATAAATAAAGGTTTTATATTGTGAACTTAAATACAAACGAATATGTAGACATAAGTTATTAAATAAAACTAAATTAATCGTTTTGTTATTATTACCACTCTGAGTAATTGATGATATCAACTTGGTGGTAGGTGCAAAATTGATTATTTTTTTAATTGGTTCAATTAATTTGGTATGTTTTTGTTAATTGAAGTTGATTTTTGGTTTTTGTGTGTCCTAGAACCTGGATTATTATTAAAAATAGGAAAAAGTGTCAACATTCATTTTGAAGCGTTTATTTTTTCATAGTAAACAATAGCAGATATTATTTTGGTTTATTTACTCATTTCTATGAAACTGCTGACTACTGAATTTTTTCCCATAATGTAAAAATGCATATTGTTAAGAAATTATTATTTCACACACCAAAAGTATGAAGAAGACAAAGTTTTTCACTATAATATTTTGCTGCCGCCTCACACAAGTTCCTTTCTTATTTTCAAACTTTTTCAAAAATCTTGAAGTCGATCAAAACTATAACGAATGAAAGCTTACAAATATAAAGTCTAAGTGCACATGTAAACAAAGTTGTTTTTTTTCATATTTCATATTGCTTTAATACATATTAAAGCAACTAATAAAGCTGCTCCTTGTGAAAAGTTTTCTAGCATATGAATATTCTTCCATTTCGTTGGTGATAAACAATTCGTCAATAGACTTGAAAAATTTAGCTTCTACAATACCTAGTAGAAACCATTATTCACTAAATCTAAGGAGAAGTGCAACGTCTTGAAAATAGCTAGTTGTCTAACTTAATTTATATTAATTATTGGTTAATATTGATCACAACCAATATCTTTACAACTTGAATGTATTGAATCTAATGTCATGTAAGAATATAAAGTTTATGTAAAACCCAAAATCCTATTACTGAGATTTCAGCTAACACTCTTCCTCCCATTCTTGGAAATGATAAGAGGTAGAGATTTTTTGCCGGATATGAGCATCCACTGTTAATAGAAAAAAAGATTTAAAACAATAAAACTTATAAGCAAAGGTGATCCCATAACTTTCGAGCCGAATGTGACAGAGATTTGATATGAGGTTATGTGAGTTCTACAACAACAACAACAAAATATTAAGCAACTAATGGCCACCTCTATATAATATATCCAAAATCAGCTGTTACTTTTGAACTGTAAGAAAACAATAAATATCCAAAAAAACAAAATTTTGAAATCTTAATGGTGTTTACTACATAGGGGCATCCTTTATTTTTTTAAATTAGCTATAACTTTCCTACCGTAAGAAATTACCACTTTCGCTGGATATGAAGGCACCTGACCGCTACTGTGACAAACATTGAAAAAATCAAAAACGTAAATACTAAAGACTTCACACTACAAAGTGAAGTGGGCTAAGCGAATTGCAAGGTAGTATGGAATATTTGCTCGTATTTGATGGTATTAGTTTATTGTGATTTACAAAAGATTCGATATGTTAACTGACATTTTGTGAAAACTTTCATAAATATCTGTAAATTGTATGCTCGCGAAAAAAAACCTGTACCGATGTTCTTTGCACATATTACTGTTTTTTTTATAATAATTGCCCTCTCATAAGACGGTTGTTTTATAAAATTTTAATATGTATTGTTTTGCTTAATTAACGGTTTTTACTCCAAGTTCGAATATTATGTGGAACATTTTCCTATGCCCCTCTTTCTGATCTTTACCTCAAAAAAAGTTTATATTTACATTAATGCAGATCTTCAGAATGGTACATAGGTACATATCCTTTAGGTAGTAAGAAAAATATGTATATGTAGCAAGAGTAGCCAGTTCCTTTAAGAGGACGTCTTTACTCCTATCAATTTATTGTTGTGATGCGAATGCCAATTAAGATTTTGAAAATATTTCTATTTTGAATACTGAATACAAACAAAAATTTTGGATTGTCATTACATTCTGAAGAAGATTTTCGTGAGTAAGCGAAATATCGAATTGAAGAACGAACATTGTCAAGACATTTTTAAAATAAAGCAACAAAGATCTCAAGATTAAAGATACTTCTCAAGCAAGAGGTGGAAGCAAATAGAATCTTGTAAAAGTGGAATATTGCTGTTGAAAAAACGCGAGAAAAAAATCTGTATGCACTTGGCATCAACATTCACTTCCGAAAGTACTTAATGAGGTAGGGTCGTATCACAGTATTATATGTAGGTATGTAGAAAAAAAAAGAAGTACGACCATGTTACGTATACGTACTGTAACCCACACAATTAACATGATTGATGTGTCAATCATACGTGCAAGTCATTTTAAGATACTAGCTTTTTAACTGCTAGACTTAATCAGCATGATTACGTTTAAAGAATTTATCGGTGCCACAAAAAATATTCGATTGTTATAGATTAAATCTAAAAACAGTGTTGCGAAACCTAAAAAAAATTTGAAGCACTAGTTAAAATTGACAAATAAAAACAATTCTTCGGCGGTAATTTTCATTATTGAAAAACATCTAAAGATCGTGAAAAAGCAAATAAAATGTTGTTGCATTTTTATCACAGAATACTACCAGAAGGGTCACCAGCTCTACCAGACTACAAAAATTACCAATTTGCGGTACGGGTGAGTCTAGTGAAGGACAGAAAACATGAAAATGTTTATATAGCTATCTCTGTTTGTGGACTCCTCATTTGTTTGCATTTGATTTTTGGTTAGGAAAATTCAGCGCAAATCGAATACAAACAGAACAGCTTTACAAGCACATAAGTAATAATTATTTGTATTTAATATTTTATTTCCATTGAGTACATCACTAGCTGTGCATGGAATATGTTTAAAACGTAGTTTTCAAAGCTTTTCATTTATGTTTTCTACTTTTTTCGTAAAAATTACAACAAAACCAATATTTTTCCAAACATTTTACAACAACATTTTTTCAATGTTTATGTTTGTTTTTGTATACACTGTTGTTCTCACACACTCATGTTGCCACGATTTTCTGCACTGCTCACCGCTAGCGCGTCCCCAAACAAATGATATGGCCATTTGACAAAAGTAATTTTTGGGATATCTGGTTATGTCTGTGATTTTTATCATCTGAAGAAGATCACGAGTACAATAAAGACGAGTTGATTGCACAGACCTGCGCCGTGGCGGCTGCAGCTGGCTTAGCCACGCCGCCAAAAAATTTTCATAACCGCCGCCGCCGAAAATTTTGCGTCTTCCCTAGGCTTAATATAAGCCGCCGATCTTAGCTGCTGACGGCAAACAGCCGATCATAATTTTATTTAGCACCGGTTGGAAATAAATAGCAACTTTGAGTTACAATGCATAGTTGCTATTTTAATTCATTAATTTTTCTCCTTTTTAATGATGACGTGGCAACTTTTCCTTGTTCGTTATTGCTACTCATCATTGATTTTTTGAGGGACGTCGAAATGTGAATCTCTTGTATACATATGTACTATTTACACTCGCACAGCTGCCAGATTTGACGATAAATCTAATTTTGACGATTTTCATGCTCAAATTTAGCCAAATGACCAGTTTTGCTTTGAAAATTACGTTTTCTTCCTTTTCTTAGATTTCAAAGTAATTTTTAAATACAAAGAACTAAACTAATACAGTTTTTGGAAAAAAATTCTAAATTGAAAAGGGTATATTGATTGTATTCAAAATTTTTTTTTAAACTAGAAATTAACCGATATATCGGCTATATTTTTGATTTGAGGATATATCAATATCGGCGATATTTTACTGTTGATACGCCGTTTTTTCGTGTCCAAATTTTTGCAGGCATTTATTTGTTTGAAATAACAATTTCCGAACAGCCTTAAATAAGAAATAAGCAACGATTTTCTCACAGAAAAAAACAAACAAAAAATGGGAACTATTACCAATGAAATTCCTTCCAAAAATATTTTTATATCAACTTGTTCTAGCCGGCTTTAGCCGATTTTGATCCGCCGCCGACAATATTTTTCCAAGCCTCCGCCGTCAAAAATATTATTCGGCGTAGGTCCCTGGTTGATTGTATTGTGAAGGAAATTGTGACAAGAATCTGATGTGTACTGATTACTAAATCACAACTTGCGCTTATGTATAAACGGCCCATTTGTTCATCCAACCATCAGTATTGTGTATCGGTGTACCTAATGCATTCAGCTCTTTCAAAAGTTTTCTCCACTCCTCTTTTACATCTAGTTTCTAGAAAACTTTTGACAAACCTTCCACCTAGCTGTGGATTTTTATTCTAAATTTTATTTTATTACATATAATTTACAAACGAAGAACAAATTTTAATACTTACGGTTTTTTTTCATTTTCATTTATTTCTTTATTATTATATAAATATATAGATATAAATATATTTGTGTGTATATGTTTTAGTCTCACTGGAGATTAAAACAAATGTAATGTTTAAGCCTTCATGAAATTTGCTTAATATGTGCAGTGTTATATATACATACATTGCAAATAAATATACGAAAAAAAATTTATTTCTTAATTTTTTTATGTATGACCGTCTAAAATGGGATGAACAAATTTTCTAACGACAAAATGTGTACTAATTTGGAGACGATTTTGCCTTGCGCCTTACCAAAAATTGTAATAGAATAGATGATGGTGACGCATTTCTGTCTTCGTGGCCAATGGTAGTACCATTTTTGAAAAGCGCCTCATTTTCTACTCGCAAACTCCGATTTCTCTGTAAGTTAAAGCATTAGAGCAGCTTGTTTAAAGAAGATTATTTTTATTGTTAATTTTATATTAAATGGGCTTATGATTGCTTTTACATCCTCAAATTCAAGAAAGATATTTTTATTATTAAATTAAGATTACCACTGTATCTGTTTTCCATTCACTACAATGATAATCATCACTTGATTTGCTGCAAACTTAGGTCATAGCAGTGTCACCGTGCTAATATTTATTTTACCTTCATTGTTCAGTATGTACTAAGATAGCAGCGTTTTATTAACTAGGAACTTTAAAGTCTGTGTGATTTAAGAATCGCACTTTAGTTATTATCTAGTGACATACAGATACATCATGGCCTGAGCGCTTTAATACTGTCCTTTTCTATTTAACCTATTAATCAATTTTCAATTTGATAATTTTTTGTTATTCTCTTGATTGGATATAATTCTTAATCTTACGCAAAGCGATATAAAAGACATCGAAATAATAGCTGCATAACTACAAGTCTGAAACAAAACTTTGCTTATACGCAAGTATTGAAAAAATTTTGTTTGTGATAACCACATTCGAATATTGAAGTATCTGGTTACTGGATAAAAATATCAATTGTTAAACAAAACATGCATAAAAGCACTTATCATACCTTTAAAAGCTAAGTCATTGTTACCACTAGCTATGTTAATGCAATATTCATGTCAACCCTATTGTTGTCACTTACAACAATAATGTTATCGTCTCCAAACATATTTTTGGCCCATATAAGCGCCACATTGTCAATTCTCTTATGATATTAATGTGCTTAACGCAAATTCTTTTCTGAAAAAAAAAAAAAAATTGCTGAAAGTGACCATATAATAGTTGAATTTAACAATAACTTGGCTCCTAATAACAGTATTACGATTGAAATTGACTGCAATATGGTTATCCTAAAGGTTTTTTAAAATAATATAATTCAGTTTTACAATAATATCGTTGGCCATTAGAATAGTGTTGTCAGAAGTGAAAATATTATAGCTAAAAATACCAAAAGCCTTCTTGAACCTGGCGATGTTATGATTGAATAGAGCAATAACATATTTAGTGGACACAATAACCTAATCCTTTAGAATATTATCATATAACAAAGTGCAAGTAAATATTTATACATATGTAAAGGTTTTTGCTTACACACAATATAAAGGCTTCATGTGTTCCACAACTGTCTTATTTCATTTTTAATAATTGAAGTTTTATATATAGTTTGCTTTTTGCTATGTATTTCTTTTCAATTTTAGAAAAACTTTTATTAATAAGCACTCATATTTTTTCAATCTCAACACAAACAGCGGAGAAAAACTCAACGACGTCAACAGCAACAACAAAAACTTTGCTAAGCACAACTGTACTTTGTTTATTATTTAATTACAATTTGATAGATCATAGCACTAATAATAGCAATTATAAACATAGTTTGTTTAAATGTTCATTATAATATGGTTGCGGATTTCTTTATATTTCAGTTTTCGTGGATGGTGACAATAAAACAATCAAACTGTAGTGAAGACTATGTTTATATGGACCGAAATATGTTTGCGGCTTTTTACTTAAAAATATCTTGTAGCTACAACCCCACGCACCGTTATAGAGAACAAAATATCGTTACCGCAACCATAATGTGAATGGTTCTTTTTTGAATTTCATGCACTCTCGTTTCAACTGATCAGCAGAAAATTTAAATCCGCCTTTTCTTCGCGAAAAAATATCTTAAATATTTGTTTTCATATGCAGTTATATATTGTAGCGAAAACTATTTAGTTTAGGTTAAATTATTTAAAAAACTTGCTTTCAGCAAATTTATTTGTCAGTTATTGTATAATTTATTGAAACAACTTGATATCTAAGAATTTAACAGTTTTCCTCTTGTGTTTTAATTTTCCAAATAGTTTATGTTTTAAAACCTTATAATGCGATAGGTTAATAATAATTTTATTATATTTTTCCGTTGAATAATTTCAATTGTTTTAGACTGTTTTTATAAGTTTTTGCACGCAAACCTTTTTATGTTTTATACTATTCTTACACTGTTGCACAACTTTTTATGTATAATTAAAAAGGAAATAAAAACGAATTTATTTCATAAATGTTATCCTTATTTGAATGATATCGTTAGTAACACATATAAATACTTCATCAACTGATGAAGTAGCAGAACTTGGAGAAATAATCCAAATGCGTAATATTCTGATAAGTGGGACTCCATCTTTTATTCACTTATGTATTTTTTCCAACTTGAACGAGCGCTAAGCCAAAAGAAAATGTTATTACGAGAATAGAAGTCTGCAGATGGTTTATTTCACATACAAACCGTACAGTTAACCAGATAGTTATAGCTGTAGTGCTTTATGCGATTTCTGTCTAAACGCCTATGAACAACTCCATCCCCGAACTTTGCAACATGTTGCATAAAACTATGCGGATTACAAAAACAAGATCTCTGATCTCGTCAGTGCAAAGCTTATTATAGCGCAATGTGACAACAAGCAGTGAACAAACAGTTGAAATTAGACTTGGTTTAGTAAGGCCAAATGAAAGTTGTTGCCGGACTGCTTTTCTTATTATCTACAAGATAGATAAAATTCAAAATGATAGGAATAATAAATAATAACAGTCAGCAAAGTCCTCAGTAAGGATATGTTTGTTAATATGTTCTTTTATTAACAAAAATTTTTCGATTATATACGAATTCAAGTGCTGTTTTTCATTACAAGTGTTTTGGTGTTGTTGTATGTATAATGAACCATAAGAACTGTTAAAGAATGATATGTACCAATTTTCAAATTCACTGCAAACGAAAATTGTTGAAAAAGCTTATGCCATCAAATAAATTGTTTATTTTAGAAAACCGTAGGCTGAAACTATTTTCAAAAATAATATCTTCTAATTATATAAAGCAGGATGTGTGTGTGTGTATGTAACGTATTGATTTCAAAACGGCTTGGCTGATTTTGATAAGATTTTTAGGGAATCTTCAAAATATTTGGGTGGGTGACACTGTCAAGTCTGATTTTTGATTTTCGGTCTACGGGTGGAGGGGCGTGATGAAATCCAATTTTTGTATTGCACTAACAATGACATCTCATATATAAAAGTAAATGTGTGTGTGTGTGTTTGTTCTTTAGAGACAGCTCATCGGCTAAACCTATTTGCTTGAAATTTCTACAGTATATCTCTTAGACATGTAGAGAAAGGAACTACAGGGTTTATGAATTTTAAAAATTCTAATCGCAAAGGGGTAAAAACGGGTAAAAAAGCGTAAAATCGGTAACTCAATACGTCCGGACTTACCAAAGGTAGCACAAATATTTAAAAAGGGTACTAATAATAAATGGATAGTTGTTCGGCGCTTTTTTAAAGTTTTGAATTTTAATGGGATAAAAAGGGTAACATCTGCAGTTCAGTACTTTTTTCCAATTGCATACATGTATATAGAAGAGGAATTGGAATAGGAAAAAAGCCAAAATTAAATATTACTCCCATAAAAAATACTTAAATAGATTTCATTTTTTTTTGCAACTTTGGACATATAAAAGGTAAAAACGGGTACAATCGGTAACTCAAATTCTCCAGGTTTAACAAAGGTTATTTAAATAAGGCCTAAAAGTTTACAAAAAATAATTATACAGGTGTCCGGAATTTTTTTTTTTAATTTCAAATTTTAATTGGACAGAACGGGTAAAAATTGCATTTTTTTACTTTTTTTCAATAGCATTTACGTAGAACAGAAATGGGCACAGGAAAAAGGAAAAACTAAATAGTATGAGTCGCCAAAAGAGGCTAAAATAAATGTCGTCTTTGTTTTAAAAGTTAAACACATCAGGGTAAAATCGGTATATATTGAGTTATCTCTGGACTTCGCAATGGTAGCACAAAAATTTAAAAGGACCTGAAAGCACACTAAACATATTTGGATATGTAGGTGTCTGGTACTCTTTTAAAGTTTTGAATTTTGAGGGGATAAAAGGGGTAAAATCTGCGTTTTTGTACCGTTTTCCAATTGTATTTATATAGAAGAGGAATGGGAACAGGAAAAAATAAAAAAATTATATCCCAATAAGCAAAATTTTTTTGTGAATTCCAATGTTGAAATTCCAGTGTGAATCCAAGCTTGAATTACATTTAAAATCCATCCTCTTTCCAGTCCGTTTGTAGTTTGTTAATAAACAACAACAAATTTGTTTGAAGCATATGTTATTTACGCACAGAGCGGATGCAAAGTCATTTATAATTATATTTTCAGAGCAATTTTTCGATTCTACTTGCATCACACTGTTTTTCAAGGCTGGAATTACACTGTAAAGGTACTGTTTTGTTCGACTGTAATTCAATGGTTAATTTTGCGGGATTCGCTATTGAATTCAACAGTCTTTCAACTGCAATTCAACACTGGAGATTGGAAATTGTGACTGCATTTCAAATGTAATTCCACTTGAATTCCAGCCAAAATGCTTATTGGGATTACTCCCCTCAAAACATGCTGTCATTATGTTCGTTTATTTTTAAATAAAAACACATTAGAGTTATAAAGGGCAAAATCGGTGATTTCGTATCTCCAAACTTAATACAAATAGTATACAAATTTAAAAAGATTATGAACGTCTGCTAAATATAATTGGACACGTAGGTATCTGGTAGTTTTTTAAAGTTTTGAATTTTAGGGAAATATAACTGGTAGAAACTACATTTTGGTACTATTTCAATTGCATTTATGTACGAGAAGGATGGAAGCAGGAAAAAGGAGTTGTTCTAAGCGGCTACATCGTTGACGTAAATATATCATTAATTGAAGGATTTGTGAAAGAATTTGTGAAAGAAAAAAAAGAAAGTGTATGTGACATAAGTAACGTACTGGGATAGCGAAGCACACCGGGCCTTCGCTTGTTATTTATAAAGAACATATGGGTATTTCCATGAAATGGTCCACCGTTAGTTAAAAAATCAAAACGCTCGCACAATTTTTTTAAGCACAGAAAATTGAAAAAAAAAACTATTGACATTTTATTATGTAAGAAAAATTTTAACTTATAATAATTTTAAATGATGGTAAAAACTTCTGAAAATATATGTTAAATTACAAAAATATGTATGAAGGTAAAAAGTGTCACGTGCGTAATGTAACGTGCGTAATCAAAAAAAGTTTTTTTCTAAGCCAACCCATGCACACTTGTTTTTGAACAAACCATGATTATAAGGTCCATTAATAACCTTTAAAAAACCATTTTTTCCGAAATAAAAATCTTCTACAATTCGCCTACTTTTGCAATATTTCATGCTGCTTTAAAAGGCACTTACGTTTTTTGTCACGTGCGTAAGTCAACTTTGATCGCATGGAACTTGGGTACCCAGTGCTCAATTTTCCAATATATATACTTTTTGGAAGGAACTCATCACATTAAATGTAACAATGGCAAAATTCCATTCAAAAATTCCAACCCATTTATATTTTTATAATATTCAAAACATTTAAGCCAAATAAGAGCCAACTTATAGTTTTTCAGAAAACGAAACAACGCCACCCAATACAAATTATTAATTCTTTTCACAAAATCTTTTTCTTAGCCCTTACATGGCTTAAGAATAAATAGTTATATAGTAGATATTATTTAATACAATTTAAGTATTATTTTTTGTGCTAAGGCGCAAACCACGATTTCTTTACTGTTCAGAAACATTTGATGTGTGCAGGTATCATTTTTTGAATGTAAGTCCTCGGTAATATTTTTTAAACACTTCATTAGCGACGTTGAAAACCAATAATAAGAACACTTCATTCGTTGGCCAACAATATGTGGTTCAGTATAAATTTTCCTTTCCTTGGTGTGTATAAGGACCTTATTTTTAAGTAGTTTTACGCAACGTTCGTGAAAGGCATACATATATTTTTTTTCTGTTTTTCTTTTGCTGACTTATTTACGTATGTACGTATACATTTTCATACTTTTTTCTCTCTTTTACTTTCAAAAAGCCTTTAAGTTTTGCATATCATTATTTCTTTTTTTGTTGAAGAAATAAATTGTTTGTAAATGTCATTTAATGCTTAAATTATGCTAAGACTTTAAAAGAAATACTTTTAAAGAGAATTCTAATTGTGCACCGATATGCAAATTAATTTCTGCGGTCGTTTTTTTTTCAGTTACATATTTACCTCTCCTTATGCAAAACCTTAAAACAATAACCGCAACATTTTCTAATGTGGTGGCATAATCCAAAATTCATGGCGTAAATGGAGAAGAAAAACATAAATTAATACATAAATTGCTATTTAATGTGTATGTGTTTTTTTGTTGTTGCTGTTTGTGTTTTTTTAGTTGTTACTTCAAGGTTGAAAAATAAATGTATGTAAATGTTATTGGAGGACCATCTTCATATGAATGTAGTGTGCATTGCAACTTATATGTCTCTGTGACTGTAAGTACGTTGGTGTGCATGTGGCCTTGTGCGTAATTTTCTTTTTAATTCAAAATAGACGAGCACTTAAAATATACCTAATTTTTTCTTTCTCCATTTCATCAACTCACAGTAATAATGAACATTTTCGTGCAACTGTCTACAGGTTTGTATGAATTGCGGTTTGGAGGCATTAAGTGCTTTAAAGAAGAAACAGAAGAAGCTCTTCAATCACTTGAAATACAGCGATGGCGACAAAGCGTTGCGGAAGGCCAATCTGTGGCTCTACGATGTAGTTTTGTATGCTGATTGTTTGAAAACTTATTGAAATAGTATAAGTGTGACGGTATGAGCTTCTAGCCATATTTTCGCAATCTTGATTTCATTTCTTAACAGGTCTGAATGGAAATCTAGAATTATTAAACCCGGTACGGGGGTTTTAAGGTAATTTACGTTTCTATAAGAAAAGTGTGCAATAAAACTTACGGAATTTCACGATGGTAAATTTCTTAAATTTCACACACCGGTAAGGAAAGAATACCGTATGATAATTTCAATTTATGTATATAGATTTCAGAAAGAAAATGTGAAATGCTTATCGGAATAATTTATGAAGGAAATTTATGAATGCAGAGGAGCAGCGCTCCTCTATATGTTAATATAGAGGAGCGCTCACGTATATGTTAATATCTTTAAAAAGCATCACCAAGAATGTGTACTTTATTTGCAATATTCAGATTTCATAAAACAATAACAAATGAAATTTTAAGATGTTGCCACTGTGTCTTTGTTTGTTATTCACCCCGTAAATACCTAAAATACTATTTGGGAATAAAGTGCTTTTATTTATAAATTTGAAATTTTCAAGGAATACTAATAAAAAAACCTTTTCAAAAATATGTAGCAATACGATTAAACTGTTTTTTTTTATTGAAAATTTGTATTAACATTTTTGAGTTCTGAAAATAGTCGAATATGAAACAGATGTTTGAATAGCGTTTCAAAAGTTGTTCGAGTTTACTGATAAAACTTCGTCGACAATCGGATATATAATATATACAGAGAACCAAATAAATTTTTATTAGCTCATTTTTGAATATTTATGGAAATAAAAAGCAATGCGAGGAAGTGGTTCAGTTTATGAAGAGCAACCACATATTGTAAAAGATCAGATTAATCGTGCTCAGGTGGAATTACAATTTATTAGTATTTTTGTACACTAGGGATATGATTGTGTTTTGTGGAAAATGTCAAATTTTACCACTCTAGGCAAAAAGGTCATAAAAATATGGAGAAAGTCGCTACTTTTAGACTAATTAATAACATTTTCAACATGAAAGATATAATTTTTCTTATTTAAAATGTCATGATAATAAAAGAAAACTAATATAAATTTTTCATCTATATCTATCTATAAAAAACATTCAACATGTGTATTAATTTGTTTGAAAAAAATTTAATAAACATGAAAAATTGCAAAAAATATATATAATTCATATTTTTCAACTTCGGATATACATATGTATGTATACCGGCTTCATGGATAAAATGTGGCAGCTCTTTAAAAGGTTTTGTCAGCTGTTGAGTTTTCCAGCTTTTGCATAAATTTTTTAGCTTTAACTACCTAGCACCAGCCAAGTGTTATTCACACTTTTTATAGTTTTAGCTAGTAGCATAAGCTAGTACTGAAAAGATTAAGCTAATGCTACTACTTTATGCTATGTAGCATTAACTTAATTTTTATTCACTCCGCCCAATTAGTGAGAACTGCACTTTCAATTCTACATTGATCATGTTATTGCTATAGTTTTTATTTTTTTATTTATTTCCATTTCCGGTACAATTTCCATTTATTATGTAAATTAAAACTAAACCAATTAAACACACCGAATAATAATATATGTTGAGTTTGAAACTTTTTGCGTTGTAGAAGGTTCCAAAGTTATGCTGGCTGCATTTATAAAGAACTGCCACTCTGAAACCAGACAATTGTGACGCGGAATAATGATTTGTCTGCCTCTAAAGGTCGTGATTCACTATCCTACTCAATCGTACAATTCATTCACTGAAAATTGCTAGCTAAATCTGATAGAATTCTGTCCTACTTTAAAACGTCGCATCAAAACGGCCACACTATTATACTTTTGTAAACAACTTCGAAAAGGCAACTCTGATCGCATAGAAAAGGATGGCTTTTGAAAATTTTCAAAAGATTAACAAATCGGACAGATTTGTCAAAAAGTCTTTCACACACATACACTTTTAGTCCAGACTATCACACTTTTCGGACGAACATGTCATTTTTAACAGATCGTACGATTCAGTAGGATAGTGAATCACGGCCTTAAATGATCTGGTAAATTTAATCTTATCGTAAAGATACGACGGACTTTACAAGCAGAGTCGCAACTTGAAAAAATTTCGAAGCCATATAACAGGTAAGGAAGCAAACAGGTTTTAGCAAGAAGTTCTGTCATGTGTAAAGGTATATAAAACTGGGTAGACCAAAATGACCTTAATTTAGCGTAAGTTTTGCCTATGAGGGTATTAACATGATTTGTCCATGTAAGGTTGGAATTGAATATCAAACCGAGATTTTTACCAGTGCTTTCCACTTTAACATGTTCTCTATTTACAAGTATGCCAACGTTGTGAACGGGGTTTGTATTTCTCTTGTAAATGGTTAAGGAGGTAGAGTTTGGCGGATTCAACCTGTTAATGGCCTGTTATTAGCTGAGGCCCATCTGTTGATGTTGTCCAAATCAAAATTAAATTTTGCAACATCTAGGGCAACTGATTGTGAAGACCTATTCAAATAAAGCTGCACTTCATCTTCGCATATATGAGCGTTGTCATTAATATATATTTCAAAAAAGGACAGGTCCTAGGACTGAGCCTTGTGGCACTCCTCTGGATAGTTTTATAGGTTGCGATTGCAGGCTTCTAGCGTAAACTAACTGTCAGCGGTCGGTTAAGTATGACAAAATATGGCGAATTGATGTGTCCAAGAAGTTTAAAAAATGTTTAAGTCTCTTTACAAGAACACTGCAGTTAACCGTATCAAATGCTTTCTATTGATCGAGAGCACCAGAAAACTAGTTTGGCTATTGTCTAGGTCACGTCGTATTTTTCTGTTACATCAATTAAGGCCGAAGTGCAGCTATTTTGAGGCCTTAAGCCCGATTGTATGTCAGAGAAAAGCTAATTTATCGCTATAAAGGAGGACACCTAAAGATATAGAATTTTTTCCAGAGCTTTCGATAAATGGGAAAGAATGGCATTGGGTCTACACTCTGAAATGGTTTTAGGAATTGGTATTATTTTTGCAAGCTTCCAGGTAGATGGAAATTAGTTATCTGTGCTAAAAGAAACGGGAGCAAAATGTTAACTAACCTCGGCTGCATGTTGTTAGAACCAACAGCATTTGATTTGACAAGGCTGAGACGTGCAAGATTTTCTGACTAGGTAACACTAGAGAATGGAAAAACACTAACATCAGCAAACATATCATCTATATCCTAATCATATTCTTGTCATGTCCGATCATACTATTATCATTCTCAATCACAAGGTTTTCAAATTTGGGATCCCAGTAACCATGCTACTGTCGAATTCAAAAATAGCATTGTATATTCAACAATATTTTTTTACGCCATATTTAGAGTAATCATTTTGCAGCCAAAGTCAATCATAATATTGTAGTGATAGAAAAGTAACATTGCTATCCTTGTCATGTTATTTTAACTATATTATTTAAAAAATATATTTTTCAGTAAACATACATATAATATTTTAGGTCTAAAAATATGCCTTATTAACATTTTCTGTCTGTTTCAGATTTCTATATGCCGCCGACATTTCGTTGATGCTAATTAACTCATCAGTAGACCTAATATAGTATATTTCAATAGGCTTTTGGTGCAAATAAATAATTAAGTTCATTTTTGAAAATTAAAAAACTTTTTCTTCTTGATACTTTCAAAAATACAACTCGTATTAACCAATGGTAACTTAAGGTATAGAAGTTGTAAATAAAACTAAAAGCGTTGCAAGACGAAACATGTTTTCTGTGTTAAAAGTTTGAACATTTTCGATTCTCATTTTGTTAATGGGAATTTGGAAATAAGTAGTTGAGTTTCAAACATTCTCTTAAGAATTTTTAGAGTCTTCTGATAAGTTGATTAGCATCAAGGAAACGTCGGCGGCATATAAACGTCTGAAAAGGATATGAAACATTAAAAATGTGCATTTTTAGAGCTAAAGCAAGACATTTAAATTAGCTCTTAAAGCAAATAAATAATTAAGTTAATTTTTGTAAACAGATAATTATATTTCATCATAATATTGCCAGATCCATCGTAATAGATTTCAGATCAACAATAATAGTAATCATATGATTTTCAAAAAAAAAAAAAAAAAAAAATTATAATAATAAAAATAACAGTATCGTCATATTAGCTTATACTATTTTAAAAGTGGGCTTACATCATCCATACAATCAGCCGACTGAATCCTAGTAATCCATATCAAACCACACTTTTTTCAAATTACAAAATGCTAGCAAATATCTATATAAATGTATTTAATTTACTTGATTTATTTTTAAATGATCTGGATACTAGTTGCTTGACGTTTTTTTTTTATTCAATTTTCTTTGGCTTAATAGATTTAGCTTGAGAAGTTTCCTGAAGAAGGTACACAAAGGCGTATCTATATATTGAAGGCGACGACATTAGAGAGCCGTACGAAAACACCCAGACTTGAAAGCAAACAAGACTTTCAGAAAAAATAATGTTTTTTTCACATTTTGTCTTTTACTACACTCAAATTAAATATATATATTTTTTTTGATAATAGGTTGATAGATACTTTATTATCTCTTAATTTGAATTTTTGTAGAAAAAAAAAAATAAACAGGGGAAAAAATCAGAAAGTTGGTTTTATGGGTTATTTTGTTTTAGCAATATCGCATGAATTAATCAAACGAATTCGATAAATTTGGGCTTAAACTCTTTGTTTTGAATTGTAAATTGAATTCAATAATGGATTGAGCCAAAAAAATGGCCATGAAAGTAATATTCTTGGACAAAATCAAAAAAATGTAAAAATTATCCAAAATTTGGACAAAAATACCCGTAACTTTTGAACTTTTTACCAACAAAAAGTAGGGGACTCGATTTTAACGACAGAGGTATGGTTCCTTCGGCAAATTTTCATGGAATAACCCATAGAATACGGAAATCATAGGGATATTGGTGAATTTTTTCGCTCCCTACAAATCGACTCGCCTTAATGTATATATTAAAACTAAAGTGACCTCAAGCTCAACCAAAAAAAAATAATTTATTTTGTTTTAGCTCTTTTCGATGAAATAACAATTGGAAAAAAGTTTGTTTCCAACGCCAGCCTCTATGGTTTGTTTACAATCTCAAAAACTTTGGTTACTCGTTAATAGATAAAAAATATTGTGTTTGCTGTAAATATAATAATACTAATTATACATTGGCTGAAGATCTTTTTGTTTCCAAATTAATCTGACAGTTTTCCAAATTTTATGGATGGTGACAACAAAGTGATCAAAATGTAGCAAAATATGCAGTTATAAAATCAAAAGAATGTTTAGGGTATTTACTTTGACTGAAAATATCTTGTTTGCCACAACTTAACACATCGCTATAGAGTGTGGAAAATTTGTTTTCGCCTCAGAATATTGTGAAAATGTTCAGTGTCTAACGCGCTCTTGTGGTCTTTTCGCTTACCGTCTCAGTTACAGTTTCTCTGGCAGCAAAGGAAGAGAATCCAAAAAGAAAGCCAGCGAAATAACATTCAACGAACAAAAGAAGAAAAAGTAGTTAAAAATTTGCACGTATGAATGGAAATGGAAGTATAAATTAAACCAAGAAATGTTAACTAATGCTGAAAAGGCGTAATGCAAATTAAATGCATTTCTGCTGTAAATCGCTTAAACTTGTTTCATTCCTTTTTGTATAGCTTTTATGTACATACACCGAAATGGGAGAACAATTGAGCACTGCCGCCCAGTTCAGACAAGTAAATATGACCAAAACTCTTCTAGACAAACAATAAAGTAACTTAAAATAGAAGAAAAAACTGTTCGAAAAGAAATGAGGTGGTCACGGTTTCAAAAAGAAAAGTATAGGAAAAAAAACGAGCTACGCGAAAGTAAATTAATTAAAAATTCATGACGCAACACCTTCAACCATCGAACATAACCGACCAAGTAACCAACCGTTTAAAAAAAAAGAAGCATGCCACATAATGCATAAACTGTGCGGTTGTTGAATTAAAAAGAAAAATCTCAAGAATTGTTTTAGCTGAGCTGCCACCACCAGCGCTGCACAAACCATAAACCTTTCTGCAATTTAATGCAAATTTTATGTTTGTATAAATATTTAAGTATTTAAATATTGCTGGGGTCACCTTGAAGGTAAAAAAATGTAGTATATTTCTTTCATTTTATTTCCAACTTCTCTGGTTGCATTTTACAGTTTATACGAAAATTTCTTATTTAGATAAGCTGCAAAAAAAAAAAAACGCACGGTCAAAATCTTTTTTCTTGTGTGTTTCTATTTATGTGTGATTTAAAGAAGTTTAGAATGCAAACACCAGGGATAAGAAAATTTGGGAAAAGCGCATACAAGTACATACACATTAGGGGCAGTAAATTTTTCCGGCGAAATGTCTGAAGCAGGTAATGAATTAGTCTGAAAAAAATATTTGGCACACAGAATTTGATGATCATTGTGAGTTTAGACTGTTAATATGTAACTTTCTCTGAATTTTATACGATTCAGTTCTAGATGTTCCATGCTCATAATCTGAGCTGCCTTAGTATGCACTTGCATTTAAGAACCTTCGAATCTTGAAAAATTCTTATCATCCTCACGACAAAAAGGAGTATACACAAATATAAAAATCATGTAGCTTCATTTTAAGTCCTCAAAATCCCCTTTAAAAAGTAATCTAGGAAAAATACCAACTGTGCTTTAGTTTCTCACACTACAATAACGTATTCCTTCACAGTTAGTCAAACATGGATTCAGTGAGAAAAATAACAATAAACAAATATGATATCAGCTTTCAATGTGTCCAACCAAATGCGAGAAGCTGCATCTCATGAGTGGATGTGGTTTGAATGCTCATCAAATAAATTTACATGTTTGGCACACAAGGGGTCAATATCATCAGGATTGGACAGTATTTGAAACATATGTAATTGAAAAAGGCATTTAAAATACAAATACGTATTTTGCATTTGCATTTTGCGTTTGAGTAATTTGTATTTCGTATTTCAAGTACTTGTGCTCTCAAAATACATTTTTACAAACTCATTTTTAATTAATACTATTATTGCATTCATACATCAACTAAAAGCGCAAAACTTTGCTTCTGTTTTAATTTAAAAAAAACTGCAATACTACAAGTTAATTACCAAACGCTAAATACCTGTGTAGAGTAAACGTAGTCTAAGAATTTATTTCTTTAGACTAAATAAACTAATAATAATGATAAAATTATTGTGAATAGAAAAATTTGGCGTATAAACAGTAAATGAAATTTTTATTTGTAAATAGCAAAGTCGCGGAAGCGACTAATTAAAAAGCTATTCGCAAATAAAACACAAAAAGTTGCCACTTTTTTTTTTATCGGCTTTAAAGTTTTCTTCGATGTGGCACATGTACAATCATATGACAGAAAGGAAATAATTTACTAAAAATTGCACGAAACCAAGTCTGCGCCTTCTTCTTTCACTAGCGATTACAACAGTTGCATGCTTTTTGTTGAACCGTTCTTGCAATATTTCGTGGCATAAAATTAATTGAATTGTATGAAACATCATAATTTTTTGTTTTTCCATTATTATTTTAGTAATCACGTCCTTTTCTGAACTTATGTTGTGCTTAACAGTGTTACCAATTAGTTACATTTTTACCATCTGGCTTCACTAAAAAATACAAATTTTCTGCTTTCACATTGACGCATAAACAGTGAGTTATTTAATTGCGAATAGTTTTTATTTGTGAATAGGCTACCTACAAACGTAGTATATGATGATACTGGGTCATAATCCACCCGAAACAGACATGTTCTAGATGTATTGGGTCATCGTTAAATTCTATTGGCTACTTATTCACTGAACCAGAAATCAGCTTCGTAATTCGTGGAAGCAACCACAATGTACCTTCATAGCCGAGCATGAATTGTTTTACTCATCAATCTGCTCATCAATCTACAAGCGCTATGTTTTTATAAATCCAACTTGAATATGTTACACGAAAATAGCTGAGCTGCCGAAAACAGCGCTGCCAAAAAGAGAGTTCTTAAAATCCCTCCATTTGTTTTGCTATGAAAAAAATGTTTTGTAAAAGTAAACGTCTTAAAATAATACGGATTGACGGATAATACTGCATAATACAAAGCAATTTTGTAAAGCCGCTTTTCGTTTCAAATAGATTGTTGTGTTTTCTTCAGTTCACCTTATTTTACTGCACTAACTAAAGTAAGAGAAACGCTTACCCGTAAGGTTTGTTTTAATTAAAAGTAATATTAATGTGGAGTTACCAGATGATAAGTATTAAATTTTAAAGACAAGTCGCCTGGTTGTTATTTTAAAACTACATACGTATAAGTGCTTCTTCCATTAATTGGGAGTATCTGTAAGCACAAAGTAAGTACGATATTGCATCCACTTGTTTTAGTGCTTCGAAATCTTTGTATATTTTGCTGGGTGCTGCAACATCTTGAAAACAATCAAACGCGTGAGAATTCCTAAATGTAAGAACTTTTTTTTAAGCAAACAACATATAAATAATAATAATACATATTTGTTGTTAATTTAAAAATAACATCTTCCTATTCGCTGTGGATATGCTCATCTAATCAAAGCATAAACTATTGGTGATAGAAACATTGCGCTATGCTACCTGTATATTTTACCTGCTTTATATTTTAGCAGTATAACAAATCCAGCTGTCCATTTAAAACACTCACAAAACAATTTGCAGCACATACTAAATTCAAATAAAAAAAACTAAAGGAAACTTTCTATATATTAATTTTTTATTAAAAAAGTAACAGCCATAAGATGACAATCTAATACCAGAAAATAGAAAACTAAAAAAGAAAAACGAGAAACAAATCGACATCGTAGATTCGTGCAACAAACAGCAAGTAACACAAGGCAAAGAACTCGAAAACAAAATTGATTACATATTTAAGCAAGAGAAGTAAAAGTTTTAAAAAGCTTTAAGTCAGAAGAGCAGCGCCAGTGTTGTTTCGACAAAAAGGGTTCATTAACTTTTACACCTCTTACTATTTTATTGTTTCCATTCGTTCGTACCGTACACCGTCCAGGTAAAAGCCAATAGAGGTTGAATGAAAAATCTCAGCATTAAAGTGGAAAGAACAGTGTTGAGTAATACATTGGTAGACCACAAGAAAAACCAGAACTCTAACAAAATGAAAAAAAAAAAAAACTGTTAAACTGAAATGAACCGAACGAAACCCAAACAATTCAATTCAGCACTGCCAGAACAAGACGTAAAGCAATCGTATGTATGTGTTTGTGTGGTATATACGTATGAGTGCAAGGATGTTGCACCATTTACAAAACACTTTAAAACTTTAACTAATACTTAAGGTTTGGTCAATAAATAAGCATATATACTTTTCTTGCAATGTATTGGGTTGGGGATGCAATTTAAGATCAGCCAATACTTCGGAGCCAAGTACGAGACTGACTTGCACAGCAAGGGTTCCATACCACAGTGCAAGTGGTAGAGAAGTACCTTTTGTATGGTGTACTTTTTAGTTTTAAACTTTTATTATTCTTAGTATTTGTTGGGGTGAAGGTCAGTTCTTACGCCTCAAAAGTTATAGCTAATTTTCGAATTAAAGGGTGTCCCCGTGTGTCGACATCAATAAAATTTTAACGTTTTGCTATTTTTGGTATTTGTTATTCTAGAGATCAGCATATACTGTGAAAATATCAGACCTCTATCTTTTACGGTTCGTGTATATGATAACACTTAAATTATCACTTTTCGCTATTTTTGGTATGTGTTCATGTATCAGCCTGACAACTGCATATCTTGTACAAATTTCGAGTCTTTATTTCTAACGCCTCAAAACTTACAGATAATTTGAGTTTCTTGTATAGGGCTCTCATACATAGGTCGTAAAATCTATGTAACCATATATCCTGGTTAAATGTCAAGTCTTTATCTCTTCTGATTAAAAATTTACAGCTAATTTCAGCAAATTTTCTCAGTTTCTTGTGTGGGGACCCCATTTAGCTTCCAACTGTTTGTTATTTTTAACATTTGTTGTAGCGACGGGGTAACCGCATGGCATATGAAAATTTGAGCTGTCTAGCTCTCACTGTTTGGGAGATTGGACGGACAACGTAGTCTCAGTAAAGGGTGTCTCGTTTTCACTCTATCAGTACGGAGATCTAAAAATGGAGAGAAAGAGTAAACTGGAAACTTTCGCGATGCTGAAAACCAATAAACCGTTTTTTAAATGAAAAGTAAGATAATTGATGGACATAATTTTAGGTTTTGTACAAAGTCGAAAAGTGGTTTCCAAGCCACTGTGATTTCTAATTATATGATGCATGAATCTGAAAAGTTTTAATTCTCATATGAAAAAAAAACTTGTGTCCGTTATCCCTAGGACTAAAAATTGGATGAGAACTACTTCAACATGACTTGTTTAAATTGTTTGGTAGGCTCCTGTTATTCGAGTTTTAGGGGACTGAGACGCAATTTGAACTTCAGTTATCATATATTGTACTCTGTTAATGAAGCCTAGATAATAGATATAAAAAGGAAATTTTTTTCAAAGGTAATCAATTTCAATCACTCCATTGAATACTTACCGAAAAATCTATATTTTGCACTCTCAAAAAATATTCTAGTGCCAGTTCTGTCGATGCAATAGCATTCGAAATAATGTTTATGATACAAAAAAGCTCAAAACTAAAAAGAAAATCACAACTGGCTAGTTAGACATTCAAAGTTGTCAACTCATAACAAACTGCTCATATACAAAACGATCATAGTCCCTATTTGGAATTACGGGGTAGACGTTTTTGACAAGCACAACGAACATAAAAACTATTCAACGATTCCAGTCCAAAATATTGCGAACTATTGTCGATGCTGAATGGTATATTAGAGATGGGAAAATAAATCGAGATTTAAGTGTCAAAGCAGTGAAAGAAGTCATCCGTATCAACATCCTTAAACATTCAACTCGTTTAACACAGGGAACTCAGACAACAGGGAACTCAGACAGTTGCCCACGAACGAAACGCTGGCACCCAGAAGCCTTAAGCGATATGCGCCATCAGAACTAGTTAACCGTTACTAGAAGGTTCAAACCATTGGTTTAAAAAAAGTTATTTTTATATGTATATCACATTTTATTAACATATGATATGAATTATCTTAAGTATTGATTTAAGATGATTAACACCCCAATTAAGTATGTACATCTAATTACTTATGGTCAATTTGCTGACAGGTGTAATAAAATATGGGTCCAAAAGAAAAATAACTGGCTCAAGTTCGACTCAAATACCGCATGTCACTGCTTAAATGTTTAAATTGCATGCAAGCCGGAACATGTACGACAAAGCTCTTAAGAAAAGAGCAACTAACAGTCTTTATAGAGGACAGAAAATCATCCATAAAAAGACTGTTAAAAGATCACTGGTTTGGTTAATGTTAGTTAAGCACATAAACAGAAAGTAAAATTGGCTGAGTTATGGTTGCCGGGGGATTTTAGCGGTAGTATTAAGATTGTGAGATTTAACACGTCCAAAGTTCGTAGGGTGCTGATGCAGGATGTCTGTTACCTATAAACAGCCGGTCGTCCATCTAGCAACAAAATTTAATTTTTCTTTAATATATTGATATTATTAGAAGAGTGACCAACCAAGGGTTAAACTCGGGCCAGCTAAAAATCATTTAATATAAATGTAATAGAACATCATAGTTTAATGTAATTAAAAATTTTAGGAAAAATGTTTAAAAAAATCATCCCATATCTATGCCATATGAACGGATGTAGATATGACAGTTTTAGACTATACAAATATTTTAGCAGACTCTTGTTAAGTTTGTACCGAAATAAGGTAATTTAAACTGTCAACTGGAACTGCTTGTTATTCCGTTCGTTTTAATTGCTGCGATAAGTAAATGGATATGATATCTGATCAAAAGTCGAGAGAATGAGGTTCGAATCCAGTCATAGGCAAAAATAAAATAAAATAAAATAAAATAAAATAAAGGAAATATGAAAAGGAAATGAGAAAGAAATATAGTTAAATAAGATAAAATAAAAATTGCAAAATAGAATACAAATTTTTATATCGATTATTGACTGTACTTTCAAATAAATAGGCCTACCTATATTAACGCGTCTAGCGTATTTATGCTGTCTCAACCACCTTTTACCCTAAAAAATTGATGGTTCAGATGGTAATGATATGATCCACGCCATAATTTAGGATGGACTGTAAATCAACAAAAATCAAAGTTTTTGAATTAAAATGGTTCTTGAAATGATTAAACAGTGGTGATGAAAAATTTCTACGTTTTCAACTTCTTTCCCGTGTGTAATTTTTGCCTTTAGGCTTTGTAGGTTTGATCTCATGTACATACATACCTGAATATCAAACCACATGTGGCAATTAACAGACCAGCAACATAATTTAGTGCGTCAAGCGTTTTGTGCAGTCTAAACCACCCATTTTGCCTAGGAAGGATGATTTAGTTTAGCCTGTATGAAAAAAAACAGCTTTTTAATTATTTCTTGCAAGCAAAAATTTTCGAAGAGTGCTTTAAAAGTATGAAACTATTGGAGTATATATGTGTAACATGTACCAAATCGCAGAAGAAGAAAATACCTTCGCGAAATTTCCTAGCTAAAATCTGAAATCTATTTACTAATGAATATATCTTTTTCTATTGTAAACTTTGAACTTTGTTGAAAAACAAGAAATGTCTGTTGCCTCACACATTTTTCTACACTGTCAAAACATTCCCAGGAACATCCAATGAGCAGACGTTATATAAGATATTTTCCCGTAATCGCTTTTTTTTTAATTTTAACTTGTTTGAAAGTTTTCACTTTTTTATGATAACACCTTGCAAAAACATGTGTGTGTGTGTGTGTGTGTATGTGTGCGTTTAAAAGTGTTTGTGGCTTTAATGTTGTGGCGAAGGAACACTTTAACTTTTTCTTTGCAGGAATTGCTACTTCAGTCTTAAAATATATTCTCAAGATTACTATATTAAAAATTTTTTAAACTGATGATGTTGCCGTTATGTTATTTTCTTGGAAAAATTATATTAATTTTTGTTGTACGCTGATAACTACCAAAACTGGTGTACACCTAAGAACCAGCAAGAAACTTTTGTTTTTGTTCTAACGCAAGGTGTTTTGTGTTTTGAATACTGTTGCAGTTAGCAATCTGCCAGTGTTATTATTCTACACCTTGTAGTTATTACAACTTGTTGTCTTGTGGCTGCAATTAATATCAATCATAAACATTTTTTTTTCTTCAACGAAATGATCAAAAGTTCAAAACAATCTTTATCTAAAACAACTTTATATAAATATGGCATATACTTACACTGATATTTGCTGGGCGAAATTGTCAAACTTTAATACCTTTGCAACCCACTGGGATATCGTGTTTAGCCTTATTACTTTGAAATTAGTTTGTTGTTTGGCATTTGCTTTAGTCGCAAAAAGAGGCAAGCTGGTGATTTGAAAATATTAAGAAATTTTGCGAAAAAATTCAATCCAAACAAAAACCAACATCTTTGTGTTTGTTTAATCCACAAAAATGTAATATTTTCTTACTTTTTATACTGTCTTACTTTTCAATGCCAATAAAGGTAACTTTTGGTTTTTAGGTTGGGCGCGAGAAAACGAATGGAAAAGTTTGTTAATAAAGTTGTAAGACATATTGAAACAATTATGCTTTTAAAAATCATTTTTAAGCTTTAATTATCTTTAAATAAATCTCACTATAGAATAAATTGTTTAGGTGATTATTGGCGATCGTTTTCTCGCCTGTGAAGAGTAATGTTAGTAAAAACAAACATTTAATTATTTATTTGCTTTAAGAACCAATTGAAATGTATTAATTTAGGTTCAAAAATGGACCCTAAAAATATTTTCTGTTTTTTTTTTTCAGCAGTGTATATGCCGTCGACATTTCGACAGACAAGATTTGTAAGGTCTATTTTTGAAGGTGAATTAATTGGATCTTAAGGCACATAAAGAAATAAGTTTATTTTTCAATATTCAAAGAACTTTTACTTTTTGATACTTTTGAAAATACAATACGTAGTAACCGATGGTAACTCGTTGTATAGAAGGTCACAAAGAAAAGTAGAAGATTTGCATAACGGAAAAAATGTTAACTGTGTTAAAGGTTTGTTAGAACATTTTTGATTCTCATTTTGTTCATGGGAATTATGGAATAAGTAGTTAAGTTTCATAAATTTTTTTAAGAATTTTTCAAGTCTACTGATGAGTTGATTATCATCAACGAAATGTCGGCGGCATAGATGACTGAAAAAAGCAGAAAATATTTGTAAGGTCTATTATTGGACCTGATTTAATACATGTTAGTATTTATATATGGAAAAAGTCATGAAACTTAGTTTTCAATTTTATGTGACTTTCGGTATATTTCTCCATTAATCTTCAAATGAAGACATGGGGTTCCTCAGTATTGAGTGCCCCACAGTAACGGAATCAAATGTTAGTTAATTACTTGGCTGTACAACTTAATCATAGGCTATTGTGGTATGGTCCCGTGAATATGATTAAGGCAACAATTTCATCAGCAATCGGTACTCTATACATGATTAATCAAAAACTTACTTGCGATGTAAAAATGCTTATTTATATTGCAATGAAGAGCACCCCTTCTATCACTACTCTCATCTTATTTTTTTGTTTGTTTTGCTTGTCACTGTAACTTAAACATACTTGTGCTCTCAGGTGCTACAATATTAAGAAAATTACCAAAAACAGCAACACATGAAATATATAATAAGCATTTATGTAGTAAAAGAAAAAGAACATGTCGGGTTATTATTCTCAATCATTTATTGTGGAGTGAATCTATTTAGTAGTCGTCATAGTGTTGGCACTTAAATATTTAAATTATGCTGACAACATACATGCTCGAGTAGTCTTGTTTTATTTTTTGTTCATATTGCCCAGCAGCCTTTGTCTGGCTGTTGCTGCAGCAGCGGATATATAACCGAAGATGATAAGTAAAGTTCAAAGGTCATAAATTAAAATGAAATTATTTTTTCTATAACACAAATTTTATTTTTATCTTCGAAATATCTAGGTGTTGCCATAAAGCCGGGCTTTAGACATTTAAGAACTGAGGCTATAAAAGTTTCGCATTTTTTAATTTTTAAAAAGAAATAAAAAAGCAAACAACTAAAAAAATTTTTCCAAATCCAAAAATAAAAAATTGCATTAGCAGAAAAAATTCCAGCGGCTAGCTCAACATTTTAAATTACGGATAAGATAAAGAAACAAATTGCTGAAGTGATTGGCTAATAACTAGTTATAGCTTAAAGTATAAATTAAGCAATTTTAAGTCACTACTAAATAAAAGTAAACTTTTTGTCTACTAAACTTAAAACCAGCAAAAGTTATCTTTAATTTATTTAGTAACAGCTCTGCTCAAACAAATATCATAAGTGTGAAAATGCCAAAGAAGGAAATCTTTTACTCGCTCGCTTTTCAATGAGACCGACGACCATCTGGGTTAAGATTAAGACTTGTCATTTTCCGATGAACTTGATCCTTGAATAGGTCTGCGAATTTAACCACATTACCGACGTGTTGGCTAAACTGCGGCTTCAGAATGAGGACAAATATCCCTTCGATGGACTTTCCGTTTCAACATGTTAGAAACTTACAGCACTTTCCATTTTGGTATGGGTGGAGAAAATATGGAGCCTACAAATTTTTGGCCTGGTTAGAATTATAGAATAATAACAGCCGTTCAATGCATATTTGGCAATGATAGATGACTGAGTTTCCTAACCAATGACTTCTAGAGAAGTTTTATATTGCTGGAGGTTCAATCAGCTCTAGGAGATATTAACGATATATCCTTGTTAGTTTCTTTCCATTTGTAGGAGCTGTAGATGGCTAGGTCAATCATAGCACGTAATTCAGTGCTATGCTTTGTTCCCTTTCCCACCCCCTCCCTTTTTTTTAATTACGTACCACTATCATTTGTTTTTTTTAATTTCCCTTACTAAATTTTTTCCTCTTATCACTATCCACGTAGGCTAGACGTCTTTATATTTAATTTTCAAGCAACTTGCCTAAATTAGCTAAAGAATTAGAGCTCTTTACTTCTCATTTTATTGCTTCCAACTTTACTTGGAAAGGGACACCAAAGAAGGTACTATACATATCACATTTCTGCAGGCATTAACTGAGTGCTACTTCCTTAAAAAAAGCAACAACTGAATGTGTGTAATAAAAAGAAACATAAAAACGTTGTACTGTTTTTATTTTTGAACACGTAAATCTCTGCAATAATTCTCCCTCATGCTTGTTTACCTTCTTTGTGAGCAAGAAAATACATCCCCCCATTTTTAATGCAATTTTCTATCCATAAATCTAAGCAATGAAATAAAAATAAATTGTGATATTCTAAAAGATTTTTTTGAAAAGTTTTTAATTAAGTTTTTGTACGTGTCGTTGGACAACGACAACGACAGATGGAAAAACAACAAATCGTAAAAAGAACTTTTTAACAAGATATCAGTATGTAGTTTAGTGAGCACTTTTACGCCAAGACCACTTGTCTCATTCAAAAAGGGAAAAAAATGCTAAAATTAAAAACAAGACAATTTTAATAAAAGTTTTGTTACACCTTCTTTACAACAATGCCGTAAGAACATAAATTCATCCTTGCAGTACAACTAAATATTTCATATTCAGGTGTGTAAAAGAGTTCAGTTGTGACTTTCAAATGCAGTTAAAGCGAATGCAGGCAACGCAACTAATTACTCAACTAAAGATATAATTGTGACAACAGAAATATATTTTTTCATGAAAAACGCGTATTCGAAGAACACAAAAAAATGCTCCGTACTCATAGGGCAAAAACGGAACCCTATTACTTAAACTTCTACGTCTGCCCGTCCATCACAGGATAAGAGCTGGAGAGCTGAAAATTTTTACAGTATAGTATGTGGTTACCCGGCCGCTACAGCAACAAATACTAAAACAACAAAAAGTTAAACACTATATACAAGAAAATGGAAATATATATATAAGCGCATTCTTACGTTTTTCTGCAGAGGGTGTATACCGAAAAAGTGTTGGAAGAGATTACGAAGTAGGAATGGCGCAATCCACTTTTTGCGAAATGCTCTCTAAAGTGTTGGATGCTTTAGAAAAGTCTCTGTGAAGAATGGATAAAATATCCATGGATAAAATTCCACTCATGAACGTTTTTAATAGGAGGCCCAACACTTTTTAGCTCTTCTGTAAGTGAATACCAAAATGCGGCCCCCACATCTTTAGAAACCTTCATAAAACCACATGCAATGGGTCGGTTATTTTGCACCCTATTGAGAAGCATGTCATGTTGTACATTATTTACATTGAAAAAACATTTTTGTTTTCATTTTAAAATCAAACAGGTTGAAAAAACTATAATTATTCCTATTATTTATTATTCGTTAGGCAGCTCTAGATTGAAGAATACCTCCCGCATCATTGCCATTACTCTTTAACTGTTATTAGTCTTGTGGCTTATTAGTTGGTCTTGAAGAGTGCCGCCTCTCGCTTGCGCAGGTTGTTTTTGCTGGCCTTAAATTGAGTTTGAAGAATTTTGCTGCACAAACCCGAAGATGGGTCCTACTTGAAGGCACAGGTCGCTTATAGTTGGTCACATCAACCATTTTAAATGCACATTATTAATACTAACCTGAGTAAATGGTCTTAGTTGCTCGTGTAATGTTGTGTATAACTTACTAGTTTAAATTGTATTTCTCTTATAACATTTACTCCTTTAAATATCTTTCTATAAAACTTCGTGCTTAACAAAGTACAACAACAAATTTATTTTCTACTGAGTCTTTAATTTTGTGAAACGATTTGTATTTGTATTTATTTTTAAGTTTTTGTTTCTGACATTGGTCACTTGTATTCTACTTTAAACTGCATGTTCAAAGTGAATTCTAAAACTTAAAATTGTTCCTCCGTGAGTCTTGTGTCCTAACAGAATGTTAGTTGGAAAAACGAATTTTAGCAAAGGCAGATCTACAGTATTATATGCATACAAATTACTTATAACTTTATCCATAGACACACATAAACTCATATACAGAAGAACACTTGACTTGTCTCGATGCGAATCGCCTCGACGTCTGTGGGAGTTTCTACGTGATAATATTTTAAGACAGTCGTCCGGAGCAGGCAGGTGTTAAACATAAACAGCATTACAGGGTAAATATATTGCGAACATTAGAAGTATTGAAATAGAAAAGCAAAAACTACCAGCTACTCCTACAGATTAAACAATAAAAGTACAATAAAAGAAAAAAAATTTCATGGCATTTAAAGCCCATTGCAAATGGGAGATTTTAATGGTCTTTAAGGATTAACTGTGCAAATACTTTTGTTTCAACTCGTACTGTTTCAATGGATGTGTTTGATGGAGATTTGTAGTTAAAGTCAAGTCTTGTGTTTTCTCTACTATTGTTGCTGTATATCTCATTTGTGTGTATGTATTCAGCTAATTAAATTTTATGAGATTTACAACTATTGCTCCAATTTTCGGCTTTTAATTACAGTTTTTGTTACACAAATCTTGAATTTTGTATTGGATTGCATTTGAAATACACTAGAATCTCCAGCAAATGTTTACAGAATCTAATGGGTACTTAGAATTTTATTTTACTTTATAGCAGAAGGAAAAATCTGAGTAAGACGCCAATACTTTTCATATTCAAGAAAAAACATGTAAAGAAATTTTAGATTAGTACTGTTTTCTGGTTTTTTGTTCAAGCTCTTAGGAATTACAAGGAGTTCAAAACTCAATCAATTTACGATCATTTATATAAAGCTACCAATATACTGAGAACACTACTTCAAAAATAGCATAATAACAGTAACCCCTATAAAGACTGCAACTCTTTTACTTTTCTTTGCAACCTTCTATGCAAAGAAAAGTAAAAGAGTTGCAAGACGAAAATAGAAATGTTTGTTGTATTAAAAGTTTGTTTGAACATTTCTGATTCTCATTTTGTTCATGAGAATTGTGGAATAAGTAGTAAAGTTTCAAACAAACTTTTAAGAATTTTTCAAGTCTACTGATGAGTTGATTAGCACCAACGAAATGTCGGCATCTAGACAGCTGAAAAATACAACAAATATTTTTTGAAAAGGTTCATTTTTGGACCTGAATTAATACATTTCAATTGGCTCTTAAAGCAAATAAACAATTTAGTTCATATTAGAAAATATTTAATTTTCAATTTTTGTTATTTTTTTATTTTTATTGGAACGAAGTTCCTTAACGCGGCTTGCTGGTAGTGTAAATTAGTAGAAATCGTTACGAAAGCGTGTGAGCTGTTTATATGTATTGGTGTATCTGTCGACAAACAATTGTGTAGGTGTCTCCGCTGCTGTCAGTGGAGACACCTACACCTAATTAGCTGTGAAAACGGACGATGTCGCTAAAGTAAAGTATGTCACAACAAAAAACAGAAATTATTCTTCGTTTTGTACCAGATTGACAAAAAATACTGCATGTGTCAAAAGCAAATAAATAAAACGTTCCAAAACCTTTAACAAGCATATAAAATTTCAAAAACAACACATAATAAAACATACAGATTTCGAAGATGAAGCAAAAACGTAAGGAACTTCGTTCCTAACGGGGGTCCCCCGACCGCATTTCTTTTTTTTATTTTTTTATTTTTGTGTAGGAGCTCTTTAATGAGAATTAGTAAGGTCAGTTATAGACTCCTCTGTGGGCACTGATTAGGCCCAGGGGCCCATATTTGAGCGACTCGGAGAATAAAATTACCCACTTCGCACTTACTTGCCCGCAGAGAAATCAGAGTATGACTGACTGCAAATAGATTTTTCTCCCCAATATTTTTTTTCGAACGCCTCGACTACTTACCAATTCCATGATTGAAAAAATGACAATCGAATGCTTCGATAAATATTTTTTTTTGATATGTTTTCCTTATGTCAAAAGTTATCGAAAATTCGATAGACTGTATCGGTTGCTAAAGTAACCCACCATAATGTGTATTATAGTAGAAGAATGTTGTATCCACTTGCTCTGAATATGGACATTTTCTAAAATAAATTAATTTTCATTATTCGAACTTTTTCCTATATAATTATTACTGTACTAAGCTTATCAGACTCAAGTTCTTTCTACCTTATTTTTGTGATTCATATTAATTAAATAAGACAAACAAGACACCAAAGGCATTTAGCAGGGTGAACAATCAGTTGTTTCGAAGCCGCCACACTTTCTCATCAATCACAAAAATAATGTAGAAAGAACTTGAGCCTGATAAACTTAATACAATAATAATAATTTTCTTAAATTATTGTTTTTTGTTTTTAAGACAAAGTGAATATTCTTAAGAATATCTAAGCTTCTAAACAAAATTTCAGAAACAAAACTCACTCCATTAAATAAACTTGATAATACAATGTTAAACACTCTTGGTCATAACTTTTTTGTTTTTATTTTGCTGGCCACGTAATGCAACTACCACAATAGTGTCTTTCCACGAACTACATAATTTATTTACTCAAGTGCATTCTGGCCATATTTTTTTTTATTATTGTATTCTGCTGAAAGGATCGTAGAGGGGGTGTTATAAAAAATTGACCAGCAACAGCTGCTGAAAGTGTTAGCTTTGACCTTGCAAAAAGTTTTCAAGGAGAAATTTGTGTTAAGTTTTTAAAACGAGTTTAAAGTGTATTTTTGTGTATTTCCTAACAAAACTATTGCAGTTGTAAAACATAAAATGTGCAGTGGTTTCATTGTTTAAAACTGCTTAGACAATTATTTATCGATTTATATATTAAAATATGAATACAAATTTTAAAGGCAACATATGCAGTCGTGAACGTAAATGGTCGGTTCTCTTTTGGCTTGCTCAATCGTTTGTATCTTTCAATATATATGTATTTAATTTTAAACGTGACATACATAAATTTGACTCAATATTCACTTGCATATGTGTATGAAACACTTTTTTTGCCTGCTCATTGTGTCTACCGATATATTTTGGTAGTGAAATGTTTTATGTGATTTTTATGCGAAATGTTTGGCAAACTAAAAGTATGTTTCTTTCATGTATTTTCGTTTTTTATTGCCTTTTGAGTCTCTGACGTACATGTGTAAGCAAAAACACACATCTAAATGTATAAGTTTTGGCACTTAAAATAATTTTTCAGAACATTTTAATAATTTCGTTATTTTTTTATTTTTAGATCACAAGGATAACATTTGTGATATTATTATTGGACATATTTTTTAGAATAATATAAAAAAAAAAAAACAACTTTCTTACTGAGAAGGTCTTTGGTTGTATTGGAAGCAAAATCAGGTCATGCTTCATTAAATAAACTAAAAAAATGATTGAAGCGGAGATATCACTTTAAATCGAATATAGAAATGTAGATTATGATGCTCAAATGGGAAATATAAAATGTGTACGTAAATATATACATATATATACACATACATATGTACATGAAAACGGGTCGATTTGTAAAGATAAAAATTTGTTAAAATTGTGCCATCGATTTTTCGATAGTTTTGGCATGAAGAAAAAAATGCGACGTATCAAAAAAAAATATATTTCGAGGCATACTGATTTACATTTTTTATATTTTTGTATAGGAAAAGATAGCTTCATACATTTTTCGGTTCAGCAGAATCCTCAATGTGCACCCTGGTACTGATTATCATAAGGAAAACTCAAGACTGAAGAAAGTATGCGCTGAAGCATTTGATGCATATCAGTCTCAGGGTGTCCGTAGAGGACAGCTATTTTTGTTCGCCAATATTTTGATCGAAAGCAACAACCCCGTATGATGCCTTCGTAGAAGGGCTGCGACACAAAAATACAAACAAAAAATTAAAATTCTGACAGTTCGAAAATTGTTTTTTTTTTCATATGAGGTAATGAAACTTTTTTTCCTTATGCCAAAAGCTATCGAAAAATCGGAGGCAAAATATTGGTCCACGCTAGTGTAAATCATTTTGAATACTTTTTATTCTGGATAATTTTTGTGTAGTTGAAAATGCTGCAAAATGTCGGTCTAGTTTTCATTTCGTTTTGTAGCTATTTTTTTTACCCCCCATTTGTTTGATTGTGCAGTACTCAATATCGACCAACGTCACCATAACGAATAGAGTAAAATCGTGAAATGTTTTTCTTTAAGAGCTGCTACTCCTGCAGCTTCAACACAATTTCGCAATAATAAAAAAAATACTGCCGTTAACACCACAGATGTATTTATTTCTAGGTTGTAAAAAAAAGAGAATAAAAATTACTTACGCTGTTATGCGTCAAAAGGGCAGAAAACTTTTTCATATTAACTTTATGCACATACAAATATATACACACATACATAAATATGCTTTTTATTACATGAGTTTTGTAACAACTTAGTAGATGGGCCAACCAGGCGATAACACATGATTAGAGATAGACTACGCGGAGCGAGTTTATATATTTTGAACTTAAAAAAGCCTCAAACATTATTTCATTAATTAACTATCATACTATACATATACTACACAACAAAACTTATGTACACAAATACATATGATTTAGAAATAGAAAATAGCTCGAAATAATGCAATCCCTAAGGATTTAATTCAAGAGTTGCATTTAAATAAATTCAGAAACAAAATTATAACCAGCAAACAAAACGATTTTAACAGCAATACAGAAAAGATTAACAGCCAGTTTCAGGGTTTCGTTCTTGTTCGAGAGTTCTCCTAAATAAATTTAAGACCAAAACAATGTCTTGTGAAAATTTTTGTATTTAACACATATTGAGGCAAACACTCGATCAGTTTCGAATCTGATTTGGCAGTGAAGCGTTTGACTATCCAATAAAAATATCTTTATGAAAGAAATTTTTAGGATTTAGGCCCCGATTATGGTTCACAACATTTGTTCTTTTATGTATGTATTTTTTGAAAAGTGATTATGGTTTACAACTATTGTGGCAAGTGTTGTCAAAATCTTACAACACATAATCAGATGTTGTCAAAAACTTACGACACCTACTGAAGTGTTGTCTTGTTGATGTTACCAGTTAAATTACAAAAAAATTATAAAATTTGTAAGTGTGCATACAAAATGTTTTGCAAAAATATAAAAAAAAACAATTAATTGTTAAAATTTATTAACAAAATATAAATAAAAATACATCTATACACATAATTATTACCCATTTTTCGATTACAAAATAGTTTTATTTTGTATTTTGTAGTTACAATGGATTTAAACTGCAATCTATAATTTTTTGGTCCTTTCATTATCATAACCAAATTAAACATCAACATTAACATAAATTTTTATGGCTTTGTTTGTACTTTTCTAGCAAAAACGTTTTTCATTCTTTTCATTTTTACCAATGCATTTCTACGCGGTAGTTGCGGTGTTACATGAAATCCAACACTCCATGTCTTTTTGTTGTAAAACTTGACAATGAAACGTCAAAATTTATTGTTTGTTTCGCTTGTGTATGTGTAATGAAAGCAACATACGCGTGCATCTTTCTGGAAGTGTGGATTTACTTGGTAGTTTTTTGTGTGCAGGCATGTATTTTTGCGGAAAGATGCTCTACAAATGAAAAACAACTCTGTGACATACACAACACCTAGATGTTGTGAACCATAATCACAAAAAGAGTTGTAAGTTGTGTTGTAAATCTTACAACACAACATTTAGATGTTGTGAACCATAATCGGGGGGTTACATTTAGTTTGTTCGAATTTTTCCCTAAACAATCATGTAGCAGGAAAATTCCAATATTCGTTCGGTCATGAACTGCAAGTAAATTCTTAGCCCGAAGTACTTGTTAAACATTAATTAATTCCAACAATAAAAACTGTTGCAACTGAAAAAGTGAATGTGTTCAATTGGTTGGATTCGAACTTTCATGCACTTAACTTTAGGCGCAAAAAAATTCAGTTATAATTAAAAAAAAAGTGCACAAAAATTTGCGATTAAATACGAAACATACAATTTGGAAGCAAAGAGCTATTGAAATACAAGAAAAAATCCATTAACCATCTACTCAAGTTTAAGAAATTTATTTCAATGATGATATTTATTTTGTCAGAAGGCTGCTTTTTTAATTAATTACACCTGTTTCAGGAATGTCCCTAAAAAATAAAACAAGAAGTCTTCAGTCGCTGAGCTTGTTCAAAAAACACGGATTTAGCAACATGTGTTAATATTTATATTTTGAAATGTCAGTTTTAAGTTCCTTCTCAGCTGTCTTTATGTCGCCGACATTTCCTTGGTGCTAATCAACTCATCAGTAGAAAAATTGAAAAATTCTTAAAAGAATTTTTGAAACTTAACTACTACTTATTCCATAATTCCCATGAACAAAATAAGAATCAGAAATATTCAAACAAACCTTAAACACAGTAAGCATTTGTTTTTCGTCTTGCAACTATTTTACTTTTCTTTGCAACCTTCTATACAACGAGTTACCTGCGGTTACTACGATTTATATTTTTAAAGGAATCAAAAAGCACCAACGAAATGTCGGCGGCATTTAGACAGCTGAAAAAGACAGAAAACATTTGATATGTCTATTTTTGGACCTGAATTAATACATTTGACTTGGCTCTTAAATCAAATAAATAATTAAGTTCATATTGGAATATGCAAAATAAGTTTTATTTTTTGATACTTTCAAAAATACAAATTGTTGTAATGCATTTAAACCATTATTACCTACAAAGCCGTGTTCAGTAAAATAATGTAAGTCACTCTTAACGATCATATGAGAAGGGGATATTAATTTCCGCCAAATGACAAAAATTCATTCTAATCGTTTGTGACACCAAGAAAACCTGATTGTCAGTGCGGACGACTCATTTTTGGACTTTTTATACTGTCCTTTGATGAGGTAAAACCCCTAATAAATGCCCAATCTTTACAAGAAAATAACATTGTTTTCTTTTCCCCAAATTCGAATATAATCATTTATTTCGAAATAATTATATTTACAGTTGCACAAAAATTTGCTTAATAACAGCATACCTTTTATTCATGGTCCTTCGAGCCGCATGACATATTATACAAAGGTCCCACTGAACATTCAGGTTGTTCTGTTCGCATATGACCTATCTTACTGTCTACCACTGTCCTTAGGTGATGAAACACTTTTAATAAAGCCAATGGAACAAAAATGGTTGTCCGACTTGTCATTTAACGTTATGGTGTGTTTTTTCTGAAGAGGAATGTTACCTAATAGATCAGGGACGGAGAGAAGGGCAGTAGCTCGACCTTACCTCAGCAGACTGTACAACACTTTTCATAAAAGCTTGGTACATATTACTTAAAAGTAATTAGGATGGCTGATAAATCAGCTAAAGTAACCTATTACTTATATCAAAAATGTGCGCTACTAAGGCAATCGTCCAAAATAGGCGACAAATATATAATATGCAGTTATAGATACCATAAGGTTTCAGAAGGTATAACATGTTTCATTTTGTACAAAAACAAATGTTTGGGTTTTAAATTGCATTAATCTAAGATGAAAACTTTTAGAGAGAAATGAATTTCCCGTAGTTGTCCTGTGAAAATTGTATATATTTATTGCATGTGGTTTTAAAGCCATTTTTTTAGTTTCTTGTATGGGAACATCTATTGTGATTCAACTTTTTGAATTTTAATACTTGTGTGTTGTAGCGGCCAGATAACTACTTATCTTGTGAAAATATACATTCCCTAGCTCTTGAACAGTTTCAATGGTAATTATATTTTGTTTTTAATTTATGAGTATCTTCGGAGCGCTAGCAATATTTCCTGGCAAAAAGCTTGCTAGGAAAAGATGTGTGAATCCTGTTTTTACTTCTAATTCAATTTTTGTTTTAAATTCTTTTCTTGTATTTCACATATTTATATTCATGCATAAATAAGGTTTTTCGTATGTTGGGTATTAAAGTGTTTGCTAAACATAACTTTTTAATATGAATTATGAAAATAGTTTTAATAAGGTTTTAATTGTTTTTGGCACATGTCAGTAAACAGAGAGAAATTATAAAAAACAAAGTTTTGTGGCATGTATAAAAGCAGCATTTCAGTACTATGGTTAGCATAATGAAAATGGAACTCGACTAACTTGAAAACTAGAACAAATTGGTTAGGCAACTTAATTAATACGATCTGCACATAATATTTGCTTTAATCTTAAGTCAAAAGGATTTGACACAATGATAAGCAGGACAAAATACTGCCTTTACGATTGAAATATTAATTTAATTTGGAAAATTTAAAAATATTTGAGGCACTGTTTCTTAAAACTCGCTCTTTGCATCTGGAACCAAATAAATAGTGTTAGAGCTCAGCATAAAATTTTATAACGCACTTCAACATGGAGCATAGTCTACTAAGTGTATAGAAATACTGTTATGATTTTAATTTAGTTTTGTAAAAAAGTTCTAAATATCTCAAAAAGTTTTTCGTTCATTACGATAACCGGTCTAACTTCCTAACACCGCAATGCCACAGGGCGACTAAAGCTTCCCAAACAATGCAATAGTAAACACAATTTTTTGTATCTTAATTGTAAAATTGCACTATACAGCACAAAAAAAAAAATTATAAGACCATTCCTATCAATTTCGTTAAGGAGACAAAGCAAAGAAAAAACGAGTATCGGCGTTTTGAAAGCTTATTCTCGAATTTCATTTGAGGGGGGTTAAAGTACATGGTACATTCTTATTGTTGATTGGCATTATAAACCATATGACATTTTATATATAAAATATGTTCACCAAATTGATGCTAAATGCCACAGAGAAGATTTCTGTGGAATATGTTAACCCGCTAGCTTCTCAGGGCATGGTTTCTATATGTCCTTCTTTCAAAACATTTTAAAACAAAAAAAACATCCTTGTCAGGGGCTTAAGAGATTAAATTGTTTAGCAACAATTTTATGCCTGAAATGCACCAAAACCTAAAATTTAACCAGAAAGTCAGAAATAAGACACAACATAAGAGAGTTTAGACTTAATTTGGCAATTTAGTTTTTTTTTTTTTTAATTATGAATAAATTTAGCATAAGCAAGAGTCAAAATTTAACTATTTGTTTAACTATTATTTTACTTTCAATTGGGACAGTAAAATTTTACGGATAATATTTCTGCGGAACATTATAACGCTTTAAATTATTTTTTAATGATGCCCTTGCTCCCTTTTGAAAAACCCATAAACTGAGAAACTAGATGGTCTCTTTTTGTTTTCTCTACCAACATTTTTTTTGGTCGTACCATTTAATTTTTGGAAAAATTAGATTTTGTAGTATACTGCTATTACTACAAGATACTATTTTTGAAGTAATATGTATATAGACAACCATAAAGTATGGTTCTTTTACGCACATAATATGATTGCAATTACATATTACGGTTGTATGGTTGTATGTGAAACGGAACCCTATTACGGAGACAAGTACGTCCGTCCGTCACAGCGTCCATTCTCCAAAACGGTAAGAGCTAGAGAGCTGAAATTTTCACAGGATGTTGTTGTACCTTGCCGCTACCACAACAAATACTAAAAACAACAACAAATCAAAAACTACCAGGTGTCCCCATACAACGAAATGTTGCAATTAGCTATAACTCTCGAAGCGTAAAAGATAGAAAGCTGAAATTTGCATAGTGTATGTATTTATAGATGCTTTACAACAACAAATGCTAAATACAACAACAAGTTGAAAACTACCAGGTGTCCCAATACAACCTAAAGTAACAATTAGCCGTAGCTGCTAAACTGTAAAAGACATAGTTCTGAAATTCGCACAATATATGTGTTTACGTATGCCCTACAACAAAAAAAGCTAAAAACAACAACATGTCAAAAACTACCAGGTGTCCCTATAGAACGTAGAGTAAAAATTAGCCGTAACTCCCAAACTGTAAGAGACAGAGAGATGAAATGTGAACAATATATGTACTAGCATGTGGCCTACAATAACAAATGCTAAAAACAACCACAAGTCGAAAATTACCAGGTGCCCCTATACAACGTAAAGTAGCAACTAGTCGTTACTCTCGATCCGTGAGAGACAGAGGGATGAAATTTACACAATATGTGTATTCACATATGCTCCACAACAACACTTGCTAAAAACAACAACAACTGTAAAACTATCAGGTGTCCCTTTACAACGTAGAGTAATAGCTATAACTCTCGAACCGTAAGAGACAGAGAGTCGAAATTCGCACAGTGTATGTATTCCCAGATGACTTATAACAACAAATTACAACAACAACAACAGCAACAACAACAAGTCGAAAACTACTAGGTGTCCCCATACAACATAAAGTAACAATTAAACGTAACTCCCAAGCTGTAAGAGACAGGGAGATGAAATTTATACAATATATGTATTCACATATGCCATTCGATACGTACATTACACATCCATACGGAACCCTAAGTGTGCGAGCCAGTCTCGTACTTGACTGAATTTTGTATTTCTTATACTTAATTTAATGTTAAATAAACTTTTATACACTCTTGAATTCAACGACACGGTGTTTCATTTACTTTAAAGTATCTATATAGTTGGTGTCCACATTGTTATTTATTTGGTCATTTATTATTCGACCTGCGTTAACTCTTTGTTTGTATATTTCCATGTTTTCTAGTACGTTTAGATTAATTCGTTTCACTTGTGTATGTAATAGTTTGACTGTTTCTCTAACGTGCTCAGGTCTACATTTGTTTTTGTACATATGGTTCGCGAAGTTTGGTTCCATTATTGTTTTCAGATTTTTCATTTCTTTGTAGTCAGTCTCTTATGTGGTCTTTGTATCTTGTTTTAAAATTTCGTCCCGTTTGTCCCCTGTTTACTCAGGTCATCTGTCTTTACAGAGTTTACGCGTAATATTTTGCCCTAACTATTTCTTGTTCTATATGATATGTATGATGAAAATAAACCAAATAAAAATGTTTAAGACAAAACAGCAACAAAAATTACTCATTTCTTTAGTTAAGCCAAATTCATCATGGGCAACACTTTAATTATTTCTTGTCTTTGTTTTTGAACTTTCGACTCACCTGTGCAGGACGCTAATAGATATGTATGATCCGAGGGTATAGGTTTGAGGATCACTGGTCTAAAACTTAATAAAATATATTACTGGATTATTATACTGCCTTTTTTCAGAAATTATTTTTCATTATTTCTTAATAATTATAAGAACGATTCTCAGACATTCACAAAATGATGAAAAATAAGCTGCCAACAATTTTGTTGAAAGCAACAATAGTATGTCAGCACACTATGTTTACAAGTTAATGAGCTAAACATCTTACGCTTCTTGTAAATATAACATGCTTAAGTGTTAATCACGCACTAGATATAGATAATCTCAAAAGCAGCCAGCTTTAACAAAAAATGTGTGTGATTATGGTGATAACAAGTTTAATTGAGGCACTTAACGATACATCTTGTTCGCTTAACTGTATATATCGTTATAGAGAAAATAACATTGCTATCGCATCTATAATTAAACATGTTTTTTCTTTGCATGTTGCTGTAAAGTCTTGATCTACGTGACATTGTCGTATTCATTCCAGGGTTTTAGAATTTATCTTAAAATACATATTGTAGCATGTTATTCAACTGTGTAATACAGTTATGGGTATTGTAGTAGAAAACGTCATACAGTGCTTCGAACTCATATAATGATGAGATAAAAATAGAAGGAGTTTTGTCAGAGATTTGAATTCAGCTGGTAGTTATAAAAGGCAGCTAATCTGTAAACACGAAATGATCTAGTAGAAATTAACAAAGACCACAATTTAAAATATGCTCCCAAAGCATGTCTTGTATACATTTTAAGAACTAAAAGGCTTATTAAAGCAGTCTTTTTAGAAATATTTATATTTAGGAGGTGTAGCTAATTTTCTTACAGGCTGTTGAACACCAAGTTGCTGGTCAACGTTTTCTTAAACATTAGAATAAAGAAACTTGTTGGTTCTTTAAGCAATTTATAACAAATGTTGTTGTTAAGCGCTAAACTAAATTCAAAATATTGGTCTAAACCATGAAGTTAATAATTAAAAATGTAGTTAATACACAAAACTTCACAACAATTCTTATTATTATGCTACATTATTTTATTACGCTAGAGAGCTTATAAATTGAAGTTAAAGCAGATTGTCCTTGTGTAGGTATGTATAAACTCTTATTGCGTGTACTGTCGGCACCGCATGCCAGACGCATATTAGAAAAATTCCTCTTTTTTTTTGTTTTCAATGTCTGTTAAAAAATATTTGAAGATTTTCTGATAATTTGCTATCATATTTAAATTTTTTTTTTTATGTCTAAAAAGTCTGTTGACATGTAAAACACCAATAAATAATGCTCATATACACTTTTCTGACGAAAGCAGGCTAAAGAAACGCAAACATCCTTCCTTTTTAAATAGAATTACGGGTCATTGTTCATTTTACTGATTGCAAATAAAAAAAATCTTATATTTATATGAAACAAAACTTAAAAAAAGAATAACAATAAATATGTATGTGGTTTTATATAAAACAGTGCAACTGAAACTATGAGAAAATGTTTTAAAGTATAAACTAACACAGTACAACATTGTTACGCGCCGCTAATGTTTATTAATAAAAATTGCGAATGTTCTTGCTTCCTTTACAAATCAGAATAAATTGGTCAGAGGCATGATAAGATGTTCCAGGTAGCCAGTATACGTTTGGTTCTTAACCCTTTTATTCGCGCGTAATCATAAAAAAAAACATACGTCATGCCAATAGAATATAACCGCATATGTTTAGAAAACTGAAATGTCTAATTATTAGTGACGAGGTGAAGTGTCACTTGGGGTACAATTTTCCCTCCCTGCATAATCTGTGTATGCAAAAACTCCTTGACAGAGCTGATACCCGTAAATTTGATCTGTCCCTAAAGATAAACATGACTTTACTTACAAATATGCATTGCTGACATAGGCCATCCTTCCCTTATCGAATGAAAAGTTTAGAGTTTCATTTCATTACAATGTTAACACAACAAGTAAATTTATTTATAGCAAAAGAAAACCAATAAAATTCACTGAACAAAAGAGGTAATTTCTCAATTGGAGAGATTTCTTAAAATGCAAAAATCAAACGCAAAATCTCTCAGTTGATTGTTAATAAAATTTAAGAACTACTAATTGAACTGACTTACACAATCCCGTAGGAATTGTGAGAGCAATTGAATAAGATTAATAAATAAAGTAATGTTGATTAATACATTTTTGTTTTTATAATATTTCTACTCACAGCTTAACACTTTTGGTACTCCATTACTGTTGCTTCATTGATGGGCCCAACAATCTGCATTAAATGGTGATGCTGTTGTTATGAGTTATGAGAGAATCATTACTTTAGTTATGTAAACTTATATACATACTATGTATGTATGTCTTGCATGTGAATATGTGACGATACAAAATTTAAGCTAGAAAAAAAAAATGTTAGTAATAAATATGATACCAGTTAAGGAGCTATAAAAAAAAATTGATACATGAGATAACAAATCCGCGATAGTGGATGAACTTAGGTTTAGAGGTTTTCCTCTTTTTCCTAAAATAGGTAATTATTATAACTTTTCCAGTCTCCTAGTGTAAGTTTGAGGTTAGGTTTTGCTTTTGTCAATTTATGTGTGTCTTGTTCTTAGTGTTGAGAGCTGGGCAACACTCTACGATTCCTTGAAACAAGTTGAGTCGCAGACACGTTTTCCATTATATGCTGGCATGAAGCCGTGAGGTTGTTCTATCTCTGCTGCGGGTTTCTTAACCACTCAAATTTTCTTCACGATAAAAGTTGCGTTGATGGATTAAACCAGCAGGTTTCACTTCAGGGCACAGCTTCCTAACCTCAGTTAGTTGCACCAGCTTATTTATTTAAAATATTTTCGACCAGAATTATTGTCTCTATTATTTTAACGACTCGTGGTTTTAATTAATGCGTACAAATAGTATTTTGTAACTTATTTATTCCACTACGTTTCTTTTTCTCTTTTAGTAAAGGAAAATTTACTCGTGTGAAAAATGAGAAACGTACGTCTTTACACGATCACTCTAGCTTTTACAATGCGTTTATTGATTTTAAAAGAAGTTGAAATCCCGAAAAGTTATTGCGCAGTTTCTAAATGTACAACTATTTGGTATGTATGTACATGAGAATTTAATTACAATTTACTTTCCATATTAATGCTGGCAGTTAAAAAAGGACAAAAATGTATATTCCTTCTGGCTATTCATTTCTGCGAATTTAACTCAAATTTAAAATTATAAGGTGACATACATAATTATTTTTTTTTCTTTGTGCGTAAGAGAATCAGCTAAGTTCTGGATTTAATAGCATGCGATTTATGTTTGATTTGCTTAGGAAGGTACCCTATAGTAAATCTCATATTTTATATCTTGCTCAAGCGATTTACTAAAAGAAGTTTATAACTTGGTTGAAAAAAAAAATTCCGCATTTTCTTCTCTAGTTCTTTTCCTATTTTTTTTTTGTTAAAAAAAATCGCTACAACATTTTTCAGGTGATTGATTCGGGACTCAATTCTAATAATTGTTTATGAAAGTAGTCCTAAAATGAAGAGCTTCTGCATCATTCGTTTGGTCTTGGTACCTCAAATAATAATTTAAAAATTAATTTGAAGTTATTAAGTATCGTGTAGGGTAGTTTGTCACGTTTTAGGCTCTTTTGGTTGTCATAACTCGAGAACCACTAGTCCGTATAAGCTGCAATAAATTTTAAAAAATTAAGAACTACAATTCCTTTTATCTGTTTATACAACGTTTCGCTACATCAGCAAAAGTTTCGCAGTTATACATAAATGTTTGAAGAAAAAAAATATTTTTTGCCTAAAAAATTGGATTTTTAAAATTTTTAATTCATAAAACATCCAAAACGGTAAAAAAGTGTCAAGCCCTATTACTTTCACGTAAAGTCGCATAACCTATGAACAAAATGAGGCATAAATCATAAAAATCGATGGACGCGTTTCGCTTTTATTGAGTATAATACATAATAGCTCTAAAGCAATCAACGTAAATCTTCTTATTTCATGTAGTATAACACTGTGGAACTAATTCAATTTAGGTCGATTCTGAGACTGAGGGGTGAAAATAGAGGCTAAATTAGAATACCCGTATCGCGGCGTTTGTTTATATTAGTTCGAATTTTTGCTTTAATCGATTTTCAGCAATATTTTCCACAACGCTAACCCCCAATTTTTGACTTGGACTGTAAATGCCATTTCAATTTAAATTTGATTTAAATACAAAATTGAGTCAAACAGTTGCTATTTAAATCAAACTTAAACGGCCTGCCGTGCCCATTTAAAATCGATTTAAGTTTTTCCTACTGCCATATGATTTTGACAGTTTGGTTTTGTTCTGCAAATGAAGAAAATTGCACATGTGTTTTTTTTTGTTCCATAATTTGATTTTTAATTATTACCAGAAGGTAATCAACTTCTGTGGCAGTGAAATTGGGAATCCTTTTATCACTTTTGCCACTCAATTTAATAATTTTTACAAAACAATTTATTATTTTCTAAACTTTTCACAATTTCATTTGCTTCCAAATTTGTTTAAACAGCTGTTTTTTATTGAGTTATCGATAATTTTTTGACATTTGCATTATGCTGCCGTACTTTTATTACAATTAATTACTAAAAATAATTTTAGACTTTAAAACAGAAAGCTATTTTAAATCCAACTTAAATTTTGAGGAAAATTTACTAATTTTGTATTTAAATCCCAAGTCAAAAATCGGGGATGACTCTTGTTTGCTTTTTGTTTGACCTTCTCAGTTTCTTCAATAAATTTCATTTGAAAAGAAAACAATCGCAATACAAAACTTGCGTTTTCCAGCTTAATATTAATTTACATAGAACAAAATTGCTACATACGAAAGGAAAAGTAAATTAATATTAAGCTAGAAAACGCAAGTTTTGTATTATGATTGTTTTCTTTTTAAATGAAATTTACTGAAGAGACTGCGAATCATATAATAGATCAGTCAAATAACAAATAAATAACAAAAAAAAGACTTAGATTTGTGGAAAATATTCCATAAAAATATTCAAATAAGTTTTCAATACACAAATACAATTTAACTGCAGTTGAAATCTATCAATGCAATATTGGCAGCATGTAGACGGCTGCAAAACTAAATAGAAAATAAAAAAGGAAGTTCTTTGGACCCAAGAAAACAACAAAACTTTTTGACTGCTTACAAAACTTTTAATGTAAATCTCGTAACTGCATTAAAATTTCTAAAAAACCACCGTTTGGCTCGTTCCGCTGAAAATATCGCTGATGTAAGTGAAAGTGTTGCCAAAAACCGAATATGCCGATTCCTACTCGTTCTTAGAAATTAGGACTGTCTTACGGCACATTTTGGCGTATTTTGCATCTAGATCTACATCTACATCCATACAAAGTTCAGCTCACACAACAACTGAACCCAGTTGATCTTTCACAACACCATAGATACGTGGAATGGGTGCTTGAACAACAGGAGGTGGACGACGATTTTTCGATGAAAAATTTCTTCAGCAATGAAGCATATTTCTCATTCGGTGAGTATGTTAATAAACAAAGTTGTCCTGTTTCGGCTTCTGCGAATCCTCAAGTTATTGAAGAGAGGTCATTACATCCAGAAAAAGTCACTGTTTGGTGCGATTTCTCGTCCGAAAATGTGATTGGATCTTACTTTTTCGAAAACGACGATGGAACGACTGTCGCCATCAATTCGGAGCGTTATGGTCATCTGATAACCGACTTGGTTTGACGTGCTATTGAACACTTGGAAAACATGTGGTTTCAACAAGACGGTGCCACATGCCACACAACTCTAGCGAATATAGCTTTATTGCAACAGACATTTCCGTCCACTTAATTTCTCATCGTGGCGATATCAACTGGCCACCAAGATCATGCGATTTGACACCTGTATACTTTTTTTTGTGAGGCTACGCGATAGACCGTGTTTATTCAGGTAAACCTTTAATTCTTGAGCACTTAAAAACCAACATTCGTTAAGTTATGGCTGAGATACCGGCAAATATTTTTCAAAAAGTGATCGAAAATTACCTCAAAAGAATCAATGTGTGCAACTCTTCGCGTGGTGGGGACATTAAAATGATGTAGTGTTTCACACATAATTTGAACGTTCAAACTTTATAATAAAATATGGAAATATCATGAAAAAAATACTTTATATGTGTTTTATTTACGTTTTCTTATGAAACCGCAAAACGGATAACCCGTTGTACCCCCTTGGCATACAGTTGTTTTTATTTCTTGCATTCCTCTACGGCCCTTAGCTTTTAACCACTTTATAGATGTATTTAAAACCCTGCTTCCCAAGTTTTATGTTGAATATTTCATAAACAGAGTTATATTCGTATAACGAATATTTTTCTTTTATTATAGCAAAGTAATATTTAATAAGTTAAAATAAATTAAACTTCACTGCACTCGAAAACTTTTTGTGTCAATTTTCCTTTAAAATGAATTTTAACCCTTTTCTGCTTTGTTGTAGTATTTGCATTAGAGAACACAAACAAAACAAGTTCACTGAACAATTTGACCTTTCAAAAAAATATAATTTTCTTTTCGCATTCATAATTGCAAAATATTTCTTTGTTAAATGTTGAAAATTTATCTTTCCTTTTGGATTATTTTTCGTTACTTAACACAAAAATGAGCTTCCCATTCTTTATAGTTTTATGACCTTTCATTCATTTTCTGCTAAAAAAAAGAAATAACCAAAAAAGAAAATATATAAAAAAAGTTTGCAATATATAAAAAAATGGTATCAACAGTTTTACGCCATTGGTTTTTGTGTTCTACCACAACCTGTAGCATGTTGTGTGTTTAGTTCAAGTGCCGCATAAGAGACAATTAATTTATTAAATGTACCTTGCAATGATACGTAACAGTGTGTGCTACTGACTTTTGCAGAGCAAATGTCCTGTGCTCTCAATTGAAAATGCAAATATCCTTTATTCCTACTCTCGTTTTTCCCCTTTCTCTTTAACAGCCTTTGCAGTTTTTTAAGGTATAAACGTGTGGTGTTGCAGAAGCGAGCATATATTTCCCAGTAATATTTTTTTCAGGGAGAAATTTGCAGAAATATCCTTCGTTAAGTTATTTTTGAGATGATTAGGGGAAATCAGAAATATTGCCAACTCTTAGAGGTATTTTCTCTTAAGACTTTTATTTTTTAACTTTCTCAAGTTAAGTGATAAAGTTTGCAGGTTGCAAATTATAATAAAATAAATTTATTAGTTTAAAATTGCTTGATATTTTATTAACTTGCACTATTAAGAACATCGTGTGTTGGTGCATTTATTTGATTTTAAATGTATCATGAGTGTTTTTGTTGCTCTTTATTCCTGTTAGCATCGTCGTCAATATCTATTTTGTTATCTGGGTGTGGGTGTGTTTTTGCAATCGCTGACAAAATTTTAAAATCATTTGCTATTGAAAAAAAGGCATTCAACTTTTTTTTTCTGTAGCTGTTATATATGTTGCCCTCTTAGCTGCACGAGGTGCAGTACAACTAGTGTTTTAAATTGTTGGCATAAGAAAAGAAATTCAGAATGAGTTTTTATTAAGTTAGTTTACAAGATTTATTTTTTTCGCACTAACAAAACTAATAAAAATTTGTCTACTTTTCCTGAATTCCGGCATTCGTAAGACAAAAACAAAATAAGCTAAAACCACACAGCATTCCATCACGAATGCCAGAACTTGGCCAGGTTTTGTGTGCTTTGAACTAATTAACAGTAGTTAGTACATTGCGGTCATAATTAGTTGTTCATTATTATTTTTATTATTATTATTATTGAGTTTCATAAATTTCTCAATCTCTGTGAGATTGGAAAATACCTATCTCGGGCTATGCCAAGGGATTAGGCTCTGATATACATACATATATTTGTTGTTGTTTGGTGTGCTAATTGTGTATGTAGTAAACGGCGTACTATGTTACATTTGTTTAATATTACCGATTTCCGGATCGTTTCAAGTGAATTCTTAAGGTTATATTTCTCCAGTTGAGCAATAAGACTTCTTGGTATTAATCATGTGGCGGATATTACTGTCGCGGATATATCTACCCTTTCCACATGGTACATTGCTTTGAGCTCGCCAGCAAGTTCAGGGTATTTTTCAATTTTTGTGCTATACGTTGACTGTATATGTTGTTGTTAAGGGGGACAGCGATATCAAAAAGCTTAATTTTCTTTTCCACTTTGTCAAATAAGACTATATCCGGCCTGCTAACTGGTATGGTGCGATCTGTATTCATTGACCTGTCCCAGTATAGCTTTGCATTTTCATGATCTTTGCCACCTGGTTATGTCTCGCAGTATAATCATGCGACGCATCCAGCATGTGCATCCAGCTATAATATGGTCAATAGTCTCACTGTTGTTGCTGTTGAAATGTTAACTAATTAAGTTTGTTTTGTTTTTCTTTTCCTTTCGATTTTGGAACCTTTTATTATGTTATCATTTACTTTTTGAAAGTAGAATTTCAGGTATTTAAATGCATTATCAGGTATTTTTTGGCCTTTTGATTATAACCGAACTAAGTGCATTTAATTCGTATGTCTGGCTGTCTCTCAAAACGCCAAACTTGTTTACTTTGTATTGGTTGCGTAATATTCTAGTGGTTCCCGAATGTGCAAATATTTAAAAAAGGTACACATGTTATATATCGTTGGAAAGGAATTTGTGTCTTCTTTTCAAATATATGCAAAAATTTATACTTTATTTATGTTTTTAAGTCACATTCGTGAAAACAATAAAAAAATAATAAAAGGATAGTTTTTCGCACATAAAAATCAAAGTGAAACTTGAATATCTGCAAGACGATGAAAGATACATGCATAATTTTTCAAAGCGTATTAAAATATAAAATTTTCAAATAAAAGCATAAATTTCAGAAAGAAATATAAATCATAAATCCATTTTTTTAGCAATTCAAAATTGTCCCTTCCAAAAATTTACTTTTTTTAATAATCTCAGTCTGGCAACGCTAATTATATCTAGGATGTCTCGAGCTTCTGCAGCAATAATACCAACTGATTTTGTAATAAAACGTCGTTCACGGAATTTCATTTCACTTTTGGCAAAACTTTTCAGACGCCCACATATCCGAAAATTGTTTTAAAAATTGATGATTTTCGACCACTGCCTACTGCAGGGTACTTAGTTTAAATTAAACAAAATAAACTTTATACACACTCTTAAGAGATTATCTTTCGCTACGTGTAAAAATAAGTATAAAAGCTGGAACAAAATTTTTTACGAATTCAAAAATAATGAAGCCACCTTTTTTGTGAAAAATTAAAATTTTTCGGTGAAATTTCAAAGTTTTGAATTAAGACCTATTTTATGACTTATAGGACCAAGATATTTTAATAAAACGGTACCTTATCTCACTTAGAATTTTATAAGGAATATAACGGTGGGCCACAAATTAAAATCAAGGTTTTAACAAAAAAGATATAAACAAAAAACCAAAAGAAGTTGCGGCGAAAATAATAAAAAATAATATTCTAAGGCGAATATCTCTTAAACTGTAAGAGATATGAAAACATGTTTCATAACATTTTTTCTTTGCCTTGCTAAGCGAAATACAAAAAGGTAAAAATCTTTAAAATCGGCCAAGATATAAGAAAGTTACAAGCTGCATAAAATTTTTTATACTCGAGGTAGGTAACTTTCAGCCCCCATTGCCCCGCCCCTGTTTCAACTATAGGTCTAAAAAACTTTGAAACAAAAAATATAACTCCTTGTCTATGACTACTTCAATTTTCAGCGAGATCCGTTGTGTGGTTTAAAAGTTCCGGACTTTTTACCACTTTTTCTTTTATTTACACCACTGTGCGAAGTGACTATAAGTAATTGGATGCACTTTGTTGGGATGACAGACGAGGCAACCAGTGAGTAAACCTACTTCGGGTGCGTTGAGTTCAGTGGTGCTACCATTTTTTAGGTTAACTATTGTTTTCTAAGTATACCGTTATATTAAAAATGGAGGAACTTGGACAACATATATTCCCTTAACGCAAAAACGGCTTGAATTTTAAGAAAACACAAAAACTGAAATTCTGCAACAAAATTACGTTTGAACAACTGCAAAAATCCTTTTAATCGGCTTAGCAGTTTAAAAAACTGCACTACACTTCAAATGACCGGTCTCCCGGATAATAAATCAAAATATGTTGCAAAACGCAATTATTAACAAACTATAAAATTGTACACGTATATTTTTTTTACTAATTCTGGGTGTTTCATACCGAAACTATAGAAAAGTCAATGTTGAATAATTTGTTAGTTACGGAATTTTGCCTTTTGGGTATCGACATGTAAGTTGTTTTTTACTTACGTCAATTGAAATTGCTTTATTTGGATAAGCAAAGAAAATATTTCTTCCATACTACTTTCATTTCATTTAAAAAATTTTTTTATTTTTCAGGCTTCGTCTGATGACCGTTTGAAACTGCAATTTTTGATGTTTTGTGAATAATTGCCAAAGGGGTGCACCGATTTTAGTCATTTAAAGCTTCTTTTGTTTGAAACTTTATTTGTTATGAATAAATAAAAATTCATTTACATAACTTTGCTTTTAGATTTTTTATGCTGCTTTAAAAAACAAAAAATTTAGAACTTTTGCAAAAAATTTAATTTTTGTTATCAAAGAAAATTTGTGTTTTCTAAACTGCTAAGCAGAATAAAAACGCTTTTACAGTTATTGAAAGGTTATTTTATTGCCAAATTTAGTTTTTGTAGTTTTTTCAAGATTTTAAGCCATTTGTTAGTTAAGGAAATATATGTTGTCCAACCTCCTCCATTTTTAAAATAACGGTATATCTCAAAAACAAGAGCTAACCTAAGAAAACCGGTTAGCACCACTGAATTCAGCGCACCCCAGTTAGGTTTGGTAGCTGGTTGCCCCGTCTTTCGGAAAAAAATGTTTTAAACTCAAGCACAGTGTAATTAATCTAATGCAATAGTTGAAGTAATTTAAGTGAGTAGGGAGTTCAAATTTATTGTAAATGCTCTACTGTCTGCACTTTTAAAATATCAAATTTACAACAGTATTTTAGTTGCTTGGCCAACTGCACTTTTCTCAATTTATTTGCTTATGCATGTTTTTCACTAGTTTTTTTTTTTTTAGTTTATTTTGCGAAAATAAATAGATCAAATGCAACAAAAACATGTAAATGGCTGATTTATTTCTGTTTTCATTTATTAGCATTTTTCGCACTTTTTAATGCAATTTTTTTTTACTTTGACTATAAAGTTAAATTGATGCTGTAAAATTTATTTTCAATAGGTGGAACAGCCAACAAACCAAATAATTCTAATTAGTTAACAGATATGTTATATTATTTTCTTTGGCTATTGTTTTTTTTTTATATAAAACTATTTTATAATTATTTTCCTGAAGATGCCAACAAATTGTTGGCGAAATATTGAAAATAAATAAATAATTTTTTAATATTATTTTTTATAAAAAAAAAAACAAAGATCAAGAGCTTGAATAATTAATATAACAATACAAAGATCAAATAATATAAAGATAAAACTATAAATTAAATAAACTGCTTTGCCGCTAAAGGCTGGCCGCGGTGCTGGCATTAATCGTGGTGCCTACCAAAAATTTGGATTGAAGTGATCGTATAAAAATTTATTGCTAAGAGATAACGGGGCTTTGTAATATGTACATAACTTTGTGGTCATACACGCATATATTAATTAGTTTGTTAACTATTTTCAGAAGCCAGCGGAACATCCACCGACATATAAAAAATGCATCTGATTCAAGCAGACCTATAGAAAAACACAAGTTACTTTAGATTTTCTTTTACTCGCAAGATATTGTTACGTTTTAACCTTTTCAAAACGTTTTCCGTAGATTCTTTAATTGTAATGAAGTTAAAACACGCACGTCTTCAGTTTACAATAATCAACAGTTCAACACTTTATTTATTTTAACACACTATACTTGTAAACACTTTACTAAGAACACTTTACTAAAGGAACAACACTTTCACTTAATCACTTTTTATTACTTAAGACACTTTACACGTTAGCGCAGCTAAAAATCGACTGACCTGTTCAGCGTTAAGCTTCGCTGCTTTTATACCTCCAATGATCATTACTAGAACATTCTAGACGTTTACAGAAGCTAATCACGCCACATCTATAGTGCGATGTGCGATGACTCATCATGAACAAAAGATATACACACACACCGACATACATGCGATGTGCGATGACTCATCATGAACAAGAGATATACACACATACCGACATACATACACGCGGCAGCAAAACTCAAGCATCTGAGTCGCGCACATACATGCACACACGAATATTGTATCGTGCGGTGGTGGTTTCTTTTATTTCGCTGTTGTGCTTATTTATCCACACATGTGTGTCAGTATGTGCACACTCGCTGTGCTGCCGTTTTGTTTATCAACAAGCTTCTATGTATGCATGTGTGTATATACCTCCTGTGTTCATTTACAAATAATAACAAGACAATATACGCACATATAAAATAACGATGATTTAGTACGTTCTAGAACAATCACAATCGGTCCGTTCACGACCAAATTTGTAACAATATGTAACTTTTATTTAGCAAAATCCTATGAGCCAGCTTCAATAGGATCTTAAGTTATACGGGCTGGTGCGGTGAATTCTCATTACAGGAAAGAAAGCTTTGAAAGCAACTTTTTAAAGTATTTTGAAGAAAGTTTTAAATAATTTTTTTTTTTAATTAATTACGATGCAGTGAATTAAAACAAAGTTTCTGAAATAATAATAATAATAATAATAAGAATCAACAATTACTAGAAGAATTAATTAATACTATTCATACCATATTTGTGTAAATTGGATCAAGTAAATGAATGAGCACAAGTGATATAATTGCTATTAAAATAAACAAAGAAAGAAACAAACAAACAAGCAATTAATCACAAATATCATAATTTTCTTTTCAAACAAAATCTTTTCAGACTGTCCCACCAAAATATATTTTTGAAGCAAATACAATGCCACTCACTGAGCGTAATAGTAATGAATCCGACAATGCTGAAAGTCATTTTATTCCTTTGTTTGTTGTTAGAAGATTATACAAATGTCTTTATTTATAAAATTTACTTTCAAACCGACAAACATACTTTCTATTATAGTATTAAAAACATGTGCATGGTTCAACAAGATTTTGATTACAGAAGAGGTTAAAGAAGGTCATACACAAGATTTGTTCGTTATTTTATAAGATGACTGATTATACGCAACTCAGATTGCTTTCTATTAACAATATTTATTTGAACAATACATTACAGGAGATATACATACAACATTTTTATTCACAATGCAGAAATAAATCTAACATAGATATTCTGTAGATTTCATGGAGTTTGAAACAGTTTTGAATAATTTAAGTTAAGTTAATCCATACTTCTTTCTATAAAAAATAAAAGTTCAATCGATTTTAATATTTTTTGGAAACAAATCAAGTTATCAAATAATGAACCGGCTTTTCCTATCTTATGTGGTTTTGCTAACGATTTAATTGTTTTGCCAAATTCATCTGCCAACGTTGAACGAATTTTTAGTCAAGTGCATTTGAACAAAACTAAAATTAGAAATTCCTTGGGATAAAAACAATTGAAGGGATTTAGTTTGCTAAAGACTATTTAAAATATAACTCTTAAGAGTGTTTTAATGTAAACAATTACAAAAAGTTTAATTAAAAGGCACAAAGCAATAAATTTATATCAATAATATTAACATACAATTTTTATAATACGTACGTATACATATGTACGTACATGCTAATATTTTTTGTAAAATTTTTCAATTGTACTTGTTTTGTTATAGTAAAATACATGTTGAATTGTTTTTGTACAATTTAAAAGATTTTATTAAATAAAATTTATTAATTTTCGGTTTATTTGTACATCTTTATAAAGGGTGTTTTTTTAAGCCCGATAGAACTTGAAATTGTAAAAAATAACACAAAATATTAAATTGTAATCAAATTTTTTTTTTTATCCGAAAGATCAATACTTGACATTAACATTTGAAAATGATTTCGGGCATATGGGCACCGCGGCTATTCTTGACGAAGTGCATTCTGGACGTCCAATTTTGGGCCACTTTTTCGAGCACTGCTGGCCGTATGTCACGAATAACACGAACAATGCTGGCCTCCAAGGCGTCAATTGTTGCTAGTTTATCAGCATAAACCAGTGACTTCACGTAGCCCCACAGGAAATAATCGAGAGGTGTCAAATCGCACGACCTTGGAGGCCAATTGACAGGTCCATTTCTCGAAATCAACTTATCGCCAAATTTTGATTTCAATAAGTTGATGGTTGCGTTCGCCGTATGGCACGTAACGCCATCCTGTTGAAACCACATCTCCTCCGGATCAATGTCATCCATATTTTCAAACAAAAAATCATTGATCATGGTGCGGTAACGATCTCCATTGACCGTAACGCGAGCTCCGGCCACATTTTTGAAGAAATAAGGTCCGATGATGCCACCAGCGTGAAAACCGTACCATACGGTGCATTTTTCTGGATGTAATGGAGTCTGTAGGGTCTGTTGTGGATTGGTCTCACTCCATATGCGGCAATTTTGCTTATTAACAAACCCGTTAAGCCAAAAATGCGCCTCATCGCTGAACACAATTTTGCGATAATAAGTTGCGCGAATCGACGACTGATTTTCAAAGTAAATTTGGATAATTTCGTAGCGTTGTTCAAGCGTGAGTCTATTCATTATGATTTGTCAGAGTATACTGAAACAAATAAAAAAAAGTTTCATCAAAATTAAATTTTTTGTGTTACTTTTTACAATTTAAAGTTCTATCTAGCTTAAAAAAACACCCGATAAATGATGTTTTTTATGGCGTTTTACCAATTGGTTTTTGACCTTTTCCTTTAAAAAGTGTGAGGTTTTCTGAAAAAACTTTCCTAACACCCCTGCTTACAGGTAACATGTTCTGCCAACTTTATGTGCGAAGACATTTAAGAAACGAATGTAATCTCCTTCGGAAGTGTATCATATGGTTTCAAAATATTTTGTGACCATCAGCGAAGAGTAGAGTGAAGTTTTAATAACCCATTTTTATTTAAGCGCCTTGGTATTTAATGCAAACTTTCGGAAGGTTTTGGTTTCACAAAAAATAACTCTAAGTATTGGATTATGGATAGAACTATTTTCTCAACGTTTTGCATTAAAAATTATTAACAAACGATTACAAAAGTGTTTGTTAATTTTTTAGCAGCAGTGGACATGTGCCTTATTAGTTTTCAGGTCATTGAGTTATACGGTGGCAGGAACCCTTTATTTACTTTATTTACTAATTTTTTTCAAAATGGAATTACCTCACTTTCAAAAGGAAAAAATGTTATGGTAAATCTAATGAAGGTAAGATTAGTTAATTCGTAGTTCATTTATATTTAGGAGCTGTTTAACCACACAGATACTACATCTTATTAAAGCATACGCATATGTGTTTTATTTGGGCGATTTTTTTTGCAATACTGGACGGTTTAATGTCATTTCTTTCTGGCAACTGTATTTTTGTATTTTGGTGAAAAGCTATTATTTCGTAAAAAAATAGCTTAAAGCTTAATTACTTGAAAAGCATAGACAACCACCAACTTCAAAGCAACTGTAAAAAATTTACACTGTTAAGCAATAAAGGTTAGCCCCAGCTTGGTACTAGTGTTTACTTGGTACTAGTGTTTACAAAAAATTAACAAAAAATTTTGCTCAAAACACATTATGATAAAAGTGTGATTATTTGCTTAATGAATGAATGCATTTTTTTATATTTTCCCTATTTTGGAGTGTAGCTTACCCACGGTGAAAGAATTTTCCAAATTCGTCCAGTAGACTCGGCGGCGATGACTACTATACATGAATTGCTTTGTACTGAAACTAAGAAAATAGGAGAGAGGGATTGGTGGATGAAAAAAGAAAATGGGAAGTGTTTGTGAACGCTTTCTTACGAAAAAGAAAAAGTCAGGATTAATGCTAATTTGTCTGTTTAGTGTCCAGTGTATATACCTTCGACACTATCCAGTCAACAACATTTAACGAAACTTCTTCAATATTGTAAAACGTTGACTATACAAAATAAAAAGTCGACACAATAACCACGATAACACCTATTACGAATTAATACCTTGACGTACTTATTTTTAAAAATATATCATGTCTATTAAGATCTTATTTGGCAAATATCTATGTATAATTTATTTTTATCATAATAATATATAGATTATTTTATTTCAAATGTTCCTAAAAAAACCATATTTACAACGCAAAAGCCATTAAATTTATCCAACCCGCGATAAGGCAACATACTGTTGGCCAAAAGTAAAACAATGTTTTTGTCGGTCGATCGCTACTATTTAGAAGGTTTGACCTTGGTACTTGTTACTGGTGAGCGCGAAAGCTATTTTTACTGGAAATTTGGTTCGTTGGATCAGTTGGGCTTAACGGTATTCTTGGCATGTGAAATAGTTGTACAGCTGTTGAACCAGTGATAATGGTTGCGACGAATCGTCCTTCAACTGTTTAATAAGTAGTCTTGATCTGTTGCAAATGTTGCGAGGGTTGAAACTTCTCAAAAGTATTATTGGACTTGCAATGTTCAACACCAATTCATGTGGGGGCTGCTCAGAAGGATATAGTGAATTTAAAAACGTCTATGTGTAATGAACTACGTCTTCGATTTGTAGCTTTTTATTTGGCTGGGAGCTTTTCAAAAAAGTAGATTTGTATTTAGTTCACGTTATCATTTCTAGGTGACTTTAATGCTCTCGAGCATAAGCAATGAAAGTCCTTTTCGTCAAATTTTTGATGTTACTGTATACTGCTTCCATTGAAATTTCTAAATTATAGACTAATTGTATAAACATTCATACGGACGGATGTTATGATTTCTATAGAAATTTGAAGTGGGAAAAACTCCTTCCCCAGAAGAGCTTGCATATTCGTCCGCGACTTCAAATTTTGAACCAAACACAATAGAGCAGATGATTTCAAGCCTGTTTTGATGATATTTGCTCGCGTACGTACAAAAGTTATTATGACCATGCGCATAGGTCTCCACACGTACCATACTATTTGAAGAAGTTTCCATTTTATCCTAAAATTAAACATCACACTCCTACAGCTATAGATAATATAAGAGATAATAAAGATGCAGACTATGCTGGTAAATGAGTCGTACTACGAACGACTACTATGAAAGAAGAAAGTTGAGATCAGTCAGGAAAGATGTCACATCAATGCTGGGCGGAGAAGATTAAACCCCTCAGCTACACTGCGAATCAGACCGAAGTAATACACATCAGTTTCGTGGTGAATATACATATTTCCTATTAGCCGTCAACAGTAACAGCAAAACCTTTGTTAAACACCATTGTAATATTTTTATTTCATCAATCAATTTTGGTTGCCGTTTATTGAATCAACATATTATGTCTGTCATAAATATCAAACATTCATTAGACTTTCGGACATTCAGTATACTTTCAAATATTCAAATGGTCATTGTAACGACAGGAATTCCCATGTATGCTGAGATAGTTCAGCGGCTGCCAGGATTCGTTACAAAAATTTATATGAGAGAAACTTTGGCTGTGGATATTTTTTTTTTTTCATATATAATGTAACCATTTTAACTTTAGCAAGGAATGTCTTTATATTAACCAAAAGAATAAAAATAACTTGTTTGCTACAAATAGCACGTGTTGTAGTAATTCACCAAGGAGTATTCTTTCGAATTGAACATATAAAGTTTTGCTCAAGATTTATGGATAGCGGAAATTTAAGAGCAGAAAGCGCACCTTTTTCAACCTTTAAAGTATTTCATAATTAATGTTGCAATCCACCATAGTGTCAGGTTTTTATTGAGATAAGTGGCCAAACAGTTTAGGTTATAGTGATATGATATTGTATCTGTTGCATTTCATTTTTACAAACTTAAGCAGGTAGTTCACGCTTTTATTGTACAGTAAGGTGGAGTCTTGATTTTGCTTTCTCATTCCACGCCTATTAACTCAATTTTTATTTATTTATTGTGTTTGAAATTTATCCAACATTTTAATATTTCTGAAAAGTAAAAGTATGAGTACAAAGAACTCTCTCAGTTGAAGTGGACTTTGCGAAAGTGATGCTTCTCTCCGATCATTTTGCCAATGCCCATTATTTTGTAGCAAACCTCTGTCACCGCAAGCAGCTTGATATGTCTCTGTGAGAACACCATCAACGGTTTTCAAGTTGTCGAATGAACTCAGGCTTGGTGACACACGTGGCAAAACAACGTAATAAGATACAAACACCGTCAACTCGATCTGAAGCGACAGCTTTTTTTAGCCCTTGAATGGCCTACTGCGTCCACAAAACACTTTCTTCTTGTGAATTTGTGGTTAATATGTAAAGCGTTATCCATTTCGTGGTTTCAAAAGTATAGAACTGGAATTCGACATCTGTCAAACTAGGTTGTTAAACCAATTTTTTTCTTCTCAGTCGAAAGTCTGACAGTGACGAAAATAGATCGCTTAATTATCACACAACGCATAAAATCATCGAAAAATACTACATGATGATTCTGCCACAGCCACATATCGTGCTTTAAGAGGAGATTATGGTTTATATAATCGTCCAACTACAACAAATATTGTAAGGCCTGTGCATGAGCTGCTGTAAGTGAAAGTGCTGCCGAAGAACCGAATGTATCGATTCCTCGTCGTTCTCAGGAATAAGGACGGTCTTACTACACATTATGGCGTATTTTACATTTAGATCTACACCTACATGCATATAAAGTCTAGCTTCCACAACATCTAAAGCCAGCTGACCGTTCACAACGTCGCGAATATAGCTTTATTGCAAGATATATTTCCTGGCCGCGTGCTTTCTCGTCGTGGCGATATCAACCGGCCATCAAGCTCATGCGATTTAACACCATTTGACTTTTTTTTTAGGGGCTACGCGAAAGACCGTGTGTATGTAGATAAACCTTTAACTCTTGAGCCCTTAAAACCCAACATTCGTCAAGTTATGGCTGAGATACCTCCCGATATGTGTCAAAAAGTGGTCGAAAATTACCTCAAAAGAATCAATGCTGACAACACTTCGCACAGTGGCCATTAAAATGAGTATTTCACACATAATGTCAACGTTTTTCATGATATTTCTGTTTTGTAATTAAAACTTAAAATATCATGAAAAAAAATATTTTATTAATTCAGGTCCAAAAATGAACCTTTTCAAAAAATATTTGCTGTATTTTTCAGCTGTCTATATGCTGACGACATTTCGTTGGTGCTAATCAACTCATCAGTAGACTTGAAAAATTCTTAAAAGTTTGTTTGAAACTTAACTACTTATCTAATAATTCCCATGAACAGAATGAGAATCAGAAATGTTCAAACAAACCTTTAACACAGCAAACATATCTTTTTTTTTCGTTTTGCAGCACTTCTACTTTTCTTTGCAACATTCTATACAACGAGTCACCATTGGTTACTACGATTTGTATTTTTGAAAGTATTAAAAAGTAAAAGTTTTTGAATATGCATATAATGTCGTCGGCATATAGACAGCTGAAAAATACAGCAAATATTTTTTGAAAAGGTTAATTTTTGGACCTGAATTAATACATTTCAATTGGCTCTTAAAGCAAATAAATAATTAAGTTCATATTTGAAAAAATATTTTATATGTGTTTTATTTACGATTACTTTTGGAACCGCAAAGTGGATAACCCGTTACGTATATATACGTACGTTCTTATGTACAACGACATCTTTCCTGTGTTTAATTTGAGTATAGATAGCTTTAATAGCTCAAGCCATTTCCCGTTGCTGATAATTAAAAAAAGAGGGGAGTATAGATTTATTGCACAGAAATTTGCACAATATGGGTTTTAAAAAAAATTATAATTTTTATATTGTAATATAGAAGATAAACTTACTTTAGCACTATTTCACAAAAAGTTTAATTGGCTGTTGCCCAATTTTCGTGCGTTATTTAAGACGTTTAGGTTTGTACAATAAGTTTAATAATTTTCATTAACAATTTATGAAAAATAATGCACAAGAGCATTGTTTTCTGAATTTGTTTCATTTCTTTATAGCTATAACGATTTATTAATTCCCTTTTTCTCAATTTCAACTTAGAAAGCTAAAAATTGTTTTTAAAAGTCGCTTTTAAGTTATATTAATCACGCATTTTGGTTGAATTTAATCTTTTATTACCCTAATTTACTCGACCTTTTCTTTATAAGCAATGAATCTGATTTAGTATTTTGAGCAATTTGTGTTAAAATATCAACATACAAGCTTTTTTGCACGATCTATTAGTTTTATTTTCTGCTAAAGTTTGTCAGCTCTACAAATTCAACTTCATGAATAACAGTTCATTAGAACTTACTTTCGAAAGTTCAGCCTAATTTATAGTCGGCTATGTTGAAAAGGGGCACAAATTAAAATACGTGCTTGAATAAGCTTGAAATCAAAAAAAAAAAAAAAAAAAAAAAAATTGTTTTTCCCCTTTAAGAAATAGTAAATGACTTAATGACAAGATTTCAAAGAGTATCGTAACAAAGAAGAGCAACAACGTTTATGAAATGTAGGTCATTAGCAAAACTAAAATATCATTTCAAAACAAAGTGTTCAGGCGATAAGAACAAAGTTTCAAAGAAATTCGGAGATTTGTATTATAAAAAAATAAAATAAAATATACCCCTTCAACATGAAGCCGTTGCTAGTATTAGTATTGATTTTTAACTTGAGCTATTTGATTACAGCTTCAAAAATAGTATTTCCAAGAACTGACGATTTCCCCACGGAATGTAAAGTACCTGATGGTTCAATCGGCACCTGTCGCAACTTACAGTACTGTCCGGCAGCTATTACAGCAAAAAAAATAAATTCATGTTATTTTGAGGACGATGAAGAGTACGTTTGTTGCAAAGAAAATTTGTGGGATGACTTTATGGGAAAATCGTTCACAGCGAATTGTGGCATTCAGGAGCCAAGATTTGAAATAATCGCTGGTTATATAACGGAATACAAAGAGTTCAGTTATATGGTGAGATTACATAATTTTTATCTACATATTTCATTTTGTAACATTTTCTTTTAATGCAGGTAGCTTTGGGTTGGAAGTCTCTACTCTTTCCTGATCAATTTGAGTACAAATGTGGGGGAGTTCTAATTTCAGATAACTACGTTCTAACGGCAGCTCATTGTGCCGTCCTCAATGGGTAAGTAATTTTCCAATTATTTTTTCGAATTTTACGTAACTTCTTGAGCACCAACCTACAAAAACTTTTCAATGTTTTAATCAGGAAAACTTTTTCTGTATCAAGTGTTATTTGTTAACTTTTTCTGAATGACTTTCATTCAATTTTACGAATCCTTCTCCTTCTTCGGCTAATCATAAAAGCATTTGACATACTCTCTCATTTAGATGCATTCCTAGCTGAAACGTTCCGGTTTTTAAGAGAACTTCTCACACAATAATACATTTTAATCAACAAACTTTACGAAAGCCTACCGAACTCGGATGCCACTTTACGTCTCAATCTCTAGAAAACAAAATTCCCTAAAGTTGTTATTTTTGTTACTACAGTATTTTTCGGTTAATTGACCCTACGGTTAATTGGTTTCCACGCTTAATTGAACCACATGATCGGGCAAAAAAAAATATTGCATACAAACACCATGTGAATTTCCTCGGATCATTGAACCCGGTTAATTGATTTTCCCGCTTAATTCGTTCAAAATTCATGTCATCAAAAATAAATTTCCTCCTACTTTTACCCGGTTAATTGCATTGACAAATAATCTGGCATTTTTGCACATACATATTTGACATCATTTGTGAAAAACACTGGGTGGCATCTCTACTATACACATACATGTACATTTTTTGCTGTTACTTGCATTTTTTTTCGTTTAAGGTAAAAAAAAATTATTTTGAAAAACTTAAAGTGCACATATGCGATTTTTTTAAATTCATTAGTATATAGTTTCAATTATGCGTGATTTCTGTAATTGAACAAACTGTTCAATTAAATAGGGTTCTTGTAATTGAACGAATTGTTCAATTAAACGGGTATCGGCTAATTGGTTCCCCGGTTAATTGAACAAAAAATTGTGCAAATTTTGATGTGCAATTAACCGAAAAATACTGTATTTGCATACCATTGATGTAACTATTAGAGATACAACTGCTAATACTAGTCTGTTATGCGATAGAAGCGTGCCTTGTTTTACGAGCCTTGTTTTTCCTTTTGAAGAACCATCATTGTATCACCAGTATTGAGCTGCAAAGATAATATTTTGTTATTAGTCTGATGTGCATTGATGGATTTAATTTAGTTTAAAAAGAATGCAACTGGTGAAAACTCTGTTTTTAAGAGTTCGTTAAAAATTTGAAAAATTAACAAAAAAACAGCTCATAAGATGTAAAATAGTTCCCAATAACACAGCTGGGGCAAAACTGCGAAAACTTGGGAAATTTTTGTCAAATGAAAAACACAAAAAAAAAAAATATTAAAACGTTAAAAAAGCCAGCATTGGAAAAAATCGCTATAATTCTCAAAATAATTGCCAGAGCCAGAACATAAGTTACAAAAGCAGAACTTGGGTAAACCATGAAAAGCTTCCATATGAGAAAGTAGAGTTAACACTGCTTTGAAGATTGTAAAAGTGCTACAAAAATTAGAAACGAAAAGAATGACGAGAGATCCCAAACATTTGCAAAATAGAAAAGTATACTTATAATAATAAAAACAGGGACCCGCTTCTAAAAGCCTACAACTGCTATATTACAAGAAAAATACAGATCTCACAAATGTTTTCTGTCTTTTTAGACGTCTTTATGCCGCCGACATTTCGTTGATGCTAATCAACTTATCAGTAGACTTGAAAAACTCTTAAAAAAATGCTTGAAACTTAAGTTTTTAGGAATGTTTCAAACATTCTTTTAAGAATTTTTCGAGGCTACTGATGAGTTAATTATCATCAACGAAATGTCGGCGGCATACAGACGGCTGAAAAGGAGAGAATATATTTGTAAGGTCTATTTTGGACCTTGAAAGCAAATTAATAGTTAAGATAATTTTTGAAAAATACAGACTTACAAAAATTTATTATTTTGTTTTTTTAATTGACTTATTAAGGCAAAATAATACATTTCTCTCAATGCGTATTTTGCTTGCAAAACACATAAATATGTAATTTTTGACAATTTTATGCTTTGCTAAATTTTCGGCAATTTTCCCGCCAGAAACACAAGAAATGTGCTAAATTTTAAACAAAACGTTCAAGATAGATTTCGCTGCACAATGCAAGTTAAAACAATGCAACTTTGTTGCAACAAAGCAAGCTTCTATACAACATTTTATTTTATACAAACAATTTCCAGAGCAAACAAAAGAAGCATACTTGAACAATACCAGCCACACTCGCCACCCTTATTAACATGAGGGTAAGCCGAACAGGCTACTTCAATCAAAACTTTTATTTATAAAGTATAATTTCTTTGTATACATCATCTAGTTCTAGAGGTGTGCGGATTACACGATACATCACTATGCGTCGTAGGTCTATTGTACTTTCTGGAAAACATATTTCTATACTTTCTGTGTTATATTTATCCATTTCTTCTGCTTCTTTTAAGAGCACACCAATAAAGAGTGCAGCTACAGCCTTTCCATTTGCTTATATTTATTAGAATATTTTTAGGTCTGTTCAGCGATCCGTAAAAGCTGATATATTTAAATTTTTTTTTTTTTTTTTTTTTTTTTTGGTAAATTCAAAGAAAATATTGCTAGTAAGAAAATGGAGGTATGCAAAACAATCTTATTGTGTTCCAAGTCTTTTGAGAGAAAAAAATCTGTAATTTATTAGAATACTTCACTAGTACCACTCCATTTCAAAGTGAGTTTTTGGTTTTAGCATTTTTTTTTCTAGTTCAAATCCTAATAAAATTTTTTCGATTGTGCAAAAATTTATTTTACCAAGAAATAATATTTAACTCTATTTGTTTTTCCAATGAATATTTTTAAATTAGGCTGCACCCGAACGTGGCCTTAGTTGGTGGAACTAATCTTACGGACAGCTCGAACAAACCAATACCCATTTCCGATGTTAAAATACACGCTGGCTATAAAACTAAAGAGCATTATCATGATATTGCCTTGATCCGCTTGGAGAAAAGTTCTCACGAAACTCCAATTTGTATCTGGAGTTCTTATTCATTGGATGAGGTGAATGTTACTGCTATAGGATACGGATACACTAAGTTTGGTAATGACTTAAAAATTTATTATTATTTTAGAAACTAGTTGTTTATGTTGAAGTATGTTTTGATTGTTCACAAAATTTTGCCTTTCCATAACCCTTTATGTTATGTTTCATGGGCTGCGAGTCGAAGGACCAGTTGTACCATGCAATCCATAGCCCTTGCAAAAACTTTACCTTGGTGAATGCTACCGCAAGTTTCTTTTGATATATTTCATTAGCATAGAAAAAAAAAAAATAAGTATGTCGAATTATTTTCAAGCTATACGTTTTATTAAAAAGAAATTCAAATTAAATATTTGGGTTGGCTTTAGTATAATGATACCAATGGCCGTAAAATAAAAAAGTGTGCTACCAGACGCTTACATATCCGGCAAGAGAAAATCCCGTAGTCCTGTTGTCAAGAACCATTCTTGCATACCTATGAAACATTTTTTGAAAAGAAATTAGAAAAATAGGATTTTGGATGCTTCATAAGCATTTAATAATTCCCGATCTTATGTTCAGCGCAAAAACTTTTCTGTGGCAGAATTGTTTTACCAAGATTTTCATATTTTCCTTAGTAAATGCCGCAACGTCAGCGTCGAGTTATCAAGAAAAGCCTCTGGCAGACTTTGATTTTAGTTTTGGGAGGTCCACGACCCCCTCTACATACCTATAAAACTCATGCTATAAGCCTGGCTCCTTATTCTAAAGCTTAGCCAAATATCTTGTACATTAGTTTAACTTTATAGTCGAACTTTATGATTTACAATTACTTTATTGGGATTTGTTTCGACTTTTACTTCTTCAGAACTGGTAATTTTTTTGTAGTAAAATTGCACGATCAATATGTTGAAGAAAACAAGACAATTAAGTTGAAGACTTATTGTTTGAGGAACATACACAGTGATAAAACTGAAAGTTGATTTGTAATGAAGAGCTCAGGTAGTAGAAAGCTGTGCAGTTTAAAAACAGTATGTAATTAGCTATGGCTTGGGTGCAAGGCGATTTAGATGGTGATGAGCGTGGGGGTGAAAGAGGAACGGCCCTGGTATGCCAATATCTCTTCCACTCTACTTTTCTACACTTCTTTAAAATTGATCACTGCAATTTTACCACAACAAATTTTTTCTCAATTTTGAGGAAGTAAAAATTGAACTAAAGTCCGATAAAGTAATTAACAATTGTTTTTGACAAATATAATTGTTAAAAATAATTCGGTTTTTAGAATAGCACAATTCAGTTAAATAATTTGGCGTTGATAATGCAATGAAAATAATTTTTTTGTTATTCTTATACTGCAGCTTGGATTTTTTTTTAAATAAAATTCAATTAATTCTGTACATTCTATGTTACTGTTGCGATTAAGGTTAATTGAAAAACACAAAGAAACCATTACAGGCCTTTACCGGGGGCCAACTGGCTGTTTCGAAGCCATCACACTTCTCGCCAGTAATCGTTCTTCAACTTGCCATGGTTTCTTAGTTTCTTATTTTGAGGTAGTCCAAATTTCAAATAGCATATATACTGGTTTGTGCTGTGTATATATAAGTTTCATCGATCCTATAAAACGGATATTATGATGTATTTCCACTATATAGGGCATAATATTGTACATTTTAATTTTTGTCGGCATCAACAGAGACTTTGCGTCGTACGTTTCACCCGTCTAGGGTCTAGTCAGAAGCAGATTCATATTCTCCATCTTTGACCCCTATGTATGTATAGATATATCCTCTAGTACCACAATATACATTTTTTATAATTAAACGTAATAATATACTCGTGATAGAGTTCAGTATACAACATCTTACTCCCAGAAAAAATCAGACATGGAAACAAATTGTTTGGTAAAATATTCTTTTTAAACCGAATGCACAAATATTTTATCTGTTCCTCTCCATGTTGTAGTGGAAAAAGCATTGGCTATAACTATAAAATCTAAGACTAATATTAAGTTTATTTCCGAAATGGCTTTTTTAGGAGGACAAAGTTCTGACAGTTTACTTAAGGCTTATTTATTGATCATTTCTAATAAAGACTGTTCTAAGGATTACACTGCTGATTCATCAATACCACATGGCATAGTTGAAACTCAAATTTGTGCAAAGGATCCTGAGAAAATAAGGGATACATGCCAGGTGAGCTTTAAGAAATTTTAGAGCTTACACTTTTTTAATAAACATTTTCAGGGCGACTCTGGAGGTCCCTTGATACTATTCTCTACTGACAAGTTTGGTGTTACACGCCCATTTGTGGTTGGTATTACTTCATTTGGCAAAGCCTGCGCCTTGGAGCCACCTGGGGTCTACACGAGAGTATCGGAATATGTAGGCTGGATAGATCAAATTGCATTTAATGCATAGAAATATTTTTACGTTATAACTATGTATGTATATTTGTACTTTGTTCTTAAGCTTATTAGATTGTTAAAAAATATATACATATATATATACATAATTATTATTTTTAGTCAAAATAATCTCTCCACACAATTCGCTCAATCCAGTCTAGGTAGGAACACACTCTGGTAAATATACTCGGATAACCACTGCGGCAATGTATACCATAAGACGTAACACCAATAAGTTGATAGTGCAAACGATTTGTGCTTTTACGTCCTCTAATGTTAAATTGTAATGGACCGCCCGAGTCACCTTGACATGTATCACGATTCAATGCATAATCTCTTGCGCATATTTGACTCGATAAAATTCCCCTCTCAGTCTCAGGTGATTTGGGCATCTCACGATTGCACTCATCGTTTGGCACAATGGTCATGTTTAAGTTCGTTAAACGATTTGTCTGCTGTCTAGCAAAGTCTGTTGCCCCATATCCCATGGCATAGGCCGTGGTAAACGGTAAAGTTTCTTGAGTCCATAAGCGAATGGGGCGGACGAATTCTGTCAACCTTTATTTAAAAGAAGATTAAAAATATGTTATCCATGTATCCTTAAGGCGAACTTACTCGACTTCCTTATCCAGTTCTAAGAGGGCAATATCATTATAATAAGATGTTCTTTTATAATCTGGATGCACATAGATTTTTCGAACGTTACGTATTTGCGGTTCTAAATAACTCTCTTCTACCATTAAATTTAAATCTCCAACACGCACCTTAGTAGGCTGAACTCTGTAAAAAAAACATATTTAAAGGATTATAAAAATATGAAAGAAATTTATACTTTTGATTTAGTTTTTACCCAGTGAAGTTGGTACAGTGGGCAGCCGTTATTACAAAATTCTCACTTATTAAACTTCCACCACATTTATAATCTATTTTGCCAGTACTTTCGAGAAACCCTAAGGCTGCCTGCAAGAAAGTATAATAAATTTACATGTTAAATAGAAAACTTATTAAATTAGGTGTTTTTATAGAGCGGTACTATGAAAATTTCAGCTAACTTATATATCGTTTATGCACGAATGGATGAAACTATTAAAGCTGATTTAGATGTATTCGTTTGGATCTGAAAGACGGGCCTAATTGCTTTCCATTTAGTCTTTCAGCAACTTATGTGCAGGTGACTATTTATTACTTAATTCGACGATCACTTTTTTTAAGTTTTTCGAGTCCACTTGAAACTTTAAAAAAGTGATCGGTTGGTAACTATGATATTTTTTGCAAACGCATTACATAGGGAATATATTTAGATATTCAAAAATGAGTTTAATTTTTACACATTATAGCCAATTAATATGTATTGGGTCTTTCAGGGAAAGATGTCAGTATTGATAAACTGTACCTGGTAATTTTTTATTTATTGTACTTTCACTTATTGTATTATAATTTTGCGAGAACATGTAGTTCGATACAATAAGTTATATTCGCTTTCATTGTAAATCTAAATAATGTCATAAATGACGTCGACAGCTCGGTCTTTGTGTTGTTGTAGCGAATACTGACAGAAGTTGCTTATTTCTTATATTAATAAAAACGTTTTTAAGCGGACATTGTCCAGAATTTACTTCGTTCTTGTCGATAACTTTTTAATGTCTATAATAGTTTTTATTTTAAAATCTAAATATTAAAAAATAAAAACAAAAGTGTTCGAATATTTGAATCAAGTATTTGTTCTCATATTTGCTTTAAACCGCGTCAAACATTAACATATTCTTTTTAATGTTCAGTCTACGATCAATTGTATGATAATATTTATTTTTGGAACGAAGTTCCGTAACGCGGCTTGCTGGTAGTGGAAATTAGTAGAATCGGAGACACCTACCAATAAATATTAATTAGTTGGAAAACGTTCCAAAAATTTAAAGAATCAAAATTTCAGAATTTCAAAATTTCAAAAACAACACAAAATAAAACATACAGATTTCACCTTGTATTACATTCAAAGATGAAAGAAAACGTAAGGAACTTCGTTCCTAACGGGGGTCCCCCGACCGCATTTCTTTTTTTTTATTAAAATGTTACGGGAATAGAATCAAATCAACTCAAATAAAGAAGAAGATGTTTGTCATGTGTTCAGACTGTGAAAAATATTTGCTCTAAATAATTATTTCATCAAATATCTAGGTAGAAATTAAAAATACCTTTACACAAAAATAAAATATAAACAACGCAGACTATTAAATATTATATTGTATAAAGAAGAAGACTTTCGTGAAAAAATTCGAAAAACAACGATAATTTTTTACAAGACAAATAGTTCGTATTATTATTTTAGATCTAAAAATAGATCTTATGAATGTTTTCTGTTTTTTTTTGTCAGCTGTCTGTATGCCGCCGATATTTCGTTAATGCTAATCAACTCATCAGTCGACTCGCAAAATCTAAAAGGAGTCTTTGAAACTCAATTACTTCCGAAATGCCCATAAACAAAATGAGGGTTATAAATGTTCAAACAAACAAGCTTTTCAACGCGCTAAGTGTTATTTTAGAGGTTCTGTAATAGCCTAGACAGACGGCAGAGTTAATTTGCATTAAGAGCTCACTAATTTGAATTAAAATTTTACGGTGACAGTCGACGGTTTCTGCATTTAGTAAACAGCTGCATTTAAAAAAAACAGCTGTTGTTTGCTATTGTTTTTTTTTATTTTGGCATTTAAAATATTTACTTACCCCCTAATTCATAAAAATTATAACAGGCTTATAAGACTGCTATGTGACATATTTGAATGGAAAATCTGTCAAATAAGAGCTTTATAAACCTGTTATAATTTTTATGAATTAGACGGTTAGAGTTTAATTTTACACTCAAAATGGATAAAAAACAGAGTGTAAAATTTGCAGGTATGCCGTTGATAGGAAATGAACATTTCTTTTCAAGAAAGTTAAAATTTCTTTTCATAAAACTGCTCCATAATACAAAAATTGTGCGTGCACTAGCAATCACAAATTTAAATTTCTTGTAACAGTTAAAACAGCTTGCCTTTTTGTCTGTGATTCTGTTTTATCCATTCACAATAGTAAACAAAATATCAGCAGCTGACGGATTTCGACGGTGCTGCAATATTATGTAACTGAATTTAGAATAAATGCAGTTTGATTTTGTGCATTTATGACAGAGCTAAATTCACATTCGAATGTAGATAATGCACGACTAAATGCGCAAAATGGCCACTAATGCGCATTAACGCTGTTAGATTAACAGCACTAAATGAACAAGCTTTTACAACAACAGTACTTAATGAACACACCTTATTCAAAAGCTGACTAATCAAACGTCAACAAAATAAATGAACAAACAAAAAAACCAAATTTTTACAGAAAAAATTTAAACCATAATTACTTCACCTGTCAAATGTTAATTGTCGCAGCAATATTAATTATGTATGAACAGTAAAAAGATATTGTCAAGGGTACATAGAACTCTACCAGTAAAGATGGAAGCCGGGAGCAAGCTTTTTTTAATTTTAGTAAAATTATATTAATAATTTTATATTGTTAATTTCCTTCAAGAATGTGATAAGCAAGAAGCATAATTTCTATAAAAAAAAAGAAATGCTGTCGGGGGACCCCCGTTAGGAACGAAGTTCCTTACGTTTCTTCTTCATCTTCGAATGTAATACAAGGTAAAATCTGTATGTATTTTTTGTCAATCTGCAACAAAACGAAGAAAAGCAACTGTTGGTAAATTTTTCAATATTGCTGTTTTTTGTTGCGACATATGTACATTACTTTAGCGACATCTAGCAACCGTTTTCACAGCTAATTAATATTGTTAAATCGTAACTATTATTATTGCTATTTTTGTATTCCTTTTTTTTAAGCACTTAAAATTTGCCAAAATACTTTTATGTATTTTTTGAATTCTAATATATTGGCAAAATTACATGATTATTACTAAGTTCACCGTTTATAAAAAATCAGCCGTGGAAAGAATGAATTGGTCCCGACTCTGCAATTAACATATAAATTATTGTGAATTAGTTCGTTTATCTAAATGTTAAACTTAACGAATTTGCTGGTGCTCGTATTGAATTTTTGGGCTTTTAAAGTCAGTCATTTCAGACAGCCCGACACCAACAGATTCACCCCACTCCATTTTTCCTGTAATAAAGATTATGTTTACCAGTTTGAAAAGAATCTCCGCAAAGTATTTTATTAATTTACAAAACAGTGGTTAATCAGAGTAAGTCAACAAATCCCAACTATACTATTCCAAAAGGCGACTCGGTGATCTCCCACCAGTAGCCTTAGCTTTCATTTTTGTCAACTATGTGTCTCCCTTAAATAAATAGTTGCAAATTTGTTCATGGTCCTTCGAGCCGGATATGAACCAGTGACCGCTGACAACGATGGAGACACCTACACAATTGTTTGTCGACAGATGACCAATACATATAAACAGCTCACACGCTTTCGTGACGATTTCTACTATTTTTCACTACCAGCAAGCCGCGTTAAGGAACTTCGTTCCAAAAAGTTGTGTTATTAAAACAATACTATATAGTTTTAAGTTTTCATGTTTTATGTTGGTAACTCCTGTAATATGAAAAAATTTTAAAGTCTCAATAAAATTAACTAACTAACTAGATATTGTCAATTAACTGAATATTGTTTCATTTAAAAATGCATATGTAAATATAGTATTAGTCTGTTAGTTGATTAGCGTTGCAACTGAAGCCAAAAAATTATGTTTTATTTTCCGCAAATTTTAAGGTTTGCACCCAACACATATACGTAAATAAATTTTATATGATCTGTTTTATTCCGGATATACGAACAGGCCAATGAGTGTTTTCTGCAAAAAATCTATAGATGGGGACAGAGCATGTGCACTCAAAGAAAACTTGTTCCAAGCATCGTGCCATTAGAATTATTTGTACTTTGAAAATATTTATAGAACATACATAAATGTACAATAAATATTTAAATAAGACACGCAAATAAATGAAAAACCATTATTTGTGGAGTGATAAAACTGATGCAAATATTGTTGCCGCTTCACATTGTGACGAGGAAATAGCAAGACAAAAGCTTTTAATTAACGCTGTCGTTTTCACAAAAACTGACCACTCAGCATCACAATTTTTCGACTATCCCACAGTTTTAATAAGAACTTAAAATTGTTGTTTGTGTCAAAAGTTGTGCCATATATGGTAAGAGCTGCTGCTAAAGCTATAAAGGTGTTTTAACCTTAAATAACGCATGTTGCATGTATTGTTCAATGTACACGAAATGTATTCTTAATATGTACACATGCATGCCGTGTGGTAGCTGAATTTGTTTCTTCTTGTTTTGTTTATATATGTATATTGTTTACTTTATTTTAAACATGATTGATGAATCAAAATAATGTTTTTGATCACCAAACATGACAATTTCTTTAATGTTTTTTAGTTAATGGATCGCAGTTTTTACTGCATATTTAAAGCGCACAAAATTATTTTATTAGTGCATATTTTTGGTTTCCCATGGTCTTAAGGCTATGATGCTGGTGCGAAAGAACGGTTGTGTAAGAGTATCTTAAAATATGACTTAATATTTTTCTTATGCAAAAATAAGCTACAATAAAGTAAAAAGTACATACTCAGTGAACTATATCTCGGTTTTTCTAAGTTCAAAATCACATCTTAATATTAAGTCTTTTTTCTACTAGATATATCTTCAGTCGAATATTTCTTTTGCTTTCTTAAAGATACCATATTATAAAAAAGTTCTGGATGCTAGTTTTACGACCTTTTTTATTTAATTTTCTTTGGTTTAATAGATTTAGCTTGAGGTCTTTTTAGTTTTAAAAAAAATATATATTTTTTTTATTATTAAAGTCTCTAATATGTGGATAGTCCTTTGTATATTTTCTTCAGGAAAATGTGTTTTCTAATATTTTACAAATTTTCAAATTTCAAAAATACAAATAAAATTTGGTTTGTATTTTTGAAATTTGAAAATTTATAAAATATTAGAAAACACGTTTTCCTGAAGATGATACACAAAGGAGTATCGACATATTGAAGACTTTAATAATAAAGAAATACTATTATCTTTTATTATCTTTTGTTTTTGTATTGCCTCTAAATAAACTAAAATTGATGGCAATACAAAAGAGGAATTATCAATTATAAAGAAATACATTCATTAAAATTAAAGTGACCTCAAGCTCAATCTATTAAACCAAAGAAAAGTATTATAAAAAAGCTAATTTAAAATTGTTCAGTACTGTATGTTTAGTTGCCTGTTATAGAACCTAAGGGCTTTCCTATCATACGTTGGTTTTCTAAGAAATTGTGTTCTGTTGATACCTTTTTTTATGAAACGCGCTGTGTACAGTAAAAGTAATGCTTTTGTTTTGGTATTATTTCTTATCAGTGTTTGTTTTTTAATTTTATACTCGAATTAATTAGCTGAAAGCGACTTGAAATTAATTAATAATAATTTCACGAATTCAGTAAATTCAAAGAAATAATTTGTTATTGAGGATGAAGAAAATATTCTTACCATATGCGGATATTGCCCTGGGGCGGCCAGTATACGACCATGAAACTCTTTATCATTTGCATCGCTCGCTGTGTCCGCATCATGGGGAAATATGCGCTGTATGTATTCAGCATATTCTATACAAAATCAACTTTTTAGAACAGTTTTATCGAACTTCATGTAATACTATATACTTATTTCACAAACTCGCAAAGTGGTGCTGGCGGAGGGTGAAGAAATAATCGAAGGCGGTGGTATTCTTTGCGTTGACCGACTAGAATTTCTGCGATCAGAGGTTGGTGATTTTGAAACTTTATTTTTATCTCTGTCTTCATAAGAATTTCGAGTATCTGCAAACATCCTTCCTACCGAAGGGGGAGATCTATTGTAGTTATTGGTATTTAGCTCAGCTGACTCACGGCGTGATTTATTTTCTCCATTAACATTTATAATTATAACATTTATGTGATTAGATGATGGGTGTATTTGTTCTTCGCTTGAACTGTCATCATCTATACGATTTGAGTCCTTTTCACGTAAAAAGTCACTCGCCAAGGAATTTGCCAACCGTTGTAAATTCACTTCATTATCATTTGTCCTGCCGGGAAAGTAAACTTTTTCGTTTGTTTCGTGCTCATATTTATTATCGTTTGAATCAATAAAATTTCGCTGACATTTTACAAAATTTAGGCAAAATACGATGAGAAAACACAACACATGATATTTTTTCATTTCAAAACTTTGTTTTTACTTATTTTTGCTTCTTGCCTACGTTTTTATGGCTTGGAAGTCAAGAGCGCGACTGTTTTGTTTTGTTTACAAAATTCTTTATCAAACCAGGGCTTTATTTTTTTTTCAACATTGTTTAAACTTAATCAAAGTGACTAATGAAGATTTATGCACATACTGTTTTTATATATGTATATTGTTTTTATTTTTTAATTATTCTATTATTCAAAGGGGATGTACAAACATACTTGATGCTTTGAAATAACAAGATATTTAACGACTACTCGATTTAAAAAAGACGTTTTATATGTTTTTTCTTTCAGTTGTTGGGAAAAGTTAGTCACAATTGAATGTACACACAAAATCTCCAATAAATACATATGTGCTTGTAATACATAAAAGAAAGGTACCACTAATCACAAAAACAAAAGGCTGTGCACGTCGGAAATATTATTTTATAATAAAATTCAATGACTTATGATTAATTATATAAGACACATTTTTTAATTAATAAGTGTTTTTTATCTGGCTGGGCAATTTTTTTATTACTCGACAGGAGCGCGAGTTTTTCAATAAGTAATTTTGCTTAATTCAATATTTGAAAATTTTAATTAATTAGAAAAATTTGATTATTTTCATGCGCTGCTTACTGGAAATTATTTTTTAAGAAATGAATATTGTACCAGCATGCTGATATGTTGTGTGGTGTAAGCTCAATAGAGGAAAGTCGGTTCAGGGCGTATACTTGTGGTCTACTTAAGTCTTACCGTGTGTTCTTTCACTCACAACATCAACCGATTTTAATGAGCTGTATAAAAATTACATAAATAGAAAAAGTATTTTGAAAAACCAGTTATGCAATTGGTTAGAGCTTTGAAAATTTGTTTAACTTATTCATATTTTTTTTTATTAAAACAATAATAAAAATACAATGACAAAGAAACTTATTAAAAACCGTTTATCTTTAAATTATGCAGATCAACAACTTGTGCAGTTTGGACTTGATGAACTTGTGACGAGCCTCCCAATTGTTCATATTGAGCTGTAATATAATTTATTTTTATTTATAAATATTAACGGTTTTGTTCAAAAAAAAAAAAAAATATTTTATGATTAACTGTTTTTGTTTATTTCCTCTTTGATGATATTAGAGAACAACAATGGCTTATATTTCAAAAAAAAAACTATTTGCACATACAATATTTTATTTAGATTTGCTGCAACTCACGGAGCCACAACTATCATAAGTAGAATTTATATACCCTGTAAAAACAATGTTATCTACTAACGTTTAACTATTACTTATTAAAGCTTAGGGTGTACAGATAGCTGCTCTTTTTGAATATAACACTCTCCAATGCTCATGAAAATCGAGCTAAAACTGAAAGAATTTGAGAGCATAAGAGTGCAATTGTGATGTGACTTTTTTCAAAAAGATAGCTGTTGAACTAAGAGCGCAGTGGGTATTATTCCAGACGTAAACTCCATTTCAAAAATTGTTTATTTTTTGTTGTAAATAAATTAATTTGCGAAATGATAGCAAAGTTAGTACTTTGGTGAAACACCCACATATGTATATGTATGCATGTATGTATGTATGTCATGTTATGCTTCAGGGGCTGTAAGTTGTGAGACCATCCCTCCTTGGGTTATAGGAGGTCCTATTGTGCTATTCACACCACCTGCTGGTTCTGCTCTGAGCCAGCCAGATGAACGAATGAAATACTCCACCGTATATACATAGTTCGTATTCTAACACATCCGCCAACCCATGCAGTGTCGGTGTGCCCAAGTAATTAACTTTTTTGCTTGAAAAAGCTGGACATAGGCAAAGGAAGTTTTTGACACTCTCCTCCTCTTTATCTCTGCAGCGTCTGAAGAAGTCATTACATGGAAGATTTAGTCTTCCCGCATGTACTCCCATATGAAGGTATCCTGTTAGAACGGCTACTAGGTTATGCAGTCTTTGTCGAGGAAAATTTAACAAAGTCAACGTTCTCAAGGCCAAGTGAGCGCCAATATTGGACAGGTGATGTCATTCGACCACCTGTCCTGCGCAGTATTCATTAGATATCTTTGTATTAGCTGTTTAAAACTATTAAGGGGGCCACCAATGAATTTGTTCATGTCCTCCTGTTGAAAGCTGGCTTCACATCTCGCCACTTTATCCGCCATTACTCTAGGTCTGAATGTCACACTCTATCGTTTAAAGATAACCGGCATTCAGGCAGTTGTGCATGCATGTCCACACATCTTTTCTTTGATAGTTCATACAATTTAGCAGGCAGTATGACAGTATAGGCTTGTCGAAATAAAACCATAACAATAACAATCAAGTCAAGGGTTTACCCAAAAGTCTATAGCACTTGGCACACAACCCGAAATTTTTTAATTTTTTCCTCTGTACGACTCTGGCAAGAGGACGTAGAGAAGAGCTGCATTTGTGCATTGTATATGTATATACATAGATAATGCTCCAATACCTCTCTGTCTTTGTTAAGCACTGGTCCACCTAGGTTACAAAGTTTTGCGAGTAGTTTCTTATTCTTTCTGTGTTCCTTTCACAACCACAACTGATACGAAAAAAACCAAAATTTTTCTACCAAAATGTTCCTTAAAATCTACAATAACATTCCACATATGCGTTATTAGACTGATTTTAGATTTTAAAAAATGCATACGAATTGATCAACAAATAAATAACAACCAAGTAAGTGCAATAAAAAAACAAGAACTTTTACATTAAAATGTAATATTTTAACAGATGTACTGCACATGTATGAGCTTAGTTGATGGTAATTTCACTCATTTACAAGTGTCCATCAAGTGACTATCAAGGCTAAGAATATCAACAAAGATTTCAACAAAGCAGGAGTGCTATAGATATTTTTATGTTGTTGTCATTTATCTTATTTATTCTCCGTTATATAAGGATCTTTATCTGGCCACAATTGCTGTATATACTGCCGACATATTCTGCACCGATAGTTCTAGTAATTACTATGCATTGTAGATATGCCAAAGTTTTTAGTGCCCTGGTATCATCCACCTCAGTTTCACTTTATTTTCATTTTCTCTTTAATACTAGTGGATGAAAAAGTTAAAACACTAATTGCTGCTGTTGAAACACATTATAACTTGCCGACACAATTAAGGACATTTAACAAATTAAATTATCTTGAAATGTCAACTGGTTAAAACTATACTGTATAGTACTTGCGAACAATGTTTATTTCTTACAGTTCAACATATTTACTATTAATGTATTGCAATATCCAAAATGGGAGAAAACCACCTCAGAGATTTAACATTTTTGTACACAAAGTTCTCGTAATTTATTTTAATGCGGCACGTCCTAGTAACGAGTTAATGCTCTCTGCGTTTATTCTTAATTAACGTAATCGCTAATTTTTTGAAATTGTCTGTATAGGTTTTTATGAAAGAAGATAACATTTTACACACGCCTGTCTCCTCATCTTCATAAGTTTGTTTGAAAAAAAACTAACTAAATAAATAAAGCAATTTCAAAAACTCCTAAGCACTATACAAAGTGACGCAGCTTAAGAACATACCTGACGATTTATTCTGTTAACGTCACTAATACATAATGTTGCCAACACAAGTGTGTGACTTAAGGCCATCAAACAACATCAAAATCTCTTTTAAATTCTTACCAATAATTTGTCGTTGAATTTCTTCTAATTCCTTGTCATCTTTGTACTTTAAAAATTGGACTCCTGGGGCATTTTCAGCATTTGCAATGGGAGCACCAAGCGCCAAGCACAAGCAGTAAATAAATGCAAAGTAAAATATCTTAAAAATCAGTTATTTTTAGAATAATTAACATTATCTAGAAAATGAATTTACCAAAAGGGCCTTCATAGTATTTTCGTTTAATATTGTTTGCAGCTCGTTTTCGATGCAAAATCAACTAAATATATTTTCATACACAAAGCGGCTTTTTATTGTGTGTTTTACCATATTTAGTGACACCGAACCAGTTTTGCATTATTATTTTTAATTTGCATAAATTTTGAAAAGACCATGCTAGTTTTGTGTAAAAAAAATAGTTAAGAAAGCCATCAATAATAAAACTAATATCTTTGAATATTTTTCAATATGTTTATTCCAAATATTTTTCACTTTGACAAGATATTTTTTCACATACTTACATACGTATCTGCTTGTTTAACCCCTGCCGGAAATTCAGTAGCCTACTTATTTAAAAATCGTTTTGTATTCCATTTTTTTAGGTACTGATTATGCGCAAAGTAACGCCGAAGTCTAATGTTGCGATGACTGAGTGGCCGTGATTGCTGCTCAGCAGTTGTAAGGTATGCAAGTCGAATCCCACCAGGGTCAGCATAAAGCTTTGCAGTAAAATATAAGAAATTGAGAAAAAGCGAAAGACGACAAAAAAGAAGTAAATATAAAATACACCATGTACTTTGCTCCACTAACATTTAAGTAATTAAGTTAGTGGAAAATAAGTGCAGAAAACTGACTACCTTCTAGAACATCGTCTTCGTGAAATAGTCACTTATTTAAATTTAGAGTAAACCAGCCACAAGTTGCCTGATTAATTTTAAATGCATTGAAAGTTTACTGATTCGCCGACAGGGGCAGTACAAACCTTGAAATGCATATATTGCATTGGTATATACATACATACATTCCCAATCATGTACTATGTATTACCCCCATTAATATTCTGCCGCTGTCAATTAAAAAAGAAAATGTAGGTGGCAAATTTACTTTGCAAAAGTTGAGTGTTAGCAAACCTTTAGTAATAGTTATATCCTCCACAGCAAATATTACGAACTCATATAAATTTGTGAATTGTCCTATAATTTTCATTGGTCCGTTTGTAGCTAGCAGGAAGGTCATTTCAGAAAAGAACTACTTGCCCCTTTATTACTAATTAATTGTGTAATGTTTACAAATTCAAGAAAACTCAATTCATGAACAGCAGAGATATATTCAAAAAATTTGAAAAACTGGCACATGAATATCATATGTGTACATAATAACTACAATACAGAGGCATACGTTTTTGATAAATTAAAGAAAAAGTTAATTGCAATGCACTAATTTCACTTTAAAATTGAACTATATGATTTACAATTGTTAATAATTTTATCGGGCTTGAGTTTGGTTTTTGCTTCCTCAAAATTGAGAAAGACTTTTTGTGATACAATTGTAGTGATCAACATTTTTTAAAGAAAAGTAAAGTTGAAGACCTATTGGCTGAGGTACGTTACATAGTTGTTTCATGACCACTACGTCGCTCATCAGCACCCGAATTTGCATTGAACTCAGACCATGACTAATTGTACACTGTTTTTAAGCAACAGCGCTTAGCCATCCATTCTGCGACTTGAACTCTTCATAACTGACTGACTATATTTAATTTTATTAATCAACTTTCCATTTTATCACTATGTTTTTCTGTTGATTGGAATAAATTTCATATTCTCTCACCAACATCGCATTGATTTCCAATTGATTTTTGTGTACAATAGCCTCAGTGATAAAGACTCTTTCAATTTTTTTTTGCTGGCCCAGAGAGTTTTAAGCACTAATTTACCTTTATAGTTGAATCATATTATTTAGAGCTGTTAATAATTTTGTCTGGCTTGAATTGGGTTTTTACTTTTGTACAATTGAGAGAAATTAAGAAAATAATTATAAAAAAACATACAACTGCTGGTTCGCCACTAATTATATGACCAAATTAAATATATTTTCCTTTTTATTCAAACTTCATCTGATCACGAACACGACAATTTTCTAGCGCCAGAACTAGTAACTAGCTTAAAAACTAACAAATCGAAAACCTACACAATTGGCCTAACGTCTTAAAGATGCCGATGCTGTGGTTTGTCCCGCAAACCTGATATGACACGCGATAATCTATTTAACGTCAACACTGATATTATTAAAGATATTGCTGATTCCATTGCCAAGAACCGAACCAATGCTATGGTAGCTATTATTACCAATCTTGTAAATGCAGGTGTAATATGGTTTGAACAAGACGGTGCCACATGCCACACAGCTCGAGCAAATATGGTTTTATTGCAAGAGACATTTCCTGGTCGCGTGATTTCTGGTCGTGGCGATATCAACTGCCCACCAAGATCATGCAATTTGACACCATTAGACTTTTTCTGTGGGGCTACGCAAAATACCGTATTTATGCAGATAAACTTTTAACTCTTGAGCACTTAAGAGCACTTGAGCGTCAAGTTATGGCTGAAATACCGCCCTATATGTATCAAAAAGTGGTCGATAATTACCTCAAAAGAATCAATGCTTGCACTACTTCGCGTGGTGGGGACATTAAAATGATGTAGTGTTTCACACATTGTTAAACAAAGCTCATTTGCTAAGATTTTTGATAGCATTTTGAAGAAAAAAGTTTTTGAACACGTTAAAAGTTTTATATCACTTCGACAGCATGGTTTTATGCCTAATAGATCAACTGCAACTAATTTAATTTTAATAACTCGTGATATTGAGTTTTTTAACTGAAAGAAACCTTAAAGTCAAAATTGGAAATACTTTCTCTTCTCTTTCAATTGATGCCTATTCTGGTATTCCTCAAGGAACGCATATTGGCCCATTACTTTTCATAATATTTATTAATGATTTACCACTGACCTTTATATTTTCCAAATGTCTTTTATTTGCGGATGATCTTAAACTGTATTCCACTATTTGTAATATTGATGAATGTGAGAAGTTGCAAGAAGATCTTGACAAGCTGTCCGGCTGGTGTTCTGACAATGTTTTAAATATAAATTTTTCTAAATGTTGTATAGTCTCGTATGCCCATATTATGAGCCCTATTAATTTTAATTATTATATTTAAGCGTGTTGATGAGGTGAAGGATCTTGGCGTAAGTTTTGATTCTAAATTAACATTTTGTAGGCAAATAGACTGCGTTGTTTCTAGAGCTTATAGTATGCTTGGTTTTATTAGAAGAAATTCAAAAGATTTTAAGAATGCCTATACTCTTAAATCATTGTATATTTCCTTGGTTCGAAGCATTTTGGAATATTGTTCAATTTTTGGAATCCGAGTCATTTGGGTTCTTCTAATCGCATTGAAGGGATTCAAAAAATATTTACTAAGACTGCTTTAAAGTTGATTTGGCCTCATGAGCTACCACCGTATGAAGTCAGAAGGAAATTGTTGGGACTACAGTCCCTAGCGGACCGTACATCTTATTCCTCATTATTAACTGCCTATAATGTGCTATCTGATAATATTGATTGCCCGGAAATAAAACAACATTTTATTTTTTACATCCCTCCTCGAGATTTGAGAATCAATCGTCAGTTCGAAGAATGTTTTTTTCAGAACGCACTATGCAAGTGCTTTAATGTTAATATTTCAATGTTTAAACTTTAACACTGGTATTCATAAAAAATAAAACATTGCTCAAATACATTTTAGAGAAAATTTTATATGAAAAATTTGTCGTAAAATGTGTTTCAACAATATTTTATTTTTTATGAATACCGGTGTTATTGTTTCATATTTTAATTTACAGTTTTTAATGTTCAGTAATCTTTAAGAAATCAATTCTGTAGATGAATAAACTAAACTAAACATAATGTCAACGTTCAAACTTTATAATAAAAAAGAAATATCATGACAAAAAATAATTTATACATATTTTATTTACGTTTACTTTGAAAACCGCAAAATGGATAACCCGTTATTAGTCATATTAACTACAACGGGCATGATCAAGTTTTACTAAAGGGGAAAATTTAAGAACATTCAAAGAATAATAGGATGTTATTATCCGTCTTAGATGAACCAAAAAAAAAAGTGCGCTAAGAAGAGCGTGTGGTAAATTTTTATATTTATGAAAACCTAAGATGAAAAATTTATATGAAAATTGGTGAAATAGGTATATACGTTTTGGTGGAACTAAAAAAAGGTGGCCGTAAAAATAAGCGTGGTAAATTACTTGATTTGCAAAAACATAACGTAGATTTAAGCGGCTCAGTCGCTTACCGTTTTGGGTAAATTAAAGATCGTGGGCGGTAGGCATAGACCTAGAATAATCTTCATTGTAGATAGATTAAGTTGTCGTACAAATAGGTGTAGCAAATTTTTTTATCCGTTTAAACCTAAGAAAACCTCGTACAGTTTGGTCTACCAATTCTTTATTCTAGACAAATAATGACAGTGGGCGTAAAAGTAGGTGTCAAAGTAGGCGTGGTAAATATTCTTAGAAATCTATTGTGAGCATTTAACAAAAAAATTAAAAAAAAAATTAGTGCATTCCATTTTCGTTTCAAGAAATTTTAAATTTATTGGTGAATAAAGGGTGTGGTCAAATTAAGTATGTACCAGGAGAACGAAGTGAAAGAATTTCGGAAATTGTTCCAGTAGTCTATCGAATATTACCAGCGATAAATTAATACAATTGCAATTCTACAAGCATTGGAGAGCCGACTTATTGGCCAACAAACGTAAAAAAATCTGATCTTTTAGACTTTTTTCTTTAAAAAAATATATGTTTACCGTTTACTTATCACGATGTTCGAATTCAAGAGTATTCAATAAAATTTTTCATTGGCAAATTAAATTTTGCCACCAACTCTTCAGCTTCAGGATTCACGTGTACTTCGATTAAATATAAGAGTTACTAAAAATGGTATAAAAAAAACTTTTAAGGCAACGCTCGCCTTATATTTTTATTAGAGATCCTATCAAAACATTTGATTTTTAAGTTAAAATAAAATTTACTTATATTTTCTACACATCAACAACAAAGTAATTGTAACTAAATAACAACTAAGTAAATTTGCTAAAGATTTTGTACTAAACAAATTTGCTTACTGGCAAATACGCGTTGACAGGTTCAGCGGGACCATAATTGTCACTATTGATGCTCGTAGGAGCTTTGGAGGCAAAGTTCAAAACAGGTGCTACACCTCCATCATGGCTTGAAGACTTACCATTCAACCCATCGTATTGATTTTGAATGGCACGTTGGGCGTTTTCGGCATCAGCAGGAGTGCGATATTTAACAAAGTGAACTTCAGGTTTATTGGAATCATTTATACTTAAAGCATTCAATTTCTTGGCCAAGTCACCAACATCGGCTTGCTTACTCAAAACATAAATGGCTGTACGTTGTTCAACCGCAGACTTGGCCAACTTAAGAGCAGCATTTTCAAGGCCTGAATTTTCGGGACCCTTTATGAATATGACACGCAAACCACGTTTAAGGTTGTTGTTCAATTGTGGGTTGGCGTTGTCATTAAATTCGTTTTCAGGAGCGGAAAAAGTGAAATATTCTTTCTGAAATTCGGCAGGATCAATAGCAGGAGCTGAATAATCACTTGGACTTGGTGCGATACCCTGATCGGTGTTATAGCCAATGCTTGGGGCTCCCTCAAATCCATTGTGACCACCATATTGTCTTCCGTAGTCCGATTGCCTACCGTAGTCATATCCCAAACTGGCAGCAGAAGCGGTAGTAAAAATGCATAACACCTAAGAAAACATAAGATACCAAAATTTAAAGTCATAAAAATCCATAAAATAAATAACACAAATGTTCTCTGTACTCACAATAAAAGCGCGCATATTTTTATGAATTTAAAGTTTGGATTGCTGAACAAGTTAGTGTTTACTGATTTCTAGCACTTCTCTGTAACAATTTATATAAGAAACTAAAAAAATCAATATAATTAATATTCGCAGTGCTAAATTAAATGAGCAAACTAAAATATATTAAAGTTTATCCTTGATCGTTTGAAATCAATCGTATTTCGTTTTGTCTCAATTTTGCCCGCATATGCATATAGATAATTAAAAAATATAATAAAAACAAAAGACACATCGTACCATAAATAATAAATTAAAATTTTTTAATGTGTCGCACAATGTCTGTTAATTTATTTTGAATTTTGGCTTATTTTATATGTTTAATTCTTTTTCGATATCAAATGCATTTGTTTCATTTTGGAGTTCGACATGCTAGAAGAGTAGCTAGTAGTCAGTCATCGTAACACAATAACCATTTTTCATATGTTTATTGGATTCTAATTAATAGACTACTTTAATACAGTAGTTATTTGAATGTTTAAGCGCCAGCAGACTTAAAGGCTTTATTTCTTCCAATAAATAAGTTTGTCTTAGTTATGTTAATGTTTGCCTATGATTTAGTTATTCTAGCGTATTTAGTGTATTTTGCATATTTTTTAAATTGATGCTTAAACCATAAATTAAAAGCAAATGAGGTGATAGCACAAACACTGTCGCCACATACTAAAAAAAAATTTTTTCTAAATAAAAAATCACTGTTTTTTTAAACAAATTTAGTTAACTGACTATCTTTTAACATAAAGTGGAGTTGATAAAACTACTTCTTCCGTATCTCCATTTTCAATAGTATGGTAATTAAAAATGGGTTTTCTCCAAGCAATGACAGAGTTCAAAATTTAGAATCCAATACCAAAATCTTCTGTTGGTCTATACCAATTCTAGCATACTTGTCAAAAGCGTATGGAAAACTACTTAGATGTAGCTGTGCTGATGGTCGTCGTGGTGGACGCGAAACAGCCAGGCAAATGTTGATCATTGCTAAGTTTTTGTGATAACATTGTATATTATAAAAAAAACTTTTGCATAACATAGTTCAAAATCAACTAATTTAATGCAGATTTAAGCAGTATGTTGAAATAATGTTTAGATTTTGTAATCTCTCTGCTGTAATTATCGTACTACTTACGTAGTAAAAATTTGGTGATTTGTTTCGTTTAAATGAAAATTTATGAAATTTTTGGTAATTTAAAAGGATGAATACATTTTCTGTTTATATCCTTTGCCAAAAGGATATATATGTATAAATTTGTCATAAAATACCTATTTTCGGTCACCGATTGTACATCCACCAGACAACTTATTAATCTAAATCTTACTTTAGTCGTTTTATAAATGTCCCCTCTGCTTGGAGATTGAAAGTACGCAAAATCGGGTTTAACTTATTGAGATATAGCAAAAAAAAAAACATTTTCAATTTTTAACCACATTTATTGTTTTATAATAAAGAAAAAAGCAAAAGGAACAACAAGGGCTAGAACGAGCAGCACGCAGGTTGATAAGCAGTTAACACTAACACTGAGCCATCGCCGGTTGTTGGTGAGGTTGGAATTTTACCCTTTTTCTCATAGGTTTGACTCTTCTTAAACAAAGGCAAGTCCTATGTTCTAACACATACACACAGAGCCTCGAGATGATCGTCGTCTCATGTGTGTATGTATGAGTTATAAACAGTGATGCCAGTTGACTTTGCTCAAAAGGATAATTTTTGGTAAAAAAAAATCGGCAAATTAAAAAGTGGTAGAATAACCTTTTTTGTTGTTGAAAGCCTGTGTATTAATTTGAAAAAAAAAATTACTTAAAAAAACAATTTATTATTAGTAACTAATGTTTATAATAAACGTATAAAATAATAAAAATTTTATACAAAAGATTGTAGTTTATACTTTAGGGTAATTTCTTTTAATAACACTGCTTTAAAAACTGAAAACAGAAGTTTTTTCTAAAAATGTTTATGCATATGAACACATGTACTTCACATTTGTGCTTAACGTTTTTCATATATCAGTTTTAATATCCCCACCAACACAACTTCAGCTGTTAAATTTTAAATATTCTTTAATGCCTTGTTCATACATGCATTTCTAATTGAGTTAATATTATCTCAATTAGAGAGACGTTCATGTTATGACTCCAAAGCGGCAATAATAAAAAGAAAGAGAAATAAAAATTTGGAAATGCTGCAATGTTTTTATTTTTATTGTATTTATTTTTATTTTTTATTATTTTGTTTTGTTTGATTTTGTTTACATTTATCTCGTCATTCATCTCGCATTGTATACTTTTGCTTATTAAACACATCTGTTACAGTGTTGTGTTTCATCTTTTTCTCAATATTCAAAGCAATTTTGAGTTTATTAAGCAATAACTTTATTGACTTTTTGTATGGAATATTGAGTTCAATAATGGACTTTTTGCGACTATCTCAACAAAGGCGCATGTATGAACATGGTATAAGAGAAATATTTCGTTTTAATACATTCATTTTGTAAGGAGCCTCTATTTCGTATTGTTTAAGTTGATTTAATATTATTATTTTCTTGAGCTTAAGGTCTTTTTATTGTATGTATTTTATGTATTTATTCGAATATTTTTGTCGATATTTCCCTCTCGTTCGGATAACTTCTTCAGGACAATGGAGCGAAACCTCGATAAAATTATTAAGATAAATATGATATATCCCAAAACTAATGCATTACATATTTTAAATGTGTAATTAAAATAAGAACCCATTGTTTTATGCTTATAAAAGTAGTTTAGATCATTACTCTCGAGTAATATAAATACATATAAATTATATTAAATTATTTACATAAATATATATAAATTATATTAATAAATATGTATAAATTACTGAATAAAAGTATGGGAAGATTTACTATCCAATTAGTAAATTAGTAAATCCGACAACATTTTGTAGAAGGTTGCAAAGAAAAGCAACGGAGTTGCAAAACGAAAAGAAATGTTTGCTGTGTTAAAAATTTGTTTGAACATTTCTGATTCTCATTTTGTTCATGGGAATTATGGAATAATGCTTGTATGCTAAAAAATTTAATAACAGCATATTAAAAGTTTTGTTTGGAAATTTCCATACAAAATTTTTAATATGCTGTTATTAAATTTTTTAACATACAAGCATAAGTAGTTAAGTTTCAAACAAACTTTTAAGAATTTTTCAAATCTACTGATGAGTTGATTAGCACCAATGAAATGTCTATATGCCGAATATAGACAGCTGAAAAAGAAGGCAAATCGTTTGTAAAAAGGGTTTATTTTTGGACCTGAATTAATACGTTTCAATTGGCTCTTAAAGCAAATGAATAATTAAGTTCTTATTCTTCCAAATTTGTTCATCCATTTTTTCTTAATTTTATGTTCTTTTAAAAAGTTCGTAAAAACATTTTTCAACAATGTGAAAAATTAAAATGCAACAGCATAGAAGGAATCAGGCTTCAATTTTATAAACATCATTCACTCCTAGGTTTCAAATTCAAACAGAGCTCTGAGTCAAAAAATTTTGCAAATATTTTAATTTATTAAATACTTAATCCGTGGTTTTGTCAGTAATAAGTGACCAGGGTGACAAGTGAGCAGGGTTGTTTTACTTTTGTTTTTGGAAAAATTATTTATTTGCCAGGCTCATTGGAAGTTTCTCTTTTCTAATTTATTTAATTTCTGCGGATATTTACGGTGCATAAGCCGATATTATTTTAGACCTTTCAGTTTGCTATCTTTATGATGTACAACACTAACAAAATGAGAAACTTTCCAGTCGATATTGAAATATTAATATTGAAACGCAAAAATATTTGAACACAGGAACACTTGCAGGAGCAATTGAGATCCATTACTTAATACTTAGAAGACTTCTAGAAAACTTTACGTGCTGACTATGAAATTGACTTTGTTTCCCACGCTAATTACTACATTTTTTGGTTTCTAGACTCTTTTACTTTTGTTTTGGAAACATCGCAGTGAAATTAATGAGTTGTGTTATTTGCTACAGTAGTTCGTTTCTTCACATGTAACTATACAATTAAGTTACATATCAATTTAAAGATGAAATATGAATAATTAACAAATTTGTAACAGATAATTTTAATATCTATTGTTTAGTGAATAGGCAACTAATTTCCAAAAAATGCATATTTATGATGCTGTTAAGTAATACATACATAATATTTGATTACAAGCTCTTAAAATTTAATTTGACATATGAATATAGTAAGTGAAACGCATAATGCCAACCGTTTAGCTTCCACTTAAGAAGAAATTGTAGGGACATCGTTTTGTTAGTCTTTTTTGACATGTTTTGAGATTACTAAACAAATTCCTAAAATTCGAATGAGCTTTTAAGGTGTTGCAAGTTTGTTTGGTATAAATACTGCTTTACAACAAAATTGCTGTTACAGTATTTATTACACCTTCCAGCAGCTACAGCGGCCCTTTTCGACAAAACGCAACCAGCTGTTAATTAAGCAAAAAAATGCATTATATTTTGGTAAATATTAAATTGTTTACAATGGGTGCATCATGTCTAAATGCATTTCATTGTAGCTCCAAAGATATCTAACTCAAAACAAACAATAGATAAATAATAAGTTTTGTGTTTTTGTTTTATTGGTTTTTGTTTTATTGGTTGCAGCTTTTTTGTTTGGCTCCACTTGTATCAGCTCAATATGATTACGCACCTGGTGTTAATGGTGATAGTTTATTAACAGCCAACAATATTGAAAGCAAACATATATCAGCCCAACCAGCTCTAGAAGAGTACAACAAAGTTTTTTATTCATATAGTGCTCCAGAACAGGAATTTGAAGATGTTGATGCTGAGGAACAGATGGCCAAAGCTATAAAAAGAAATTTACGTATAATTTTCATAAAAGGCCCGGAAAATACTGCAATGGAAAAAGCAGCTCTTGAATTCGCGAAAAGTACCGCCCGTGATTATACAGCTATTTATGTTCTTAGTAAACAAACTGACATCAATTCCTTGGCCACTCAGCTGCAAGAAATTAAGTCTCAAAATACTGTGAAGCCCGAAGTTCATTTCGTCAAGTACCGTACTCAAGCTGATGCGGAAAATGCACAGCGTGTCATTCAAGCACAATATGATGACATACGGGGTGCTAGCAGTAATAATGGTATTGATACAGCTTCGGTAATAGACTTTGCATCAAAGTCTGCTCATCAATCAAATATTATTATTACAAGCACTAAGGCTCCTTTAGTCTCCAAAACTAGAGGTACTGATCCTTCAAAAAGCCCTTTGCGAAATGCTTACTTACCGCCCAGCAGAAGATACTAACTATCTTCAAGAGCTTAGTTAATGATTTGGACTGCCAGAATTTAGGTTAATATTTATTACTAGCTGCGAAATTTATCACCGCAAATCAGTTAAGCATTAGAGTACATAGTGGGGTACCACAGGTCCTCCAAAGCTACTCTTTCTTCACTAGCTTAGAAAATAATATCTGTTTGCATTCTGTACTTTTGGCTACTGAGTTTTATTTTAAATGGTATGTAATAATATGTTAGTGGCATTAAAATACTAGCTCATTTGTATTTACAAGGCAAGTCCTTCACTGAGGGACCAAAGTTAACTCACGTTATTCTTGACATTACACATTTTTCTGCAGCAAGTGTGATTCCGTTTGAAATTTCCACAATTATTTCCATTAAGTATATTTATTCTGAATCAGTATTGATATAAAAGTCCGCTTAGCAATGTTCGTCTCTCCATCCGTCTGTAGGCCGTTAAAATACCGTTTCTGAGAACAGTACTTACTTCAAAAAGAAGTTTTTTGGTGCCAACTATTTATACATTGGGCCTTATCTATAGTCAAACACTAAAGTCTGTTCTTTTTGGAAACAACTTAAATTTTAAAAAGTGTTGCTAACTTTTTTCTAACTAAAATTAAAGTTGACTTTACGCTGAATCAGCTTTAAATGAGTGCCACATTATTTATCGAAAATGCCAAGTTATTTATCATACAACCTCTTACATCTACCCTCTGGTACAAGCAGAAACCACTGCCAGAAGTGGCTAGCGAAGTGGTGGGTGTGTTTTGTCTATGCACTAAAATAGCTAACGAAGGGCCTGTCACTTGGCTACGGTAACCGTGACTACTCACCAGTAGTTGTAACAATTGCTGCCCACTATTCGATAGCTAATGCGTAACACACATACATATTTTGCTATTGCGCATTTAATGTTTGCCACTGAAAGCAATTATGTTTTTAAGAAGATCCCGTTATTAAAACAACAACAACTTAAGATTATAACATCGTTGTTGCTACTTTTGTTTATTCAAAAAGAAAACTTCAGTAGCATTTGAAATCTAAACAAGTAAACAATAAGTGTTGCTTAAGCAACACTTTTTCGTTTTTTTAATTAAAAAAACGAAAATTTCAAAGAAGGTATGTATATAATAATATAATTAAAAATTACGTTTTCTTTTCATCAAAAAAATCTACAGAAGACGATACACAATAGAATATCGAAATGCTGAAGAGACCTCAAGTTCGAACATTCAATATTAGAAGTTAAATTGAAGTTATTTATTTTAAGCATTCTTATATTTACCTAAATACTGAATTATATTTTTTTAGTTTTCGTAGCATAGATATTTAACAAAAGTGAATTGTTTCCTTTTAAAAATTTTGAATAAATCAATAAATGTATGTATGTATGTTTATGTGCATTTTATGTAATATATTTGTTTGCTAAATTTAATTGTTTTACTATAGCTGGGGAAAGGATAGAAGAATGGTAGTAATAGAAATCACCAGCGAAAAAGAGTGGCAAATGTGGTAGCTCTCCTGGACTACTTCCTTTGATGGCTACTAGTGACTAATCCTTTAGGTGGTTAAAGGTTATGCAGAGACGGGTCAATCGCCACCTCCAATGACAAGCCCATGTTAAATTCGCCACTCAAATGCATTTGTGGTAGATTGTAGCTGGACTAGCGGTAGTGCTAAAGTAGCTATCGAATCTACACGTACGGAGCTAGTCCCTTATACCACTGGGTAATGAGATGACTCTCAAAAATTATGTATACATGTAAACACACACCAACATAAATCTAAGATTGTATTAGTAAGTAAACAAAAAACATCAAAGCAAATTGAATAAAGGCAAAATTTTAAAGAAAATTCTAATTAAAAATAGTTATTGAAAAATCTTTAATTTAATTATTTAATTTAAAAAAACATTTTACATTAAAAAGTTTTTACATATAAAAGTGACATTTGTTTGAGCAAAGCTGTTGCTAAATAAGTTCAAGACAACTCCTGCTGGTTTTAAGTTTAGAGGAAACTTTTGCTACACGCAAAAAGTCGGCTTTTTCTCGTCTATAGTAGACAAAAAACTTACTTTTATATAGCAGTAATTTAAAATTGCTTAAAGCATACTTTTTCGATGTCTATGGCCATTGTGTTATTTTAAATAATAATAAACAACCGATAATAGTATAAAAGCGTTGAAAAATATCTGGTTCTCTCTAAAGATGAAATACTATCTGTGTGAAATGATTCTTAGAAGCCAACATAAAATTTGCGATATCGGTATATATATTTGGAATATATTCGTGATAGATCAAAATCCGATTTCTCAAGAAGTTGAGCGTATCCTTAGAGAATTTCGGACGCTAAAATGTCGATGCTATAATAAAACAATCTTACGCAGAAAATAAAAAAAAATATATATAACATCGGTCCATGCATAACGAAGATATAGCGAAAATCGATTTCTTAAGATCTTGAACTGAAACAGGTCTTAGTGCCAAAAAGTAGATTTTATAATAAAATAAGCTTAGTTAAATTTAGAAACAAAAACTGCTGATATCCATCGATGCATATAAGTTATATAGTAACAACCGATTTCTCAAGAAATTGGGCCTGTAAGGAAGATGGAACCGTTCTTGGTCCCAAAAACATTATGCTATAATATAATAAGCTGGCATAAAGAAAAGAAGTGAAATTTGATATATTGGTATGTATATAACCGAGATATAGCGAGAATCGGTCTCTCAAGAGGCTATGCTTGTAGGCGAGCTCAAACAAGTTTTGTGGCAAAAAGTTCCGACATCGAACCATATTTAGTCAAGATGTAATGAAAACCGTTTTACCAGGAAGTTGGATGTGTACGCGCTCCTAAGCAAGTTCTGGTGCCAAAGAGTAGTCAGTCAGAAAAAAAAACAAAAACAATTATTAACAATGGTTAACATATAGCCGAGATGTAGCAAAACCCGTTATCTAATGATGTTGCATGTACGCGAGCTTAAGCAAGTGTTGGTGTCTAAAGGCAGATGATATTATTTTATTATAATCTTTGGTGCCAGAAAATTGTTAAGATAAAGAAAAAACATAAAAATATTTGACATCGATTTACATACATCAGATCTGAGGGTCAGAAGTGTTGATTGTAAACGATATTTAAGGTTCGGCCCAGAGGAACATAACACTCTTACTTGTTTGTGCTTTTAGAATCATACATTAGAAATCACATGGATGCCTGCTACAGCGACAAATACAACTCTACTTAAAGCAAGGAAGAAGCATTTTAAATTGCTGAAGTAAGCTTCGGCTGCAACAATACCATCCCAAGTTTACGCACCGCTTTCTCATTTTGTTCATGATAATATTGGAATAAGTAGTTGGGCTTCAAAATTTTTTTTAGAATTTTCAAGTCTACTGATGAGTTGTTTAGCAGCAACGAAATGTCGGCGGCATATAGACGGCTGAAAAAAGACAGAAAGCATTAAGGTCTATTTTTTAGATCTAAAGTAATAAATTTCAATTGGCTCCTATAGCAAATAAATAATTAAGTTCATTGATAGACAAAAATATTTAGATATATAAGTAATGCATTACAATTTTTAAGTGTATAATTAAATAAAAAACCCATCATTACTCACGAGGAATATAAAAATACTTGCAAAAAATGTTTTTAAATAATAGTTTTTTATTGATTTTTTTTTTTATTATCGACCATATTTCCTTTTGTGTTGCAAAGTTTTCGATTTACCTCTGGTAGGTTTTAAATCGCCAACGTACTAAAAAGGTACAACAAGCAATTTAAATAGATGTTGTGTTATATTGAATCTAGTTATTATTTCTGTACGAATGATTTTTAATCAAATTTTGCTCATGATAATTTTAAATACCAAACATCACGAAAAACCAAAAAAAAAGAACATAAAAATTATTTTTATGTTCGGCCCATCTGGGATTCGAACTCGGACCTCTTGGCTTAATAGTTTTCGGTGGTATGCCATAAACATTAGTTAGTAAAAATAGATTGTTATTTAAAGTAATCTATAAACATCTTATAATTTATTTTATCTAAAAAATGCATTTATAGTTTCCGATTTTTGCTAATGCCTGGTCAAAATTCATAATTATAATATACATAAGTGCCTATTTTTTAAATAAACTTAAGGATATCAAAGTTCATATACGACATGATATTACACATTTATATAGAAAAGCTTCTAATTACACTTTGGTAAAGGGTATATAAGATTCGGCACAGTCGAATATAGCCGTTTTACTTGTTTGCTATATCTTTGGCAATTATAATCATTATAATAAGACGCATACCTGAAAATTTAAATGTTGTCATATTCATTTGAACAAAACAAAATCTGCAGCCATTGTATAGTGAATTTATTTATAAGAAAGATAATATATTTGACATATTAAATGGCATAGTTCTGTTTTGGTATTGAACATTTGTGTGTGCTTGTATGAAATTTTTATATATCGTAAGAAATTAAAAAATGTTAATTAAATTTAAAAAATGCAATTATTAAAGTCAAAATAGCTTGCTTGTATAATAAAAATTATGCAACATGTGAGGACAATATTATGACTGCATGTTATGAGAATATAGCTACTGCTGTTTTCTCTTTTTTTTTGTGAGTAAATATGCTTAGATATGTGTGACTTTTTAGAAGAATTTATGATCATTGGAAGAAAGAATATTTGTAATAATATTTTCATAATAATTACAGTTTGAACAATGGTTATACAGTTATAGAGATCTCGCCGATATTTATTTCTAACGAAAAGATGAAGAAGACAAGTGGCACATTTTGGACAGCGAATTCTTTAATATATTTCCCTTCCAGCTGTTCCAAAAAAGCCAACCTTTGGCCCCTGAGATTGTTAGGGCTAAAAATTCCCCGGGGGCCAAATGTTAGCATTACCTGGCAATGTTTATGTTAAAAAATTACTATAGTTACATATTGCATGAAAAAGTGAGTATATGAAAAAAAATTAATATGTTTAGCATTTATTTTGATACTAAAATTCGGGGAAAAAAATGTTTTATGTTTTAATACCTAATAACTTTTTTATAACCGGAATATTTTTACCTTCTGTATTTGAAATTTAAGCTAAAAGTCTCACCTGCTAAACAAAAAAAAAAAAACTTCGTGTGAAAATTCCAATGGTCCAATGTGCCCCGTTGACATTTCAACCGACAGTATTCCACATATCCCAGTCTGATATCATCCGAAAAGTGTTTCCAAGCATTGCACACAATTCCAATAACAATGATTGGTGGAGCACCAGTGATTACAAAAAAAAACATGTTGGTTTCGTTAGTACACGTCTTTTACATGGAAATAATTTCGTTTATGCCATTCAACTCAACAATAGACTTCAAAAACTGTTTCAAGTCTTTTGGGTACTGCTATTATGGCTTGTTTGTTTTTAAATTCCTCTGCGCACGAACCTATTGTACAATAATAAGCAACTAAAAGTATACTTTGAATAAAAATAGCTTCTAAAGGGAAAACTGTTTAAATCATTTTAAAACTGTTATACAAAGATTCAAAAAGACTCCAACAGTTTTGCCATTAGCTGCGTTTTATCTCTTTCTTGAAAATTTCTGTAAATTCATTAAGGTTTGATTGTTATTTAAGACACTGCAGCTTAATATTTTTGTGCAAACATATGTGTTCCATGCTGAAATTTAAAAATTTTGTGATCCACAATTAAGACAACGGGATAACTATTGCTTTTTACTATTGAATGAGTAAATAGAACGCGAACAAGACTACAACGAAAACTGTGCATTGGAACTCTTTGATAATTAAATAAATGAATTTCTAATAAAGCAAGGAGTTCTCACAAGACGCATGCGTAGCAGATATGCACAGAAAACACACTGAAGAGTCATTAAAAAGCTAATAAGAAGGGAGTTTTCCAGTTTGTTATTTCAGCAATAATACACATACACAACGCATAGAAAAAAAAAAAACAAAATAAACCAAACTGTAACAATTATATAAGTGATGCAAACTCGGTTTAATTTCAAGGTAATAAAGCCTACAAATATCTAAAATTTCACAACCTGTTAAAATTAAAAAAAATCGTTCGTTTCAAAATCACATCATCCTCTTCTAATATTCGCTCGAGTTGTGTGACATGTGGCTCCATCTTGTTGAAACCACATATTCTCCAAGTCGTATTCTTCAATAGCAGGCAAAAAAAAGTCGGTTATCATAAGACCATAATGCTCCGAATTGATGGTGACAGTCGTTCCATCGAAGAAGTAAACTCAAATTACATCTTCGGACCTAAGAGCGCACCAAACAGTGACTTTTTCTGAATGTAATGGCCTCCCTTTATGTATATATATATATGTATATATATATATATATATATATATATATATATATATATATATATATATATATATATATATATATATATATATATATATATATATATATATATATATATATATATATATATATATATATATATATATATATATATATATATACATATATATACATATATATACATATATATACATATATATATGTATATATATATTATATTTATTTTATGCATTTATAACAGCGGTACCATAAAAGCTAAAAAGTTGTTTATATACATACATATGTTGTAGAACATATTGTTCGTAAAAAATTATTTTAAAATATATTTCAGTAAGATTATAATTTGTAGAATACCGCTAAAAATTTTAGGTTCCCAGTTTATTTATGGTGCTTTTAAAATTTTAAGACTACAAATTTTTAAGTAAGAAATGCAATTATTCGTATCCAAATTATTTATTATTATTTATGTTTTTGTGTGATCATTGAATTTTAAATGCAGAGATGAACATTTTTAAAATGAAATTATACGTAGTTAATAGTTTCTTAAAAAGTGTTGTTTTTCTTAAAACCAGCACATTTTGACAAGGTTTTTAAAATGGTATTTTTAGTGTTCTAACTCTGAACGAAAATTGCAACAAATAAATCTCGAGTTCGTGAAGTTTTCTACACGACCGTAGATAATTCTCTCTTAAAAGTCAAACGGTAACAGAAAAGAAACGAGCCAGGTGACATTGAGAGGTCACAGCCGAAAAGCATGCCAGCAGTTATATTTTTTAATTTGGCTCATTTATTTGGATGCAAACAAGTCTTTAGACAAAGAAGACAAATAAAGAAAAAAAAAATATCGTTAAAAGCCAAATTGTTAGGCATACATTGTCTTGATATGAGCATAAAGTCCCACGGAAAAAAGGAAGTTGTATTTACAAGCACGCAAGTTTTTCATGTAGTAAATTAAAACCGGTTTTAGTAACTTGGATTCAGCTTCATTTTGGTGTAAGTAAATTATGTGATAGCTTGTAAGTCCCTTTGAATGAATATAAATTTCGAGGTAAAATAATTGTTTCTTATTTTCATATGCATAATCAAATTATGTACTCGTACCGCAGATTTAATGGCTGGTTCGTTTCAACAAAATCGTCATTTACCCATCATCAAGTCATTTCTCTTAATACACACATTAGACTGTTCCATGCTTGCATGTGGAAATTTGTTTTTCGAATTCAGATATGCATACTCTCCATTTTTTTCTTTTGATCCGAATAAACGAATTATGAAATATTATTGCGATCGGATAACGTTTAACCGTGCCGAATTGTCGCCAACGTTTAAGATAAAGGTCAGTATGAAAGCCATAGAATAAGCTTGGAGTTTGAAACCGTCTATTAATTTTATTTGTATCATACAAATTTGCTATTATACAGTGTTTTCTGAATCCTCTTACCATGCCTCCCTTCCGCGCCCATTGTGTTGGTGCTTAAATGTTGCCCTGCCACAAACCCTTAGTTCCTGCCTAAGACCAGGAAAGTGATAGAATAAAGACTAGAAAATAAATATTAATTTTCAAGTTTTAGATTTTATTATCTATGTTCAATTCATAAAATTTTCTTGTAAAGTTTTTTTTTTTACAGTCAGGATACATCTGTCGATGTTCTTGTACACAATGTAGTAAAAATTGCTTTTGTTCCTCTTCACCTCTAATTAAGCAATGAAAATCTTTCCCTAACTTAACCGCTCTTTCAGCTGTATCGTTAACTGCTCTCAGTGTATTCACTTTGTCTTTAGCTTGTTGAAACGATGCATTACTGTGCCACGTTGCTACATGGGATGTAGCGATTACCTGTCGCTAACGGGATTACATTCTTTCAGTTAGCCACCATTTTCGCTTTCGTATTTTGATCTACATCATCGTCAAATAGATCCTACATACATACTTCTGGCAAGGTCCATAAATGCTGGCAAAGCTTCTGCAAAGTTGCTTTTGATAGACTTTTGCCAATGTTTTCATAAGCTTTCAAAGTCTTCAAAAAACCCATATCTTGTTAAGATGCTTTTACAGCTAAAATACATTGTAGCCAAGGTTTGACGTATGATGTTGCGATAAAAATGCAGATATCTAACAAGGAATCCTTATCACGCTTTGATATTTTAAACTGAGAGCTAAGTAATACTACTTTCAATGAATAAATTGCCCTTATCATCCATCGAGCTTGGTGCATGGCGCCTGGAGGCGGAATTTTGAATTTATTCTGTGTATCTCCATCAAGAAATATTATTGATAGCTCTATCAGTTCTCGATTATCACCTCTAACGATGTCTTTAGTTGATTCAGATTGGCAATATTGTACCAGTTTATCAATTTCTGTAACATTTAAACATGATAACTTTTCTGTGTCACTTTGAGTTTTCATAGGATCGACATTTTTCAAATTTTCTCGGAAGCTTTTAAACAGTGGAATATCAGGACTGGTAGTCATTAGACTAATTTTTGTTTGAAATGCACATTTTAATACTAATTCGTAGACATGATGGCAATATATGTTTTTATACCTAACAACATTTCATTAAAAAAAAAGAGGATCGATTTTTTACAGCCGTTTTGACATCAGTAGAAAAAAATTAGAGTGTGTGCATAAAAAAAAATTTTTTTTTTTTGGACACTCTAACACACATACATGGGAATCTCGAAACAAACTCTTTTTAGTTTTGTTATGATTTTACTTTTTATGTTTTATTTGTTAATTTTGCATAAAAAACTAAAAACAAATATTTATTCAAGGTGAAAAAATTTGAATCGAAATATTTGTGGTCGTTTGTTGATAACAACAGAAGGGTGACGGCTGAAACTTTAAGTATTTAAAAGTGACAAAGACTTCTGTTGGTAACGCACTGTTAGATAATATTTGAATTAATTGTATATTTATAAGGGAAAAAATGCATTTTAAATAACAAATTAAAAACATAAATGTAAAATTATAAACATAGTATATATTTTAGACCAGTTTTGTCCGCATTGTATTTGGAAGTTGGCATGAATGTATGTTTAAATTGAAATATATTTTAATTTAAAACAAAGTTTTGCAATTCCGTTTGAAATCAAAAAATATACATACATACATCTGTATATAGACATAAGCATGTTTGTATCAACATTCACATACATACATACGTATTTGAATTTTAAAAATTGTTACATTAACATTATTGGTCAATATCATCTGCATTTGGTGGAACTGTGATGAAGGCAAATTAGTTACAAAAATGCTGTTAGTGGTTTTATAACTCGAATTGACTGAGTTTGTATAAAAATCTTGGACATCTGAAGAAAACTCATCAGTTTATTACAACATTTCTAACAGGAAACAGCTGGGGAAAGACGAGTCACAGCAAAATGAATTTATTTGGAACTATTTTGGTAACTTTATAAAAATTATTCGGTAGCAAAATGGATAAATGCAACAATATATTATTTTTCCAGTGTTTAGTTTTGATTGGTGCTGCAGCTGCTGATGTGGGATATAACTATAATCAACCTAAGCCAGCTGTGAAACAAAACGTACGCCCTCAAGCATCTGCCAGCAGCAGCGGCATCTACTCAGCCCAGCTCGCTCCTCCTTTGCCTTCATTCAATATTCAACCTCAACCTCAGCTAATCAAGCAAAACTTTATTTCTGCACCAGCTCCAGCGCCCGCTCCTCAATATGCTCCAACTCGCCAGTACGCTCAGCAGCAACAAGTGTTTGCTGCCCAACAAGCATACAACCAACCTGCTCCTCAGATTGCTGTCCAAACTCCTCAGTATCTTGCACCTCTACCACAACCAGCAGCTTATGCTCCCACTTTTGCCACGACCTCAGCTGGCTCAGCGCAAATTCAATACAACCAACAGCCACAACAACAAACTATTATTTCGAAGGATATTTATATTCACTCTGCTCCGGAGGATACCGAAGAAATTGGTGTTCAGCAAGAAGATGAAGCTGTCCCCATACGCAAAAACTATCGCATTGTTTTCATCAAGGCCCCAACTCAGAATATCAGATACAATTTGGAAACTCTCAAGCGTACTCAAGCTGCCAATGAAGAAAAAACTGTCATTTATGTTTTGTCCAAGAAACCCGATGTCACCACTATCCACAACCAATTGACTGCCATCCAAACCGAATCAAAGTCTCACAAGCCCGAAGTATACTTCATCAAATACAAAACTCAAGAAGAAGCAAATCGTGCCCAGCAAGAAATTCAAGCCCAGTATGATGCTTTAGGTGGTTCTACACGCATTTCCGATGAAGGCATTGCTCCCGTCACTTCAGTCATTGGTGGTGGTCTCATTAATGGTGGTTCTGCAAATACAATTTTGACAGGTGGTTCTGCTAATGGCATTTCTTTGACAAGCAACTCTAATGCTGGCAATGCAGGATCACTTTTGGCCAGTGGATCTTCCAATGGCCTCTCTTTCTCAGGCAACTCTAACTTTGCACCGGCTGCTAGTAACCAACAACAACAGTTCGTACAATCATCTATCCAAGGTAGCCAAGGATCAGCTTCGAGCATTAGTTTGGCTGTTCAAGGTCCGGGTACTAAGTACTTGCCTATTAAAAAGAAATAGGTTAAATTTTTTTCTAGATAGAACGAATTATTTTGTTATAGATAAAATAGCTTTCGTTTTAGAAAAGTGTTTTCTATCCGTTTAAGTTTTGCAACTCAGCGTCTCAACAGCTTTAAACTTTCCCATAATCTGCATTTATTAATTTATTGTAAACCAATTTTGTACAAATACATATACATACATACTTATGTTCGAAAGTCACTTTTTTTTTTATTCATTATAGGCAACACTAAAGTCGGTTGTTTTTAGCAAAAACTTAAACTTTAATAATAAAAAGCGTTGCTAATTTTTTTTAACCGTAGTCAAAAGTTGAACCAGCCGTAAGTGGGTGCCACATTATACATATATCGAAAATGGAAAATATTTATCATACAACCACTTACAAATTTCAGTAAAATCCCATCTCTAATAAGCACACATATACAAATGTAAGATTGTATTAGTAAAGGGCAATTCAGACTATTATACTGTGTATTAATACCTGCCAAAAATTCAAATAATACGTGCAAGTGTGATGGTGTGAATGCAATGTGTTATGAAAACGAGAAATAATACGATAAAAAATTGACATCCCATAAGACTTCACCGTGTTTTGAAAATTTTCTAAACGATAATACATTTTATTCGATCAGGGTTGTTTTTTTAACACAAGCAGCTGTTGAAAAATTTACTAGCCAGTTGTTTCACAGCCAATGGCGCGCCGTCACTGATGGTATTTGAATTCGTTATACAAGGGTTCGAATTTTGGAATTTGGTTACCGTATACAAATGTATTTTGCTCTAGCTGTATTTAGAAGATAAAATATTTTTGTGTTATTCAATTTGGTTCTGTTTTACATAACTATTATTTTAGCTGCTGAATATTTTTTAGCGCCGGCACGTCCACTGCCAACATGAAATTTATCTTCTGCCGCCGTGTAAAGTTTTATGTTGGCACGTTTATTCTGTGATTAAACGTATGTATGTGTGATTAACGTACGCACATACATACATATGCAACAGCTGTTTTCTTTTCCACTCAAATTTTTTATTTTATTTGAAGTGTGATGGTGTGAATGTAAAATGTAATTTACGTTAGACTTTTTGACAGTCGCAAGAAATCTAATTATACTTTCATCTCACAAAACTCGATAAAAGTATTTATACTTGTATAATAGTCTGAATTGCCCTTAAGTAAATAAAAAACATCAAAGTGAAGTGAATAAAAATAAAATTTCAATGAAAATTCTGATTAATAATAGTTGTTAAGAAATGTTTAATTTAATTATTTAATATAAAAAAGTGATATTTGTTTGAGTAAAGCTGTTAAGCTTAATAAGTTAAAGACAACTTCTGCTGTTTTCAAGTTTAGAGCAGATTTTTTCTTGCCTATAGTAGACAAACAGTTCACTTTTATTTAGCAGTGACTTATAATTGCTTAAAGTATACTTTTACGTTGTCTATAGTTGTGACCGTATGTATTTAATTAGCAAAATATATTAACATTGGGAACTAACCTGCCAAATTTCTTTTAAACCATTTTAGAATCTTGAGAATTAAGAAATTGGTTAGGAGCAATGACTTTGAAATGATTTTGATTTATTCCATTTTCCTGTTAATTTCAAATAAAATGTCAAAAAATTAATTCTGATTTTAGTGTTTGTCTTTATAGCTATTTATGTGATGCCACTTGAAAACCAATATTTCACTATATATTTAGTTACTTTTAAATAAATAAAGAAGATTGGAAAATGTTTTTTTCAGACAACATAAAATAAAATTCTATTTAGAGACGACCTGCTGAACGGGTGTAATTGGGAAGCTGTAAAATCGCTTCCCAATTACACCCGTTCAGCATTTAAAATTTTTTTGAATTTACAACAATAAACAAAAAATGGTCACAAATGCCTCTTACAGAGATAGTCGTGTACTATACACTCTCCCGTATCACTTCGGCGCCTACAAACTTAGTATGTCTGTCTTTCAATGTCTCAAGTGTAAAACCCAGATATGGTAATACTATAGGGCACTCATATGGTAATACTCCCTCAATTCGTTCAGTTCTCTAATCTAATAAATGTCACAAGCTACGGGTACAGGTTCACATTAATAAGAAATTACTACCATGGAAATCGCATAATGTAAACGCAAATGCAATCTTAAGGAAAAATCAATAAAAATCGCAGCGTAGAGTTGTCAAAACAGGTTTTCAAACTATTCATAGACTATTCGGTTTTGTGCTAATTCGCAATATCTGGTCATTCGAAAAATCGGACTTAGAACATCGAAGTATTCGCTATTTTCAAATTTTATTTTCTTAAAGCTCTTACACATACACCGCTAATGTTAGATTAGAGTATTGGCCATATTTATTTATTTTTCATAGTTTTTTGGGAAATTGAGAAGTACCAAACATCAGCGTGAGCTTCAAGGTTAATTCATTGTCAGGTGAAGTTGGTGGCATTTACGGTTGTGAAAATGTTTTCATGTTTTTATTATTCAGTTAAACATTAACGGTATAATTCATAAAACTTTTTATTTCATACATCATCTACAAAGTAGTAATCAAACGGTTGAGGCTTTATTAGTATTTAACAAAAATTAGTATTCATAAACGAACAATAGCAGATGAGTTAAGTAGTAATTGTTTCATTTGCTGTTCCGCCACTATACACACATCTTGGTGCTTGTTATTTAAAAAGAGCGAATACAATTCGATTCGAATAGTTTATAAATGAAAACTTTTTACGATGTCTTGTCAATATACGACATGGTTTTTAAAAAATGATTGATTATAAAATTTTGTTTCTTTTCTTTTTAATTTTATTCTCGGACTTGTACAATGCACATGCTAGTATTATTGTATCGAAATATACATGTGCGTATTTCTATACAAATAGATTGGGATTGTTTCCTAAGGAGTCGAAGCAAAATACAAACAGATCATTTGTATGTATTTATATAAATTAAAACTAGTTCTATTTTATTTTATTTATTATTATTTACAAGGATCTTATTCGTTCAACTTCTACTTTATAATTAATTGCTAAGCCAAAAACCAAGCATAATATGTGTTTCGATGTGGGGTACCGTTGGTAAGAGGTATGCTGGTCAGTTTGTAGATGTGCCATAGAATTCAGCTGAACAATTTGTTTGCACCTACGTGCGTGCATATGTAAACCGTTTTGCAGGTCCTGTAATAATTGCAGAAGTTAAGCGCTTCGCTGTTACTATGTGTTATCGAAATATTTTTATTATCATCATAAATGTAATGTAGCGCTGCATTACAGAATTACGCAGCAGAACATATTTGGGCAGCATGCATAATAATAAATTACAAAACAAGATCTGGTGATGGTTGGTACTATTGCAATTGCAAAAAAAAACATCGAAAAACTAACTTGAGGAGCGAGCTTCTTGTCATTTTTTTTTTTTTTTTTGAAATACATCACTAATACATCAGATTCATTTGTTTTGTTTTTTTACATTTTGTATAAAGTTTAATAACTTTTTTCGGCTATGCAAACTATAATTTAATATGCCAGAGTAGCGAAGGAATCAGGCTTCAATTTAATTTACAGCATACATTTCAAGGCTTCAAATTTATCCAGATTATTGAATTGAAATACGTTGTTTCCGAGGTACCTCGATGCCAGGTAGCCGCATAACTACAACAAACACAAGACCCACAAACACTTCACGTGTTTTTGTTTTGGTAGAAATCTTTAAGTTTTGTCACCCATTTGTTTGCGTTTGTGTGTTTGTGTTGTTGTGTATTTTGATAGTTCTTCAGGCTAAAAGCAGTAGTCAGCTGGGCTTGTAAGGCTATCTGGTATCGAGGTACCTTGGTTGTTTCAAATAAATAAATTCATTCTATGCTTATAACGGGGCCTTGCTCACAATAAGTCAGTGATGAAATGTTTGCTATTGTTTGTTTGTGAACACAAGTTTCTAGCAAGAGATCTAGCATATAAGAGTTTAATATAACGTTTACGAATTAGTCAGTAAGATTGTCAGTAAATTTAACATACCGTTTACTAATAAATATGTAATATCCGGTTATATATGGACTTTGATATCTCTTAGTTTATTTGAAAAACAGGCACTTATGTGTATTAAAATGGTATGATAATGCATTTTGACCAAGCATTAGCGAATATCGGACACTATAAATGCGTCTTTTGGATAAAATATAATACTTTTTTATAAATACCTAAAAAAGTACTTAATGTTTGAAGCATAAAACCGAAAACTTCAATTAGAACTTATATAGCAAGTATTTATTTCCTGCATTACGTTGTAACTTTATTTATTTATCCACCGCTTTTTGCATTACATTGTATGTATTTTATAATGAGTTCTTGTTTTTTATATAACTTATTACTCTACAGCGCCAACTATTAAGCCAAGAGGTCCGAGTTTGAATTCCAGACGGGCCGAGTATGAAAAGTTGTTTTTATAATTTTTTTTCTTGCATTTTACTGATGTTTGGTAGCTAAAATTTGCATGTGGAAAATTTGGTTAAAAATCATGCTTAATTTATACAAAAAAGAACCTTATTTAATATCATACTACCACGCAACATCTATTTAAATTGCTTGTTATATCTTTTATTCTAATTATAACGATGCCGATTTAAATCCTATCAGAGGTAAACGGAAGACTTTGCAATAAAGAAACAAGATATGAAAAAATAAGGTATAATTATATAAAATTAATATAAAATAATATAAAAAAAAATATAAAAATAATTATATAAAAACAATAAAAATATTATTTAAAAGAATTACTTATATGCATTCCTTTTTAAATTCCTCGAAAGTAACGATTTCCTCTACTTTTTTCAGCACAAAACTATGGGTTTTATTTTATTTACAAATTTAAAAAGTGCAATGCACTACTCTTGGGACATCGTGAGCAAAAATGTGTACTTCTGTAATCAGAAACGTAAGTATTTGCGATTATGTTTTCTGATCGCAAATTACCTCATTTTGTAGCCGAAGTTGTTGGAGGAATGCGTATCAATTAATAAAAATTGCATAAAATAGACGTATTTGGTGCTTTAGGTTAACCTATTTTAATTACATTTTGCACTTTATGCTAACTGAGTTTTTTTTAATTTTTTATAGATGACTTACATACATATATAAATTTTTGTATTTATCTAAATATTTTTGTAGCTATTTTGCTTTACTGTCCTGAGGAAGCTATTGGAAGGATGCGAAATATCGACAAAAATATTCGAATAAATACACAAAACATATGCAATAAAAAGATCTTCAGCTCAAAAAAATAATAATAATATTAAATCATCTTAAACAACACAAAACTTAGAGGCTTCTTACAAAATGGATGCATTAAAAGGAATTATTTCTCTTAAAGAGTATTTAAAATTGAATTACTGAAGTTAATATCAATTTAATAAAAACTTTGAACACAAATGTAAAATACATTTATTTATATGCATATGAAATTTAGAAAAAACGGCTCTTTTCAGTTTTAAAAGCCGTTAGCATAAGCTACTAAATATTAATAAAAAAAATTACACTAAACTACAAACTACAATCTTTTGTATTTTTGAATTTTTTTTTTTATTTTATTATAAACATTAGATTCTAATAATAATTGTTCTTTTAAGTATTTTTCTTTAATAATTTTTAATTTGCCCATTTTCTTCCAATACTGATGTTTTTGTGCAAAATTAATTGGCATCACTGTTTACAACCAGTTCCGGGCAGTATTTGAAATACGTATTTCAAATACAAATACATACTTTGTATTTCTATTCTAAATACCTTCCATGAATGTATTCAGTATTTTGTATATTAAATACTAAGCGATTGAGTATTTTGTATTTCAAATACTTATGCTCTAAAAATACATTTTTCCAAATACATTTTTAATTTATGTTGGAAAATATGTGCTGAAATGTATTTCATTCATACTTCAGCTAAAAACCAAATTTTACTTCAACAGCAGTACGTCTTTTGTCATCGTATCTCACTGATCGGCAGCAATACGTTGTTGCTAACGGTTCCCAATCTTGTCTACTAAATTTAGCTAGGGGTGTCCCTCAGGGTTCAATTCTTGGACCACTACTTTTTTCTTTATATGCGAACGACCTTCCAAATCAACTTATATACTGCAAAATTCATATGTACGCAGATGACGTACAAATTTATTTAAACAGTCCCTTGCAATCTGTTGCTCAGAATATCGAGAGGCTCAACGAAGATTTGTCCAGAATCCATCGCTGGGCCTCTGCAAATGGACTCCTGCTAAATCCACTAAAATCCAAGTGTTTGGTGATTAACAGGAGAACTTTTGATTCTGATAATAACTTTAACATTTTAATAAATGGACAGAAAATCGCAGTTGTTAATACTGCCAAGAATCTAGGTATTACGTTCAACAGTAACCTAACTTGGTCGAGCCACATTAACAAGCTTGTAGGTCATACATATATTAAGTTGAGGTCGTTGTGGTCTACAAAATTTTTTACGCCTTTGCATATAAGGGAACTTCTGGCTAAAACCTACCTTATTCCAGGTTTACTTTATGGTTGTGAGCTTTTTGCAAAATGCGATTATGCCAGTAAACTAAAACTAAATGTACTATACAACAATATACTAAGATATGTGTATGGATTACGTAGATTCGATCATGTCTCTTGTCTCTCTAGAAGGCTTTATGGCGTATCTTTTGATAACCTGCTTAAGATGCGGGTTCTGTTATTTTTACATAAGATTGTACATACCCAAACTCGGCGATATCTCTTTGACAAAATAAGATTTGCCAGATCCCCTAGGGGAAAGAGGATCATAACACCGTTCCATCGTTTTCTTGTGTCTGAATGGCAGTTTTTCTTGCATGCCACACGTCTTTGGAATCTTCTTCCACAGTCCCAATAAGTTAATAGCAACACAACTAGTTTTAGACAATTTTAATTTAATAACTTTTCTGAATAACTTTTGTTTTTCTTGAAATAACTTTTGTTTGTTTTTGGAATTATGCTATTGAGTACCTTTTTTTATCGTGTTTGTCATCTTAGTTATTATTATTAATCTCTTTTTATATTATATATTGTTATCTGTAATTCATATAAAGTAACAACTATGCTTTTCTGTACTTTAATTATAAGAGTTATCTTGTTGTACAGGAAATGGATAAAATAAATAAATAAAATAAATAAATAAATAAATAAATAAAATAAATAAATAAATAAATAAATACTATTGTTTTAGTTCCAAAAAAAAGGCAATACTACAATTTATTTACCAAACGCAAAGTAGCTGTGTAAAGTAAACGCAACTGAATGCATACACATTGAGAAAGTCGCCAAGCTGTCAGAAAGTTATACAATGAAGAAATAAAATACAAGGAAAAAACAGCATTTGACATTTTAATAATCTAAACAAGAAGAGAAAAAAATATCAATCAGATGTTGAATATACTTTATATATACATATATAGTCTTTGGCCAAACTTGTTTTAATTGTCACCTATTTCTAAATTTCGTTATTTCTCTTTCAAAAAAATATCGTTTTTTTAATAAGAAATCATTGAGATTTTGTCGTTTGTTGTCTGATACCACATTTGAAAAGCTGGTGTTTATGAAAGAAAATAAAATCTTTTTTGATTAAAAGTATTTTGTACTTTAAATACATATTTTGTTATGCTAAATTTTGTATTTTGTATTTCAAATTCTTGCTTTTAGAATGTAGTATTTTGTATTTTAAATACATGGAGAAAAAATATTTGTATTTTGTATTTTAAATACACAACTTTCACGTATTTTGTATTTTAAACACATCAAATTATGTATTTTGCCCAGCACTGACTGCACTAGGCAACAATTAGCATAGATTATCTTTCTGGAGGTAATCAACATTTTCTCGCGTGAGTCGTTCAAAATTCGTCACAGTTTTTAGTTAATGGACCTTCCTTAAGCTTTTTTTTTGTGAACTCTGTATTCCACTCAGTTCTAAGGTTTGAGTGTTGTTAGAGACTCGCTACTTTTTAGTTTATTTATTATCTAATTTATTTTTTGTATAGTGTTTTAATATAATCATATCTATTTGGTTATATGTAACAAAAAAAATTATTACGGGGTTAATTTCTAGAGAAAATATTTAACTGAAAGAAAACACATGAATGTATTCAAGATCGGTCTTCCATGCTTTCTAGTGGGAAGACGAACACAATGCTTGTGTCTAAAACAACAGTTATGTATGAGATTTCACTAACAAAAGTTGATAATACAATTAAGATTTTATATTGGTAAATCAAACATGCTTAGTCAATGAATGCACAGTGGTCGTTTTTGTAAATATAGTTGATGTTTAGATTATATTGTATTATAATGAACTTTGTAATAACTCACTGAGTTTTTAAAGTTTCAAGTTTATTTGAGACTAAAACAAATACTCATAACAATGAAGAAAATAATAGAGTACAACGCAAACTTAAAACTATAATGTTTTGTAATAATAAATATTATTGATTTACAGTAACAGACTTGTTGGTTTATATGAAATTCGAATCAACATTTAAGTAATAAATGCTTGCTCCCGACACAACATTTATTGGTTGTTGTTTATGAGCAATATGTATTATCGTCGATTTATTTGTAGACATCTATACATGTTATGTATTTGTAGTGTGTGTTGAACAATATGTATATATTGTAATAGAGCCAAGTGAAATTTATTAATTCAGGTCCAAAAATAGACCTATCAAATGTTCTCTGTCTTTTTCGGTATATAGACAGCTGAAAAAGACAGAAAACATTTATAGTATATAGACAGCTGAAAAAGACAGAAAACATTTAATAGGTCTAATTTTGGACCTGAATTAATACATTTCACTTGGCTCTTAAAGCCGACGAAATGTCGTTGGCATATAGACAGCTGAAATAGACAGAAAACATTTGAAAGGTCTCGTTTTGGACCTGAATTAGTACATTTCACTTGGATCTTAAAGCAAAGTTCAAATATGAAAAATAAATAAGAACATTATGACTGTTTTTTTTTCACAGTTTTTAGAGTGGGTATTTTGTTTGGGCAGAATTGACCACTGTTTACATTATGGCTCTAATTAGATGGTGTTATAATGGTTTGAAAATTTAGATCAGTTACAAAAGTGCTGAAAATTTTAAACTTTTTGTATACATACTTCAACACGACATAACTCATATAAAAGTTTCGCCTCAAAATGGGAATAAGATCAGTTCAGTAAACTTTTTTATCTTGGTAGCAAGTTTGACTTACAATCTGGAAATTAAAATGGATTTACTTAGAATTTTTTTGGTGAGATTTATACAATATTATAAAATGTAAAAGAAGCGTCAATGATATTTTATTCAAAGTTTTTCGCCGTATTGGCTACATCAACTGCTGGCTCCGGCTACAATTACCAACCAACAAATCAAGACTTGCGCTCTTCGGCACAATTCGGTAACAATGTGGCAAGTGTGCTATCACCACCATTCGTTTCTGAATACCTTCCTCAGACTAATGCCGCAACTGAGTCCTCAGCTGAATATGCTGCTTCAGAACAGTTTGCTGCTCAGCCATTGGAGTACATGTCTCCCATTCAACAACAACCTGTGTTCGAATCCTCTGGATCAGCACTTTCGGAGCTACAATACAATGTGCCACAGCAGCGACAAACAATTATATCTAGTAATGTTTACATCCACTCTGCTCCTGAAGAAACTGAAGAAATATTTGCCGATCAAGTTCCAATAAAAAAAAATTATCGCTTAATTTTTGTAAAAGCTCCATCATACAACCTTAAGTTGAATCTAAACTCTCTTAAACAAGCCCAAGCAGCTCATGAGGAAAAAACTGTTATATTTGTGCTAGCAAAGAAACCCGATATTTCTAACTTCCAAGGCCAATTGTCTGCAATTCAAGCTGAAACGAAGACTTACAAACCAGAAGTTTATTTTGTTAAGTACAAAACTCAAGCAGAAGCCAATCGTGCGCAGCAAGAAATCACAGCTCAGTATGATGCTTTTGGTGGCTCGACTAGTATTTCCAATGAAGGTTTTGCCCCAGTACTTGGCAGTGATAGCATCAATGGTGGCACCAATTTTGTGCAGTCTGCTAGCAATAACCAACAAAGATTCATTCAATCATCTTTTGTAGGTAACCAAGGTTTCGCTCCGAGCCTAGGATATTTGCCCATCAAAAGGAAGTACTGAAGGTATTCATTTAACTAGTAGTCATATATTATGTTAAACGCGTGTTTAAGCATCAGTATTTATTAAATTCAATGTAATATGATCAGGAAAATAATAGTCCAACCATATTATATTTAGCTTTAGCTCAAAGGTACTAGTGCATGCTACAACTAGCATGGTGGGCGATCGAATGTAACGCTTATGCCGCGATATTATTCGTATAACTTATTCGCTGGAACAAAATAAAGTAAAATTTATTCGCATGTTAAAATTAACTATTTTCATCAAATACATAAAACTGAACTGTAATTGTTAGTTACACATTGTCAAGAAGGTAGATTAAATGAAGTTGTTAAATGTTCTGGATAACTCGTTCTTCGAACTTTTTTTATTTAACTTTATTAGGTTTTATAAATGAGCGCAAGGTCACTTAATTCTCAATAAATATATTTTCTATTTATTGATAATTTTTCGATATTTCGATACGCCTTTATGTAACTAGTAATGGTGTCTAACTATGGCTTCGCACAAAGGCGTATCGAAATATCGAAAAATTATCAATAAATAGAAAATATATTTATTGAGAATTAAGTGACCTTACGCTCATTTATAAAACCTAATAAAGTGAAGTTGTTAAAAATTTAAAAAGCATTTTATTTATTAGCGCGAAAACTTTCACATTTTAGTACATATATATTCTTTTATGATTTATTAAGCCATTGTGAAGGGTATAAAAAGATAATTTTTTGTGTGTTTGTTTTCTATACAAAAATAAGAAATAAAATGTTTGAACGTTTTGTTGCACAGGCATTTGCTCATATTTCTATAAAATATTAAGCCAAATTGGTTTTTTATTACGACTTTTCAGAACCTTCATAACTTAATAAGATTTAAAAAATGAAAGTTGTTGCTGCGAAGCCATAGTTAGACACCATTACTAGTTACTATCTACCTAGGCTATCGTTAATACTCTCGGGTTTAAAGTATTATTAAGTTGGTGTTAATTTTAAGTTTCTTATGCATTGGAATACATTTTTTTTTATTCAGATAACTTTTTACAGAATTTTTTCAAATCTACACGTATAGAAATATTTGTTTCTTATTAGTACATATATTCAAATAAAAGTTTATAAAAAATCGGCTTCTCGAGGATATAAAAATTTATGGAATTTTATACGGACGACTGCCAACATTTTACAACACCGGTGGTCAATACTGACTAAACTGATTTTGGCGCCAGATAAAACTTGAACATACACACATAAATCAATATATAGATAAATCACAATAACCATATAAAACATAATTTATGTTCCATAAATGTTTTTACTGATGTCTGTGGCCAGTGCGGCTACAAAATTTCTGTTAACGTTTTTATATGTGTTTGCTGGTGCGGTTGAAGAATTTTAATTAAAAAGACAATTTCTAAGGTTTTCATTACAACTAATTATGATAAATTTGAGTAGTGTTTGCATTTCGATTATCATTATTTTTGTATCTCAGTAAGTCACTTTTATAAAACTATGTCTTGCTTTGACTTCTTTGAATAAATGATGTTTTAATTATGTTCGTGTTATGCGAAGATTTTGGTTTCTTTTTTTATAATTGGATTTTAAAATGACATTGACCCAAACGAAAAGTTACCTAATTGGTAATACGCTACAGAAAGTAAAGAAAGTTATGTGGTATTATATAAGCGTTTTCATATTAGAAAAAAACTAGATTTGTTATATTTTAAGCTCTGAAGATTTGTGGAAAGTTTGTACACGTTAAGAAATACACAATGCAGCTGTAACCATAAAAATATGCCCTTATAGCCCTTAAGAGAATCACTTGATGGGAAAATCAGCTATGATGTAGTTGTGGCTAACCTTATTTTTACATAAATGACCAATTCGAATGCTTCTGTATTTATGTATACCCTTCACATTAAGTGTTACGGAAACATATGTGTATGTTTCTGATTGCATTTGTAACTTCTGAAACTCTAATAACTTTGCTTTAAAAGTTTTATTGTAAATATATTTAACAAAGGTAAGAGCATACTCTTAAAAGTTATATGATAATATATGTTATTACTTCAGCTATTTGTGAAACTACTTTGCAAAAAAAAAATGCAAGAAAAATTTAGAAATTTTAGCATAATGGTTTAATTTATAAACTAGAAGCTTTTGGATATTCTATCTGTATGCAAAAGATTATAAACAGCTTTTTATCTGAAAGAACTTTTGTAGTAAATATAGATAATGAGTACTCCAGTTTACGCAAAATTCCTGCTGGTGTACCCCAAGGTTCAGTCCTATCTCCTATTCTAAATTCAATATGTATATATCGTATATTAAGAGACCAAACCACAGCATATATGCGGATGACACAGCTCTAATAGCATCTGGCAAAGTCTCGAATGCAATTTATAAAAAGCTTAACAAATCGCTCATAAAAACTAAAAAAGTATTTCGAAAAATTAAAGATTAAAATGAACGAGTTAAACACACAAGCAATTATATTCCACTTTAATAAATCGCCACAACGAGTACCTGGTAGAGGGTTTTCTATTCAAGGCATAGCAATACGGGATACAGTCAAATATTTAGGAATAACAGTGGATAAAAAATTTAATTTCAGAAAACATATTTTTCAAACATGTGCTAAAGCTGTAAGATGTGGGAGAGCCCTCTTTCCCCTACTAAATATAAATTCAGCCCTTAACGAGAAAAATAAGTTATTGCTTTATCGAATGTGTATTCGACCGATTATGACCTACTGATGTCAGGTGCGGTCTACAAAATGCGCAAAAACCCACCCCCCTAAAAAGCTTCAGATCATCCAAAATAAAAATTTGTAGATCATATATAACCCATCCAAATGCTACCCTACAATCGATCTGCACACAAACTTTAAAGAAAATTTATTTGAAACCGTAATTTATAAATTAACACAAAGATTTGAACATCACAACAGATTTTCAAACTATGATTTGAAACGAAATTTGTAGCACTGAAATTTGTAGCACCAACTACTGCACGAAGATGGCATTAGACCCAATGCAAAGATTTCTTACAAAACATATCGTATGTAGACATAAATATTTTAACAATCTTTTTTCTCCTTAAATCATAATTACATTTTCAATGATCTCTTATCTGTTTCTAATAGTTTAATACTTGGTGCAATAGTTTTTAGTAATATCCCAAACTTAGTGTTAATATTAATATATACAAAATATGTATGTTGTATGATGATGGAAAATATAATGAATGAATGAACGTCATCAGGATAATGCAGAAAGTTCTCTCGGAGCAAGCATACCGAAGTCCAACTATTTGTACATTGAATAAACCTTAAAATAAGTTGTTGGCTGGGGTAAATATATTGGAAGACAACCAAGCTATTGTATGTACATATATATGGTTATAGTCTAATAAAATTAACATTTAAATAAAGCATGACCTATCCAATATAGCCTCAAAAGGAGCTAAAACTTTTGGCAAAGATGAAACAAAGTATTGTTAAGAATTGCATTTTCAGGGATCAGGTTATCTTTGCCCCTAACCATGATGTTACAATATGCAAATATAACTTTATTATGCCCAACCATACTGTTTGCAAATCCAAGCTATCAGTGATCATGTAATTGTCCATTGTTGCATTAAACCATATTATTAAAAAAAAAAACAGGATTTTAAGTAATCATATTGGTGTCAAGTTCAATCGAAACTAGGAACCACCCCAACAAAATCAATCATAATACTGTCATATCAATCGTAGTGCGAAGAAAGGGCTTAAGTAACAATATTGCTATCAAATACAGTTATAATATTGTCAAATCCATCCACGCTATTTAAAAAAAAAATTCCAGTTACCATATTATTATAAAAGTTATGTATTTATCATTTTAGTTCTAAAAATACACTTTAATGTTTTCTGTGTTTTTCAGCCTTCTATCTGTCGCCGACATTTCGTTGATGCTAATCAATTCATCGGTAGACTCCAAAAATCTTAAAATAATGTTTGAACTACTTATTCCATAATTCTCAGGTACAAAATGAGAATCAGAAATGTTTAAACAAACTTTTAATGCAGAAAACATTTTTTCGCAACACATTTAATTTTCTTATTTATTTATTTATTTATGTCTATATTTAATCTTATTGATCAACTTTCCACTTTAAGATTATATGACATTAAATACAGACAATCAGTAATGAAGAGCCCAAGAGCCGTCTTAAAAACAGTATGTAATCAATCAAAGCAAACTTGGATGCTGATGAGCGACGTGCTGGTCGTGAAACAGCCATGGTATGTACTCCAGCCAGTAAGTCTTCAAGTTTACTTTTCTTGTCTTCTTTAAAAATGTCGATCACTCAAATTTTATCACAAAAAATCTTTCTCAATTCTGAGGCAGTAAAAATTTATATCAAAACTGTTGTAATAAAGTTTGTAATGAGCGTGGAGAAAACTTTTATGTATAAATTATGTGTTTGATAAAAACTTGTCTTTAAATTAATTGCTTTTGGGTTAAAACAGCTTTTACATTCAAACTCTGATATGTGTCGACTAAAGCTTTAAATATGTTGGTCTTATAGCATGAATGTGAAGAAGAATTTCACTATAGCTTCAAATGTAGACATAAAATTGATAAAAAAAATTATTGATCTTTCTTAGCTAATTTAAACGTTTTGATTTTTGGAGAAATTATTAAATTTCAATAATAAAGGATTGTAAAAAGGTTTGTATGTTGTTCGTAATAAAAACAAAATTAGTTAAACTACTGTTTGCCTGTCGCTTTTATTATTTTTTAAAACGTGTATTTTATCTTTTCATAAAATTATTATTTTCAAATAAATATTGTTTAACTGTCAGCATCCAGAGCAGAAGTTTTTATTCCACACTCAATTTCTTCTCTTCTACTTAAATACCAATTCATATTTAAATGTTGTTTTGGTTCATGTTTTGTGTGTAAAAAATAACATTTAAATATGTATGTATATGTATATATATATATTTATATAAATATGTATGTAAGTATATAAATTACTACTTAAACATTTGTTGATATTGGCTTTTGATGTTGGTCATTTTACATTTTGTAAAACAATATAGGCCGCAAACGTTTTATGTTTGATCTTCATTCAAATTAGCGAGTACACATTAAAAACGTCTTACAAAGTTTTTAAATATACCTCGTCGAATGTTGCACCTTCAATGGAGAAACTTTAAAGCTGCAAATCAGTTGAAAAGAAAAATCAATTTTCTTTCTTTATTTTGAAGCATTATTTTGCAATGTCCTGTCAGTTTTTGAAGGCGTCAGCAAGAGCTGAGTAAAATTCCCATTTTTAAAAAACATTTACGCTTGTGATACTGCTTGCCTAATTTAGAATTTTGGACGCATAATTTTGAGGCTGGGTTATTGGAGATGTGCGTAGCACGGGAGTTTCCAATTTGTGTGAAATATAATTGAACTTCTTATGATGAGCTATTTTAATAAATATAGTCTATACATAAAGTTTAAATGAATTTGATATACACTATGCCTTAGAACATTAAGGAGTTTCTTGCAAATTACCACAGAGCATACACATTATTAAATTATTACGTTCAAAAGGTGTTGCTTACCAGCAGGTATGAATGATTGTGAGACAAGAAATTAACAAATCCTTCAAGCTGATATTTTTAATTGTAAATATCGGATGGCTTAAAAAATTGAATCCTGTTATATGAAGTTTATGTTTTAATCTCGTTGTCATTATCTAGAAAATTGCCTAACAGCATTTTGTTTTTGAGCAGAAATGTTGAATAGTTTTTAGACATGATTTTAAAGATAGATCCATAACTATAGTTGAGTTTTGTATTTTTCTTTGCTAAGCTCTGAACTTAAGTACGTTGTAATAAAAAAAAAAGTTAACTAGTATTTTCTTGAGATGAAGAAAGTGGTTTAATCTTATATCCAAATATCAAAAATTAGGCTTTAAGACAAAAAACAGTGATAGTTGGTCAAACCAGTTTACACATCTCAAAAATCTCATAACTACTTTTAAATTTTCTCCATGAGACAAACGTACGCAAGTTTCTTTAAATCTTAATTAAACAAATTTATGTAATGTGTTAAATGACTCAAACTCATGAATATTGAACAAGATAACAAAAGTTTCGAATTAAACAAAAAACAAACAAAAATTGCGTAATAATGTCTTGTCATAAAATGTAAGCCACGAATTATGGATTATAAACATTCAATAAAAAAAGCATTAAAAGTTTTTTTGTTTGCTGTTGGTGAGGGAGTAAACATATCGTCAGTTCAAATATAAAATCTTAAAATATGTGAATTAAATTTGTTAATGCTTGCAATTATTATCTATAAACATACGTAAACGAGTAACGTGACTGACTGAGTAGGGTATCAACATCCAGGGCGAAAAACTGCTAAGGTTAGAGCTTTAAAATGTTGTCATATACTGCCCTTGAAAAATGAGCTGAAAGTTTAATAAAAACAAGTAGCAGTGCTATAATCGACTCGGCCAAATATAAAATACAGTTTTTGTTTTTTTTTATAGTTATTTTACCATTTCAACAACTTCCAGGCACCAAAAAAATATAATGAAATAGTAATGTCTAATTTTTGACAACAACTCTTGTTTTAGCTCACGTGCATGTCTAACGTCTTGGGTATTCGGTTTTTGCTACATCTCGACGATATATAAAGTGGTTTGTTAAGTTGTTATTGTTCGCCTTTGAGTAACTATATTTTATCTTGGCACTTAACTTTTCGTACCAAAACTATTATTATTATAGGTTCTCATAAGAGGTAAACTTCTTGAGAAATTGGATTTCAAGCTTTCTTGGCTACATATGGACCAATGTAGAATCTTTTCATTTCTTGACTTAGTAGACGGTATATCCTATTATAAATTGTACCTATTTGTATCAAAGCTTGCCTAAGTTCGCTTGCACGTCTTTTTCCCGATTTTCACTATATCTCGGCTATATATGCATCGATGTAAAAACTAAATTTTTATGATTTATATCATTCATATATGGCGTTTATTTCTTGGTAACAAATTGGTTTAAGTTATCGTACGAAATCTGTTTTGCTATATGTATTTCGCTATATATGTACCGATGTCATAAATTTTTATATTCTGACGTTGAGTAAGATAATTTAATGGTACCGCAAATCGTTTGGCTCCAAAATACGTTTTAGTTCGATTACAAGAACAAGTTTTTAAGAAATCGGTTTTCACTATATCTAGGCTATATATAGATGTAGAAAATATGAAATTTTTGCATTAGGTAAGGTTATCTTGATATATTATCAAATTGGTGGCTTTAGAAATTGTTTCAGCTTGCGTACAGGCAAGTTTTTTTTTTGCTATATCTCGGACATATATGGACCGATACCAGAAAAGTTTCTTTTGTTGATCATGCCAAGATGCCAAGTAAAGATGGTATTTTAGCCTTAAAGAAATTTTTTTAATTATCATACAAAATATGCCAATCTCTTTTACCTCTGTAAACAATTTGGAATTAAAAAACCCATTTTCTAAAATAATCAGTTTTCTGAGAAACAGCCTACAGGCAGACGGGCTGACACTGGTATATAAATTTGGCTTGTGAATTGCATATATCTACAAGAAGGATAGAACTAAGAAACAATTTTTTGCAGAATTGCACTCCTACTAAAAATGTGTCAAATTAGTTTTGCATTTTTCTTTTCAGATTTGAGCACACTCCTGCAAAAGGGTGAAATTGGCAGTACTACACCTTGGGGTCTAACGCAAGTAGTACACGAATTTAAAAAGCCTTCAAGCTTACCAAAAATGCTGTGACAGACGCTCGTATCGGAAATTTACAATTTTAGGGCTTTAAAAGGAGTAAAAGCTGAATGAGGGTATTTTTCTTGAATATTGTGTATAGAATAGTAGTGAGAAAAATAGAAAATGGATAAAAACACTACTTAAAAAAATATTACATATAGACGAAAATGGTGAAAGGGACTTAAGCCGGTGAAACCACCATTTTGATGCTTTCTTGAATAGCAATTGTATAGGAAAAAGTCAATTGTGGCTTGTGCATTATCTTAGAACTTACTTGACCAAGCCGCTTACTTCCTTCTGTAGCTTTGTCTACAATTGCTATACATTGTAAATGAATGATCATGAAATTGAGTTGAGTTTTAGCTTAATTAAACTTTGAAAAAGTTGATAGCGAATAGGATACTTTCTTCTGCAAGGTTGATTGCCTTGAAAATGATTAAGAAAAGCAAAAATTGTGGAATTCGCAATAGTTAGCATGCTATGTGGTCATTTCACTAAGCCACTCAAATCGCCAACCGGGATACTTTCCTCTACAAGTCTGTTCTTAATTTCAAAGAGCCAAAACAACGGCAAAATACCAGAGACTCGCAGCATCTAACAAGATAATTTCTCATATTATTATTATTGAAGTTTGAAAACGAGTGAACTAATTTTTCGCTTTCCTATACTTCAACGAGTTTATTTGCAATTTCCCCGCGAACATTCAGGAAGTGCCAAAATATAAAACTCCATTAAGTTTCCATTTCACTAAAACTTGAAAACTAATGGATCAAACTCTGTACTTTCTTCTTCAAACATAAGTAAGCTAATTCAAGGGGCGCATTTCAATACATACCTATGTATATTTACAGATTTTTTTTTAGTTACATCCACTATCGAAGTAGCAGGTTTTATACCAAATTCAATTCATAACATATTTATTCAAAATAATCAAAAGGAGAAAAATATAATTATAGAACCTTTTTTTTCCTGAAACCCTTACAGTTATATCATTAGCGTATGCCACAGTGTCAAATATTCTGGAGTTCAACTCCAGAAAGAGCAAATTCAAGGAAATTTTCCATAGGTGTGGGGGAAACAATCTCTTTCATATTAGTCGGAAAATTCCGTATGAAACCTACAATCGACTAATCAATGTTCACTCTATTAAAGTCCAAATTACGACTAAGTTATGGAAAGCAATTTTGAATGTAGGAAAGCAGCAAATATTTAAACCCCTTGTTCTAGATTTTTCTCTATATAACGCAAAAAAAGACAAGATTATTTGTGAGTACTTTTTGTCCAATACTGACAAGCGATGGATATTTCATATAGTCTTGTCCTTATTTTCTATATACCTGCTGTGTGAACTAACACAAATCTTAATACATCAAAATTCTTTGGGACAAAACTTGCGACATTGATCCTCAAGCTGTAGTTATATCTAAGTCCGATGTGTACAGGGCTACGAAAGCATACGCAGCACATGACATCATTAAATCTGTGGTATTTTCAAGAAAAATATTCTTAAGAAAACTTCTTATGAAAAGTTGTATTTAACCAAAAATAAAGCAAAATGATTACTATATGAAAAAATAATATGAAACTATCCAGTATATAAAAAAATTTCGTACAAACTTTAAAGTATCATAATTAAAATCTTTTATAAAAAATTTAATATTTAGTTATTTTGACCCCTTTTTAGGGTTCCGTACTCATCAGAGTGAAACGGAACCCTATTACGGAGACAAGTACGTCCATCCGTCCGTCCGTCCGTCCGTCACAACGTCCATTCTCCGAAACGGTAAGAGGTAGATAGCTGAAATTTTCACAGGATGTTGTTGTACCTTGCCGCTACAACACCAAATACTAAAAACAACAACATGTCAAAAACTACCAGGTGTCCCTATACAACGTAAAGTAACAACTAGCCGTTACTCTCGAACCGTGAGAGACAGAGGGATGAAACTTGCACAATATGTGTATTCACATATGCTCCACAACAACATTTGCTAAAAACAACAACAACTGTAAAACTACCAGGTGTCCCTTTACAACGTAGAGTAATAGCTATAACTCTCGAACCGTAAGAGATAGAGAGTCGAAAATTGCACAGTGTATGTATTCCCAGATGCCTTACAACAACAAATTACAACAACAACAACAAGTGGAAAATTACTAGGTGTCCCAATACAACATAAAGTAGGTTTAAAAACAGAGAGATGAAATTTACAAAATATACATACATACATACATACATATATACATACATATATACATACATACATACGTACGGAACCCTAAGAGTGCGAGCCAGCCTCGTACTTGACTTAATTTATTTTCTTATATTTTATATATTTATTTGAGCTTAAGGTCTTTTTATAAGAGAATTTGAGTATTTTGAGTACATATTTTTGTCAAGATTTCGCTCTCCTTCGGATAGCTTCTTCAGGACAATAATAATGAAAAATGTTTTCTTAGTAAACAATTTATACAGGTATTATTTTTTTGAATTCTCACACAATTCTTTAAAAGGAAAAATAATGAGAATATTTGAATTTTGCAAATTACACACTTTTCTTGATTTTTAAAAATTATCTTAACAATTTATAATAAAGCGGCTGATATATGAGTTGAAGGAGCAGTATACAAGGCATAATTTTTTTAATTTTTTTTTATTAAGTTTTTTTTCGTAATTTTTTATTTTGTAAATTTTTTTTTGGTATTATATTTAACAGCGCCCTGACCAACTAAAAACTAACAAGTACAATACAAAAAAAAACTACGAAAACACAAATATTTATTACGTTCGCCTGCCGTTTATTTTTCTTTTAAATGAAAAAAAAAAACAAATAATAAATTTTTAGAAATGCGAATTTTATTTCTAATATAACACTTTTAACTTTTGAGAAATAAGGCCCAGCTCTGTTTTCGAAAACAAATTTAATTGAAAATATTACCAAATTTTGCTATATTTGAGGAACAAAACCACAAAATTTTTACTACTACCCATCATGTCAATTATAAAAAAAAATTATTTGGGATATTTTATTATAATACTTGGATTTTATTTGATAATGTTTTTTGTTTAAGCCATTGTTGGTTTAAATAAATTTTTTTGTATACTTAAAATTATTAATGTTAATGCTAACAATCAGCAAGTACAACAAAAAAATTTAAATTAATTTAACAGGAAAAAAAAAATAATAAAAATAATAATAAACTAACAAAACCAAAAGCTGGAAAACAAAGAAATCGTAACGTAACAATTAAAAAAATAAAATAATAATTGTCATTGATATGTTAATAAAATTATTTTATACTAATTTATTTCAGGTGGAAAGAAATATTAATCACTTAATTAATCAACAATCAATTGTAATACAAGGCGTGTAAAAACTGTAAATGTAATAAAATATCATGCGATTAAAGAGAATATTGAAAAAATGTGTTTGCTTTTTATGGCGATTCAGTCATGTGCATTTTATGGAGGCAAAATTATCACCTCTTTCTCAACAAAGTTTTACAACTTCACAAGGGGTGGTAAATATTTGCTGCTGCTATTCACATTTCGGTTGGAGCTTAAGCTGGAGCTGGCTACAGAAGTTGACGATGAGCTGCTTATAGAGCCAGAGCCTTTGGAGAAATCCAATCCGAATTGAGGCTGGGAGCCATCTAAAGAGCCAATAACTGAAGCCACTGGTGCAACACCTTCATCCGAAACTTGTGATGTACCACCAAGTTGGTCGTATTGAGCTTGAAGAATATTATAATTTTAATTAAGGACAAAAAATTCATTTAATAATATGAATCAAACGAAACATATGTTTGTATGTATATACAATATACATAAATAGTTATATGAAATTATTGCATTAACAAATCAAAGAGATTGTATTAATTAGTTTCAAGTTCATTAGATTTTTCAACAGACCATTACTGGCTTTTGTTTTTTTTAAAGAAAAATAATAAATTTATTTGTTGGCATCATTAAAAAAAAAACAAAGATTTAATTGCGGTCACTTACCTTGAATAGTGCGTTGCGCATGTTGCGCTTCTTCTTTAGTCTTGTACTTGATGAAGTATACTTCCGGTTTGCTGGGTTGTCTGGGTTGGACTTCTTGCAATGCTGTTTCCAGATCGAGGGGATCTGTTTTCTTGGTCAGAACATAAATAATAGTCTTTTCCTCAGTGGGCGCTTGTTGAATGCGCAGAGCGGCATTGCTCTGTGCTTGTGAGGGAGCCTTAATGAACACAATGCGGTAGTGTTTGCGGGGAGGTGGTGGTGGCAAAGCAGGTTGTTGGTATTGTTGATCTTGGACATCTTCTGGCGCAACATGCACATAAATATCTTTTGTTACGGTACCTGCACTTTGGTATTGCTGTTGAACGCCATTAAATTGTTGATATTGTTGTTGCTGCTGTAGTTGTCCACAGCAGTTGTTAATCAAAGGTGGTTGCTGTTGCAATTGTATGCCACTAAAACCGAAATGTTGTTGAGCATCAGGCTTGTACTGAGGAAGATTTGTTGCCGCAGAGTATTGTTGCGAATTTTGCAAGGAATTTTGGGCACCCAACAATGTTTGCTGCAAGTTGCCTGTGCTGACTGCTTGCTGTAAGAAACTGTGACTTTCCTGAGTTTTGGCTGCTGATGAAGCCTGATTACTTATGCTAAAACTTGGTATGCCCAGTGATGAGGCGCCGCTCCCTTGTTGGTTGTATTGGTAACCTTGAGGGGCAGCCAAAACTGATGCCAACATACAAGCAAGCTGCGTAATTAGAATATATTAGTGAAAGTTCTGTTTTTTTTTTTTAATAATTGCAGCTATGCTACTTTGTAAATTTCATCTAGCAGTATTTGTAGCTCGCTTTTTATCCATGTTGGCATGCATTTTCATAACTTTCTCATTGCTTTAAAAGCCCAGTAATTTTAGCTTTAATTCGAATCTATGTTGAAAATTTATTTTTTTAGGTCTAAGTAGGCCATTTTAATTATTTTGTCTCTCTTTTCAATGGTCTTTATGCTATTCAACTTGCTAATTTGATTAATTAAAAAAAAAAACTTAGACACAACTAAGAAAAGTAAGAGTGCTATATTTGGCTGGGCTGAATCTTAAATACCCTTCATAAAGTCACATTCGCAGCTGGTAGCTACTTTGGCCGTTTAACGATGTTATTTTCTACCTGGGTGAGAGCTTTTAGTCAAAAATAAAAACTTTATAACAAACAAACAAAAAAAACAGGAAGAAATGAATTATGTTTTTTCGTTTCTTTTGAAGAGGTTATTTGTGCAAGATGTTTATCGTCTTATCAGTATAGCTGGTGAAAGAAGAGAAACTGTTCGTTTACTAGAAGCAGAGAATATGCTGTTAGGTTGAAAAATTAACATCTTTCTACTTGTGCATATGCTTAGTTGTAGTCGTAACTGGTAGCTGAATCACTTGACCATTTGTGCGTGGTGTTGGTGCTCTGAAATATATTCTATTCGGAGATTCGGCCCGTGTCATATCATATGAATGCATCCCGCCAGTATACGTACATATGTATTTTTTCCTTTCATATATATGACAAGGGGGAAAAAGTAGTAAAACCAATCATGCAGATAATGAAATACAAATTATGAAATGAAATACGAAAACAATCGGATAGAGGGAAAATACGTTTTGCTGTCTACTGTTGGACAACATGTTTCATGCCAGTGAAACGTTCGTTCTCTTTCAGAAAGCTAGTGTGAGCTTATTCTTTCTTTTATTTCTACTCTCTAGGACTTCCCATGTGCTGTACTATATGTAGAACTTATTTATTTTATATCTTTAATAAAAAAACTAAAAAAAAACATATATCATGATTTTGAAGAGCGCAAGCAGATTTACCCCCGATTTTTGACTTGGGATTTAAATACAAAATTAGTAAACTTTCCTTAAAATTTAAGTTGGATTTAAAGTAGCTTTCTGTTTTACAGTGTAAAATTATTTTTGGTAATTAATTGTAATAAAAGTGCGGCAGCACAATGTAAGTGTCAAAAAATGATCGATAACTCAATAACAAACAGCTGTTTAAACAAATTTGGAAGCAAGTGAAATTGTGAAAAGTTTAGAAAATAATAAATTGTTTTGTAAAAATTATGAAAATGAGTAGCAAACGTGATAAAAGGACTCCCAATTTCACTGCCACAGAAGTTGATTACCTTCTGGAAATAATAAAAAATCAAATTTTGAAACAAAAAAAAAACATGTGGAATTTTCTTTATTTGCAGAACAAAACCAAACTGTCAAAATCATATGGCAGTACGAAAAACTTAAATCGATTTTAAATGGGTACAGCAGGCCGTTTAAGTTTGATTTAAATAGCAACTGTTTGACTCAATTTTGTATTTAAATCGAATCTATATTGAAATGGCATTTAAAATCTTAGTCAAAAATTGGGGGTTAAAGTATTATAAATGCTAAGAATGGTTAATTACTTTAGCAGGATTTCAGTTCGATTCTACTAACCCAAAATTGCGAAAGATTATGAGTATTATTTGAATTAGGGAATAATAAACATAAATAAATCAAAATAAAATTACAATTATTGTTGGTATGTAAGCAAAGTGAATTATGGAAATAAACGGGAAGGTTGAAAACAAATACGGAAATATTTTATTCTTTCGTTTGAGAGAATCATTCAGTTGAATAAACTAATTTGCGAGTGATACAAGCCCACTGGTATCTAGCAGCCTCCAAATGAATTTATGTATACCACCGGCAAGCCCACATTCACCTTTTGTGTTTAATTTTGCCCTTAATGAAAAGTAGTTTTTAATAAGAAAACGCAATTTCTAAATAAATGTCGGTAAAATTTGATTCATAGTTTTAAGCAAAATAACCCCCGACTTAAGCGAAAAACTGATATTTCGCTTAACACGTAAACGTAAGCCCATCGTGGTACATAGAATAGCACACGAAGTGCACACAACACTCTATATACACACATATGTATGTAATATAGTTATTATCTTAAAACTTTTGAAATGTCATGTATTCCATGAAAATGCCCATGTATCGACATTTGTATTATTCGAAAAAAATAAAACTCGTTTTCTGCTTTTAACATCACATGTTGAGTTTGCAACACTTCTCCAAAAATATATTTATATTATTTGCAATTTCGTTAAAAATTTTTTATGTTTCATAGAATTATGTCAGCTTAATAAAAATAAAGACCTTCACTCAGAAAAAAATTGTATACGATATTTTGGTGACACGCTAAAATTATTAATTTCTAAAAACTTGACTGACTTTCTTATACATATATAGTATAATACATAAATCACAAACTTTCATTTTTTTCACTTACAATAAAACTTTGCATATTTATTGTTAAAAATTTTTTGTATATTTTCGGTTTCTTCAGCTTAAAACCTCTGTCAACCTTTGCGTATCGATTGACAATCTAAAAACTACTAAACGTTAATCAAAAACAGTACAAACTTTTATAAACACAAACTGAGATGAAATGAGTTGGCGAAATACACCAAAGATCAGCCATTCAAATGACCATTGAAGTATCGAAAATTTAACACGAAAAATATAAAAAACAAAAACAGAAAGAAAACAGTTTTAACATCCATCCAACGGCAATAAAAAACTGTGTATCCGAAAGTACCTGACAAAGGCAAGCAGAAAGAAACACGTAAATATTTTGAGAGCGATGTGTATGTTGATAAGCAAAATAATTGCATGCGTTTAAACTTTAAAGTACTCGTTGGAAACTTCTTTTATTCACCAAACCTTGAAGCCAGACACACACATTCATTGAGGCACAGTTGTTGTAAGCGGAGCTTAAGGGAAGTTTCAATGCATAAAGAAATAATTAATTTTTCTTATTACATTTTAAAGAACTCAGTAATTAAAATAGACGATAAAATTTTTAATAAGGTATACTATTGCATGTAAATTTACATAAAGTAGTAAAATTATATTTCGCTGTAGTCAGTACTGATAGATTACATTTCTATTGAATATGTGTTCGCAGTTGATAATAATTATAATTTAATATCGAGCTGATCCATTTCAAAAACTTTTCTGAGTAATATGTAGTACAACATGCTTACATGTCGTTGCACAAACCGTTGCCATTAATATGTCAATAATTTTGCTGGCGAAAATAGAAAAATTATATAATTATATTTAGTCTGGTGACTAAATGAAACTGACATTTTTCATCTTCTTGGATTAAAGCTGCAATCAGGTTACAATGTTTTCCGGATTGTTCGAAATAACGGTAATTCACGAAAACACATGATTACCTAAAAAACGGTTGCAACATTGGAATAGCTGTATGCGCTGTGTATCCAGTTTATAGATAAAAAAAAGTTTCAGGTTCAAGTAGAGAATTATTAGAAACAGAAATGCAACTCCTTACAAGCTGTAAATATAATCGAATGGTAGTAGTAATTTTTCAATATATATTAGGCGAAGAATTTTTATTTCATCCACATACTTACATATGTAGGCACCTGTGCCATTATGGTATAGTAGCTTAAATCAAAGCTTGTTTATTAGGGTAGGAATTTTTTCTTTTTAAACTGAATTTACATAGTAGCAAATTCTAGTCGCCATTATCATAATCTCCCTTCCCAGCCAACCTTGCGTGTAGCGCTGTTAAAGGCAAACTCTATCACTTTTAGCCAGTGCCGAAATACTTTAATCCAACTACTTTGATGTCGATCATCTAAAAGTTTTGCAATTAGAAGAAAAACCAAATATATCTTAAGGACGTGATTCACTATCCTGCTCAATCGTACGATTCATTCACTGAAAATTGATAGCTAAATCTGATAGAATTCTGTGCTACTTTAAACAGTCGCATCAAAATTGCCAAACTATTATACTTTTGTAAACAACTTCAAAAAGGCAACCCTGGTCGCATAGAATAAGATAAGTTTTTGAAAATTTTCAAGAGATTAGCAAATCGGACAGACTTGTCAAGAAGTCTTTCAGACACATACTCTTTTAGTCCAGACTATCACACCTTTTGGGCACACTGTAATTTTTAACAGATCTTACTATTCAGTAGGATAGTGAATCACGGCCTTTAGATAGGGTGGCGGAAAATAAACTAAACAAGAAAAAGCATATATTACTTACTGTGGTTTAACCTTTTTTTATATGTTGCCATAACGAGAGGTATTTCATTTTATTTCGATTGGACTCTGGTATTCATTATTTTGGAGTTTAATGTGGCTCGAAACCCTCTCTTGTTAGCAGTGCGAAATTCCACAGTATTTTCCGTACGATCACGAAGTGTTGCTCTTTCACTCATGAGAGGTTTTTAAAAACGTTTAATTACTAATTTATTTCTACTGAAAATTTTTATTTCGTCGTTATGAACTACAAAAAAAAGAAAAACAAAAATATAAAAGCATAAAACCTCGACTTTTGTTCCACTTTTTACATGCACTTACATATATACATATTTTGAGTTTAAATCAACATTTTGCTTCAACCACCAAAATAAATTGCCAACATGTTGTGACGTGTGTGTGTCTTAACTTACAAAACCTCTAAAAAGCATGTTGTAAATACAAAATTCAATTCAAATTTAACAAATTTATGTAATATTGCAAAAATAAGGTAAAATGAAACAACACAGGGCAATAAAACTGTTTCACGAAATTCCCATGATGAAAGCGAGACGTATATTGGGTGTAGCAACTGATCTTGTCATTTCGCCGGAAGTCTGCAATAATTTTTGAACAAGAGTCATCTCATGTGTTCAAGAAATCAAACATGCGGTAACAATTGCTTAGCAGTTTTCATGAAATATTTTAGGTTTTTTTATTATTATTTTTTGAATAATTTATTACTTTACTGTTGGCCAGGTTTATGCCCCAAAACTAATTGTTCGATTATGTAAATGAAGATGCAGTTCCATACAACATTTGTACGTTTAAAATACCATAAAGTGGCTTGTTCACACACTCATCGCGTTGTTTAATTTAAATTTTATATATTTCTTTCTTTTGCCGATCTCTGAGGTAAGTATGTACATATGCATATTCTATAGCTAATTAAACATCCGTACATTTTAACGTTGTTAAATGTGGTTTAAATTTGTGTTACGTGGTTCGCAGTATGTGGCCGGCACCCCTGACTGTGCGCTGCGTTTGTTTCTGTGCACATTATTTGAAGCAATAAATTAACTGTAGCTAGAGATAGGTCAGTTTAAAAACGTTTCTTTTTTGTGAAACAAACATATATACGTACATTTTTTTGTGTTTTGTTTGATAATTTTAAAATATTTCGTTGCATAGCATGTAAGACATTTAATTACAACTAATTGGTCAGTTTTAAGAGTGCTTAATAGTGAAAGGTTTTTTTTTTAAAGGACGCGATAAATTTAAGGCGGCAAACAACAATTTATTTTTTAAAATATGGTTAAGCATCCAAAGCCCCAAAAAGTAAAGAGTTTATGAAGAACAAATTGTTTTCAGATGAATCAAACAGAAGAGTAGACAAATTTTGTTTCATATACGATGAGTTTATACCAGTGATGGGAAATGCCATTTTAGTTTGGCATTCCTTTTATATTTGAAGTAGTATTTGGCACTTCATATTAAACTTTCGGTCTTAAGGTTATTATAGAGATAGACTGCCGCTTCATTTGTTAAAATCTAATAGAAGTTATCGAACTTCGAACTTAACAAAGCTTAACGCAAGAATAAACTACCAAACTACCGCAGGGTGGCGGTTACAAGACAAAAGCGTAAATAAAATAAAATTATATTTTATATATTTATTCGAGCTTAAGGTCTTTTTTATTAAATAATTTGAGTATTTTTGTCGATATTTCGCTCTCCTTCGGATAGCTTCTTCAGGACAATAATAATGAAAAATGTTTTGATTGGGTTTTTTCAAAAAACAAACATAACAACAAACATACATATTTTCCTATTTTTTCTTTCACATTTCAAAATTTAAAAATTATTGTTTTTCCTTTCTATACACAAATAAAAATTATATAAGTATTTAAGAAAATTATCAACATAAAATTATCTATATAAACATACATACATGAAATAACAATTAACATGAACAATAATAATTAAAACAAATTGTTAATCAAACACTTATATGAATGAAAAATATTTTCTTTTTATGAAATTTAATTTACCAAAAAGATTTTAATAGAAAATATTTAACATTCTTACACCGTATTAAATAATGAAAAAATCCATACATTACAATAAACAAAGAACAATAACAATAAACAAAAAACAATAACAATAACCATAAACAACAAAAAAACCTCTAATTTTTAACTAAATACTTATATATCTGTGCTATATTGTCTGTATCTGCCTTAAAGTTTATTCTCCTATCTACTGGTGTGTTGATAATATGTAACATTTCTAATGTAAGTCTGCGTTTATAATTACTTTCTCTACTCAATATTGAAGTGTCATCAAACTTTGGAACATGATCTAATCTTGCACAATGTGCCGTCAGTGCTGTCTTGTGCGTCAAATTTATCCTCCTATACTTCTGATCTGATCTATGTCCTGCTAATCTAGTTTTAAGCTTATTTTTAGTTGTTCCTATGTACACCTCATTACAGTTTTCTACGTCATTCCCACCACATGGTATACTATAAACTACATTTGACATCTCCATTCTGTCCACTCTATCTTTCATTTTACTAAATAATGTATCTAATGTTTTATAAGTCTTATGGGCCATCATATACTTTTCTTTATTAAATATATTCGATTTTTCCAACTTTTCTGATATTTCCGGGATATATGTAAGTGTTTTATAAATTTTTGGTGCAGTTGTAATAACATTACTATGTGTACCTTGCCTTCCATGTTGTCTTATTAACTTTGTTGCTAGTGCAATTGGAAAACTATTATTGGTCAAAATGTTTCTAACAATATGCTTATTCTTTTCATGAAACTGACTATCACTTATTGTTAAAACTCTATTTATCAAATTTCTAGCTGTATTAAAAATTATTCTTTTTGGATGCTTTGAAAAATAATTAATAATCCTTCCTGATGAAGTGGGTTTCTGATACCAATCTACTAATAACTTATTATCCCTTCTTAATATCAAAGTGTCTAAATATGAAAGTTTACAATTCGATTCTCTTTCAATGGTAAATTTAATGTTCGTGTGATAATTATTAAAAACATTCAAAACATTATCTATCTCACTTTCAGAAATAACACAAAATAAATCATCTACATACTTAGTAATAATCTTTGGTTTAATAGCCATTCTTTCCATACAACTATCTAGCAATTCTTCCATAACTATATCTGCCACAATCGGAGAAGCTGGAGATCCCATCGGAAGTCCTTTTTTCTGAATATACACTTTCTTATCGTATTGAAAGTATCTGCTATCTTCTATACAAAAACCTAATATCCGTAAGAAGAAATTCTTGTCTATATTCGTGTATTCCTTAATTCTGTCCCATTTATTTTCTATAATATGTTTTGCCAAATCAATAGGTATGCTAGGAAATAACGATACAACGTCCAATGAAATTAATCTATCCTCACTATCTAAGTTTAGATCCTTTATCTTGTCCTTAAATTGTAAGGCGTCCTTAATATTATACCTTGAATTCTCAGTAATTTTCTTAAGAATACCTGATACATATTTGCAAAGTTCAAATGTGGGAGTGCCAACACACGAACAAATAGGTCTTAATGGAAAATTCTCCTTATGAACCTTAGGTACCCCGTATATTCTGGGTGCCATAGCTACATTTGTTCTAAGTCTGAATTTCTCATTCTGTGTAATAATCCCAGTCCTAAAAAGTTTCTCAACAATATCATTATTCTGTTTCTGCAATTTATTCGTTGGATCCCTATTTGTAAGAGTGTATCCTGCTGTATCACTAAGAATGTCATTCATCCTTAATTCATAGTCACATCTATTCATGGCTACTGTTGTATTGCCCTTATCTGCATTTAAAATAAGAATGTCTTTATTCTCATTCAGAAAACGTTTAGCTTCCTTAACTTTGCTTAATACAAATTTATCTCTATCTGATAATCTGTTGCCTTTAATATGATTATCTATCATTATCGCTAAATTGCAGAAACAGAATAATGATATTGTTGAGAAACTTTTTAGGACTGGGATTATTACACAGAATGAGAAATTCAGACTTAGAACAAATGTAGCTATGGCACCCAGAATATACGGGGTACCTAAGGTTCATAAGGAGAATTTTCCATTAAGACCTATTTGTTCGTGTGTTGGCACTCCCACATTTGAACTTTGCAAATATGTATCAGGTATTCTTAAGAAAATTACTGAGAATTCAAGGTATAATATTAAGGACGCCTTACAATTTAAGGACAAGATAAAGGATCTAAACTTAGATAGTGAGGATAGATTAATTTCATTGGACGTTGTATCGTTATTTCCTAGCATACCTATTGATTTGGCAAAACATATTATAGAAAATAAATGGGACAGAATTAAGGAATACACGAATATAGACAAGAATTTCTTCTTACGGATATTAGGTTTTTGTATAGAAGATAGCAGATACTTTCAATACGATAAGAAAGTGTATATTCAGAAAAAAGGACTTCCGATGGGATCTCCAGCTTCTCCGATTGTGGCAGATATAGTTATGGAAGAATTGCTAGATAGTTGTATGGAAAGAATGGCTATTAAACCAAAGATTATTACTAAGTATGTAGATGATTTATTTTGTGTTATTTCTGAAAGTGAGATAGATAATGTTTTGAATGTTTTTAATAATTATCACACGAACATTAAATTTACCATTGAAAGAGAATCGAATTGTAAACTTTCATATTTAGACACTTTGATATTAAGAAGGGATAATAAGTTATTAGTAGATTGGTATCAGAAACCCACTTCATCAGGAAGGATTATTAATTATTTTTCAAAGCATCCAAAAAGAATAATTTTTAATACAGCTAGAAATTTGATAAATAGAGTTTTAACAATAAGTGATAGTCAGTTTCATGAAAAGAATAAGCATATTGTTAGAAACATTTTGACCAATAATAGTTTTCCAATTGCACTAGCAACAAAGTTAATAAGACAACATGGAAGGCAAGGTACACATAGTAATGTTATTACAACTGCACCAAAAATTTATAAAACACTTACATATATCCCGGAAATATCAGAAAAGTTGGAAAAATCGAATATATTTAATAAAGAAAAGTATATGATGGCCCATAAGACTTATAAAACATTAGATACATTATTTAGTAAAATGAAAGATAGAGTGGACAGAATGGAGATGTCAAATGTAGTTTATAGTATACCATGTGGTGGGAATGACGTAGAAAACTGTAATGAGGTGTACATAGGAACAACTAAAAATAAGCTTAAAACTAGATTAGCAGGACATAGATCAGATCAGAAGTATAGGAGGATAAATTTGACGCACAAGACAGCACTGACGGCACATTGTGCAAGATTAGATCATGTTCCAAAGTTTGATGACACTTCAATATTGAGTAGAGAAAGTAATTATAAACGCAGACTTACATTAGAAATGTTACATATTATCAACACACCAGTAGATAGGAGAATAAACTTTAAGGCAGATACAGACAATATAGCACAGATATATAAGTATTTAGTTAAAAATTAGAGGTTTTTTTGTTGTTTATGGTTATTGTTATTGTTTTTTGTTTATTGTTATTGTTCTTTGTTTATTGTAATGTATGGATTTTTTCATTATTTAATACGGTGTAAGAATGTTAAATATTTTCTATTAAAATCTTTTTGGTAAATTAAATTTCATAAAAAGAAAATATTTTTCATTCATATAAGTGTTTGATTAACAATTTGTTTTAATTATTATTGTTCATGTTAATTGTTATTTCATGTATGTATGTTTATATAGATAATTTTATGTTGATAATTTTCTTAAATACTTATATAATTTTTATTTGTGTATAGAAAGGAAAAACAATAATTTTTAAATTTTGAAATGTGAAAGAAAAAATAGGAAAATATGTATGTTTGTTGTTATGTTTGTTTTTTGAAAAAACCCAATCAAAACATTTTTCATTATTATTGTCCTGAAGAAGCTATCCGAAGGAGAGCGAAATATCGACAAAAATACTCAAATTATTTAATAAAAAAGACCTTAAGCTCGAATAAATATATAAAATACAAGAGAAGAAGGGGTCGAAATAACTAATTATTAAAATAAAATTATTAAATATTCGAACTTATTCACGATTCACATTTTTTTTATAGATTACATCATTGAAATTTAATTGCTTTATTTATTACACATACACATATATATTTATGTAAGATTGTACTTCTGCCTCAAATTACATTTATGGTCTACAAAAACTTACATTTTTTAAAAAATTATTTTTTTTTACTTATAGGATATATGTATTATTATTAACGTGTATTTCGCATGTGTTTACTAAACAAATGTCAAAACAGAACTGACATTAGGAGCCAATCGCAAAATTTATAGCATTTTCTGATAGGAGGATTACTTTTGCGCCACCTTGTACATATGTATGTACATTTATGGGCAAATACCGCAAGATTTTTTTTACTTTTAATAGGTTAATTTTGCATGAAAATTTGCTTGTTGTAGAAAAAAGTTTTAGCTCACGTAAAGCTAAAATTTCTGAAAATAACGTCTTCCGCTATATATGTATACGAACCGATAACGGAAAAATTACCTGTTTTTTTAACTATAATAATTTTTTTCTGTGTAAAAAGTTGTTTGAGTTGGCTTGTAGGCAAAATTGTGTAATCGGATTTATTGGATATATTCTTACACGCGTGTAAAAAGTACTCCACAGGGAACTAGTGCAAAAACCTGCTCAACTTTACATCATAATGTCCTAGGCGATGACCATGTAATCAAAAAAAAAAAAAAAAAAAGCATTACATCAGAGTAATCCAAAAAGTAGTCCAAGTAACTACTGAGCACATTTTTTACGCAGGGTTAGTCTTGAAATTACTTCATGTCATGATTACCACATTCTAATCATGTGTTGCGAGAGTTGTATTATAATTTTTTTATTTATTCATAATGGTCCATGTTTGCATTACATCGGACCATGTTGTAAATGCAATTTTTTACTTAAAACGGATCATGTACTCCAATAGTTTCTGCAGGATAAGAACTATGTAGAACACTTTCTTAAACTAAATTTTTCACTATAAATAGGTTTCCTCAGGCCAGGCTTACTTTGCGATTCAAAGTAGACATGTTTGCCATGAGTGAGTGAGACAGTTAGTGACCCACTCTTACCCCAAAGTCAATAAAAGTAAGAAAAATTATTAAAATAACGAAAAATCTTGACCGATTTTTTTATTCGTTCTCAAAAAATTAGAATTTTTTCATTTACATGTAAAAGAAAAAAACATTGTAAGCTGGATTTTTGAAAATTGTTTTCGCCAACAGAATTTTTTCCTTTTTGCGTGCACCTTTGAGGTTGAGACAATTAAAAATAATAAATTTAAAATGTGTTACTACAGCGTAGTTCACTACAATTAAAATATTAGTAAATGTACTATTAGAAAACTAAAGAAAAATCTTAGAGTTTTTTGTTATGAAATGAATTAGTACTAATAATTTTTGTTGATAATCGCAAATAAATATATACAACATCCAGAATTGGGGTATCATTTTCTGAGAGAGGCTTAGCATTTGCAAATATAAGTTAATTAAAAATAGAGGAATGTATTATAAATTGTATTACCTTTTTGTATAATATATTTTTAGTAAAATTATGATTTTCCCATAAGAAAGAATTGAATATGTGAGTTGCTCAACAAGAAAAAAAAAATAAACTCCTGAATTTTTAACTGTATTGGTTCCTTAATAGCAAGATGGAAAATTCTGTTCAATATAGCTATATACCACTTTTAAAGAAAAAAGAAAATTATTACTTGTTTTACGTTTGTCATTTATTGCTTATTGTCTGTTATCAAATAGTTTTCATTTAGGATTTTATTTGTTATTAAATATAATTCAATTGAAAAGAAAATAACCATAAGAAACAAATAGATTATCAAAACACTGGCTTTGTGAGATAGTAATGAACTTACCCTTATCTTTTTCAAAAAATAATATTAGAAATAGGATTTTGGAAAACTAACATTTTTGAAATTATTGGATAGCCAGTCGCCCAAAAAAAGTTGGGACTTTTGAAACATTATAGAGAAAATGAAGTTTATAAAATTAGTTTTAAAGATTATTTAACAATTTTTAAAGCTTGTAGCTTTGATTACTTATTGATACATGCTTGTAAAAACTTTTTCAATCATGGATTTTCACTCACTAAATACTTTTATCATTCAATCTCACGTACGATCAACAAAAAAATTCCCACTACTAATTACGTTCGTAAGAGATTTGGAAATAATGTCGCTATGGCTTAAGACGATTGTGTTTATAAACTTCCGATTTTTCGATTTTACCTATTGGGAGTACCATTCACAATTTATGAATCAAACGCTGGAGCTAGTGGGAAAAACCATTGCTCAGATTTGAAATCAGCGAACTCAGAGATCAGTTATGAAATCTCATACAGTACAAGAAAAGCTTAATTTTTTCCATCATGTTTTCAACATTACGTTTTTGGATACTGACGAGGTCTGATAAAAATATAACCGTTATTTTAAAAGTTGTTTTAAAAAGTTTTTTTTTATTCATCAATAACTATCTTGTCCCCCTCAGCTCCATCAGCACCCTTTTTGGTATCGCCAACAGCTCATGTTTCGATTTTTCTTTTATCTCCTCAATCGTATCAAAACGCTTTCTTTTCGTCGGTGTTTTCAGTTTTGTGAAGCGGAAAAAGTCAGCGGGGGCCAAGTCCGGTGAATACGGTGGTTAAGACATGATAGCGGTTGTGTTTTTAGCCAAAAACTCACGCACAAACATCGATTTGTGAGCTAGTGCGTTACCATGACAAATTGCTTCGAGCACAGAGCGCATAACTTCAAGGTGGTATTCCTTCAAGAATTCATGATGCACCATTGCAGTCGAAGAAAACAGTGAGTTAAACCTTCACATTTGACCCAACTTGACGTGATTTTTTCTGTCCTGGCAATTATGGACGCTTTCATTCGGGGGGACTTTGCTTTGGTTTCAATGTCATAACCATTCATTCATGATAAGTCAGCAGTTATGACCTTTTTGAGGAAATCTGGATCGTCGTTGACCATGTTTAACAGTTCTTGAACGATGTCCAAGCGACGTTGTTTTTGCTCAAAATTTAGCAGTTTTAGAACAATCTTCGCTGCCGCACGTTTCATGCCTAAAACATCTGTAGAAATTGCTTGGCATGAGTAAAGCGATATGCCTACATCATCAGCAACCTCTCTGATAGTGACGATTATCCAAATTCATTTTCTTCACTGCTTCAATCTTTTCATCGGTTATTGATTTAATACAGTTTCTTTGAACCATTTTTTTCGAATAATAAAAGATCGAAGAGCACACCAAAACACGACTAATCTTTTTATCCGGCAAAAACAAGCTGACAATCCAACATCTATAACAGATATGTGTACCAACATAACAGAAAAAAATTAGATAATCGAACATACGTAACTCACGAAATTTAAAAATAACGGTTATTTTTTGGTCAGACATCGTGCGTTGTTATTTCGAAAAATCTTCTGACGAAAACACACTTGCTATTTTCTTTTTGCACAAATTACTTATTTATTTGTAACATGACGATTTTTTTTGGTCAATATTTTCATTTAGAAAATGGCTTAGCTTCTCCGCTAACATTCAGTCTGATATCGAAAAACATCTATCTGCTGTAGTGTTGACAATTACTTCTGCTAACCGCTTTCAAAAGTGCAATCTAAAATATTACTGCTTGGACTATTTTTTATTTACGTATAACGTAATCTTATTTTCGTAACGATCCTTTTCCAAATTATTTTCATCTTATATAGGATAGTTTGATTTTCTAACATTTCTTTCACTAATTGCAATTTATGTTGTTTGGCCTTATGGTTTCACAGTGTTAATTTTTATTCGGAAACAAAACAGACACATTGAGCTAAGGTTCTTCATATAATCATGGTCCCCAAAGATAGTGGTAGTTCAGTTAAAACAAATTGAAGAAGAATTAAAGCAACAAGTGCGCGGTATATAAATAAGTGTTATCTTTGAAAGCAAACACTTTCTTGTGCCTTAACTTTTTCGTGAATTTCGTGAAACCTTGTGAACCAAATCTTAGTTTTAAAGTGACCGCATGCCCTCACACATAGTTTTTCTAAAATCTGATCACGATCACAACTGTACATCTGTAGTTCGTAAAGCGTGCATAGAAAAAGAGTGTGAGTGAATATTAGTGAAAAAGTTTCGCTTGTGGCGTGAGCCCAAAAACGTGAACCCAACTACTTACACGTTCGTTAAGAATAATATTTCTTTTTTAATGAGAAAATAGTTTGAGTGACATATTTTCCAAATTATACTTTTTTTTATAAACGAACTTAATGATATATTTTGATTCTTTTCTTCGAATATCACGAACACACAATGTTACTTCTCCGAAACAATAGCTCTCTATAATAGTATATATCGCAAAAACAATTTGCACCAGCAGTTTGTCGTTTAAAATAAAACTGTCAATTAAACACTTAAACCAATCAAGGCTTTGCTAAAAATATTTAATATTCATAGTCAGACACTGCAGTCAGTTCTTTTCAAACACATTTTAATATTTCTTGGAAATTTTTTTATATATACATATACATATATGAAAAATGATACTAATTTAAGTAAAGAAAGGCACACATATTAAAAACATAAGTGTGTATTAGTAACAAGCAAAAACCTTCAGGAAAAATTTGTTAAATATATTTAGTAGTTTCATGTTAGTAGCATTAGTAAAACCATATGAATTAAATTTTTATGTGCAAAACTATATAGGTACATACATATCCAAAATTGTTGCTGTTAGCAGTGACAGCCATTTAATGAAGGTTGTTGCTAAATGCATACTTTTGCCAAAGAAGCATGCTCTTTCTTCTTTATAGTACACAAAAACTGAGCTGTTAATTAAGTTATAAATGACTGAAAATTTCTGAAAGCATACTTTTTTGATGACAAATTTCTTAAAACACAGTGCTCTGTAAAAGCTCTCTTCAAGCTAAAAAAGCAAGTTTTACAAATGTTTTATTTATGACTGGTGGCAATAAACGCTTAATCAATCAGCAAAACCATTGTACGTAAGCTTTTTGCAGTAAAGCTTTTTTAAGCAAACTTTTAACAATGCCGGCAAAGCATCTTAAAAATATATTTTTCCTGTTTCCAAACCAGTTAACAGTAGCTGTGTTTTTTATTTTCAAAGCGAAAGTACGTTTGTTGAAGTTTTATGAAACACCCAGCAATGGCCGCAGCACTCTTGGTCTTCACAGCTCAAGTGAAAGATTTCACCTATACTCTTCTCTTACCCTACACTTCTCTTCGTCAGTGCTTTCTGTACCTTCGCAAGATATTTTGTATTGTGCTATCGATTTTTCTATTGCATATATTGGTGCTAACTAATCAATCCCAAGGTGTTCGTAGACGACTTAAATGTATGACCAAACCACAATATTTTTCTCTCTCCAGTATTGTTACTTTCGAACACACCACCCTGTACCACGTCTCTATGGGGGGAGTACCAAACAAAAGTATACAAAATTGAAACTCAGACGACTTTAAAATGATTCTTTTGATATGTCTTATATATAGAACAGCTTTTCTCTCAGCCAAAAGCTATAGAAAATCGATGGCACAATATCGATTTCTAAATTAACCCATCTTAATGCCAGGAACACAACTGGAACGAACGACGAATTTTTCGCATAGAATATTCGCCGTCAAAAATAAAACACATGAAAATGCAACCAGTCACAGCCAAGGCCAATTAAGTATAGGTGGTCGCAATTCAATTCGCTTCAACATTTTCACTCGAGACGTCATAAGTTTTGTTGTCGTTTGCTATCAGCTTTGACAACTCAGAAGATAAAATCGTGGAAAAATGTTACAGCGAATCGGTATGCGGGCACCTGTAATAGATTCGCCTTGGTCACAGCGTCGGTTGAAATTTGTTGTACACGGCGAACTTCAAATAGATTTATTTCTATTTCTTACTCCGGTGAACGACGAACCATGTGGCCATTTTGGTTTTAGTTTTCAGGTGCTTTAGTAAAAACAGTTAATTTACATGCTCAAAAATTCTTTTCCAAGTGGAAAATTAAAATTAATGAAACCAAAACACAAGCTACAATTTTTCCATTTAATAAATCATACAAAAGAATTCCCTCGCTCTCCCTGTCATTAGGTGGATCAGAAATACCCCTTCAGAATAACATCAAATATCTGGGAATTGTTTTGGACAAAAAGCTAACGCTTAAACAGCATATACTTCAAACGTGTGACAAAGCTATACAATGCGGTCGAGCTCTTTTTTCTTTACTAAACCGAAAATCTAATCTTAATTGCAAAAATAAGATATTACTTTATAAGATGTGCGTGCGACCAATTATGACCTATGGATGTCAAGTCTGGTCAAAAAGGTGTGCTAAAACATATTTCAAAAAACTGCAGATTATACAAAATAAAAACCTCAAGATTATTTTTAACCTACCTAGAAGGTATTCAACGAACAGGCTGCATGAGAACTACAAACAGGAGATGTTAGCATCCGTAATAAATAATATTACACAAAGATTTGAGAATCGTAACAGGTTTTCAAGTTATGCCTTAATAAGAAACCTGTAGCGTTTACATCTTTCCCAGCTTCACTCCGAAGTTGACGAAAGCGTACATCCTACAATCTTTCTTAAATTCTTAAAAAGGTTTTTGTCTATCTTTTTTCCTTTCACTGTAAATAAACCATAATGTGCCTATGTAAATATAAGCTAAGTCTAAATTTTAATTATTTGTTGCAATACTTTTAAGTAATAACTCAAATTTTTTAAATAATAAAATATTAATTTTTAAGTGCAATTGTGATAGATCAAAAATAATAAAAAAAAAAAAAAGTTAATTTAAGTGCTAAGCTTTGACTTTTTGCATTTAAAATAAAAAGCCAACATATTAGATTATAAAACATGTTTGTGGTGTTTAATTTTTTGTTTTTAGTAATGCTAAATTTTTTAGCAAATTTTAGTTTATATAATCTGGGATCAAAATGAACATAATGAACATGATGTTCATTATTTGACTTATTTTTACAAAATTTGAAATTCTTTGATTCATTTAAATTTTTTTTATCTTTGAACAAACAATAAACAACTTTATCAATTATAACAGATGTTTTTGTTTTTCGTCGTTATTGCGCTTCATACGACGAACTTACACAGCGAATTTTAACCGGCGTATTCGTCGTGTTGGGCGAAATTCGTCGTTCGTCCTAGTTGTGTTCCTAGCATAATGTGAACATACATAAGAATAAATGGAAAATTTGATCTACGGTACAATATGTTGAGCTACTGGTTAAGTAGTGATAAGTTCAGCGAAGCCTTTAATTGTAGTTATATAATTGTTTTTTTGTTATTATCATTCCAAGTTCTCTGCGCAAAGGTGTAAAGAAAATGAAAACAAAATAATCTTTTCTGATGCTGCTTGGTACCAATACCGAAGATATAGACTGCCCAGGATATGTGCAATAACTCCTTAGATTTCCTACATGCAGTCGTGCTTGTTCGGCTACACGCACATGCGATCGGCTCTGCTTAAAGCAAAAATCAAAAGTTTTACGTATTTTTTCCTCTCGAGTGCACTAGTGCGCTGCAGGAAAAGCATAATTTGATTTGAGATTTCGTGGTGGATAGATACATAAATGTGCGGATGAAAAAGCAGAAGCAAAATGAGTACATATGAAATTTGTTTATACCATGCAGGAAGTGTGAATGCAGTGAGTTATGATTGAGTCGGTGCTACTACTGATGATTCCTGAAAATACTATTTGCTACAAAAATTTTAAATCCAGGTGTTATTGAATATCGGCTATTGCCGTATTAATAACAATCATTTATATTCCTTCTTTCCTGGACAATTCTTTGCAATATTAGACAAAAAGATTTCCTGTTTCATTGTAGAAGACTTTCTTCAGTATATTAGATAACTTTTAATATTGTACATAAACATGGATATAAAATCAATCGAGAGCTGGAAAGTTATTTTTTTTATTTGAAGCCTTCATGACGAAAAAAAAAAACAATTTGGCAGCTGTGCAATAAACGAAGTAATGGAAAAGTGCGGGGATGAAAAAGAAGCTGATTTTCCGTTTTATTGTACAAGACAAAACAGCACAAGTCAAAAATTACTTACCACCCGACAGTATAATAGAAACGTACACTATAAAATCACAAAAATTGTAATATATGCCATTTTTTTTATCAAATGTCTGCAGCCAATTATTAAATTAAACGACATGCACACAATCCAACGTGAGTGACGAGTATGTTCACCGTTTCCTGGGCACTTAAAATAATTTTTTATGTATTTTTGATAAGTCTCCATTGATGGAGATTTTTTACCTGCAACCTAAGAAAGGAAGAAACTAATAGGTGTAAAGCAGCATACAAAAAAGAGCTACCAGTCATAGACCAAAGAAAAATATCTCTCTGCATAGCATGAAGATCTTGCCGGTGTCCTTTAATCTAGGATATTTTAGTCTAGACCGTCACAGCGCCAATCTTAATTTTGCTATTGTTATTTTTTTGTATTAATTTATTATTATATTATTATTATGTTCCCATAAATTTACTGAGGATACGTGTAAATGCAATCACCACTGCATCTGCATACTTGCCACAGATGTTCTGGAATTTCAAGCTCTCTCAGCCCATCTTGTAGTATTTTCGGCATCAATCAGGTGCTTGAAATCACTATTGGGATTATTCTCACGATGTCTATATTCCACTGAATTTTAATAGGATCCATGAGAGAGCTATATTTTGTTATTTTTTCAAGATGTTGTTGTTGTTTGGTATTGCTACATCAACTAGCCATACCATGCGCCGTTGCTTATACATTAGCATTATATATGGCCTGTTTGCTGATATGATTCGATCTGTTAGAATTGTTTGATTCCAATAGAGCCGAAATCCTGCATTTTTTGGCACAGATTCAGGTCGGTATTTATAGTATGGCACGCTTTGTGGTGACGCTATTAGTGAGTACTTCAGCGCGAGTTGTTGATGTAGAATTTTAACAACAGAATTATGGCGGTCAATATACTCAGTTCTAGCTAAGCACGTACACCCCGATGTTATTGCCATACCAGAGACCAAAACTAAATATCTGCATACAGTTACAAATATTATATTTTGTCTAGTTTTGAAATCTAGTGGCAAGCAAAACTTCAGCTGCGGGGTGCTGTCATATAAACTGCTGAAGATAAGAAGCAACTATTAATTATTTAATCACAAGCTTTTAGAATATCTTACAATACTAATTTTCATTGCTGACGCGGGTACATATGCATGTATATTTATGCCAACATTTAGAAATTCGAAACATTTTCTATAACGCTTTATATATCCTAATTTGCCTCGTTAAGTTTAAACCTTTTAAACTTCCATAATTTGAGCAGTTTATTCCTTCAAACTATGAAAATTTAAATGGTTTAAACATTCAGTTGTTACCCTACCAACAAATTGGTAGTCGACTACAAATAAAATCGACTTCTAGTTCATCCCTGTCGGACATTGAGTAGTCGACTACTAAAATAATTAACTTTACGTGAACTTTTATGGACTAGCTTCAAATTAGCTACAATACAATCGATTTGTAATTCACTTTTTGTGTACTGGCTATAAGCTAGCTGAAACGTAGTGCAGAATTAACCCAAAACTCAAATAATAACATACACACATACACTGTAAATAACTCTTTAATTAAATTGCCTATTGTCGCATTCGTTTTAAATGTTGCGATGGCTGAGTGAGTATGTTGGCTGTTCACCAGTGGTTCGATACCCACCAGAGGCTAACAAAAAAAAAGTAGGATGAAATTTAATTTAATAAAAAAAATATTACTACCGAAAAATGTAAAATCAGCCTTGATTTGTACATTTTTTTCTGTGGGTACTGACTTTTTAGTAGCTAACTTTAAGTTAGTTGAAAAGTAATGCACAGTCGGACAATTGACTACCTCCTAGGACATCATAATGTTAAAATAATCAGTCATCTCCATTAAAAATAATCTAAGTGTCAACCACCACCAGCTGTAAAAAAGTTAGCTTATAATTCATTACTAGTTAACTGAGTTGCCGTCAGGGTAATAACAAATTGGATTTAAAAGTTCGCGATTTTTGCAATTGTAATATTTTTATTCATTAACTGAGGAATATTTCAACTATCCTTCTTTCTATTTACAAATTTTTAGTTTTAAATATGTATAGTAGGGTTATCGGTTTTGCAATCGATTTTGTGCCATCGATTTTTCAATAGCTTTGAAATTTTTCAATAGCATGAGAAGAAAGTTTTATAAAAAATTATTTTCGAGGAATATAAATTTAGTTTTTTTCATTTTTGTATGAGAGGAACATATTTTCTCCATCACCTAATCAGTCGCATCGTGCCCATGAAGGTGTCAAGTAAAGATGTGCGGTTGGCTTGAAATAGTAGTGTCACCTTCGTCATGAATGCCCCTTAGAAAAATCACGCGTGAGTACGTGAGAGTTATTTAAAATCAAAATTTCGTTCGTGCACCATTTTACAGCAGATCACGGAGTTTCACAAAATTTCACGAAAAATTTAAGACACTAAGTTTTTTTGGTTTGCAAAAAAACTTCCAAACATTTTCCTTGAATTATTTTTCAATGCAGTTTATTATACCTGAATTTGTATGTTTGCCTGGGTCGACTTTTATATCCGTAATTCATCAAACAATCTTTATTGCCCATTTAGTTTTTCTTCAAAGAAATCGTTCTACAACGAAAACAGGGCATTCTCCAAACTATGCTTTAGGACTTGGCTGTTATCGCTTCCGATCACAGATGTATGTATGTATGTGTATAAAAATTTTTTTTGTAAGTTTGTATTTTTATTCAATACAAACGTGGTTGATCGTAACAATTTTTTTGGTTTTTCGTGTTTGAAATTGTGTGATTAAAAAAGAATGATAGGACAAATTTAGTTCGTGAGCGTGCGTGAAGTGAGGCCCAATAAAAATGTTCGTGTGTGAAAGTGCGTGAGGAAAATCATTCTGACAGTGAAACTCTTTTTTTTTTTTGTCATGCCGAGACTTATCGAAAAACGAATGGTAAAATATCGAAAAATTTTTTTTCTTAGATATCGACCCACCGTAATGTTAATAAAATTACACTTCGAAACTTTAAGCATAAGCTTTCTTTTTTATTTACGTAACAAAAAATCTAAAGAAAAAATTATTACTGTTTTTTGCAACAGTTGTATCAATTTAAGACCTGAAGACATGAATAAAATTGCTAATGTACCATTGACCGCATTTTCGGATTCAGAAGCTGTAGCAAAGTTCATTCAATGATTATACAGAGACCTTAAGCAACACAAAAGATTAATAGTTTTTAAAATTTTAAATTGTTTGTTTATTGATGAAAGCAAAAGTCTTCATCAATTGTAATATACTATTGGTGGATGTATTAATATGTACATATGTGTTTACTTATGTTTGTAACATATAAATGTGCATGTCCAATCTCCAGAGACTTGCAATTAAGTGTTTAATTAGTTAAAAAATCACGTTACGACAGGTTGTTAAATGATAAAGCTAGACTTTATATGGCTGGCATATCTCACAATATTTTAGTTATGAATTATAATGCTTTATAAGTATAAATAATTGATCTCATTTTAGTACGCCTAGTTAAAAATCTACATATTTTCATTAAGTTTTATTGCATGTTTCACACCACCTTTTGACAATGATTTTCACATTAACAGACCATTAGTGAAGCCAACTTTGCACGCATGTTTTTATTAAAAAACAAGAAAATTAATATAATTTTTAGTAATAGCACTTAATGTTGAAAATAAAACAACTTGAATATATTTTATATACAAATGACATACACTGACCTTACTCACAGAAATTGTAGACATATCTACAAACAACAAAAGTATTAAACGACTACTACCGGAGAAGATCCACCAGCATTCAGCAAAGCAAAATACATTAGCTCAATACAAGAACTTTCAGAATAAATATGATTTCATCGCATCATTATGGTTCTTCAACTAAATGGCTTGTTCTTCATGAATTTATCCCATTATCAATTTTGTGCAATTAAAAAAATAATTTGGGAGGAAATAAATTTAGACTGTATTAATAGTACTAGATTTAAATTTTAAATAACGGCATTGAAAGCTTTTACTAAACTATGCTGCTGTACGCCAAATCAACGCTTCGTATCCTGATGTAACATTAAAAGAATCAAAACAAAGTCATTTACTTTTTTTTCGTAATATAATTGTTCGTATCTTGACCCCTGAGCATAAAAATGTATTTACAACAATTTCACCAATCCACAGAACATGTGTCATTGGAAAAATTGTAGCTATTGCTACGCTGGGCAGATGGTAATGTTACTTTGTGGTTTTGGCATGTTCAAAATCGATTTTTATGCCCTGCTTAACAATTATTAAGGTTATACATAAGACTGTGCTTCCGTTTTTAACTTCAATAGAAAAATGTCCGTCTGTGGGCTGTCCGTTTCTGAGAAAACTACTTAGCTAAGAATAACGTTTTTTGATGCCCAACTGTTTAAATATTGTTTGATGCTGTTACAAAAATTTTTTTCAGACACTGGCCCATATATATCCGATATATGTATGTATGAAAAAAATTCGGTTTTTAATGAAATTATCATGGGTAGAAAAAAAATCGTTTGTCATCAGTCCACATAGATCCGAATATAGCGAGAAGCAGTATAAAGTATTATTTTACACAAAGTTGTATCTGGTGATAAAAAAAGCTTTTTAATGGTCGAATGATTGTTTTTCAATATCGGTTCAGGAATAACCAATATGAGGCAAGAACCAATTCTTGGGGAAATCTACTTGTAAAGAAAATAATGTAACTTTTTGTACCAAACATTCAATCTAGTGATTAAAGAAGGTTTTTTACTGCAAATAAAATGTTGTGCAACATCCGTCCATATGTCCCAATACAGGGTTGCCTTCCGCAAATTTCAAATAGTCGCACAAAAAATTGTTTTAGAGAAATAAAGAAATAGTTTCAAAAAACTAAAAGTCAAACACGTGTTTTTCCCCTTTTTGGATAGCTTATGAGAACTAATATATCTTATATTCAAAACAAAGTTTTAATTATTGTTGCAGCCGACGTTTTTTCGACTTTTTATCAGGGATTTTTATCTATTTATTAAAAAATTTTAATAGTGATTTTAAATTTTTTGGATCAAATTATGGCAGAATAATTTATTTAAGACATTTAAATATTACAACATGTAAAGAGTGTTTTTTTTTCGATGTATAAAACTTTAAGTTGCAATAAAACAACGATGGATGATTCGATTGACATGAATTTTATTTATCCGAAAGATAATCTTGTGGCATTACATTTTAAATATGATTTCTGGCATATGACCGCCACGGCTGGAGCGGATATATTCCAATCTGGACGTCCAATTTTCGATGACTTTTTGCAAGATTTGTGTCCGTATATCGGCAATAACACGGCGAATGTTGTCTTCCAAATGGTTAAGCGTTTGTGGCTTATCCGCATAGACCAGTGATTTTACATAGCGCCACAGAAAGTAGTCTAGCGGTGTTAAATCACAAGATCTTGGAGGCCAACTCACAGGTCCAAAACGGGAAATTAGGCAGTCATCAAACGTGTCTTTCAATAAATCGATTGTGGCACGAGCTGTGTGACATGTTGTGCCGTCTTGTTGAAACCACATCTCCTGGACATCATGGTTATTCAATTCAGGAATGAAAAAGTTAGTAATCATGGCTCTATACCGATCACCATTGACTGTACCATCCTGGCCATCATGGTTTGTGAAGAAGTACGGACCAATGATTCGACTAGCCTATAAAGTGCACCAAACAGTCAGTTTTTCTGGATGTAACGGTGTTTTGAAATACACTTGAGGATTAGCTTCACTCGAAATGCGACAGTTTTGTTTGTTGACGTAGCCATTCAACCAGAAATGCTCTTCATCGCTAAACAAAATTCGCTTATGAAAATCGGGAATTATTTTCGAAATAAAATTGCACTATTTGCAAGCGTTGTTCAGGCGTGAGTCTATTCATGATGAACTGCCACACCAAACTAAAGCTGAAGTTACACAGTACGCTTTCTACGCGTCGACGCTTTTCACGCGGTTGTCAAAAAAGTAGGATAAGTGCATTTGTATGTGACAAGTTACAGAGCACAAAGCATAGAACGCGAAGACGCGTAGAACGCATAAAGTAGACCTACTTTCTACTTTTATATGCGTCACAAGCGTCATGAGGAAATGTCAGCTGTTTTTAATATCCAATGATGTGCCTACTCTCAACGTTATCGATAAATACCTTTTATATCGTAAATTAATTTATAAAATCTTTTGCAAAAAAACATTTTTAATAAAAAAGAAAAGTTTTGTTACAAATTTTCTAAACATTTTCACGAATAAAACAAATTGTAATTGTTTTTTACAACACTTTTTTCATTAACGAAATTTGGATTCGATTTATCGATTGCGTTTGCGTACTGAGTATCATCGCTGTTATGTTTACAAATATTTTCAATTTATTAAAACAAGCGATATGGAAGAGAAGCTAATAAATGCAGTTAAAAACCACTAGCTTTTATATAATAAAACCTTGCTGTTCTATCGGAACAAAAATAAAAGAGCAGCTGCATGGAGTGCAATAAGTAAGGAGCTTAATTTACCAGGTATGTATATACATATACATATGTACAATTTTGGAGCTTTTCGTAAGCTCTTATCGCACAAATAACAATGTTTATGAACTCTATAAAGTCCATTAATTCTTTTAAAATTTCAATTTCACTTTCCATTTTGTTAATATTTGCACAACAGCTGATCGAAACAACAAAATATGGCGCGTATGAAGCGTTGTATGTAACTTGTAGTATAAAACGCATAGAACGCGTAAAACGAATAAAAAGCATGAAAAGCGTGGACGCGTCTAAAGCGGGCCATGTAACTTCACCTTAAGAATAAATCACTTGACAGCTGTTAAATCAGTCCCCATCTTGAACAGTAATGCCAACTTAAAATTCTATACATCGAAAAAAAACGCCCTTTTTTATATTTATTTATTTGTTTGATTATTTATTAATATTATTATAGAGTTGAATGATATTTTCAAATAAATTAAGCCAATCGTGTAGCTGGTACATAAAGGGCACGTAATATCGTGGAATACATACATATATGGTAAAGCGTACATATATGGTAAAGCATAAAACATATATGGTAAAGCCACATCTCTTAAACATACTTTTGGGAATTGTTTATAAACTATTTATTCTCCAGGTTTGTATACAATACATCACATAAGACTGATTACCAACCTGCTACGGCTTTAAACGATTTTTATTTGCACTGTCCCACATGGTACGTTTCTGCATACGTGAGCGAGGTAGGCTGTACTGTGTAGGTTGCTGAAATATATTTGATTTTAATATGTGGTTTCTATAATTAGTTTAACTGTTTATGTTCTTAACATCTGAGACCAAGGTTGTATTTTAGTGGAACATGTTAACGCTATAATCCGATACCCTGTACTCAACAGCAATTGCAAAATAAGAAGGTTAAATAGAAAATTATATATAAATAGTACTAGAGTGCGTTTGAGTTTCTATTTGGATTCAAATTTTCGAAACAATTTGTGTTTAGTACATTTCACAATGTTTTCTTTTTTCTATAATCAGGAACGCTTCGACTTCAATATTCTTGTAATATCTGTTATTATCAATTCTGTTCACAGTTGCTACTTTTTGCTGCTAGCTCATTTTAAAAATAATATAAAATAAACACTCGTAAGTGATCGGTAAAGGCTGCAAAGTAAAACTATGATTAAAAATGATTTTGACCGTTCCTTTTTTTTTATCAGATGTCTCTTCGTTATTGGATTTTAAACCTTTAATGCCTGCACACATACACACTTCCGTATCGAGTAGTGCAATTTCTGCAGACTTCCTACTGTGTAAATTTTAAATGAGCGAAAACAGAACTGCAATTTTTACGCCGTTGAAAAAAGTGATTGCTAAGATGAAAAAAAGAAGTAATTTAAAAATATTAAATAATATTAATTAAAAATTTGCTTTGAGAAATAAACAGCATCACGTTTAAAAATTGCAATGTAGTGAATATAAAAGTTTAAGTTTTTTTTTGCGATATGAAAAACAACAATAACAACAGTTTTTTTTTAAATGCTTAGGATGATGATACAAATACTAAGTTGCTAACTTCAACAAATTACTGGATCAGTTATAAATACTAAATATTTAACAATTTTAACGTATTCCAAATCCAACAGCTTCAACGCTCAGTTTAGTTGCTTAAACTCCTGTTCCTTCCAAAAAAACAACCATGCGTGGCTTTATTGTTAGTGATAAACATGTTATATACTAGGTGTGTGAATATACATAAATGTACTTAAACCATTATTTTCTGTTTTTCAGATTTTGTTCTGTGTTGCTTTTGCCGCTGCTGCACCTCAAGGTTACAATTATCCCCTTCAAGCTGACAGTCATTATTTGGCACCATCTAATGTGGATGGCTCTGCACTTCATGAGCAGAGCAATTATAATTCCCAGCAACATCCCGTGATTTCTAAACGCTTCTTTTTACACTCCGCTCCAGAAGAAGGTGATGTAGAAGTCCAACATAGAGAAATTGTTGTTGGTCAGCCCCGTAAAAACTTTAATGTAGTCTTCATTAAATCACCTGTTGCAGCTGCACAAAAAACTAAAGTACGTATCGTACCAGCAGCCAACGAAGAAAAGACCGTCATTTATGTTTTGGCCAAAAAAGCAGGTGAAAATGAAGTCACTGCGCATGTTGAAGAGCTTCATACTACAACTACGAAACCGGAAGTTTTCTTTATCAAATACAAGACCAATGAAGAAGCTGAACATGCTCAACGCAGCATTCAAGCCGAATACGATGACTTAGGTGGTTCTTCAATTACCTCCAATGAAGGCATAGCTCCAATTTCCTCAGTAATCGGATCTCTAGATGGGCACAGTGCAGGATTCGGTGAAAATGCTGTTGGTGGCGTTACGGGAACTGAAATTAGCGGTTCTGCTTACTTGCCTCCCATAAAGAAGCAGTAGAAAGTAGTTGTACAGAACAAAGTGTAAATTGATCTTTGTTCAAATAGTCTGATTTGTGATACATAAATAAATATGTTTGTTGTTATGATAAGACTGCAAGTATATCAAAAGTTTAAGAACTTGTTTGTAGCTTACCCTGCGTTTGACTCTACACTGGGATGGTTTGTGAGAGTGGGTCACCCACTCTCTAGAACTAAGGCTTTTCGAAAGCGGTTCGGACAATTTTTTTCCTCCTTTTGGAGAACCTCTTTTGGTTTTTTCTGCACTGCTATTTTCGGCAAATGTGATCGTTGTGTTGTATTGTATGTTTGATCTATTTTTATTTTAATTTCAAAAACCTTTGAAGTTTTTGTTCTTATGAACATAAGTAAATAAGTCTTATCAAAAGGTATTTGGAACTAAAGAGGCTTTTATAAGTTTTTGGGGATAAAAACAAAAATGTAATTTGACATTGGCAATCAAAAATGACTGCTATATTTAATGACGATCAACGAGCTTAAGGTCATATTTTATTTTATTTTATTTTAGATATCTACTGAATTTTCATATATTTCACTAACCAGTGGTTAGCATGTTCAGGGAAGTAGAAATAAACAAGTAAATTTTGAAAATATTAACTCCTTTTGTCAGCTTCTGTTATTGTACTCGGAAAAATAAATAGCTCATCACAAAAATAATTGCCTAAAAAGCCCTGAAGAACATTATGCAATATTTTATGATCGGGCTGCAGATGGCGGTACTGGGCACAAAAAGCAAAGAAGGAGACTGACGTGGATTAGTAAGCCTTTTTTTGGAAATCATCTTCCAGTAAGTTTTAGTCTCAGGCTATGTCTGGCCCAACTTTTTTGTAGAGGGATCTACTATGCATGACTCCTGTATGACCTCACATGAAATTAAACAAAATAACTATTAACTGCACATCTAATTGAGTCAAATCAGTTAATTAGTCCGAGTGAAACGCAAAACTTTCGAAAAACAAATAGCAAATAAACGTGTGACCGCATTTGAGATATTAGTGCGACTATCTTCAGCTCAGAGTTGCGTTTCTGTCTAATATCAGTAGAAATAATTATTGGCACTGAAATGAAACGAAAATGACTCCCCTAAACTATATTCATTTGGATATATCCCAGTTGTTCGTGTGCTGATTTTATTAAATTTAAATAGCAAGCACATGATACCATATTGTAATATATTAGTTTAAGAAAAATGTTATTGGCAAGTGACGAAAATGTCCATTTGAAATGTGCGAATGAGGTACGACTTTTTTATTCTACTCGCATTTATTAAAAGTGGGAGCTAAAATACTAGACACTAATGAATATGATGGTAGTAGCCACCTGCAATAGCCGAAAAAAGAAACAGCAATAAAGAAACGAGTTCAACAAAAGTTTAGTAACTGCCCCGACTCATTGATTGATACAAAACTTCTTATTTTTTTATAGAGTACACATATGTGCCCAGGTTCCTTATAACTGTTGATGGGCGTTGGTTTTGACGCACGTATGAGGGTTAAGGACGGCAACAAAAGTAAACTTGGAGCCTTAATAGCTGGAGAACATATCCTGGATGTTTAGTAGTTGCTACAATGGTAATCAGCACTCAATTTCTTATATTCATTCTACTATCGAAGAATTTTATTCACTCACTGACTATATTTAACTTATCCTGATATAGGGAATATACCCCCAGATGACTAATCTTCAAGCCAATTTTTCGTATCTTTTTTAAACATAATGACCACTCAAATTAATTAATCTAATTATTTATTTGCTATTGTATATGTGTTGGCGTTCTCGAAAACGGCTCAAAATGTTTATCTAACATGGTCTCGTCGGTTCCGGGGTTAAATCGGAAAGGTGTGAAAGATCTCTGGAATTTATCAAGACAGTTCAAAAATTCAAAAAGAATTTGAAAGTATGTTAAAAATAAATGGTCAAGTGTCCATAAATTTTGAATACTAACGGGATAAATCGGGAAAAGAACCAAAAGGCGTCCATGCTTGAATTGCATTTATCTGGAAAACAGATAGTAGCTAAAAAATACAAAAACTGAATTGGACTCTCCTTAAAAAAATCTAAAACACGTTTTTTCACTACTAATTGCTTAGAACCTGCACATTTATTGGGTAGGAAAGGTGAAATCATGATTAAAAACTTGCAAAGTCATTATTTCTGTATCTCCGAGCCAAATGCAAGTAGAAGAAAAATTCTAAAAGGACCCGAAAGCCTAATACAAAAAAATCGGACAGGTGTCTAGTACTTTTTTGAAATTTTGTATTTTTGTAAGATCAAAAAGACAAAAAAAAATTGGTTTAAGTCCCTCAACTTGTCCGACAACCTCTGATCTAGCAAAACTCTTGGTATTTACATTGTTATAGTTGAACTATTTTCAGATGATTTATTTTCGTACTACATACGTTATATGTATCTATATTTTTAAAAACAAAAATAAAGTAGAAAAAATATGATGAAGCAGTTTTAAAGCCCCAAAAAGCTCGGTCTACCTGGAGTTTTTTTTTGCTATAAGAGCAAATTGAAATGTATTATTTTACCAATAAAAAGAGAGATCATTAATTGTTTTCTGTTGATGCTACTGAACACGTCAGTAGGTTCAAAAACACCCAACAGAATGATTAAAATCTTAATACATATTCCATTATTTTCATGAAAGAAATTAGAATCCCAAATGTTCAAACAAGTCTTTAATACAGTAAACAATTTTATAATTTTGTTTCTACAACACTTCCACATTTCTTCACAACGAGTTACCATTGATACAAGTTACCATTGATACTCTTAAAAGTGTCAAGATGTAATAGTTTTTTTGAATACTGTTGTATTGGTTAACAAAATATATGCAATCAAAAAACTAGGTAAATTATATATGGAAATATTTTGATTTCTTTCGACAATAATATTTGTATTAAAATGCCCAATAGAAAAATAGTATCTCCGGACGATAGCATTAGAAATGACAAGTATTTGATTGAATATTTCAATAAGACGGTTAATGAAAAACATAACCTAATATCTTTATTTAACAATTAATATTGTTCCATATATTTAAACTTAAGTTCTTCTTTAAACATGGTTACCCCAACCTATTTTTTTACGTGTACAAAAGGCATGGATAATGTTATTGTTAGGCTCCTGCTAGATATGCTTCATTTGACAAATTTGTGTGTTATCGGTTTGTACACTATCGTAAAGTTTAACAATTGTGTGTTGCTCTTCGAAGACTGTCATCTCAACCACATGTTTTATCTAGTGTATGAGTATGAATTACTAATTAATAGCGAATAATGTAATGTCGCGAATAGAAGCTGGTGTAAAATTAATTTTCAAGTTCACGTGTTCATGTGAGTTTTTATAACCCAACAATATTTACTACTAGTATTGATTTAAAAAAGCAGCTCCTTTCATAATGTGTGAAGTCTCATTGAAAAAACAGTTTCTTTCGTAAAGCATTCCGTGATGTTTGTAGCTAGATTTTCTAATCTCCTGTCGTAACATTTTATTTTATGCTATTAGTTTATAAATTGAACATCATTATTGTTCTTTCATTTCTTTCAACTGAATGGTGATTTGATCATCCAATTGATTTTTGTTGATGGCTAAGCTGCAGCAAGTGTGTCAGTGTTATAGAGTTAATTAAAGTAATATTTCTTTCCATTGATCTAGCATTTTGCTTTTATTATTTTAAGATAAAAAAAAGTTTATCAACTCAATCACATTAACGATCAAACTGTATTATTAAGTGGCTTTGCGTGTTTGGTTGGTAGGGACTTTTGAAAACAGATAATGTAAATTTCAAAAGCAAATTTATTGAAAATAGCTCGAGTAACATTCAAAATGTCTTACAGAAGCACATTGTGTTAATGATTATGCGAATTTGTACTGAAAAATTATGAAATATTTTCTTCGTTTCATATTGATCGTACTTTACAGTTCTTCAACGCTACATACATATGTATATACTCATCTGTGAATTTTTGTAGGTGTCCCAAAATCAGGCCATCAGGAATGTTTCCTTACAAATTCGCTTAGATCCTTCTAATAAGCTGTCAAACCATGAAAAACACACCGAGCATTGATCGGCTTTAGCAACTTAGTCAGTTATAAGAAAGCTTTTAAAAAAGGAGGATATGTATGTATATGTACATATGTATACTACACTTTGTTTTCGGAGTAGACAACAACAAGAAAATATGCCCATAAACAAAATAAGCCAACAAGGACTATCCGCACTTTCTTCCCCAGACGGGCTTTTTATACAGCCAAGTATTGGAAGGGCTTGGCGCCCTTGTTCACCCTTGTTGGTTTCCAAAAACCTACTTACTAAACCTTTCCACCCCTCGGTATACTCATTGGGCCAGCGCCCGAATTCAAATTTTTTGTATTTTTATATAGGAATACCCCTAAATAGTCATCGTATAGAGTCGATGTGTGCGGTAAAAATATTACAGAAAAATATACGTGCGTGTGGGTCAAAAATTGAACTTCTCCATAGATACCCTGGGATTGATTAGTGTTTCTTCAATTTTGAGTTTCGCCCATCACACATCTCAGGGTATCCATAGAGGAGTCAAATGTACTGCAAAACAGTAATAATATTTTCCCTCCAATATCTTTTTTCAAACGCACCGAGCCGGTACCATGTTCCATTAGAAAGGCTCTCTTACAAAATAAATAAATAAATAAAATTTTTGACTCGTTGATATGTAGCAGTAATTTTTTTATCATGACAAAAGTTATCGCAAAACCGATGGTGCAATATTGAAAATATTTTCGATTTTAGCATTAGTTTTTTTAGACCAATTCTGCCACTTTTCCTGTACATACAGAAGGTAATATAATTAACCCACAAGTACCCTAACATGTCCGCCATTAGAAATTTCATACGTATAAGAAAAATTAACTTCGTTTTCAAAAATGGGTAAAATAATTATTTACAGAATAGATGCACGTCTTTGTTTGTACACTACAAATTTAATAAAAAGTTATAATTTTCGGAATAAAACATATTATCAGTCGTAGCATTACAATTTTTGTTATATTTTGATTATATGAAATATTTTCATAAATACTATGCTGTATTTGAACCCGAAGTAAAGGAAACTAATAAAATATTTTTAAGGGAATTAATTACTAAATCCGTGAAAATAAAAATTAAAATTTTTAATATTTTATCAGTTTTGAGTTCGATTTTTACAACCTCAAAGCTGAGAAAGATTTTTGTGGTAAAATTGGAGTGGTCAACATTTGCAAAGAAGACAAGAAGAGAAAAGTTGAAGACTTACTGGCGGGGTCGCTCATTAGCACGAAAATTTTCTTCGAACCCAGGCCATGATTAACTGTATACTGTTTTTAAGCAGCAGTGTATATCCATCCTATCACCTGGGCTCTTCATTACTGACTCTTTTTATATAATTATACACAGAAAGAAAAATCGCGGGATTATTAAAAGGAATCCTGGTAAGGTTTAAAATGAGTACGAAATTCTTGAGAGTATTTGAACTCAGCACTTGTGTGTGTTTGTATAAGTATTGAATTTTGTTTAAATTTTTTAATTGCTACGATGACTGAATTGGTAGAGTGGCCGAACTGGCCACTCTGGTAGTTAGGTTCTGGGTTCAAATCGGCAAAGAGACAAAATTATTTATAATGTAACATTTTAATGAACCATACAAGAATTCTATTCTTAAGTGTTCTTGATATAAATAAATAAATATATAAATAAATATATAAATTATTATTAAATTGAGGAGGTAGAGCGGAATATTTCAGGAACGAATTTGGGATTAAATAGACTTCAGAAATATCGCATCAATCCTCACACTCAAAATAAATACAATCCTTCCGTACTTACATCAATCGCAACGGGTGTCAGAAGTACGGTAAGTACCAACGTTTTTAAATCAGCGTTCTTGTCTCTAATCACGGATTTGAGCCATATTCAATCCGAAACTAGGATTTAATATGTCTAAAATTAAGTCCTTAGCGCTTGAAAAATCCATACTTAAAACAAGCTCAACGTACTTGATTTAAGGAAATCCGTACTCACCGAACTTGTGACACCGCTTGGGATTGATTTAAGTACAAATGCATTGAATTGTTTTTTCAGTGTATTGATCAACTTTTTACTTTAACACTGTGTTTTTCTGTTATTGGAATATAGTTTTTACTGTCTCAACAACATCCAATTGATTTTTGCTGTTGTATCACTGAAAGCAACGGTTTAAAATTCTTCGCCAGGCCCAGCGATTTTTAAGCATTAGTTTGAACTTTATAATTGAACTATATGATTTACAATTGTTAATAATATTGCGTTCGATTTTTACTACCTCAAAAATGAGAAAGATTTTTTGTGATAAAATGTTTAATTACAATTTTTATGCTATTTTTGAAAAAATGTTAATAAAAAAATATGTATTAGAACTGCCAAGGAAAACTCTTTCAGTGTATTAGTTGCTGATACTGGCAACAATAGTTAGGATCAATGATTTCAAGTGCCACCATACCACTAGGGTCTGCTCTGAATGTCTTTATGTAACACCAATCATATTCCAATGCGTACTTTGTATTACGCTCAACTTCTATCCACTGTAAGGCTCTTCCTGGAAGATAACTAAATAAAGTTATGTCTGAGTTAACTATTTCTTATTAAGACAGGTCAGCTCCAATCAAAACTATTGATTAAATAACGCATATAGCCCTTTCTATTGATGCATCACATTTCGTTTTGAACAAATTATTTAGCACGAATTGAAATCCAATATTTTGGGTCTGAACATTCCTTTTTAATTGTTTTAGTCTTTTCAGCGGTTTACCTATCGCCGAAATTTCGTGCTCGGGAGAGTTTAATGGTATATTTATCGGTAGCACAGCTCCGGCTGAAAGAGACAAAAACCACAATTAATGAGTATTTTATTCTTGTAATTAAATGTTTTTAAATAAAATAAACTGAGCCCAAATAATGTTTCATGCGCTTAGACAGCGAACATAATTATTCTTTCATAAAAAATAGATTTGTTTTGTCTTTTGTGTCTATATTTTCGTTCATTAGACAAATTAAAAAGAATTAATAAGCAAATATGTAGTGACAACCTGCTGTATAGATATGCTACCATTATTTTTATATTCGCATAATAAGATGCAATTAAGTTGTCGAATTGTTTTAACAGAAATGCTTTTGACAACTACACAAAGCAAATGAACAACATAATCATCGCATGATCAACAGAAGATAACAGGCTGCACCTGCGGCAAGGTAACATCTTGAGTTCTTTTTTTATAGCTATCATTATATTTTTTGCTTGAAATCTGTACTGTACATGCAGAGAAACAGTTTTCATGGTTCCAAAATCGTTTCCGGTAAAATATGTTTTATTTCTTCAGATTCCTGTTTTAAGTTGAATAACCAAAAATTTATTTTTAAGTTTTAACTAATTGCATACGTATCGAACTGTATAGCGGATGGGCCAAAAGAAATCACTCTATTGAAAGTTGCTATTGAAAGTCATCTCAAAATGACAAACCGGTTTTTACATTTGTGAACTCGACAGCAATAGAATAGAAGCAATCAAACCATGAAGCCATACACTCCCAAGAACGCAGGATAATCGTGTCTATGACGTAGTGGACGATTTTTGGAATAAAATCATAATGAGCGATGAGGCTTATTTCTACCTCAGCAAGTTTCTTAAACAAGCAAAACCATCACTTCTGGGACACCGAAAATCTACACGCAGAGAAAAAACATGGTTAGTGAGTGGTCACTACAAACATTTTTTCTCATATTTGTATATACTTACCCTTAAAAAGTTTATGTAGACATAAAGTAACTTGGAATATTATATGCTGTTTTACGTTTAAAAAGTTATTCTGATCTAGGTAAACATATTAAATAATATGAAAATTGAATCCTTTATAAACTCAGCAGTTGCACGAAAAAAAGTATGTTTATTGCCATAAATTTTAGGGTTCAAGTACGTCCGTCCGTCACAGCGTCCATTCTCTGAAACGGTAAGAGCTAGAAGGCTGAAATTTTCAAAGGATGTTGTTGTACCTTGCCGCTACAACAACAAATACTAAAAACAACAACAAGTCGAAAACTACCAGGTGTCCCCATACAACGAAAAGTTGCAATTAGCTATAACTCTCGAACCGTAAAAGATAGAAAGCTGAACTTTGAATAGTGTATGTATTTGTAGATGTTTTACAACAACAAATGCTAAAGACAACAACAAGTTGAAAACTACCAGGTGTCCCAATGCAACCTAAAGTAACAATTAGCGCTGTTCACGCATTATAAGGCCATGTTAACTGATTTTTCCCTACCGCAATTGAATGCAGCAATGGCACACACTGCGCTAACCAAACAACATCGAATGACTTCTTTTGGCCCACCTTTTACGTTTGGGAAAAAAAATCTTTAATGCTCATTTTCGGTTTGACGCTATTGGGCTTGTTCTGCAAGTCACGTGTTCGCACAGAAATTGATATTACTTCAGCAAGACGAAATTGTATATTAACCGTCTAAATCATAAAAATTATAACAGGTTTATAAAGCTCTTATTTGACAGATTTTCCATACAAATATGTATGTCAAATAGCAGTCTTATAAGCCTGTTATAATTTTTATGAATTAGGGGGTAAGAGTCCAGTTCTAAATAAAATTTTAAACGTTTTAATATGCGAAAAACCACACAAGAGCATATTAAAATCATTATTTGTTGTAATTTTTCCCTGAAATCATGTTGTATCGAGTATAGTGATTTTCAGAACAAAGAGTGTTTAAGGCTATGTAACACAAAAAAGTGTTGCCACAAAACTCAAGTAGTAGAATTTTAAATGGCCGAAAACAAAATGCTAAAACGTATTGGGAAGATATTGTTTAATTTGGTCTTACAAAGCTCAGTGTCGAAATAAGATAAATCGCATTTTATATGATGGCCTTCAATACCAGGATATTAATGTTTTTTGTGATCTGAATTTTAGTTTAAAAACTATAGAAAAAGGTACAAAATAAAAATTTGTGGGTTACAGGGCACCAGAAATTTATTGAGCCGAATTTTTTATAATCTTTTGATGTTTTGTATAATTCGACAAAAATTGTGGGAAAACTATTATAACCAAGATGTTCATTAAATTATAACATATTTTGACATATAGATAGACTTGAAAAATTCGACAAAACTGTACGAAATTTCGGGTCTAAAAATAATTCAAACTCCGTTTTATGTTTTATGCATATTATACGTTCCAATATATATTTACGGCATTCAAACGGTCTCATATTGTGTCATAATGTCAGAAAGTACTAACATTTTATGATAGTTTAAAAAAATTTTTGTTGTCCTGCAAACAAAATAGTCATAAATTAATAGGACTTCATCAGCTGTGTTTAGTGATTCGTCATATGTTAAGAAATAAATCCACTAAAATGTATATTTGTTCGTAAATATGAGTATATTTCATTTAAAATTTACTGGAATTAGCTATCATAACATCTAATAGATAATTATCCCACAAACTGGCTATTATTTTAGTTTTTTCATTCATTTTTGGCATTTCGACAAAAATATTTAAATTGCTTTCCTTTTTTTTTAACAGCTGATTCATATTTGATATAGCACACTACTTTATGACAGGTTACTCACAGCAGTCATATATTTTCGTGCTATTATTTTAAGACATCTGACTTTAGGACGACCCTTTGAATACCGTAATTATATTTCGCATAATATGAGATGTTAAATTCACGAAATCAAGGAAGTACAGATTGAATTCAAAATGATGAATTGATTGATATCTACTGAACTTGCTTCAAAAGGTTGCTTGTGTATTTTTGATCAAAGAGGACATGTATTTTGTGATGTGTAGTCGTAATAGGTGAACGAGTTTTTTTATTGACTTATTTGAAAAATAAAAAATATTTCATGGTTATTAAACGTTTATTTGGCATTTTATATATAGATATTTGGCACCTGAGATCTAAATAAACATGATATATTTTTAAAAATAACTTCGTCAAAGTATACATTCGTAATAGGTCTTATTGTGCTTATTGTGTCGTATTTGTGTTTTGTATAGTCAACGTTTTGAAATATTGAAGAGGGTGCGTTAAATGCTGTTAACTGGATAGTGACGAAGGCATATACACTGTACATTAACCCCCTAATTCATAAAAATTATTTCAGGCTTATAAGACTTTTATTTGACATACTTGTATGGAAAATTTGTCAAATAAGAGTTTAATAAACCTAAAATATTTATTATGAATAACACCCTAAACATACAAATCAGCAACATTTAATCCTCACTTACTTATCTTTGCAAAAATAAATGTTCAGTTTTAATGTTATAACTTTTTTGCTCAATCAAACGAACACAAACACCACCCATTTTCGATTTTTCAGCCACCAATCCCTCTTTCCTATTTTCCCAGCTCCAGTATTATGCAGGTCCAGGTCATTCCCTGGTCCCAGTCTAAGAAAACCAAACTCATGATGGCATGGTATGTCACATGCTGACATAGGAGGGAACAATGCACCCCTCAAAGGACCAATACGACCTTTTTTTCTTTTAGGCGTAACCAAATTTTCTGCTCGTTTCCTGCTCATAGTTATGGCATGTAAATGCGCCTTTGATCCGCTGAGTTTGTCACTCTATCGATTTTTTACATGCCAATCGTACTCTTTCTGGATAATTTTACAACTAGCCTGCAACAAATTATAATAACATTGGGCCTTATAAGCTGAACTACTAAAGGAACACAATACTCGAAATTTTGTCTAGTTTGCATGTTAACTTATAAGTAAGATTATTCAAAAAAATAAATAAATATGTTTGAAAATGAAGCCAAATTAAACGGTTAAATAATAGGAAAAAAGTATTAGTTTTGTTGCCTTTATAAATGCAAAAATCGGTAATCAATAATAGTTTTCGATGAAACATATTTCCCAAAACTTCTAGCTTAGAGCGAAAATTCAGAAAAAGTTGAGTTTTCCCAAAGGATGGATTTTAGGCAAAAAATATACGTTCTTAAACATCTGATCTTGATAAGATTAAGGTATTTAAATTCCTAGGGCACACAAACACAAAATTTCTTAATGTCACGGGCTTCAGTTTTTTTTTTTGTGGTTTTTTTTTTACTTTTTTTTTAATGAACTTAATTATTATTTTTTTTTTAACAAACACAAAAGTGCGAAGCTCTTGGCTTGTCCGCAGAAACAGCCAAAGCCTTGGGCAGGAATCGAACCTGCGACCTCGGAGACTCTTAGTAGGACACTCTACCAATTCATCCATGGAGTTGAGTGGTTTTACAGCACAAGGAAAAGAAGATTTTCTCTTAGGCATTTTCTGTAATTTTTATTAGGTTTCTGCATATGACAAAGGCCTAAAATCAGAGAGAAAAATTGTTTTACATATGTAGGTTTTACTAAATTTTCGCATATTTTTGTATACGAAAAGATATTGATTATTTTAGGTTTTCTCTAAAGTTGTGTTAAAGAGGAATTTTTTTTTATCGATATTAATAGACTCTTTTTTTAATTTTTTAAAAAGGTATTCCTTCTTGATTTGGGGTGTTAAGAGTTACAACTAATGTCAAGGAAATGAGATTAGTTGTAAGAGACACTCTTGAACTGTAAGAGACATTGAGAGAGAGAGAGAGAGAGAGAGAGAGAGAGATAGAGAGAGAGCAAAAGAAAGACAGAAGCATGAAATTTGCACGGAATATGCAGTTGCTAGGCCTATACATCATCATATAAAATAATAGCATATATGTATATCAAAGCAAGTAAGAAACAAAAAACACATAGCCCAAAATTTTATATCTTTTCCAAATCAAATTGAATAATAAATGGGTAAATGTCCTGTTAGTATGCTCGCGCTACAAAATCTAAACTTTTTCACGGATTTTGTGACATATATAACTCCAAAGCAATGTTGGCAACATTTTTTATCTGCCAAATTCTTGAACTCTATGGCAAATTGATGGTCAATCGTTAATAATAAACATCTTCTCCCTTTAACTTAATTCATTTATCTCATTTTTAGATTTCAAAATATTATTATTTTTCAATAAACTTATTAAGCACCGTTGCAATAATTTCGAATTATACATATTTTCGCAGTTGCTTCATTTTGTTATGTTTTCAAAAATGTTTCTTTTAATTCCTTTTATTAAGCTCTTAAAACTATAGAAGAAACATTATTGCATGCAGGTATATAAACAGTTGATATCATACTGCAAAAGTCAGTACAAGTTCAGAAGCTTGAGCAAGCAAACAAAACTTCAGCTGTAACAGTCAACATTTAAGCATAGAAATGCGTGGTCTAATTGTAAGGATTGATGTTTACCATAAAATATTAATTAATTGGAATTAATCTTAAAATATAATGTCTCTTAATAGGTGTTGTGTTTGTGTACCGTGGGCTTAGCTGCTCCTCAAGGTTACAACTACAATCAAGGTGGTGTTTCAGTACAGCAGCCCGCACTTGGTGGCTTAATTGGAAATTTCGGTGTTACTGCAACCACAGCAGGTGGTGGTTTTTTCTCTAATGGTCAGACTGCACAACACACAAGCTTTGGAGGTCACCAGCTGCAGCAACACCAGCAACAAGCCATTGTTTCAAAACGTTTCTTTATCCACTCAGCGCCCGAAGATGTAGAAGAAGAGTACAAAGAGCAGCACATCACTGTTGGTGTGCCTAAGAAGAACTATAATGTTGTCTTTATTAAGTCACCTGCCAGGTCACACAAAAAGACAGCCATTAAAATTAGTCCTGCTCCCAACGAAGAGAAGACAGTCATTTACGTGCTTAGCAAGAAAGCCGATGCATCTGATATTCAGGCCGAGGTTGTCGAACATGCCACCACCACCGCTAAACCAGAAGTCTTCTTCATTAAATATAAGACCAATGAAGAAGCAAATCATGCCCAGGAGCAAATTCAAGCTCAGTATGATGCCTTGGGTGGTACTAGTCAAGTGACCGATGAGGGTGTAGCTCCAGTCACTTCAGTCATTGGTTCCTTGGGTGGTGGTACTGATATTGGTGCTACCGGTACAGCTGGTAGTGCCATATCCGGTGCTCACGTTAGCGGCTCAGCTAGCTTTGGTAGCCACCATATAATTTCAAGTAGCATTGGCTCTGTTCCAACAGGCACCATCTCTGTTGCAGGCAATAACCACAATAACAATGCATATTTACCACCAAATTTCCATTAGTTTGTTGAAGTGAAGTCATCTCTTTCTATGTTTGATTGTAAAAACAAAAGAAGGTAACACGTTGTTATTGTTGCTTGTAGGTATATTTTCAATAATTTAAAATAAATAAATTTATTAATTTTATTTACGTAATTATAAATTGTTAAACTGTAAAATATATGGTTGTTGTGATTTAACTCTGCACGAAAACTTGTTGTTTATTTTGTAATTAATTCGACCTTTTTTCATTTATTATGTTCACTACCAGACAGTTTTGCGTTTAGATTTGATTACTTTTTATTATCAAATTCATGAGTCTGCATCATTTATTTGTGTGCCCATCAATCATCTCTTGGCACCATTGTGTCAGAGTTTTAGCCCAGTTGCTTTTGTTAGTTTTCAACACATATAAACTGAGCTATTTCATAGAAAAGTTACTACATATCTGTACAAAAGTATCTATTGCAAAAAAAAAAAAAAAATTATTCCAAGTAGCTTGGAGTTTGCAGTCATTTAATTATTTTATCATGTAACGAAATTGTGCTTGTCTCCCGAAACGCGGGTCATAGTTTATACATCAATGACAAAAAAAACGTGTTCGCAATGATTTAATACGTAAAATATGTTTCCCTGGGGGATTGTGTATACCAAATTAACAAATATACATACATACCTGCCACAGAGAACAAATGGAAAACGGATTTTTTTTCGCAAACAATAAAATTTAGTATGTGGGAGAAGTATTTTAACGCCACATAGAAATTTTAGCCTCCTATTATATTGTTGTGGCTAGTACGATGTATGGTGCTTTTATTCATGCGAAAAACCTTAACTACGTGGACAACCAACACTTTCGAAACAGCTATCTAAAGCACTTTGATGTTTTACTTGCCTTGTGTAATTAATATCAATTACAAATATGAGATAATACCAACTGTATTATCCACTGTATTAGACTAGAGATAGTAAAATAGACAAAAAGTAAGAAATTTATGACTCAAATGGTGGCTGATGAGAAGCGTGGCTGAATCGAAACAGCTAGCTATTCCCCAGCCAAGGTCATAGCTGTATTCAATTTTATTATTTATCGTTAGCATAATCATTGCAACTAAAAGCCATACATTAATTCATCTTCATAGTTGAGAAATTTTTTGTAGTAAAATTGTAGTTATCAGTATTTTTAATGAAGACTGGAAATCTCGACTGTTTTACGTCCACCACTACGACCATCAGCACATATTTGTCTGTGAGCAGCTTTACTTTGCCATCCTACTAGGCTACAACTTGCGCTCTTCATTACTGACTGTTTATGTTTAATTTTTCGATCCATTTTCAATTTTATCGCTGAATTTTCCTATTGTTTGCAATATATTTTACATTGTTTTAGCAACATTCAATTGCATTCCAGTATAATTATGTGTTTGTTGCTTTTATATTGCTTGACCACAACGCGACTATCAAACTATAATTCAACTTTATAGTCGAATTTTTATAACTTAGAATTACTTTGTCTCTTACGACCAGGAGTTTTAGGAAATTTTTTTCAGAAAACGTCACATTTTGGAAAGAAAAAAGTCAAAAACAAATTCGTAAAACGTCAAAAAGACGTCATTTATAAAAATGTAGAAATAAACCCAAAATAAATTAATTTTATTTAATAAAATCTTTTATATTGTACAAAAAACAATTCAACATGTATTTTTACTATAACAAAACAAGTAAAATTTAAAAATTTTACAAAAAATATTAGTATTAATTGAGGTCCAAAAATGAACCTTTTCAAAAAATGTTTGTTGTATTTTTTGAAAATTAATTAATACATTTCAATTCGCTCTTAAAGCAAATAAATAATTAAGTTCATATTTAAAAAATATTAGTATTATAAAAATTTTATGTTAATATTATTCATAAAAATGTATTGCTTTGTTCCTTTTAATTTAACTTTTTGTAATGTTTATATTTAAACACTCTGAAGAGTTATATTTTAAGTAGTCCTTAGTAAACCAAATCCCTTCAATTGTTTTTGTCCCCAAGGAAGTTTTAATTTTAGTTTTGTATAAATTCACTTGACTAAAAATTCGTTCAACTTTAGCAGATGAATTTGGCAAAACCATTAAATCGTAAATAAAACCACATAAGATAGGAAAAGCCGGTTCATTATTTGACAACTTGATTGAGTTGATTTGTTTCCAAAAAATATTGAAATCGGTTGAACTTTTATTTAAATTGAAAATCCTCATTTCCCATACTTAGTTTTTAACTTCTTGGTACTTCTCTTTAGATACCAAATTAGCAAAAATTTTTAACAAGGGTATTATAGAAGTATTTTTATTTAAAATAAATTATAGATTAATTAAATTATTTAAAACTGAATTTCCAAAGTCAAATCTTTTCTTTATTTGACAGCATAACTCAACATAGGGGGCAATACAATTATCTACAAGTTGGTTATAAATTACAACGTCAATTCTACACTGCGATATTTTTTTCTTTTACGTGAACACCAAGATAAAATTCATCTCTTGGTAAAAAATTTTTCCTTTCACAAAATTTAATATCATATAATGAGTTCTGTTTTATATAATCATCTCTTATAAAATTTGTCAATACTACTTTAAAAAGCTTTGACATAGCACTATGCATACTATGAATTTGCATACCTACACTTTGAAATGTTTTATTAATATTATTTATGTAGTTAAGAATTATTTATGTCATTAAAATTTTCTAAAATATCTTTAGCGATATTGATTTTGTCGACATTAGCAGCAAAAGCAAAATAAATTTTTATAGGTTCATATAATTGTAGAATTCGAACAACGACTGCTTCGGATGAAAGCCATTTGGTTTGAGCTGGTTTAGGAATTTTTTTATTTTTGTTTGATTTCTAACAACGTTTGTATCTCGAAAAATTGTTTGATACGTTTTGGGCTGTTGCCAACATGTGCTCGTTGTAAGTGATCGTTAGAATTCTATCTAATAGTCTCTTGCTTTCTTGAGTAAATTAAGGTATAAACAATTTTTTAAGTTTTCTTTCAATTACTTTCTCGTAGTTACCTTAAATTTAAATAGAAAAACGTCAAAGTACAAGAGCTTCTGTGAAGAAAACCGTCAAACTTCATTTTAGTGGTTTTTGATCAAAATTACGTCAAAATGACGTAAAATCGTTACATCCAACACCCCTGATTATGACATACCAAGCAACATTGTTTTCAAAGATTTTAAATTCAATCATTTCTAACTTATTTTATACCGGAACTTGTAAATGAACGACTCAATAAGAATTGCTTTGAAATACATATGCCGTTAAATTGGGACGTTTTTTCGAAGTATCTTTTTTTAATAATACAACAATACTATTCAATCAATATTTATTTTAACCTGACAACCAAAAACAGTGTGTCCATGAGAGTGGGGCGATTTGCAAGGACAAAAATTTGTGCTCCCGACGATTTCCTCAAAGAACGTCCATTACTATCTACTAAAAGCTATATTTGAGAGGTCAGAATGCATATTTTTTGTAAGGGAGTCGCTTTAAGTGCTACAGGGTTAGCGTGTTGGAAAAAAAATATTGGGAGAATAAATTTTTGAGGCTCTACGGGCACCTTAGGACTAGTTAGTGTGATGGGGAGAAAACTAAAGTTGAATAAGCTATGATATAGGGCCTTTAACACCACGTCTAATTTGGAGGCTCAAATATAAATATACAAAAATTTTTAATAAAACGTCTCGAAAAAAAATTTTGTTTGTGATAAATTGTAGAAGAATTATTAAAATCTAGCGCTAAATTGATGGCACAATATCGATTGCTATGCTGGCCTACCCTGATGTCCATAATATTTAAAAATTGTGGCTAAGGAAACAGGCAAGGTTTAAGTTACATTTTTCAGTCCTTCATATATATTATTCAACATTGCTAGATTTTTGTGAAGGGATCTTTTGTTTAATAAAGAAGATTTTTATTGATATTAAACTTTTTTTATTAACATCATGTCAGGGACGCATCAAAAATATATTTACAAAAACAAAAAAAAAAAATGCGGTCGGGGGACCCCCGTTAGGAACGAAGTTCCTTACGTTTTTGTTTCATCTTTGAATGTAATACAAGGTGAAATCTGTATGTTTTATTTTGTGTTGTTTTTGAAATTTTGAAATTTTATGTTTCTTTAAATTTTTGGAACGTTCCCCAACTAATTATTATTTATTGGTAGGCCCATCATACGCAATTGCTTGTCGACAGTACACCAATACATATAAACAGCTCACACGCTTTCGTGACGATTTCTACTAATTTCCACTACCAGCAAGCCGCGTTAAGGAACTTCGTTCCAAAACTATATACATTTTTAAAATATCAAATTAGATTTATATGAAACACCCAAGATGCAAAACTCATCAAGCATTTTCATGCCAATTGAAATTTAAAATCAAAACTTTCTGTCTAAATACATATATATGTATGTACGTACGTTCTATAAAATAAATCAACCAACCATATTAGAAATTGAAAACATTTCATTTTCGATGTATTGTCTTGGATCGCAGAAAATTAATAACAATACATAATAGGTTTCCTTTCTATGTCTTGCTACAAAGTAATTCCATTGTTTATTTCACTGTATAAACATGTTTGTAGTTTGCAGGCCTTTTTGGTAACACCCTCATAATTAAAGTGTCATATTAAAATCATAACATTCAGAATCACACAAAACATACAATTAAATAATTTTGTATAAGTCAAGTATGGAAGCAAGCGTGTAATTTTTGCTTCTTTGATTTTGTAGTTGACAGGAATGTCATAAACATATTTTAATTGTTTAACCTTAGGTGGCGCAATTGAACATTTATTGCATAGGTTTGATTACCAAAAAAAAAAAAATGCTCAGAAAAAAAATTAGTTTTATTTCAACTTCAAGGAGACGAAATGAAGATTTTGGTGTAAAAACGAATATTTCTTAAACTTTTCTTAAATACCAACCTTACAGATAAAAAAAAATCAAAACAAAACTAAAAACAACAGCAGTTTGGAGCAATTAAATGTTCAAGTTCTTGGTATAAAATAACATGAGACAAGTTTCATATTTGTTCAGTGTTTTTACGTATGTATATAAATAAATACGTATAAATAATTTAATTTATATATGTATGTATTGCTGAAAGTACTGCGAATTTCAATTTTAAATCACTTTCTCAAAATGTATTAGTCTGGGTCCAAATATGCCAAATTAATTTTTTTTTATTTCTCCTAGCCATCTATATACCGCCGAACATTTCGTTAGTGCTACTCAATATGTCTGTGGACTCGTAAGAGAATGTTTAAAACTTTACTACTTATTAAATTATTTCCATTAACACAATCACCACAGAATCACAAATGTTCAACAAACCTTTAATATAGAAAACAATTTAATCGTTTTAGAATATATTCTGTACTGTTACTTTCGTTAATATGTAGACGGCTAGAAAAGATAGAAAACAAGCCGAATACATTTAAATTAAATCTCACTGGAAATAACAACTAAATTTGAGTTCTTCAAATATTATTCTCAACAAAAAAACATTAGTTCTATGAAAAAACTTTGTGTATTTAACCATAAACAGTACATGTAGTTTTTTCAATAAATTCAAAAATTTGTTTTTCAAATAGTTATAATAAGTTGTATTAAAAATTTAAACAGATTTTGATGTTTTCGTAAAAACGTTTTAAATTTTACAGATTTAGTCCCTTAAAGTACTAGTGACATTGTTCTTTCATATAATTAATGTCATTCCATTGTCATTTCAAGCCGGTTGCTTATGTGTGTGAGATTGGTGGCAGTATTTTCGAAAATATACAGAAATTTAGTACGTTTGAAAAAATCGTAAACGACTAGACCAAGAATCGCAGCTGGAGTCCTAACAAATCATATTCAAGATTGCCATACCCTACTGCTACTTATCACAATAAAAAAAAAAAAACAATCTCTATTAGCCACATAATGTGAATTTCGAAACGATTCCATTTGATATCACGACTCGACAGTTTGATGAGGATCAACAGAAGGAACTTGCAACAAATGTGAAGCATGAAAATAAATTGCCAATTCTCTTTCTAAATGTCGCATTTCAACTTCATTAGAAGCTATTAAATCGGGTCCTACAACACATTCTAAGTGGCTCACAAAAGTCCGATCGAATACTTCGTATATACTTTTTAGAGAGCACGTCATCTTAAACTTTTAAATTTTGCAAATCTACTTAATATACGTGTGCCTTCGGATGTCATATATTAAAACACATCATACATATTCATACTATGGAAGGTAGTAAACACCGCAGTTTAAAAGAACTTCCATTTCGCACATTGTGAAAATGTTTTGCTCAGTATGATCTTTGTAACGAACCGTCCAATGTGCATACCAAAAACAATGAGTACGTTAACCCGAAAATTAATTCTGATGCCGCTGAATACATAGATGTAATTGATTTCGAAGACGATTTAAAACAGTGAGAACCACCTTTTATATGAAGTGTAGCATGTGCAAACTTATTTTGGCGTTAAAAAAAATTCCCATATTGTGTACCAAAAATACCTAAAAATTCCCGTATAATAATAGCACACTGTTATCTTCATTGATATATTTCAATTTCAGAAGAAAAAAATTTATAATATTTCAAAATAATAATTACCCGAAAAAATATTTCGCCTTGTTAAACTAAAGATTAAATTAAAAAATAATTCAGTCATTTTTTTTTTGTTACCTGCTTAAAATATCTTGAAAAAAATAAAGAAAAATCTTTTATATTTATATATCCTTAAAAACATTATATGTGTAGTCAGATTTTATTTTTACATGAAAAAGTCTGTAGCAAAACCGATGGCACAACATCGATTGCTAAATCGAACCACCCTGCATACATTATATTTTTGTATTGGTTTTCCCTTTAGTATTATTGGCAGTAATTAATTTTTTCTATAACCCATTATTTTCAACTTTAACCAAAACAAAAGCAAAACATCAAATCCCTGACGAGTGTCAATTAAATGCAAAGCAATGCCCGCCTTCACAATCCTGTGGACAATCATTCACTCAAAACCGTTACTTACATTCCATGCACAGTCAAATAAACAAACAAACAAACAGACAAATTTAATGCAGGATAATTAATATTCTGCGTCTTTAATTGCTTTACGCAAGAAGAAAAATTAGTATTTAAATTGTAGACAGCCGCTTTAAAAAAATCTTTTACTTTCATTCAACTGACTTGCTGGCAAAATGGTTGACCTCTTTAGCAAACAAAGACAGTGCCTGCGTGTAATGGGTCATCATTTTGTACGTGATAAGTCACTATTGTTAAGATGCTGGCGCAACATTTTGTACATTGGTGTCCTCCTTCTAGTGATTTCGGCCCAATGGCCCATGATGAACTATACCATTTATAATATTGACAATTTGGAATTGGCAACTGCAAGTTTAAGTATATGTTGCGCCAACATTTTGACAGTGATAAAAATAACAACATTTCTTAACTACAAGTGGCGTTTTGTGGCGTTGATGTCAAAGTTAGAAGCAATGTATAAAGAGTGTAAGTAAGCAAATCCAGCTGAAATATCATTAGCTGCAAACAAATTCATGTTAAGGAGCCTACGCAAAATATTTAACAACAACTCCCTTTGAAGGAATTCTATTCATGGAACGAATCATTCGGTTTAATTGATTAGCAAGTTTTTGAATTACTGTTTAACGGTTTGCTTTTGATTGTTTAATTTATTATTTTTATTAATTCCCAGCAAAACATTTTCCTGCTATAAGTATTTTGAATTCTGCCAATCGGAAGTCTTTCTATGTGGTTAAAATTTATTGGATATGTGTTTGCAGTACTGCCGTGTACTTTATGCTGGGGCCCATCTTAAAAATCATTTGGTGGAAAATTCGCAATTCAGATGTAGTGCTGGAATTGCCAATGCCAATGAGGTAAAATGTCTACTTGTTTATTAAGATGTAGCATATACTTATTGTGATAGAAAAACAAATTTCGGAGACGTGTTTGAAAAAGCAGATGACATTTTAAAGTTTGAAGGTTTAAGAATGCGGTAATACGAAAATCTTGTTCATGAACGACTGAGTGGAATTAGTGTATACTTTGCGATGTCTATAGCCATCTATGCATTATTATATGAATACATCATTCCAATGAATACACTGTGCTAGTTGAAAAAACCGACAGACGGGGCACCCATTGAGTAAACCTAATTCATTGGTGCTTATCCTTTTTGTGTTAGCTCTTGTTTTTGAGATATAACGTTATTTTAAAAATGGAGGAGGTAGGACAACGTATCTCCAAAACGGTTTAAAATATTGAAAAAAAAAAAATTGCAAGAACCGAAATTTGGCAACAAAATTACCTTTCAATAACTTTAAAAATCTTTTTAATCGCCTTAGTAGTTTAGAAAATAAAATTATTTTTCACGAAAAAAAAAATTAATTTTTTGCAAAACTGAGAATTTTTTTTTAGCAGTATACAAAATCTTTAAATAAAGTTATATTCATAACAAATAAAGTTTTAAACGAAAAATGCAGTAAATGAGTCAAATTGGTGAACAACTTTGTAATTTATTCACAAAAAATCTAAAATTGCAGTTTCATCCGCTCAAGCCTCAAAAATTAAAAAGAAACAATAATAATAATTAAAGTTTTTTCAGGCCTCCATGTTAAGTAGTTTAACAAATGTTTTGGTAAATGCAAACAGTGTACACAAAGCCAGAATGCTCGCTTTGAGACCAAAATCTACAAGTTTTTTATGTTAACTGCAATATAAAAGCCAGGTACGAGATTAAAAATTTAATATATTATATACTTATGTATATAAAATAGCGAAACATCACAGACCTCTACGCTTAGCTAGAAAAATTGTAGTTCTCAAAAACAATTATAATGCTAGTGATGGAACGTAAAAACTTTTATAAATAAAAAATACTATACATAACAATACAAAATATGTTGGTATGAATATTGAATTTACAGGACTAAACAACTGTGAAATAATGCTAAAAGCAATCAAATAACGCAAAAAAAAATCGCTGCAAAGCCAATTGAAATGGTGCTAATTTTAGCAGTGTAAACACTACATAGGTCACGCTGATAACTACCAAAACCTGCAACGGAGATGACTGTAAAAAGTCGTATTGAAAATAGAATTTAGTTTCTTAAAAACTCCCATTTCCGGAGTATTTTAATAATATTTTTGTGTTATTCGAGCTAAAATATTGAACCGGGGTAATTAACATCGGTACTTGGCGACACTCGGTAATCCGATGGTGGATCAAACCACGTCCTGTAATTCCAAGATTAAAAATAAATATGAATACTCCCAGTCGGGAGTATACATATTGTGATATGAATATGACGAATTCATTCAAATTTTAATATATGTACATAGTTAATCTCAGACGATATGATGACATTCGCTATGCGCAACACACTTGTTTATAAAAACTAAAAAATATATATATATATATTTTAGCACATTAATTTAATTTTAAGGCCGAAGATTATGATTATTAATTAATATTATTAATTATTAATAATTTTATTAATACTATTATTATTAATAATTTTATGGGGCATTTAGGTCGACCTTACTTACTTAGTACCGCTAGAGATTTTTTGTGTTAAAAATGAAGTAATCAACATTTTTAAGAAAGATAAAAATAGTAAAATTATTGGTTGAGAAACACATTATGATAATCATCAGCTCATGTGTTGCCTCCCAGATCATAACTAATTTACAGATCATAATACATCTGGATTTTTTATTAAATATCCTGTTATTTCCTATATTTATTTTTTTTGATTTGCAAAAATTAAAATTTTGACTATTAATTTCAGACTGCCATTCGACTTCGAATCCTTTCCAGGCTATGGGTTTGCTTATATTTATACTGGCCTTGTAACTTTGGCCGTCATTATGTATGCTGTGGCTACAGATGGTCTCTTTGTAACCTTTTCCACAAATTTGGTGTCACACCTGAAAATTCTACAAAAATCTATTATGGAGAATAATTTTTCGACATCGGAGGAAGAATCACAGGGCACTGTGAAGTCTTACATCACATATCACAATCTAATATTGGGTCTATATAATGAGCTGCGTGAAATTTATAGTCCCATAGTGTTTGGACAATTTTTGATGACATCGTTGCAAGTGTGTGTCATTTTATATCAAATGTTAAAGGTAAAGTACAAAGTAAATGGTTAATTATTACTGCAACTATTCGCGTAACATAACGTAACATAACTTATCACAACGGGACCTTTTCTAGGACCCAAGTGAGCCGGTTTCATTACGTGGCATTCCGCGTAACATACTGCTACTATTACTTTTTTTCATTAACTTTTATCAGTATTTTATTTTAGCATATGGATTCTATTCTGGTGTTAATTGTGAATTGCACGTTCTTGACTTCAATTTTGTTGCAGCTTTTTATGTACTGTTATGGTGGTGAAATGCTTAAAGTTGAGGTAAATTCCTCTTCCAAACGGGTTTTGAGATTAAACATAAATACAGAAGCAGGAAAAAGCTGGCGACCAATCTGGCCATTTAGTTAGCTAAACAGCACTGTGACAAGAAAGTTGAGAAAAAAATATTCAGGGGTTCTCATGTACCAAATTTGTTTTATTGAAGTCTATATAGAGTTTTTTTAAGGCAGCTTCGAAATGGGATTTTGTAACGGTAAATATAATGAATAACCGAATTTGTTCCATTTTTAAACTGAAAAATTCATATATTTGTTGTTTCTATCTATTTTTTGTTTCTTTTAAGAGCTTTATATATCTAACCTTTCAAAGAAAGTATAGTTGTAGTAAGTCCCGTAATTAATAGCTAAGTTTTAGTGGTTGACATGTAAAAAAGCAAATTTTTCACAAAAAAATAGTTTTCCTCTAGCTCTATGTTGCTTATGCGTACCAAATAATATATATATATATATATATATATATATATATATATATATATATATATATATATATATATATATATATATATATATATATATATATATATATATATATATATATATATATATATATATATATATATATATATATATATATATATATATATATATATATATATATATATATATATATATATATATATATATATATATATATATATATATATATATATATATATATATATATATATATATACATATATATATGTATATATATATACTATTTGATATTGCAAAAAAGAAGCATTCTGTATGCTTTTGAAAAGGGGTAATTACAATAAATTTTTTGTAATAAAAGTCGTATGTTATCTTTAGTGTTTTCACTTTTTGGTTTCTTAATAAAAATTGACATAATTTTTGATTTTTTATAAACTTCGTCGTCAGTGTAGCATTTTAAAGGCCAGCAGTAGTTAAAAAGCATACTAATTTATTTTTTCCCATATAACGCTGCTTAACTTTAAATATTGAAATGGTTCACAGTGCTTAACACTCACGTTGCCTAAATTACATGGAAATCGTTCCAAATGGGTAGGTAAATGGTGTGGTTTTGGGGACATTTACCATCCCATCGCCTGGCGGGCAAACATCATCTTGTTTGCTATCTGTTCATAACTTTCACTCTTTGTATTTCCAAAGACACACTGAAACAAAGCCATTCCATGCCTGTTTTCCTTCAGGTTTCATGTGTTGCACGAAACTGTCATATTTTACAAAATACGTTTTTCTGGACCCATTCATTATAAATTTGTTTTGATTGCACATACTATCAGAGTTTAGCTTGTTATGATTCAAAAATATCACCCTCAGTTTTAAGCAACAATGCCACAACATCAATCTCCACCATAAATCAACAATAACTAGGCGACAGCCTGTCTCTGCTACTGCGATCGTGGGAATCCCAACCGACTGTTGTCCCCATACAGCTGCTGACTGTGCCCGATTTTCAGCACACTAATATTTCGCAATGTGGTTGACATGATTTGGGCTGGTAATTGATATCGGCCTAATTGTTGAAAGGTGTTAGCGTTTGCTGTTGTTGTTGCAGTTCTTAATTATTGCTGCCGTTTTTGGTTGAATTAAATTTGCTTGTTGTAGCAGTTTTACTGCTACTGCTATTGTTGTTGTTATTTTGGTTTTTTCCCATGGTAGCAGTGTTGGTTATTTCTATTGTTGTTGTTGCCGCTGATTAATTTGCGATGCAGCTGAATTTATTCGTTGGGGGAAAATGTCCCATAGCTCTGTTTGCTGTTGATACTATTGTTGTTGTTGCCCACAACGTAATAGTTGTATTTGTTCCCCCCTTTCGAAAAACATACGTCCTCGATAGGGATGTTTTGCATCCACAATTTTCGAATGCGGCGGTGTTGGGTGTGAAACTTCTATGGCTTCATAGTCTGCTGTAAGCAATTGTTTGGCGAGTGTTGGTCGGTTTGGTATTCCCGATGGATCGGTGGTAGCTGGGAGGCTGTCTACATATATATATATATATATATATATATATATATATATATATATATATATATATATATATATATATATATATATATATATATATATATATATATATATATATATATATATATATACATATATATGTATATATATATATATATATATATATATATATATATATATATATATATATATATATATATATATATATATATATATATATATATATATATATATATATATATATATATATATATATATATATATATATATATATATATATATATATATATACATATATATATATACATATATATATAACGTCGCTTACTACCACCGATGGATCGGTGGTAGTAAGCGACGTTTAAAATATTCTAATCCTTGAATCAGAATATGATGCACCTGAAGGAGAATTAAATAAACAGATTTTTGTTTCTCATTAGTGATTAAGAATTGTTTTAACGACATATCGAGCTTTTAGGTTCAAGACTTAAGCAGTAAGACTATTTACAAGAATATGTAAACATAAATTTCGTGAGACTGAGGGAACTAATTTGTTTGGAACATTTTCGCTGAATATCAATGCCAATAACATTGAAAATAGATATATGATATGGAGAAACGATGTAAATAAAGCCCAAAAAAAATAAGGTTTTTTACTTCAAAAGATTATTTATATATATATGTATATATATATATATATATATATATATATATATATATATATATATATATATATATATATATATATATATATATATATATATATATATATATATATTTATTTATCTATAAATAATATTTTGAAGTAAAAAAGACATAATATATTGGGCTTTATTCACATCATTTCTCCATATCACTATTTTCAATGCTATTGGCATTGATATTCAGCGAAAATGTGCCAAACAAATTAATTCCCTCAGTCTCACGAAATTGATGTTTACATATTCTTGTAAATAGTCTTACTGCTTAAGTCTTGAACCTAAAAGCTCGATATGTCATTAAAACAATTCTTAATCACTAATGAGATCATGAAACTCCTCCTGGGTAACAAAAATCTGTTTATTTAATTCTCCTGCAGGTGCATCATATTCTGATTCAAGGATTAGAAATTCCCTAAAGAAATTATGGAATAATGTAAGTTTTCTGACGCCATACAGTTTTAGTAACATTCTCAACATTTTAATAAATCTTATTTTGAAATGCTATCCTCTTGTTTTCGATAAACGGAAATAGAAATTATTTTCTCTATGCATACGAAGCGGAAGTCAGTTAATTGTTGCGAAAAATGGCAATACCATAGAATCATGTAATTCTTTTTTCAGAATCGTAGTGTTCCGTAACAAGATGAACAACAAACGGATGGTATATACTATTACCTTTGTAGTAAGCGACGTTTAAAATATTCTTCATAAAAGGGAATAATAACATATGCTTATTTACCGACGCATCTATTTTATTAAATAATAATTATTTTATTGAACCCCACCACTGTTTGTATGAAAATAGGTCTCATGCTTGCTGTTCAGTTACATATAATTAAACTCTGCTGGTCACGAAACTGAATCCATTTGACATTGAATATTGTTACCAGTATCTGCGCTGTAGCGAAAACTACGCTGTACCTGCTACAAAAGGATGCGTTCTTTTGTAAACTAACCCGTATTTTATGTTTATTTAACAAAGTAGGTAACCTGGGTTTTATTGTTCATGCATTCGTAATATAGTTGGTAATTTTTAAATAGATATGATGGATATGATTTTATTCAAGCTCTAATCCAAGTTTTTTTATTTTATTTATTTGGTTTTTCCAATATTTCGATATCCATCGGATATCATTCTCAAGGAAGACTAAAAGTACAAAAAAATTACATGTTGGTAGCACTGTTGTACAATTTCATAACACTAATAAATTAATTAAGATTTACTTAAATCAATTATGCAAGAGTTCTTACTTTTTCCTAATTTTACGCCTGTTGTACATCAAAAACGAAGTTGATTGGTTTCAACGTTAAACAAATTTCGTGGTACCACCAGCCAGTGTAGAATCGGTTTAATTGTAATAAGTAGTTTGGTGATTAAAAATATGTGTTTGAAAAAAACTGCATAAGATATTTATTTTGTAGCAAATTTTGAAAAGCCTAATGCTTCTTTTTTGCAATATTAAATGTATGTATGTATTATTTGGTATCACATGAGCAACTTAAATCGCAAGAAAAAATTTTGTTTTGTGAAAAATGTGTTTTTTTTACATTTCAATTACGATAATTTAGCTAGTTATTACACAGAAAAAAAAGATTCAAATTTAATAGTGACAAAATCAGATGTCAAAAAATATTTAGAAATTTAACCAAATTTTAGTAAATACAAAAAAAGAATTTGTCAATATAACACAAGTATTGTTTTTTTTTAATTAACTCAGTCAACAACTATTTTTGTTGGGTTTTGGCTGATTTATTTGAAGTTTTTTATTGTTAAACTAAATTTTCAAATAAACCAACGAATATTTTTGTTAATAAAGTAAAATGCATTGTTAATATTACAATAAATGAAAAATAAAATTAATTAAATGTTTCAATCATTTTATTGTTGAAATTCCAGAAAAAAATACATTTTAGCTGCTTTTTCAATTAAAATAATATCAATACAACAAATATCTTTATTAATATCACAAACTTTTATTTTGTTTTCAATTAAATATTTCAACAACATTTATTGTTGATAATAATTTAGTGGCGGTATGTACACACGTTTACATACCAACTTACATATTTATGTATGTATGTTTATGAAGACCTGCTTTAGCAACTGTACTCCTACAAGCAAGAAATTAATAGAAAAGTGATCTTTTTGATGTTGTTGCTAGTTATTTGAAAAAGCTTAAATATTAAAAATGTATACATCTACGTTATTTATGTCTGTGCAAATACTCACATACATGCAAACGTATCAACATACATACATACATACATACATATCCAAACAAGCATAAATATGTTTTATGTTGTTATTTGACCGTCAATGTTTTATTTCTTTTTTTACTTTCAAACGTGTGGTTATTTTCAAAACGTGCGGTTGTATACAGAGTTAAAAGTGAAGTTACAAAAAAGTGATTTATATATTTATTAATAAGACGTAGGTATTAATGTAATCAAATTTTAAAGAATACCAATAGAAGAAATTACCAGTACATATTGCAAAATGGTGAGCATAACGAACTGTTTTTTATGTGAAAAATTATTGCAAATATTATTAGTAATGTTGTTTTTTACTTTTTTTTATTTTGCAGAAACAAGTGTTTGCTACGTTTTGGTTTCTCCACCACATATTTCCGCCAACGTTTACTGTCTTGATAGAATCAAATGGCTGTGTCATGTCGTTTGCAAAACTTTTTCTTATTAAATATTGTCAACATTATAAAAATAAATTTAAGGGCAAAACGTTTCCAAATTATTAAATAATATTCACATTTATTAGTAAGTAACTGAATTTATATCTTAATAAAGTGAATTTTTATTAAAATTACATCTTTAGTTTTATTTAGAAATCAACGGTAGGCAGATATTTGTAGAATATTTTGTTGAAACAGATATAGAAAAATAACAAAACCTGTTGTTGATGTAACAATTAATTTTGTTTCATCAGGGATCAAAAAAATAATAAAACTTTTTGCCAAACAACTTAATTAAAATAAAGTTTAAAATAGCAATTTATAGTTGTTAAATTTCAAGAAAATAACTAACAAATCTTTTTGTCAAAATGATTAATTAAAAAAAAATTAGAAAGTAACAATTTATGGTTGTTAAATACACAACGAATTTGTTTGATTATAGGAAAGTTTTTTTGTTGAAAACAAAAGAAAATTCAACAAACATATTTGTTGAATGTGGTTTTCGAAATCAACAAAAATATACTCAGATCAAAAAATTTTTTGATTGAAAAAAATGAGTTGATTTTTTTTTTTGGAGTTACAAAAGTGTGTTTGTATTTACAAAAATCGTTGTTAGCTCAATTTCAAACAAATATTTTGTTGTATTTACAAAAAAATTGGTTGTATTTACAAATCTTTTTTTTCTGTGTACGCGATTTACAACAACTACGCCTTGCTTGAAAGGTAGTATTAAGCTCCTCAAAAAATAATGATAGAAATCCGTTGGGCAACAACAAAGATATGAGGCCTTAAATTAAAAAATGCAACCAATACCGCTATTCACTACATTCACCGTTATAAAATCATTTTTCGAAGTGACTAAAGGTATTTTTGTTCTGTATGTATTCAAACAAAGCAGAAGTGGTACATGAGAGACTCTGAATAATTTTGGTGTATCACAGTGTAATTAATAATAACACATTAAGCAAAGTGTTAATAAGGTAACACATTTATTTCACCGATTCTTTTCATTGCATAATCAAGAGCCTTATGGTGGGAACTTCTGTCCAACTATCAAATTGGTATAATTTGAAGACATCACATCAACGAATGCTGTTGGTGCTGATGTTGCGATCACAGCGTGAAGCAATTATCAAGGCTGGCTTCTATGAGGCATCTTTAGCTAATTTTATGACGGTAATTAGTTCATGGAATTTTGTGTTATATTGTTCTACAAGTTCTTATGTTCTTTACATTTTTATTTCTGAGTATAAATATTTAACTGTTCTTGACTCATGGGTCATAAATTTGCCACAGCTTCTATATGTAGGTATTATATTCTTATTTGCTTACAGATTGTTAAGGCTGCCCTCTCCTACATCACACTCATACAGTCAATTGAGTAACTTTTATTTATAGCATGTATCGCAAATATGGGCATGGCATGTATTCTGAATGTATGAGTTGGCTTACAAGAAAAAACCTTTAAAATAAATATACTTGATAACAATTTAACGAAGTCGAATAACATAGTGGGCCTGGTACGTAGCGTATTTTGCCGGCTCAGGAATAAAGCTAAGAGGCTCATGGGAATAGAGTTAAGATATTACTACATCATAATGCTTCCAAATTTGGATTGGACTGTAAATAAGGAGTGTATTAAGATGTCGCGGTAAACTGGAAAGAGATCGAAGCGAATATATGTATTTCCAATGCTTGTGAAATAAATATCTTTTTTTTTTGGCAATATTTGTCTTCAAATTGACGTAGATGCTATCAATTTTGAGAGCTATGACAATAGCTTTGCCTTTAGAAATATTGCAGGGCTGAATTTCGGCTAACATTATATCAGGTGCAGTCAAAATCGATTGGGGTAAATAATATTCCTAAGCTTCATTAAGCTTATTCATCGTTATGTTTCACAGCTTTTGCTATTTCCAACCTTGCGGATTTGTCGCAAGTAGGGAAATCGAAAGAAGTGCGAAAAATTTTAATTTCTCAGGAGATTGTTGTTCATTCTGTTATAGATTTGAGACCGATTTCCATTTTTTCAACACTATGTGAGATTGTCAAACACATTCTAAAAAAATGAATTCCATTTCGATTTTAGAAATTTCATTATTTCTGGCAAGAAATGTGATTTTTGAAGTGTAATTTTTGAAGTGTAAATGAATATTAATTCAGAGATTTAGATTAGTCGTATGAGATTTAACTTCTAATTTTTATTATTACTGAGTTCATTGCCGAGCCCACCATCAAACACAAGCATTGCTTGTTGATACTGATTCTGTGAGGGATCTAAAAGTCAGTGATCCACTGGCAACCTAACATGAATAAATTTATGTCAAAACCATATTTGAGTTGTTAGTTATATATCAAGTAAATAAATTGTGATATGTTGAAATTAGAATAATCGTAAAGAAAAGAAAATAAAGTTTAATTTAAAGTCATTAAAAAGAAAATTAGCTAAGATCCCTAAAGTGTGATATGAGACAGCCATGTTACTAGAACTTTAAGGGATTAAATCTGTAAAACTTAATATTTTTTCACAAAAACATCTTCAAAATCTTATTTAAATTTTTAGGGGTTCAAAAAAAATTTTAAATTTTTGCAATGAAAAACAACTTACAATTTATTGAAAAAATTACTTGTACTGTGTATGTTTCAATGCACAAAGTTTTTTCAGAGAACTAGTATTTTGGTATTGGGAATAATATTTTAAGAAAACCAATTTAGTTATTTCTTGCCATAAGAATTAACTAAATTGTACTAGTATTGTTTTCTATCTTTTAGAGCCATCTACTTATTAACGAAGGTTTTCTAAACTTTCGATTAAATTGTTTTCTACAAGATTTGCATGAACATTTGCGATTCTGTGGTGATTGAAGTAATATAATAAATAGTAAATATTTAAACAATCTTTTACTCTTTTTCGAGTCCACAGATATGTTGAGTAGCATCAACGGAATGTTCGACGGCATGTACATAGATGGCTGAGAGAAACAGAAAATTATAACAGAAAATAGTTATAAAAATCGTTACATGTTAGAGATTTTTAGCAAACCAGCATCACAGAGAGTAAATTTTAAGGTAGACACTGTCAATTTCGCTCAGAGTTATAGATATTTAGTTAAGAAAAAATTAAAAACTTAATATTTTTCAAATGTTAGATCTTTTAATAAAAACATTTATAAACATATTATTATAGTAAGAGCAACATTCGAAAAGTTAATTTATTATTTTTTAGTATTAAACATATTACAAGCTTTAACATAGAAAATGTTGGTCGTTTAACTTGTACGTCAATTTGTATTTTTGTTTTTTTATATGTTTATGGTGTTCATGAATGTTGTTGATACATTTTAGGACGGGAAAATATTTTTTTGAATGTTTGTTAATCAAATTTTTTCAATAATTTGTTTTTTGACGTTTTTATAATTATTTTCCTGAAAATGCTCACAAATTGTTGGCGAAATATTGAAAATAAATAAATATAATTTTTTTCAAATGATTTTCTATAGAAAACAAAAAAAAACAAAATTCGACAGCATTACCTTATTTTTGGATTTTTTATGCTGTTTTAAAGAACTGAAAATTTCAAACTTTTGCAAAAAATTGTATTTTCTAAACTTTCGGAAACAATATTGGCAATTTATTTTCATGCTTGACATTCATTACAAGTTCCTTTTGTTGATCCCCATCGAACGGTGGAGGCATGGGGATCAAATGGAATTGCTTCGAAATTCAAAATTATGTCTCTAATAGGGATTGTTTTTTAATTATGATAAGTAGATGGCAATCTTGAATATGATTTGTTAAAACTCAAGCTGCCGTTCTTGGACCAGTTTTTTACGGTTTTTTCAAACGTACTAAATTTCTGTCTAGACATGTGATATCATATATACCTTCGCCATATATTTCGATTCTATATATACCAAATTAATTTTTTTTCTGTTTCTTAATAATAATTCAAGCTTAATTCTTTGTTTTCTATAAAAAATCATTTGAACAATTTATATTAGTAACCGATGGTAACTCGTTGTATAGAAGGTTGCAAAGAAAAGTAAAAGAGTTGCAAAACGAAGAGAAATGTTTGCTGTATTAAAGGTTTGTTTGAACATTTCTGATTCTCATTTTGTTTCATGGGAATTGTGGAATAATTAGTTAAGTTTCAAACAAACAAGAATTTTTCAAGTCTACTGATGAGTTGATTAGCACCAACGAAATATCGTCGGCATATAGACAGCTGAAAAAGACAGCAAACATTTTTTTATAGGCCTCATTTTTGGATCTGAATTAATGTTTTTCAATTTTTTAATTCGTTTTCGAGTTAAGGGAATATATGTTGTCCTATCTCCTCCATTTTTAGGAAAACGGCATATCTTCAAAAAAAAAAACCACAGTGTAATTATCCGAAAAAATGCTTCACCTTGAAAAGGCTATATTAAAAAATAAAAATATTAATCAGTCGAATTTTTTGTAACCTGCTCAAGAAATCTAAAATAAGTAAAAAAAAAAATCGAAAAATTCCAATTTATATTTCCCTAGAACAATATGTTTCATATGTTGTAGTGAGACTTTATTTTCTCATGAAAAATTCTGTTACTAAATCTACCCACCCTACAAACACCCTGCCGGCAACTCAGTTAACTGGTAATGAATTATAAGCTAACTTTTTTACAGCTGGTGGTGGTTGACACTTAGATTATTTTTAATGGAGATGACTGACTATTTTAACATTACGATGTCCTAGGAGGTAGTCAATTGTCCGACTGTGCATTACTTTTCAACTAACTTAAAGTTAGCTACTAAAAAGTCAGTACCCACAGAAAAAAATGTACAAATCAAGGCTGATTTTACATTTTTCGGTGGTAATATTATATTTTATTAAATTAAATTTCATCCTACTTTTTTTTTTTTTTTTTTGTTAGCCTCTGGTGGGAATCGAACCACTAAGCCTCAAGACTGGTGAGCAGCCAATATACTCACTCAGCCATCGCAACATTTAAAACGAATGCGACAATAGGCAATTTAATTAATGAGTTATTTACCGTGTATGTGTGTATGTTATTATTTGAGTTTTGGGTTAATTCTGCACTACGTTTCAACTAGCTTATAGCCAGTATACAAAAAGTGAATTACGAATCGTATTGTAGCTAATTTGAAGTCATGGACTGACTGAAGTTAACTTAATGTTAATTATTTTAGCAGTCGACTACTCAATGTCCGACAGGGATGAACTATAAGTCGATTTTATTTGTAGTCGACTACCAATTTGCTGGCAGGGCATGTATACAATATATTATTTGTTTGTGTTTGTTCTCCGTTTAAATTACTGGCAGTAATTAATTTTTTTATAACCCCTTGTTTTCAAATTTAACCAAAACAACAAATCAAAGACCTGACGAGTGTCAATTAAATGCAAAGCAATGTCCGCCCTTAAAATCCTATATACAATCATTCACTCAAAACCGTTACTTACATCCCATGCACAGACAAATAAAGTAGACAAATATAATGCAGTGTAATTAATATTCTGCGTCTTTATTTGTTTTACGCAAGAAGAAAAATTAGTATTTAAACTGTAGACAGCCGCTTTAAAAAAATCTTTTACTTTCATTCAACTGACTTGCTGGTAAAATGGTTGACCTCTTTAGCAAACAAAGACAGTGCCTGCGTGTAATGGGTCATCATTTTGTACGTGATAAATCACTGTTGTTAAGATGCTGGCGCAACATTGTGTACATTGGTGTCCTCCTGCTGGTAGTTTCAGCCCAATGGCCCATGATGAACTATACCATTTATAATATTGACAATTTGGAATTGGCAACTGCAAGTTTAAGTATATGTTTCACCAACATTTTGACAGTGATAAAAATAACAACATTTCTTAACTACAAGTGGCGTTTTGTGGCGTTGATGTCAAAGTTAGAAGCAATGTATAAAGAGTGTAAGTAAGCAAATCCGACTGAAATATCATTAGCTGCAAACAAATTCATGTTAAGGAGCCTACGCAGAATATTTAACAGCTAAATCTTATGAAGGAATTCTATTCATGGCAAAAATCATTCGGCTTAAGTGCTTAGCTAGTTTTTGAACTGTTGTTGAAAAGTTTGCTTTTAGTGGTTTAATTTATTATTTTTGTTTATTTACAGCAAAACAATTCAATGCTATAGGTATTTTGAATTCTGCCAATCGGAAGTCTTTCTATGTGGTTAAAATGTATTGGATATCTGTTAGCAGTACTGCCGTGTACTTTATGCTGGCGCCCATCTTAAAAATCATTTGGTGGAAAATTCACAAGTCAGATGCAGTGCTGGAATTGCCAATGCCAATGAGGTAAAATGTCTACATGTTTATTAAGAAGTGGCATATATTTGATGTGATAGAAAAAAACAAACTTCGCCAAGATGTTTGAAAAACTAGATGGCATTTTAAAGTTTGATGGTTTAAGAATACGGTAATAACAAATTTTTTTTCATGAACGACTGAGTGGAGTTCGTGTATACTTTGCGATGTCTAAAGCCATCTTTTCACTATTATATGAATACACCTTTTTAATGAATATTTATAATGAAACGTGTGTTGTAGCCTGCTTAAAGCAGTGTGTGCAAGATTATAAAGGCTCTGTAGATTACTTTGAGCTGATCACGTGCGCAGTTGTTGTGCTAAGCCCCTACCAAAATATTAGTTTTCTTTCAATAATGTAAGCTCTCCAAAGTACCCAAAAATCGTTGTGTAAAAAAAACTTTGATATTTACCAATGTGGCCACTGCGACAAAAAATTGTGGTGGAGTCACATACTGTTATAATGGAAAAAAATAATAATAATAATCATAATTCTAAAATATAGTTCTAGATTTTTGTATCAATCTTTATTGCGTTTATTTTTCAAATTTTCTTACATTATTCAAAATTAACAATTTAATATAAACAAACCAAAGCTGATTCAAGAATAATTCAATCAGAAATTATGTTTATCTGTTTTAGAAGTAGAAATATTTGGGTGCTGTGAACAGGTCATGGTTAAATATAAAAAAGTTACGCTTGAGTACATGAGCACGATTTCATATTAAAATTTCCTCCGTGATTACCATTAAAAAAGAAGTTAAAACACTGATCTTTTTGGTTACAAAAAAGGTATACACAATTTCCCATGAAATATTTTGTACGAAAGGAAAGCCATGTAGGGGTAAAAAATTCTTGGGAGAAATCACCTCCATAGGTAATTTTAACCCAATAAGCACTATGTTGTGCAAAACTGAAAATGAAATCATTAATTATACCTTTGAGAACTGTTTTTCCAAAATCTATGTAACTTTTTTGTTTACGAAAAAAATTAATGAGGCAAGTGCGTGAGGAAAAATATTCTGCGTGTAAGCATGCGTGATGTGAGCCTACACATACTTATACTACTTATAAAATATGCGCTTATCTCTATTTTGTAGAGTCAAATAAATCTTTTCTAATACGTCTTCGTCTTCTTTCTGGTTGTCTGTGTATGGTATTTGCTCAGAAAGATCATCGAAAGTTAATGGATTATTAACTTCTGAGGGAAGTATTTGTCGTTTTCTTTGATGTCGTCTAATCTTTTGATGTAAGGACGTTACCAGAGGAACTGATGCATCTAAGGCATAGATGCCCAGTAGTGGCTGATATCAGCAAATTAAACTCCCACGTATACTTACGTTGTTTTGTTTGATCGTCAATCAACCAATAGGAAATCACCATGTTGAGTGCAAGAGACAAACTACACTTGAAGAACTTCTGTGTGTTATTTTACTTTTTAGTCGTCATCGAGACTGCTGTCAGTGAACATGTTTATGATTCACGAACATGTACATATATGATTATGTTTAAAATTCTTTCGGATTTTAGAACTCACCTATTTTTACTTGCAGCTCAAATTGATTCTGCAGACTTTTCGCACTTTCCGAAAACTTCTGTTATTTACGACAAGGATTTTGAAAATATTAAGCATTTACTGGATATTTTTCAAAACCCTTTTAAATGCGATATATTAAAGTACGAATTTCCAATCCTAAAAGAACTTATTTTATCAATATGATAATTTTATCAATATAGAACTCTGGAAAAATCTGGATGGTACAATATATCCCGAAATAAAGAAGATTTCATTGAAATATTTATCCTTATTTCCCTCAACGTATCTTTGCGAACAAATATTTTCAGATATGAATTATATTTGCTTAAAAAAACGCAATAAGCTGAATTCTTCTAGTTGAGAAATATACTTTTATTGCGAAACTGCAATAAGAGTATCCATAGAAGATTTCATTACTTTTTAATTGCAAGATCAACAATGATTAATTGAGGGAAAATTTATAAACACTTCGAATAATCTTTTTATTTCAAAATATTTCAGACTACCAAGAGTATTACTAAAATATGTACAACACACGTCACACATGTGTCACAATCTCGTTGACGACTAAATAAAATGAATAGCAAATTGTTTTCTTCCAGTGTTATTTTATCACTCTCACCAATACTACTACATTGGGCATCTATGATCTAAGGCCGTATTGCACACACCTGTCGAACTATTGACACAGGTGTTTCAACCAACATGGTATAACGTATCGTGGTTGGTCGTTTTTATATTGCTTTCAGCAGCTTCCTCTTCAAAGACCAGCCGTAAAGGCTTCGAAAATATTTGGTGTTTTCGTTACAATGCAGCTTAAAACTTTCTTGCCAAAACGTAAGAAAGAAGCAGAAATTTAGCAATTCACTGACATCTATAGTGTCTGCAAACTTCTCATAATTGAAAAATGCAGAGCAGAAAGAGTTTCCGTCATCTTTTGAACCGAAACCACAAGCTTTAGGAATATCAATCGGAAGCCTAAGCTCTGCCCATAATTTATAGTGTACTTTTATTTATTTCATACTCAATAACTTTTGGTAATCTACATCATCAATAATCTGTCTTTTCTTTATGTCACTTGTACAGCGCAGTAAAAACTCTAAAAATCTAATACGACAGCTTTGGGTAACTTTTTATAAAATGTTTTACTATTATAATATATTTATATTAAACTGGACACCTGTACAATTATTTTTAGTTAGCTTTTGCGCCCTTTTTGAATTATTTTATTACTTGTATTAGGCCCAGATATATAGAATGACCGAATTATCCCCTTTTTACGCCTTTTTGTCCCCTGAATGTTTGAAAACTCAAAAAATTGCATAACGTTGTTGAGATTTTGTTATATATATATATATATTTTGAGATTTTGTATATACATATGTATATATATATATATATATATATATATATATATATATATATATATATATATATATATATATATATATATATATATATATATATATATATATATATATATATATATATATATATATATATATATATATATATATATACATATATATATATATATATATATATATATATAAACATACTGCCGAAAGCATTTCGCAGGCTTTCACAGTATAAACAGAGTACTCCTACAGCCACATTATTTCATAGTTATTTCATATGCAATTTTATATGGATTTTTTACATTACTTTGCACGATATGATGAACATACTTAGCTTTAATTGCTAATACAAAGTTTGACCAAACTTTGAATATACACTAATCGTGTTCAGCTCTTTAACAATACTAAACTGTTCTATTTTGTCGCTATACATACTAAAACTAATACAGTATTTATAAACAAAACCATTTTAGTGTTAATTTAAAGCATTCTAATTATTATTGACACAATTTGCAAAAAATAAAAATAAAAAATTACACTTTGGCTGCAAAAAGTGAATCAACGATAATTGTACACTGCATAAACCTTTATAGAAGAAATTTTCCAAAATGAATATTCATATTTTGTTTGCACACCGTTCTTACGGATATCAGCAAGAACTCCGTACTGGCCTTCGAAAAAAATTGAATTCCTAATATTTTTAGAAAAATAATTTGTTACATCCATAGAATTTTGATCTAAGAGCGAACCCAGTGCATTATAGAGTATTTAGTTTATAGCGATTTTGTTCAAAATTTAACTCAATTATTTTAATAGAGAAAATAAATATGTATACTCCCGGATATATGATTCGTGATAAGCTCATTCAAATTTTAATATAGCTACTCTCAGAATGTATGATGACATTCAATATATATAATTCTAAACTAAAAAAATATAATTCTTTGTGCACAATAATTTAACTTTATGGTAGAACATTATGATCTACAATTCCTAATAACTTTATCGGGCTTTAGTTCAACCTTACTTCCTCAGAGCTGGGAAAGTTTTTTTTTTTTTTTTTTTTGGTAAAATTGAAGTAATCAATATTCTTAAGTAAGACAAGAGAAGTAAAATTAAATACTTATTCGCTAAAGAACACCGGTTTCAAAATATTAAAAAAAAACTATTCATTTCAGACTGCCATTCGACTTTGAATCCTTTCCCGGCTATGGTATTGCTTATATTTATACTGGCCTTGTAACTTTGGCCGTCGTTATGTATGCTGTGGCTACAGATGGTCTCTTTGTATCCTTTTCAACAAATTTAGTATCACACCTGAAAATTCTACAAAAATCTATTATGGAGAATAATTTTTTGAAATCGGAGGAAGAATCACAGGGTACTCTAAGGTCTTACATCACATATCACAATCTAATATTGGGTCTATATAATGAGCTGCGTGAAATCTATAGTCCCATAGTGTTTGGACAATTTTTGATGACATCGTTGCAAGTGTGTGTCATTTTATATCAAATGTTAAAGGTAAAGTTCAAAGTAAATGGTTAATTATTACTGCTACTATTCGCGTAACATAACAAACATAACATATCACAACGTGACCTTTTCTAGGACCCAAGTGAGCCGGTCTCATGACCTGGCAGCCCGCGTAGCATACTGTTACTATTACTTTTTTTCATTAACGCTTATCAGTATTTTATTTTAGCATATGGATTCTATTCTGGTGTTAATTGTGAATTGCACGTTCTTGACTTCAATTTTGTTGCAGCTTTTTATATACTGTTATGGTGGTGAAATGCTTAAAGTGGAGGTAAATACCGCTTCTAAATGGGTTTTGAGATTAAACATTAATATAGCAGCACGAAAAAGCTGGCTACCAATTTGACCACTGAGTTAGCTAAATAACACTGTAAAACAAAAGTTGAGAAAAAAAAAAATTATTCAGGGGTGCTCAAGTGTACAATTTCTGTTTGGCTGGAGTCCATAGATAACAAAAACACCTTTAGTTTTTTTTCGATTGCTTCGAAAAACGATTTTCCAACAGTAGCTGTAGTACGTCATGACAATTTACGGAATTAGTTTTTGAATTTGAATTGAATTTTTAAATTGAAAGAATCATTTCTTCGTTGCTTCCCAACGAATTTCTATCAATGATCTCACCAGGAAATATTTAAGGCTAAGTAGCGTTATATAGGAGAAAATAAAATCAGTATGCTTTTTAACTACTGCTGGTTTTTAAAATGCGATACTGATGACGTAATTTATAAAAGAAAATTGTAAATCATGTAATTTTTAATTGAGAAACCAAAAAGTAAAAACATTACACATGGCATATGACAATTATTTTTTAACAAATTATATTATATAATAAAAATTGTGTTTTTAGCATACAATGGCCAATTAATTGTTTTACATGTTTTGTTCTGTTTCTGATTTAGCTTATAAGACCCAATTTAAAAAAATCGACGAAACGTCGGGTACAACAATAATTAAAACTTTCTTTTAATTATTATTAAATGCAACAAAACAAGTAAATTATATTATAATTTCCTATTTTGAAAAGCTAACATAATACATTTTTTTTGCAATATTAAATATATTTATTATTTGGTATCACATAAGAAACTTAAATCCCAAAAAAAAAAAAAATTGTTTTGTGAAAAATGTGTTTTTTACATTTCCGCCACTATAAGTTAGCTATTTATTATGCGATTTACAACAACTATGCCTCTTTTGAAAGTGAATAGTAAGCTCTTGAAAATTTTTTTATAGAAATCCGTTAGAAAACAACAAAGATATGATGCCTTAAATTCAAAAATTCAATAAATGCCGTTATTCACTACATTTACCGTTATAAAATTCCATTTCGCAGTGACTATAGGCATTTTTGTTCTCTATGTAATCCATCAAAACAGAATTGGTACATGAGAGCCCCTGAATAATTTTGGTGTATCACAGTGTAATTAATAACAACACATTAAGTAAAGTATTAATAAGGTAACACATTTATTTCACCGATTCTTTTCATTGCATAATCAAGAGCCTTATGGTGGGAACTTCTGTCCAACTATCAAATTGGTATAATTTGAAGGCATCACATCGCCGAATGCTGTTGCTGCTGATGTTGCGATCACAGCGTGAAGCAATTATTAAGGCTGGCTTTTATGAGGCATCTTTAGCTAATTTTATGGCGGTAATTAGGTCATAGAATTTTGTGTTGTAGTATTCTTGTACAACTTTTTATGTTCTTTACATTTTTAGTTGTGAGTATTTATATTTAATTGTTCTTGGTTTATGGGTCATAAATTTGGCACAGCATCAATATGTAGTTATTATATTGTTATTTGCTTACAGATTCTTAAGGCTGCCCTCTCCTACATCACACTCATACAGTCAATTGAGTAACTTTTTTGTGTAGCATGTGTCGCGAATACGGGCATGGCATGAATTCAGAAGGAACGATTTAGCTTACAAGAAAAAAGCTTTAAAGCTTTAAAATAAATATATGTCATTATAATTTAACAGAAGATGTCGTCGTTGAAATACACCACATTGGAAATATTATAGCAACTTGGTAGAAATAAAATATAAAAACAATATGAATCTATTATGATGTTTGCTTGGCTAAAAATGTTTTTTTTAAGTGAAAAATCTATCCGATTCAATTAGCACCTACTACTACACACACAAGCAATTACCTATATGAAACATTATTCTGGAAGTGTACAACAAAAAATGGTTGTTACTTCCGTACAATAATGTTAGACAAAATAATAGATAGCTGACTTATACAATTGATTGATTAATTTAAAACTATTTACGTGCAAAACAATAAATCGTTTTAAAATTTTGTTGTTGCTTCCTGTGTTTCGAAGGACCTGGCACTTAGCATGTTTTGGCGGCACAGGAATAAAGCTAAGAGGCTCATGAAAAGAGAGTGAAGAAATTACTACACCATAATCCAACTATACAGTTGCATGCAACTGTGGATGTGCAGAGTATTAAGAGGGCCTGGTATAATGGAGAAATGTAGAAGAGAATATATTTTGTTAGCGTAGGAGGAACATTAGCTTTTTTGCTAATATTCCTCCTCTCATTAACGTAAATTTTGAGATACTTAAGGGGTATTTTGCCTTTCAAAATATTGCAGAGTGGAATTTTTTGACTATATATATATGTATATATATATATATATATATATATATATATATATATATATATATATATATATATATATATATATATATATATATATATATATATATATATATGATAATTACAAAATAATGAACGTACTTTTTTCGATAGAAAACGGGAAAAAATCGAGTTTTTAAGGAATTTGAACTTAAGCTGCGTATACTTTTTGACTCGACTAGTTTTGTCCCTATTAGCGAAACAGTAGGCCAGCACAAAAAAAAAAACCTGCAAATGAAAAATACGTCAATTTTGCATATACATATATTTAAATCTCTTGAATGGGAAAATTTACCTACAAAACTTAGTTTCATTTGGAGCTAAACCATAAGTTTGACATAAGTTTTGAATTTTTCACATACCCGTGGAGGCCGAATTTAGGGGAGTAGAACTACGCTCCCTTTGGGTGTATAAAGTTTTAACTTCAAACTTATGCATAGCAATATTGTGTTTTGATGTGTTTGAATTTTTGTTGCAACCAGTTCACCCGTTTAAAAATTTCTGAATTATTTAAATTTTTTTTGTAAAATCCCGCCCCCCTGCATTCGTTGCAAACATTTAAACTTTATCATAAAATTTGGCCATTGAAATAATGTTATTAAATTTTATTTATTTTTTGTTCCAACCCACATCTCCTTAAAAAATATTTACTCTAAAAAAAAATATGCTGCATTTTATAATTTCACTGCCTCCCACTTTCAAAGGGCATTGACTACGACCGCCACTTTGATTCCATGTATTTCTTTTTTACAGCATTTGTTTTTCTGCCACTAATATACTCGTAGATGCCTGCTTGCCTGTGCATAAAATGCACAGAGTCGCATTGTAAGTACATGGTATATAACACTTTACATTTGGGAAAATTATAGATTTTTTTTTTTGGCACTTTATTGCTTTGCATAAAATTTTCGCAGAGAATGTTAAGCAAGTTATGCAAACTTAAAATATAAAAATAAGAAGAATATGATTATTTCTTATTTTGTTCTTGTTTCAGGATTTTGCAGAGCTTTAAGATGCAGTGACGTAGTAGGGAGGTAACTTGAATTTAGACAACTTTACACAATTTATATGTATGACAATAAGAACTTCCGTTAGAACAGAAGAGAAATTATTGAAATTTTAAAACGTTTAAAGAATTCTGACAATTAGTCGAGTAATGTGAAAATTTGAAACAGTTTTATTAAACATTTCACCTAAGCAGATTTTTCCGATTTTATAATACATAACGTCAACACAATATTGGTTATGATCATTCACTTTTTGAATTCAGAACTATCTCTGCAATTTGTTTTTTGCAGAAATGGGCAATGTAAAATTCACTCTTGATTTGCCTCTACTGTAAAGAAAACGTAAGGAAGCAAATATAATAAATTTTTGTAGAATAAACTGTACCATAATTTGGTTATCTATTCAGAATATAAAAAGTGATTCAAAACCGAGGAACCGGTAAAATAATTCTCACAGTTTATGTTGTAGAATCTTCTCGCTAATCTTACATACAGGCACAAGCATACAATATACATGCATACGACATTCAAAGAACACGTATAATAATTGCAACTCGAACTGAAGCAAAATACAGTTCACAAAAATTGTTGAAAATTTCGAAAGACAAACACAAGTTGCAGCACTCATAGAGTAAAAACGGAACCCTATTACTACGTCCGTCCGTCCACTACAGGCCCCATTTTCCCAAACGGTAAGAGCTAGAGAGGTGAAATTTTTACAGTACATGAGGTTACCCGGCCGCTAAAACAATAAATAATAAAAACAACAAAAAGGTAGAAACTAGGGGGGGTCCCCAGAACAAAAATTTAAAAATTAGGTAAACTTAGCTGTAACTTTCGAACCATAAGGCTCTGCTACAACAAATATCCAAGAACTAAAGAAACTGTAAAAATTGGCTACAGCTATCTAAACCTTTTGAACCCTTGGAGCTAGAGAGCTGAAATCTTCACAGGATATGTGGTTATGTAAGCTCTAAAATAACAAATACAACAATACTAGAAACTGACACTGTAATTTTTGAACCGTGAGAGATAGAGACTTGAAATTTGCACAGTATATACAAACTTGAAATTTGCACAGTATATGCAGTCACCATGCCTTAATAACAACAAATACCAAAGGTAGCAAAACCGTGCAAATTAAGTGTCGCCCTTTGTACGGGGGCATAATTTAGTTTGAAAATTGACTTCAGTTTTTTGAACTCTAAAAGACCATTCACTACAGAAAAGACTTACAATTTTCACAGTAAATGTAATTCGCAAGCCTCTTCAACAAAAAAAAAAAAAACAAAAGCTGAAAATATTAATATTTGATTGGCGTTCATACAAGGGGACACCCTTTAGTTTGAAAATAAGCTATAACGTACAAACCGTATGAGATAGAGGCTTTAAATTTACACGGTGCAACAATACTATTAAAAACAATAAAAGGTTTAAAACTAAAGGCTACACCAGGGGTACATTTTGTTTAGAACTTGCACGGTAGTACGGAACCATTGCTGTGCGAGTCAGGGTCGCACTTGGCTCAATTTATTTAATTTTTACGAGAAACGGAAAAATCAGAATTAATCGTGTACATAATCTAAGACCATTGTGTACAATATAATATATAAAATAAAAATAGCAAAATAGTCCGTAAACGAAGATTTTTTGGAACTTAAATTTACCAAAACAAAAAAATAAATATTTATTTATTTACTTATTTTTGCCCTCATATAAGCCACTACTTGCTACTTTTGTTCGTTTTAAACATCCTTCAAAATGTCTTAGACAATTTAAGTACGCATAACACACAATTAAATTGTTCCAATAGGTGAATTGGTAGAGTGGTTGGACTGGCAGTAGTTAAGTTCTAAGTTCAAATCAGTAAAGCGACAGAATAATTTATATATTGTTATTAAATTAAGAAAGTAGATTGGAAAGTTTCATGTACAAGTTTGGAATTAAATAAACTTCAGAACTATTGAATCAAGTATGTAATCATCACACTTAAAACAAATTTAATCCTCTCATACTTACATCAATCCCAAGCGGTGTCAGAAATTCGGAAAGTACGAATTGTACGTTAAATGTTCAAGAAAAGTGAATGCCCCTAATAATATATTTTCGAGGAATTTGTTGTGCATAATTTCGTACAATTATGTTACATAATTGTTTTTACTACAAAAGTTGTTGCTTCTTCCGTTTTTCATGTTTCAAGTAAATTGAAAAGTTTGAATGACCTTAAAAGCATAATGATTGTTAAATAATATTTGTATGTTTTACTTATTTAAATATAAAAGTTAAATTTTTTATTGCAACATTTTATATTAATTTTATCAAACTTCATATTCATACTTATTGATTGTATTATTACCCATAACATTTTCGTTTTCCATGCAACATAATAATAATAATAATAATATACATATATGCCGAGCTCACAAAATCCGATAACGTGGATGCATTTTTCAATACAACATGTTCTTATGTGCTTGGAAGCACACAGTGTATTCTTGTATCAATACATTTTGTATTTAAACGTGAAAATAAGTAATAACAAGTAAGAGTGCTATATTCGACTATGCCGAAACTATTATACCTTTTGCCAAAGTGTGTAATAGTGAAAACTTTTCATTGGGACATCAGCTGTCACTGCTGTACTCGAATTTTTTTTTTACTTTGCAAGCGTCGTTTAATCATAAGCAAATTTTCATCGTGAAAGCTATTTATCGTGAGATATACTTTTGCTACACTGTCGCTTGGATTGTTTGAAAATGTCAATACATTTTCCATAATTAGGTATTTCTGCTTATGTTCGCTATGGACTCTAAAACTATAGATACATCTTCTTATGTGGTAACGCTACTTGTATTTACATACATGCAATCAGCGATTTTATTCAGTATTGGTTTTTCTTGTATTAGTTTATTCTCAACCACACATCGAATAACGTGCTTGTTTGTTGTTGGTTGCGATGTTTTACTTCTTTCCTTAACATACCCGCGCACGCAGAAATAATTATTTATAATTGTATTCCTTTTATTTTGATTTGTCGTCAGGGTTGCCAAGTCCGAAGAATTTTTAATTTATGGGAAATTTGGCACCGGATGCTGGGTAGTTAACATTTTTTTAAGTTATTGGTATATAATGGTTATGGTGAAATTTCACAATATATCGTTATACATATATTACAATCTGTATGTATGCCACACATATAGATAGAATATACAGGTATGTACGTACATACATACGTATGATGTATATGCATATATGTGCACATAAGCATGTATGTACATAAATATATGCACACATATACAAAAGAATTATGCATACATATGTACATAGCTTTAAGCCTGCAAGTATATACATATGTACATTAGACATGTACGAATGCAGAACTTTTATATAAGGACATATATTGTTTATGTATGGATAACAATATTTTTAGTACTATTAATACATGTATGCACGTGTGTGCATAATTTGTGAACTTCTTCTTGCGTATGAAAATTTTTTGATGGAAACAAATATGCATGGATTTTGAACTTTCGTATTTCAGTAATTTGTTTCAATATTTTTGAAAGGTTCAAGAAGAAGGAGCAAATATACGAAAAATTTTTTTTTCAGGAAAATTTTCGAATTCATTAGCTATTTCAGTTTGATGTACCAAAGACATAATCAAATGTGGTAAATGCAAAAACTAAGCCTCCCGTAAATTTACCGGTTGGAATTTTATTGAATTATTGTTAACGCTCACTTTTTTTGTTAAAGGGAATTAGTAATAATAAGAAATGATTTATCTACTCGATAAAATTCAACTTTTAATTAACGGCAATTTGTAATAATGGCCCTGATAAAAAAAATTGCGTTTGGAATTAGCAAATATATAGGGTAGGTATAAATAATATGAAATGATTTATGAAACAGTGTGCTTGAGGAGCTAATAAAAAAAAGAAGCTATTAAAGTTTCCAATATCGTCCTTTTAGCACGTAAGTCAACAAAGGGACCCTTTAGGAAGACTATAACATAACATAACATAACAATAGAAAGTAAAATAAATATACTGAAAATAAAATGGACATAAATTTTAGCTCCTATCGGTGAGATTATAATAATAACTAGCATTGAAACTGCAATATGTGTTTTTCGCATTAAAAACTTCAGCTTTTAAGAATATTCTCGATGAGTGAAATCAATTTTTGAAGGCTTACTAGAATATATCAATCTATCTAGAGCTGGGATCTTGCAAAGCTGATTTATGTCAAGGCCGCAGTGACCAGAGGGAGCCGGCTATATATGTTGTGGAACGCATGAGGCTGTAGGGGAGGTTCCAACCCTTCAATTTGGGTACGCCGACATAAAAAAAAAACTGAAAGGGAAACAAACAAAATACTACTACATAGGTTTTGTGTGCCACACCAGCGATGACCCTTTATACCTTTAAAGTGGGGAAACAGATGTTGTGTTCCTCATTTTTCCCTGCCGACAGTATTGCAAAAGCTGGTCCAACTTAATTTTTTCTGCAAAGCCAAAACTCCACCGTCTTTTCCTTCCTTACCTTATTATCATGCCGCAAACGAAATGTTTTTACTCTTAATCCATATCAAAAGTTCTAAACGCAAACATTTTTATTTTTTTCAGATCTTAAAACTAACAGAACTTTTCCCTCACTCTAATTTTTGTAGCCCAGTTATCTGAGATATAATTGAAATAAGAGACTAAATACAATAAAATTACATATAACCAAAATTTCGTAGCACTGAATTTAATATATATACAAAAAAATCACTAAGTGTGGAATATTTCATTTTCGTACCTAAACACGTAACACACCACATTTGTTTTTCTTTTTTTTTACTTTTGGTTTGCGCAATCAACAATTTTGTTTTTCAGTAGTACAGACAGAAAAATATACCCATGCATTCCTCACATCTCAAAGTTTATCAGTGTTGATATTTGGAAACAATTTTCAAAACACTAATATTGTGTGTGTATTACTCAAGCTACTGATAATGTTATCGCTTGCAAACTGACAATAACTACGCACAAAAACAAAATTAATTTTCTTTCTCATTTTGAAACCACAGCCCCAATCGCGGCACCTTTTGTGTACTCCCAAGCTGCACATAATTCAGTTTATGTCAAAACTCGTCTCAGTTGGATTTAAAATATAGTGTGGTAGCAGCTGTTTATTTTAAAGCCACAACAAACAAAATTTCGCTTTGATTTTACAGTTTTATTTTAGTTTTGTTCGTAAAGTGGTACACGTAATTAAAGAAAATAATATAAAACGCTTTAGAGATTTCAAACCAAAGAACTAATATCAGCTAAAACTAAAACTTAAAACGAACAACCAACTCATTACCAAAAAAATAAAAATAAATCAAAGTCATTTACATGATTTTGCGTTGGTGCGTCCAACAATACGTTTCCATATTCACATGCTTTTTCTGCGAAGTATTCATCATTTTAAGTTATAACCATGTGCTGTTTATGCCCTGCACTTTGTCAGCATCATGTACAACAAGTCACACATTCTAACCACCCTTCAATTATTACAAAACTTTCTACGCTTCCTTTTGCGGCAGCTGTGATGTTGATGTGGCTGAACTTTGTTTCTTTGTCAGATGCTCAAATCGCATACTCGCGTTATTTATCAGAGCTACGCATACAAGAGTTACGCAACATGGCCATACGTCTGGAGCATTCTATTGACATGGATAAATTTGTGTGCGACAGTTACTTTGACTACGTTTGTGGACGTAATCGTCCTTTATTTTCAATATTGGGTACGTGTGTATATAAAGTTGTTTGCAAGTAAGTGTGAGACCTAAGTCTGCATTAATTCATTTGGAACATTAAGAACTCTGTCACTAAGAGTTTTGTAATAGTTTTATATATCAAAGGCACATTTAATGAACTTGTTAAAATAAGTAATTTAGAATTCTGCTGTAAGTAGTATTTTCGCAGAAGCGCATGATTTCAGGTCGAAAGGATGAAAATGAGAGGAGTGATGGTTTAGAAATAGCAGTAAACCAAATGTTCATAGTCAATTGTTTCCTCTAATTTATATAAATTACTGCAATGCAATCATTTCAAAAAGTTATTGAATACCGTAAAAATTATATGTATAAACATACAAAAGCATGTCATATGACACTATGTAAATCTCCTAAAAGTCCGATTCACATAAATTACGTTATAAGCTAGTTTCTAGAGGCTTAATGCAAACTGTCAACCTTTGCATTACTTGGTATAGCCAGTGGCTATATGTATATACGTTGTTGTCATTGAAGATAATTAAGTGTTATTGGATATTGAAGGCAGCGATTTGTGATTGGCATTTTCATAGCTTATAATTACACTTCAGCACTTATAACTGCTGACATTTTTAGCGCTCCTTTGGCACAGTGGGGCCAAACGGGGAAAAAAAGTAATAAAACTGTATTTTTGAAACATTTGTATAGGTGTTTTTTATATTCTGCATGAGCTTAGCTAGTTTTGTAAAACAAATGAGGGATTTCACTGAAGAAACATAAAAAATTCTCTTTTTGTTCACCTTTTACATATCTTTTTTTGATTTGAAATTCATAAAAAAAATTTTTAAGTAATTTAACTTTAAAAACTTTTCAACAATAAAAGATGATAGTCTTCCCAATAAATAACAGAAATTTAAAAAAAATTAATTTAGTATAATTTTCAAGCAGGTAGATAAGATGATACAAAGAATTTGACTATTTTTAATAAATCTGCTCTCCTGCTCACTGCTATTACCATTAGATTAAATCTTTCAAATGTATCTAATATAATTTATAAAAATTTTTAACACATTCGATGGGCGATTTTTGGTTTTGACCAATTAATTCAAGTTTTTTCTAATTATCTAAATTCGTCCAACGCTGGATGTAGCGTGCATTCTTTTTTCAGTTAAAAATTAAGAATATAGTATATTTCAAAGCTCTGACAGCATTTAAAAATTTTTGTTTTCATTAAATTTTTTTTTTACAAAAATGCCAAACAATTAAGCTCCAGTTTTGTCAAAATTTAGCCATATTTCACAAATTTTTCAAAGACTTGATATTGATCTCTTTTTACGAGCACGCGCCTTAAGATAGTTGAAAGTTATCTCTTGTGTAATATTAAAAAAATATCTAAGAAATAGGTTACTAATATTTTTAGGACCTTGGCTATTACCGGAGATATTTACAAAATAAGAAACAAACTCAAGGCCAAACACAAAAATTTCAAAATTTAAAACCAAATAACAAAAACGCGTTTTGTCTATCTACTTCTTTGGTTTTTGAAAAATATAAATTCTGAAAAATTACATTATATTTACAAAGGTTGTGAATCAAACAAACTTTTTCATATCCAAAGCAGTCAACTTTGACACAATGTAAGTTAACGTATGATACAACAACGTGTTTAAAATTCCAATACTCTTCACGATTGGGTCCTGCTCTATGATTTATTAATACATATGTATGTACATTGAGCAGTTAGGACGTTTGAAAGATACAGATTTATTACCCTTTTTTGCACGTTTAGCCCCACTGTGCGACGTAATTGGTTTTGGCAGATTTCGACATTAGTCACAATTAAATATTAAATTGTCTCACTACATCAACAGTGATGTATCTTTGTGTGTGTGTTTTGAAATTATTGATTACAATATTGGGCTGCTAATTATTTAAAAAATAGTTTTAACATCAAAATGTGTTGTGTAGAGTCTGAAGTAAAACTTTTTCAAATTTTTACAGCAATTTTTCAATTTGGAGTGTATATTTTTTATAAAAGTCGAGGCCGCATGGATTATCAACTGTAGAGTAAAAACATTTTTGTGCTTTAATTTCGATATTCTATATTTCAGTTATTCTTGAATAAGAAATAGATTCTCAGTTAAATTAAAATATGAGTAAGAGAAAACAGTGTCATGAAGGTTTTTGGATGCTAAGCATAATTGGGCTCAGCATAAATTTATGTACAATTTTAGCTTAAGAATTTTAATATTGTTTTTCTACTAACTATTAAGGTCCAAATTCTCTAACTAAGAGGAAAAACCTTGCTACAAGAAACTAATTTCCTATAATATCAATATTCTATTTGCTATTTCTTAAAAAATCTAGTTTTAAGCTTGTTAGATCTTGAGAAATAAAAGAAACCAAATTGGTTCCTATTGAATTTCAGAGATTTTACATTGATTTAGGATGTTTAATTAAATTAATTTGATTAATATATATTAATTAATATAGACATTTCTATAAAAATCACAAGAGCACATCTTGTTTCTCAATGGGTTTTCAATAAAAATTTTCCATTTTTCCTACTAGGTCATTTTCCTGAAACAAATGAAATAATTCATTTGCTGACTGAACTACAAAACGACAACACTCACTTCGAAGCTAAGCAAAAACTAATGGATTTTTTCATATCCTGTAATACAGTGAAAGGGCTTGAAGATTGCTACAGAGAATCCTTTGAGTACTTCAAGCCGTTATTTGTCTACATAATAACGAAAAACTACATCGACAGTTCCTCGCATGAGCACCGCAACTTTCTAGACATTCTCTCGGAATTTGTTAGAAAAGCAGAGCAAACAGAAAACTTTGCTAGAAATCCTATACGATTAAAACTATCTTCACTGAAGGATAAATTTAAAACACCTCAAATTTATTTTCGTTCGGGTGATTTAAATTACGAATATGAGCCTTTAAAAATGTATCGAGAGAGTTATAAGCACAACGTTAGAAACTTGGATATATTTCGCAAACGTAACTCTACTTATGAGAGAGGTGTTCATCGCACAATAATGGATTGGAGTTTGTATGTCTTTCAGAGCCGCAACAAGCCCATGTCTTATTATTATCCTACCTTGAACGTTCACCTCTGGATGACTTTGTTTAACACTACAGAACGTTATTACGAACCGAAAAGATTTGCAGAGATTGTAGAATGTTTAAATCTGCCGCAATTTGTAAACGTTTTAGATGAGGCCCGCATTTTGGCAGTAGTCTATTTGAAAAGTTTCCGGCATGCTTTGGCGGATTATAACGAGTGGATAAGTGCATCACCGAAAAATCATGAAATCGTTGATCAAGAAAATGCCATCTTAAAGCAATATCAACTGACTGACAAGAAAATATTTTATACTTTATATGCTCAAAACTTTTGCGAATTTGGCAAAGATTTGGCGGAAAAGGTTTTCTTTTTAGGTCTAAAACATACGCAAGATTTCTATCAAACGTATTCATGTGGCTACCAAACAGAAAGGAATATAAGATGTGTTTGATGAATATTATGTGATTACAGCACTGATTGTATGCAATTTAATATAGTTTAACAAAAGAATTGAAATAAACAACCTTTGCAATGTTTGTTTATAAGAAATTTTCATAATTTTATCCACATTAAGTTTGATTTTATATGTAAGCTGTAAAAGATTACGAGGCTACAGAAATACTAAAGCCACCAGCAAAGCTTTGAAATAAGTTTTTCTATTACACGTAACAAACGAGCAAACAATGTCGACTGATATCCTGTGAAATTGCACTTCACGAAATGCCAGGTAGAATTTGCAACATTTTTGCACCCGTTTTTTAGTGTTCCTTTTATGCTCGGAAAATGTACATCTCATAGAAAATGGATTTATTAATAAATTACGTACATACGTAATTCAGTTATGACTTAAAAATACAAAATCTAAGATTTTTCAAACTCAAGATCAAAATATTTATATCACAAATTTTTGCCTAAATGTCGCCAGGTGGTTTTAGATCAAGGTCACATACTCTTGTATGTATCCGTTAATTTATATAAATTATTTAGTTGACTGTATGTGTACGCATGTATACATGCATACATGTATTTATGTTTTGCACAGGATAGGCAAAAGTATTAGAAGGATTCAATAGAGCCATTAGTAAAGGGTAAACTAGTAATTTTTAATAAGAAATAAATTTTAACATATAATGTTCGTTTCAGACACAACGTCCACATTAATAGTTATCCATTAATTAGAGGTATGCGTATTTCACCGAATTTAATTCATTGATTAAATTTTTCTTCTCCATATAATAGAAAAACACAGCTAAAGAGAACTAAGTAAACTTTTTAGTAGGGTTTGGAGTGCTGTTTACTTTTTATTTTTAAAAAAGGCACTATGAGGAGATAAAAATTTCAAAATAAGAAGCTTTTAATTGCCAAATGAATCTATAAGCTGCTGATTAAGCAACACTTTTATGTTTCTCATGCGTATTTACTTTGTGAAAAAAAAAACTTTATATATGAAGCAGGGGGCAAATCACCGCATTCGAAATCGAGTGCCTTGTCATCGAAATGCTGTTAACGTGGATCACAGGACTCGTTATCGAAACGCATCTATTCGATGTTGTACTCGATTGTTACTACACTATCGAAAACAAATAAAATTTAGCTTTTAGCAGCAAAACAAATAAAATAGCAAAGAAGCGACAAAAAATTAAAGAAATAATTAAAAGAATATAAATTGTATTGTTTTTAGGGAAAGTGAATACCATGAAAAAGATTTTCCACTAAGTAGTGTATTTCACTTGTTACATTTCATTTGTTACATTTTTCACCGCCTTGCACATAGTGCTTTGTGCCAACCCCACTAAAAAATAATTCCCGGCCGTGTGCTGAAAGCTGTCACTGGCCAAAAGGGACAATGTAGCGGCAAGCTGCAATACGGGTGATACGCTCGTCGACATGTGACCAGAAATATTTATTTCCGATAAAACGTATTCAAAAGCTTCCTTAGAGAGCCGAAAACGTATTTTGAATCTATGTACAAACGATGAAACATTTAATTCTAATCTTTTGCTTTAAGCTCACAACTTACTCAGCCTCTGGCAATGAAAAAGGATTGCTTTTGTCAGGAATTTTCCTACTTATAATGGCAATATTAGACTCATCCTCCAATTCCGAAGATGAGAAACATAAAAACACATTTGGATTCATTTATCTTGAAGTTTTTCACCAATTTATTTATATTTTGCTTTCCTTTTTCGTTTTGTTTCTTTATTTTTAAATAGTAGTAGACAATATTAATTGCGAACGAATACTGTGATCCAAAAATTGCTGCCGTCGAAATATTTGTACACACGAAAGAAGACTCGATTTCGAATGCGGTGATTTGCCCCCAGTTCTGACAGTTGATTGCACTGTTTCACAAATCGAGAACCGCAAGCGTTGTGAAGCGTTGAACAAATTTCGTTTCATATCGATGTTTTTTTGCATATTAATTTAATTATATTAAGTTCTATTTCATTAATTTTTTGGTACTAAACAAGAGCCGAAACTACGATGAGAACATGAAAAAAACCTTTCATTGCATCGTTTTACAGAACTCAATACAAGAATTGTATGTAGCCGTCCAGCCGAGACAAAAACTACGAAACCTTAGCATTGGCCACATTGTAATAGCACGAAGCGACGAAAGTGCAGTACTTGGGTGGGATGGCAAGACATTGGAGCACTATCTATCCCAATTCGACTTCTCTCAGGGCATACGAAATCTTGTAAGTTTATATAAAACTTGGAGTGCATAACCTAAACTATCCTGAAGTTAGGTAAAAAGAGCTTGTTATATAGCTTTAGTTTTTCAGAATATAAATTTTCAATTAATGTTATCATCAATTACAGAAATAAAAACTATTAAGAATGGAAGAAATAGAGATAAAATTAAGCTACTGCACTGAAAGAAAAAAGCTTCGTAGCATGAACGAAGCCGTCAAATTGATTAGGCTTCATTAATGCAATGAAATATTTTATTAATGCAATGAAAGGATCCATTATAACGACGACTGTTCCGTTCATGGAAAGAAACTTTCTTAGAACATGTTACCGCCACTGCAACTTGTAAACTTCACACCAAAAACCAAAACAACTGAACAACCCTTGACAAATCTAATTTTTTATAGATACACATGCAATCGAAGGAAATAAGCGCGGAAAAGTTCTAGAGCAGCACCCATTTTTCTTTCTACCACGTCTGAAGTCACGAAAGTTAAAACCATTCTTGGTATCCACATCAAAAACAACTTAAAAGTTGTTGGCGGGGAATATGCCCTCAGATGCCTTGTAGACACTTTTGAGTAGAAACAGCATTGCAGTTAAAATTAAATTTAGCAAAACAATTTAATAAAATTGTTTTTTATATACATATATTTATAATGTAACTTAGCGTTTATAATCAAAAGGGGCTATCAGGGATCTGAGGGCATATTCCCCGCTAACAGAGCATGTTTCATTACGTTGTTTTGTGCCGTTAATATTAGGAAACCCTCTTCATTCCCGCTATGAAAAATTTTATAAAGATAAAAGATTTATAAATATATAAAGATAAAAGGCCATATTCATAATAATTATTGCAAGTTTATTAAGCTCTTATTTGACGTATTTCTACGGAATATTTGTCAAATAAACGTGTAATAAGTCTTCAATAGTTTTTATGAATATGGGTGAAAAGATTTAATGCAGTAGAATAAGAATTTAAATTATTATAATATAGTAACATTAACTTACTCCAACGGGTAAACAAAAAAAATGATAACTTAAGCTGAATTTGAAATTTAAGAATCATTTTTTGACTAACGCTCTTTTTGCCAGACGTATAAAGTAAAGAATATCAACTTGCGGTTTCTTAGGCTGGCCTACAAAGGCTGTATTTCCTTTCCGGGTTTCCCTGGCTTGAACAAAAGCTTAGAATGCATACACAAAATAAATAATATGTATTAGAAATATTCTTCTTTGAAATCACATAAGAGACACGCAAATATTTACTTAGTTATATATTTTAATATTTCTTTGTGTATCTTATTTATTTATTTTATCTTATATATTTATTACAAAATGATTTTGCTGATTTGTTTTCTGCTTTTAAACGAGGTGATTTATTTGTACATTAACATTTCACTGCTAATTTTTTCTTAAGTTATTCAACTTCTAAACTGATGTTCTTAGTTTCATTTTTAATTTGTTCCTTCCAGTTCTTTTTCTTTTAGACTTAAAACTTTCTTGAAATATTCATTAGCAATTTCGTTATCATAAAGACGTGCCAAATCTATACAATTTAAGCCATTCATATCCCGGAGTTCCACGTTAGCGCCACAAGTGACCAACAATTTTAGAATGCTTAAGTCCGAGTTCGTAATCACTGCAAGACAATATGAAAACAGTTAGATGTAAAAACGCCAGATTGTAATTAAACTGCATCCTGCTGTATAAGTTTCAACAATGCCGTCAGCTAGAATGTGTAGTATAAAAATTGAGTTTTCTTTATTTGCTTACCTGCTCGCATTAATAGTGTCCAACCACACATGTCTCTGGCATCTACATTGGCACCATTTTCAAGTGCAAATTTTAAAATTTCACCTTGATTTGCATCAACAGCCAAATGACTGGGCGTTAAACCGTAGATATCTTTGGCTTCCATACTGGCTTTTTTATTCAATAAGATGCGGACCACTGGCAAATGTCCATAATAAAAAGCCTGCTGTGTTCAGAGTTTTCAATGTACTCGTAAATTAAAAAAAAGGGGATGGTGAAATATTCAATAGCTGATACAAAATTGTTTTATGTATTGCAATACTCGTGGCTTGGGAAAGCATAAACTGCTGGTATACTACTGATAGAAACTACTGATACCAATAATTAATAAAATGAAAAATGTCATTGGGGAGGAGGAAACAGAAAGGAATGTTGTGTACTTTTCATTTGAATCTTCTTGCACTATTACTGGAATTAAATATGTCTAGAGGCTGACCGTACGACTGAAGCACGAAATTTCTCTGTAATGCGTTGTACGATTTACTGGCCAATTGCCTACAAATGGATGTGCTCTTGACGATGCGCGTGGATTGAGTAAAAATATGCGAGTCTCGGGAAAAAGATCCTCGACCTCATCAGATCAAAGTCTTTTATAGTACTTAAAGAATATTGCAAGACACCTCACACTGAGACAACGCTCCAGTGAATCAATGGAGTTGAATATCACACTGTCACTGATAAACGTCTTCGCCCTCTCCTGCACACGGTCTAGTAATCACAAAATAAGCTTAGACCCAACACGAAAGTTTTATTCCATTTTGGGTTGTATAAATATTGAAAATATCGCTTTGAATGAAGAATATCTTACTCTGTTTCCAAAATCAGGTCACTTATTCAAGCTCTTATTATACTTCTTCTACAAAATAAAGAATATGTTCAGACCATACGGATGGGGCAGCATCCTTAGTTGGTTGTCTATTTGTAAGTTAGAAAAACCTTGTATCTAGAGTGCATTGCAATTGATCCAGTTTTTATAGCTACATTCGGAGATTATTAGTAGATCGTTACTGAGTATAAAGTTTTGCTTCCAACTCTCTGAAAACTCCCAGGCCTGGCACAATGTGGGGACCAATCGATGTGCAAGCGTTGAAGAGTATTGCTTCATGACCACTGGTGGGTGGCTTTCCCCACCCCGCTCAGGAAACTTGTTTATGTTGGGGTTTGCAGGAAGCTCAAAAATATATTTGGCATGCTTGCAGATGGTCTTCCGAGCCCGGTAGTTGATTACTTTCCGGCAGACATTTCAGCCAACAGGCTAGCTTTATCAACCGGGAATTGTTGATCTGGTATTATTCATTGCTCTTACTGCTCCGGAAAGCGGTAAGAATTTTATTATTAAGACAGTGGTCGTAAAGATATTTATTTAAAGTTTATAAACGTCATAACCCTTGTTTTTCAGATACAAACTCCCCTATTTTGTATTTTGAATTCTGAGAAGAGAATCACATTCGATTATATATAATTGATTGTCATGGATGAAGTTATTAAAACTGCTGTAGCTGTTGCAATACCCTGCAAATTTGCTAGAGACTACTAAAACGTTGGTTCGACAGTTTTCTTTTAGGTTAAAATTGTGTCAGCGTTCAAGCCTTGAACCTTTTGCTTGTAAGATAATAATTTTTCATATAATTTTCAAATTCACCACCTATGCTGTCGAATGGTTCTACTTGTCATTTAAACTTTTTTAATTTCCTTCCTTACGACTTGTTCGTTATTTTCTACCTTCATAATTTACCAAAAAAATTTCATGCACCTTGAAGTGAAAGTGCGTTTAAAGAAGATGCATTGGTATTTACATACATACGTACATGTAACGGTGTTCGATTATTATTTGGATTTCCCATATGAGGACTGGCTCCGTACGTAAGAATTATATCGATAATGCACATTGTGCTAAATGCAATGGCATTAGCAAGAGGTAGATAACCATTTGGTCCTGGATATTCAATTAAATTGGAACGACGACGTAAGATACGTTTAACCAGAAATTGTTGGTTTTTTTTAATTGCACGAAAAAGGCACATTGTTGTTGGGTCGGCAGCCAAAGTACATCCCTGCAGGGAATGAAATTGATTAACAATTCGATTTAATTTTTTATAACTGATTCTTACAGCAACATTAGACGAAATGTGTAGAATTCTGTAAGCGCCTGCAGCAGCGTCTAGTTTTAAGGCTTTAACTCTCAACAGATAGCCAAAATTGTCTTCCAGATTATTAACGGTTGCTAAACAGGTACTAGTCCTTTCAAAATATTTTGTTTGAAATAAAATTATGATGTTGCTCCATATTCTGTTTTATTTGCAAAGTTACCAAACAACATTCAGCCATCCTTTGATTTTGTGATGTACTTCAATTGCATACACATCTGCTGCAAAAATTAAATTCCACTTGAGCGTTATGCTACTATTTGTTTCTTTTACAATTTCAATATTAAATTCATTTTCGTTGTTGCTGTCTTCGGAAGGCTTCGCCGCCATTTCCTTAGCCGTAAAACTTTCACTAAAAAAGATTTTCTTTCGTTGGTATTTGTTGTTGATGCCAGCGGTGATGATGTTGACGATGGCGTGGTTTTCTCTCCAATAGTTTTTGCAGTATTAATGGTATTTACAATATTCCTTTGTTACCTGCATGTTTCCCGTAAATGTTTGTGTTTTTTTTTTTTTACTATGATTGATACTCCTACCTCTGTCGATGTTGTACGTTGATTCCTTTGAGTGCTCACTACATCAACTAACGCTTATAATTGCTAACGAAAGGAAACAACAGTATCTTCATGCTGTGACAATTATGAGAAGTATTGCGTTCTTCCATGCATTTTTTTGTGCTCTGTTAATTTTGTGTGTTTTATCAATATTACATTTCTATGGTTACCAAGTATTATTTCCAATAGTTTGGAGAAGAAAAACAATTTTTTTACATCTCTGTGCATCAAAAGAGTAAAATTAAATTTTTCTTGGCTTGTGTTATGATGCGATATTGAATAGTTCACAGACCAGGAAAGATTTTTAGCAGCTTTCATAAAATTGTTTTTAAGTTTCACTCACATAAATAAAGTTTATGCAGCAACATTTAATTTATCTCTTGGTATTCAACTTTCATTAATTCATTTTAGATCATCTTGTATCCAAGACGTTAAAAAAATTTAAAACCAAGCAAATTTCAAATGGGAATGTTAAAAATATGGTTTAAAGATACGGTTTTGTCGAGGGAAACATCATTTTTAACTATTACGCCTTTAAGCTTCTCTGAAATATTAAGCTATTAAGTTTTACTAAAAAAAAATCACCAGTAGTGCTTCTTAACTGGAAACTTCCCCATTCTACGTTAATGTTCAAATTAACATTGGGTGTACTGAGAAAATAACTAGTAACATTGGAACTGGATGTTCGTTAATATAATTCACTTTAGCTGGATACTAGTACCGGTTATTCTATACGCGTGTCTTTTTGAAATGTTTTAATAGTGGATGAAAATAACATTTATTACAAGCTACTGAGTAATAGTTTTTTAAAATATTTTTTATTCTTTGAATTTTATTTTCAATTCTTAAATAGTACACACTGTCTGGTGGCACTTTTATGATTTTGATCATATTTCCCAGGAGCCTTTCTTTTTGCAGAGGGTCATCAGTACTTTCCAGGCCTAAAATTCACAACAATGTTTCCTTGAACATTTCGTCAAAGTAGTAATTTAGCAGTTCTATTGATTTATTCTTTAGGATTTTTTACTCTCGCGTTTCTTTCAAACATTCTTCACAAACTTTTGTTTTTCTCCTCTTTGAGTACACAGCACTGTACTGCCGTATATAATAATTTCTTTTATATGTGTTTTTTTTAAATATTATTTTTTTAAATATTATTTACCCTTTAATAAAAATGATTTGTGGATTCTTTGCGAATCAAACACACATTTCTGGTGTTTTTAACACCTTACAGCAGGGGTGCCCAAAATCTTCTTATGGAAGCGTAAACACCAATACGTATACACTTTATTGACGCACACAAAGAAAAACAGAAATAAACTCATAACAAAAAATGATTTCTTCAAGTGTTTCATACTCACGAAATCATTAAAAAAAACAACAAAATCATGAAAACAAAAACCAAAAAACAACAAAATTTACGCTTGGCACCAATGTGTACCAACAAAGCCTGCGTTCTTATTGCTGTGCATATGAAAGTGTTGTTGCTTTGAACTTGGGATATGTGTGTATGTGTGTATTTCATACAAAGAGTTGTGTATACATATTAGAATGCTCAGCCAATGCTTCGCGCTTTTACAAAAACAAAAGCGTACCAAGCGTATAGGCCGTGGGCATCCCTGCCTTACAGTTTAAAAACTGTGTCTATTCAACACTCTTAAATAAAAAAACTTTACTTAAACACTTCTGTTCGAAACACTTGTTGCTAATGTTAGCACACTTTAAGCAACACTAATCGATCTTAAAGCAGTTGCAATACTTAAATCCCAACTTATTATAGGATACTGACTTTGAGAAATTTCTATCTTGACGAGAAGCGACCCTTTTCGAGTCGCTGTTGGCGCCAACGTAGTAGTAAAAAAGCAACGTGTTTTAGCGACTAGTCTGCTGTTTTTGGCGACTAGTCTCGCTTTAGCATTGGGGATTTATTTTATATAAAATAAGTCCTCAAAAAGTTTGTGATAATATACATTCATGAAACATTTTTGAGAACTTATTTCACATCCAAATTATTTAAAAAACTGTTTTACATGGAAATTATGTCCCGTTATGCTTAAAGTGCATTAAAAAACAATAATGTAGTATAGTATTTGTAACTATTATGTACTTGTTTTCATTGGTGCAATTTACTATGTTATAATTAGAATATGGTACGTTTATATTTAGCAATTTCATTGTTATGCATGTTGGGTTTTGTATGTGTATACAACTTTCTTAGATCAAGAAATAATAGAAAATCGGAAAAATCAGCTGAGAACAATTAAAGAACAAGGAGTTGTATTATTTGTCATCCTACAAGAACTAGATAATTAGATTGAAGCATACGTTTAAAGCGTGAACTGCGCTTGATTCTTTTTCAATAAACTAAAATTAATTCATTAAACTGTAACAGTGAATTCGGCAAAAAAAAAATGGTGGATCGAAAAATTATCATCGCTAAAAAAGCGACGTTCAAAATCGTTGTTAAATACGTCTGCAGGTTGTAGATAATAATGTGCTCTACCTAAACATTATGAGAAGCACAATCATGATAAGGAAAAAGAGAAGTATAAAAGAATGAAAGCCCTTACATATTTAAATAGGAAGTGATTTCTAAGATCTTGCTGGAACGCTAGCTGGTGACAAGACGTCAATGACCTCACTTAGGTCTTCATTTCGGAAGATTTGTGATTGATAAGAAAATAAACTAAATATATTAATATTTGTTGCTATATTTAAAGTTTTTTTTTTTTTTTTGAACATTAACCAATACTCAGGGGATGACCGCTGTATATGCATTGCATTGTACTGGAACTAGGAAAATAGGAAAGAGTGATTAATGGATGAAAAAAGCAAAAATGGGGAGTTTTTGTGGACATATGATTAAGCAACATGAAATTATAACATAAAAACACAACAGAATATTAACGCTAATTCTGGCTGGTTTTGTTTAGGGATTGATTTTTCTACATTTCTTATTTAATAAAATAAGTTTTTTCCAATAAAATTAATTTTGTAACGTCTGGGGATTTGGTTGATTTGGGAAAAGAAAAACGAATGAAGGCCAGTTGTGTATTTGATGTCAAAGTAGCCATAAAATAGGCAAAATAGGATGAACCTATGCCAAAAATGTCGAAAGAGAAAGGACAACGACAGTAATTAGTTTGATTTCTTCAGACGCGCCATGCAAGTAACTGGGGCGTTGGTGGACAATTTAGTAAAAAAAAAAAAACAATTGATATAATAGCCACGGTTCAGTACAGCTTTAAAAATATAAAAATCACTTCAAACAATTCATACACTTACAGTACTAGACAAAACTGTGTAAATGATTCTAAAAATTTCTATTTTTTTTTTTGAAAAATATCTAAAATACAAAAGTAATTAAAAAATTGTTTATGTTTTTAAAACAATATCTGTTACTTTTATTTTTGTAAGAAATAAAAAGCAAAATAACTTAAACACACTTCAAGTATAGCAACAAAATCTATTTAATTACATGTACACATTTTTGTCGCGGTTTCAAAAACGACGAGAACTAATAGTTTGTGTACCCGCCTTTGGCTTTAATGACCGCATCAACATGCCCTCTAGCATACTTTCTACCAATTTCCGACACTCTTCGGGTGTTATTGATAACCAAATTTCATGGCAACGCTCCCAGAGCTCCGTTGAGTCTTTAAAAGCATTTTTGTAATTATATACGCGGTGTTTAAGAATCCCCCACAAATTTTCAATCGGATTTAAGTCCGGCGATTGTGGGGGCCAGTCTAGCAATGAAATTTTGGCAGTATTAAAAAAGTCAATAGTTTTTTTGGCCTTATGTTTGGAGTCGTTATCTTGCTGTAGTATAGATGTTTCTATATTACGACCCCAATCTTTCACACTTTCCAAAAAAGATGTCTTGATTATTTCAATGTACATATTGGCGTCCATGTTTCGGTCAATTTTGTGAAGTTTTCCTACCCCATTAGCACAAAAACACCCCCAATAGAGCACTTTGCCGCCACCAAATTTCATCGTTGGCATTACATCGCGATCGGTGATAAGTGCGTTTGGCTTTCTGTACACAAATTTTGGCCCATCTGGTCCAAACAGATTAATTTTGCTTTCATCCGTCCATATAACTTTATTACATTCATCAAAAGTCCAGTTCTTATGTGCCATATGCCTTTAAATTCAGTAAGAAAAACTAAAAAATAATATTTTTAAAATTTATTTTCACATTTTTGTCTAGTACTGTATGTGTAGTTTTTGCGTTGTATTAAATATTTAGTTAAGTAATTATGTAAATTCATTATCATTAAAAAAAACTTCCAATAAATTTAATGAATTTTAGGGTTTTATTAACGGTTATAAAAGCTTTCTTTTTTAAGTATAAATACCTTCGCTCACTAACATTACAATTTACTCACTTATTACATATCATATTATCATTACATTAACTTTGGTTGCTCATATCGTTGAATTATCTCTTTTGAAAATAACACTGAGCTTTGTACTTAGCAATCAAATATAAAGTTGTTTTACTTGTGCAGTGCTTAAGTTTTTTGGTTTTAAGACAATCAAATTGATTTGCAATAAAGTCAAAAAACAAATGCAGCAAAATTTCGTTCGGGTTCATTTGGAACTGCTATTCGCAAAATACACGTCAACAGACCCTTTAAAGAGGTAAAGTAGAAAAAATCTTTTAGAAAGGTTGGCTTCCTCCAAATGAACATGAGGGACTTTTAGGTTCGTAGAAATAAATTGGTGTGTTTTCCAAAATCTTTAAATGGTCGCAGAGTGAAACTCTCTTTCAAGTATTTGTTACATATTGAGAGCCTACGCATGATTATTCATTCTAAACAAACACATATTATACAAAACTTTACGCATTGTATATTGTGTAAATAAAAGATCATTTTATTGTTTCTTTTGGGGATGCATAACACAGTTATAAAAAAACATCAAATATTTGCTCTTTTTCGAAAATTACATTGCACCACAATTCCAGAAATTATTGTTTAATAATATTGGTGCTGTACATGTCAGTGCGGCGTTGAGCAAACAGAGGAATTTGACGGCGAACATCCTCAACCATTTGAAAATCTACCAAAGAATATCACATATGTAGTTTAATTAATTTAAAACAAATAATATGAAATTAAGTATTTGAATACAACCATAAACGGCATTACTCACCAATTTCCTCAATCATAATTTCACGCTTTATGCCAGCTTCACGTTGTACACGAGCCCATGGGTCGACAATCATTGAATGGGATTATGCAACATAACCGGACATATTGTTACGTGATGGTGCACAGGTAACAACAAATAGCTGATTGTCGGTGGCACGTGCACGCTGTAACAGCTCCCAATGCATGGGACCCTGACAAATACAAAATGCTGATGGATAAACTATCATTTCGCAGCCTGCAACAGGACAAAATGATGCATAAACACACAATTATCGTTGTTGGCAAGTTAATGTTATTAAAAAAATTAAAATTACGGCTATGAATGATTATAACATTGTGAGTTAAAATTTAAGTACAAACAATTGTGGCATAATTTATATAGATACATGTGTATGAACATACTTATGTAGGTATTTATATGAATTCATGCAAATTAAATTGTATTTTATTTAATTAAAGTTTATGGTTATCTTATTGAAATAAATTTATTCCAGTTCATTTTCCAAACCCAGTAAGTATTGATTAAGACTGTTTTAAAAATAATTTCTAAAAGCCTTTTATCGCAGCAAGAAAAAGCAACAACATTTTTTAGCGATTACTGGCGACATTGGCTCGATAATGACATTTCTTGTGTTATGATCTATAATGAAAAATATCGACCAGCACAAACCACATATTTAGTAAAAATTGTGTTTTAGTATATATTGGCCAATTCCTTGTTTTACGTGTTTTTTTCCCATTTCTGGCTTAGCTTATAAGGCCTAATATCTTTTATAATTAAAACAAAGTTTTAATTACTGTTGTACCCGACGTTTCGCCGATTTTTTGTCGACTTTTTCAATTTTTTCAATATTTATTGAAACACTTAATTAGTGATTTTTTAAATTTTGAGTTGAAATTAATTAATTTCTGCTGCCATAAAATGTAAGCTAACCAATTTTAATTCAACATTTAAAAAATCACTAATTAAATGTTTCAACAAATAGATAAAAACCCTTGAAAAAGTTGACAAAAAATCGACGAACCATCGGGTACAACAGTAGATAATTAAAACTTTGTTTTAATTATAAAAGATCGCCAAATTTCAGCAAATCAGATCTATAGGAAATGTGAACAAATCTATTTATATTAAATTACTTTTTCAGGATCAAGTTCAACCCTTGCTTTGTCACTTTTTAGTCAATATTAATTAAGTAAAGAAAAGTAAAATTTTTATAGCTAGGTGGACAACCGGCTGTTTCTGGGTAGCAAACACCCTTCATCAGCACCCTATGAACTTTAAAAGTGTCAAATTACATAATTTTGGCACAGCCGCTTTAACCACTCGGCAACCAAAACTCACTCAATTTTACTTTTTATCTTTTTAGCAGTCTTATGATTTTTTGTCATCTCAGCAGACTGTTATTTGCTCTTTATATGAGAGCTTTTTCATACATGTTCTGGTTTGCATCATTGAGATCTAGAAGCTCATTTGCTGATACAGCATGTTTGTTAACATTTTACTGAAATATTATTTTATCCATAATTTTTGACCTTTATTGTTAAAATTGACAACACTATTTTTTAAAGCTTTAGGTCTTTATATTTTTCTTTCTTTATCATTCGATATTTAAATTAAAGATTCCTGACGATGCTAACAAATTGTTAGCGAAATATCGAATAATAAAGAAAGAAAAATAGAAAGACCTCTAAAGCTTTAAAAAATAGTGTTGTCAATTTTAACCATAAAGTTAAAAAATTATAGATAAAATAATATAAAATAAAATCAGAGCACGGGAAAATCTTTTTAGAAAACAAGATGAATTATCGTCGCTGCAAGGAAAATGAAGATGTAAGCAGGCTAATCAATCATCTGAAGTCAATTAGGGACAAATCGAGTAACGCAAAGGATAGCATAACAATCTTAACGAGACGCAGGAATGCAGGGATTATTCCAAATTTCATTTCGAATTCAATGAAGAATATTTCGAAGATTTTCCACAAGAATGGTTCATATCGAATTCAACAGACGATTTTCAAAAACTATTTTCTAAGTCTTATATGACAAAACATTTTTTTTTCATTTTTTAAAATTTACATACATATATGAATGTAAATGTTTGTATACATACAATGTATCTGGAAATTATTTTTGAATTTTGTATATTTGAACTTTGAACGGGGAAGGTCTTGATTTAAGTTTAAATAAAATAAAAAAATAAAAAATTCTATAGATTAAAAATAAAAAAAAAAGAAATGCGGTCGGGGGACCCCCGTTAGGAACGAAGTTCATTACGTTTTTTTTTCATCTTTGAATGTAATACAAGCTGAAATCTGTATGTTTTATTTTGTGTTGTTTTTAAAATTTTGAAATTTTATGATTCCTTAAATTTTTGGAACGTTTTCAAACTAATTAATATTTATTTGTATGTGTCTCCGCTGCTGTCAGTGGAGGCACTGCCAATCATACACAATTGCTTTTCGACAGTACACCAATACATATAAACAAATCACACGCTTTCGTGACGATTTCTACTAATTTCCACTACCAGCAAGCCGCGTTAAGGAACTTCGTTCCAAAAATTTTTTTCTTAAAAATTAAAAAAAAGAAAAAATGAGCTTGCAGTTCAATCAATTCTTTAAAAGTGCCTCCCGATAAGAGCCAGCCACCTGGATGAAACAATTCTGGTTCCTCAATTTTACCGAACATTCCTAATATATCAAGGAACAGAGAAATTTCAACTACACACTAGCAAGATGCCGTAAATTTAAATATGGGAGATGTTAACGATCTGTTTCCTTTTCTTCTATGGGGGAGGATGCTTTGCAAGATGAGCTTCAAGAATTTATTACAGTAAAAGGTAAAAAACGAAGGTTCCGTGATCCAATTCAACCAGATCTGACCAGTTTTGAAAATACAAATAATAATAATAACCGGTCCAAAATATTGGGTGAAATCGAAATGGACAAACCTAATATCGATTTCAAAAACCATCAAAAAGAAAACTATTCGGTGAAACCGAAAGCCGAAAGTTATTGCCCTCCCATTTTTGTTTATAATTTAAATATTAAAAGCTTTGTGGACCAGTTAAGGGTCAAAAAGGTTGATTTTAAAATTATTAATAAATCAAGTGGATCCTGCAATCCACCAAGAACTGATGACGTTACTAAAAGAAAAAACATTGATTCTTACTCTTTCACCCCAAAAGTACTCAAGAAGAAAAAATTATTCTTTGTGGTCTTTACTTTGAAACCGATATTGGTGACATTAAGAAAGAACTGGATGTGCTTGTACCGAATACTGTAGATGCGGTCTCAAAATACCACATTAAGTTTTCATAAAAATTTAAGGTTGATACTAGTTTATTTTTAGTGACTTTGCTTCCTGGTAAAAACGCTAATGATTTTACTCATATAAGATATTTGCTAAGTCAATCTGTTTCTTGGGAATTGCCTAGAGCAAATTCTAGAGAGGTTCAGTGTTGGCGTTGCCAACAATGTTGGCACTTTTCTAGAGTAATTGCAACAGGCCTCAAGCTTGTGTTAAGTATTATGATAAACATGGCCCGGGGGAGTGTAAGTTGGTGTTGAGTGAAAATTCCAAACCATTTTGCGTTAATTGCAGAAATTCAAGATATCCAGCAAATTGGCGAGGTTGTCCTCACTTTTTGCAATAATTTAGCCGGAAAAAGGAAATGGCAGAAGAAATCAAGGAAAGAAGTTTGGTGGTGTCACAAACTTATGAACCTAAAGCTTTAAAAAATAGTGTTGTCAATTTTACGGAAATTTTATTCTGTTTATTCTCTCTAAAACATTGTTGTTGTTTGCAATAGTATGTCGGAAAAGTGGCCAATATCGACCCCTTGTTGTGACCAAATATTGAACATTTCAAGAAAACCACTGGTGTAAATTTTTAATAAAGATTTGAATTTATACGCTTGCAAGGTTCAATTGGCCCAATGATTACCCAGTGAACATTTCAAGTGCAGTCGATTAGTTGGTCGAGCAGACAGACATTGAAAGAGTGGGCATTTCGAGTGAGAAATTTAATGGCTGTGTTATCTCACCTCGTGGTGGTGTTAATTGGAATTTGAAAAATTTCCTTTGAAATGATTTAAGAAACTGTACGAATGTAAGCCAAGTACAAGTCAAGAGCTAACGGATGAGATAAGTTTGCTCGTTGACGATATTGAACCACAATTGTGTTTCAGACTCATTGAGAATGTGGACCACCAGATAGAGGTACGACACCAAGCGTTTGGCCAATATTTTATGTTGCACATAATCGATATACGCGTTTCTAATCCAATAAAAATTATTAGGAGATATCGATGAAAATTTCTTCCTCTAATTGAGGCGTGCGTTTTAGTTGAACCACCCTTTACATGAGCGACATAGAGTTAGAAAAACTAAAAAGAGAATGAAAATTGTGCATTCATCACTGATTACTAAATTGTATGTGGTGGTGTAGTTGAATGTGTTTGTTACGTTTTATAAAAATACTTTATTAGAGAAAAATCTTCGTAGTGAACAGAAAACTGTAGAACACCTCATAAAAACAATTAGCTTTGATTTCCAAAGTTAAATCAAATATTTTTTCCCTTAATTTTGAATAACTTTTATATGCTGGAATAAATTTTTACGTTATGCCAATATACGCTATACAAAAATTGCTACTATTTTCTTATTATTGCATTTATTTGAATAAAAACGTGCTTATGTGTTTTCGTATTTCCCTAATATGTCCAGTTAGCAATCGATATTGTGCCATCGAGACAGGGTCGGTGTTTTCAATGAAAATTCTCAGGAGAAAATACTGTTGGGGTTGGTCATACACTTAACTACTCCACAGGAATTTTGCAACTGATTTGCAATGCATTGTCAGAATTTAAGCCTAACTTTTAACAGTTTTTAGTGATTTAATTATTTTTATTATTATAATTATAATTATTAAATTATTTGAGGGTGGATATAAATATGTAAGGCTTTGGTTTTAGGGTGGTTTGGAACCCTAGAACAATTTTATAAAATACATACATTTTATTACATAAGCTGATTCGGTTGAATTTTGGCGTTTTATTATGAACTACATAACTAAAGCTCACAAGCATTTAGCATTTTACTCAAATCGTTTTTTTCTCATTAATCATTTATGCTTCTCTCAAGTCTAAAGTTCATATATTTTTCTAAGCCTGTTTTCTTCTTGTTCCTTTTTATTTTCCTATTTATTTACATTTTTTTGATTGTATGTATGTACATACATAAAATTAACGATCATGTTTTCGTCGAAAATATCAACATAATGTGTTGGAATTAGAAATCGGAAAAGTTGTTTTCTGAAATTTTTATCTAACAAAAATAGCTGTGTGTAATTGCAACTCGTAAATTATTATTTTTGTTTTGTTTCAAATGAAAATATTTTTGAAAAATGCTTTTAAAATAAAGAAAAGCACATCAGATTGTTATAACAAACACATACCCAAATTGCGATAAACCTGTGCCAGTTCACCAAAACGTTTGTCGTGACAGATACCAATGCCAACCTTATGACCGAAAATATCAACAACAGTGAAATCATTGCCAGCTGATAGAGCCAAACCTTCATTAAATTGCACACCACCCTGATTCTCTTCGTCAATGTTAACATTAAAAAGATGAATCTACCAATACAAACAAACTCAATCATCAAGTGTTTTTTTTTTCAATAATCACCACTTTACCACTCACTTTACGGTGTCTACCAATTAGTTTGCCTTCGGGTGAAAATACAGGACAGGTATTGTACAGCTTATCCGAATCAGCACGTTCAATTATGCTGCCACCAATGATGTAGATAGCCAGCGATTGAGCTAATTTTGACAGCGCTTGGCATGTTGGTCCTTCGGGCACTTTTTCAGCATTTTTGGCAAAATATTCAATGGCATATGGGCCGTTAAAACATTCTGGTAAAATTGCCAATTGAACTTTGGCATTTTTCTCTTTTGCCTCTTTGATTGCATTCACAGCGTTTTGTACATTTTGTTTGACGTCATGCCCACCAGGTAGTTGACAAATAGCAACTGTTAATTCTAAAGTAAGAAATCAAATTTAAAATAATCAAATAGTTATAACTAGAATCAAGAATTTATTTGTGAATTGAAATATTACTGACTTTTATTATTCTGCGACATTGCAATGCCGATGAGAAAAAGATTTTAAGCTTTTAAAGATTGTATAGTGACTGCTCTAAATCTTTAAAATATTTGCGTTTTTAATAAATTTGCCGGCAATGCGTTATCAGTAGTTGAAATGCATTTTGAGAACAACTTTTCACTGCATTTATATGTTATGGGGTCTTCAAGACTAGAAATGGTTGGCACCAGGGGTGGAAGAGCATAAAATGTACCTTTTAGTATTCTTGCGTATGAAATTATATAGGAATGTATCATTGAGAGAAAGCAATTGATAACTGCATATTATATACTTGAGGTGCACATCAGGCATATAAAGTGTACAAAGAAAACTTTTAGAGTTACGGTTGAGGGTTTGCCTATATATTTTTCTTGTTCTTAAACTTCATTATTTTAGTATTTACTAAAGTATTAATTAATTTATTTTTCTTAGTCCGAATTTTTTAGGAAATGTTTCCCAGGCATGAACAAATCTTTTTTTTTTTGAGTTAATAAAAATAGAAAGCCATAAAAAATCCTTTTTGTTTGGTCAGTAAAATAAACGGCCGTAACGATCACATAAAATACAGATAAATATTTAGTTGTTCTTAATCTGGGTGCACTGTGTATTCAGGCAGGTTATCTATTCTAGAATATGCGATCCTCACATTCTAGTGTGTTCTAGCTGCTGAAAACCTATTTTTAAATTGCGCCCAAAAACCATTTTTATATTTACAATGTAGCAGATATCTGCACGAATACAATGCAAGTTAGTAAGAAAACTGCATACCAAGAGTTTGCATATGCTAACAGCTTTCGAAGTTTTAATGGAATGGCAAAATCTAACATAATCACTGAATATATATTATTTGTAATTTTTTTTTTTTTTTTGACTTAGAAGTTGTATTTGAAGTTGTATAAAAGAGTAGGAATTGAAATATAATTTTAAGTGTTCCGTATTCATAGCGTAAAAACGTAACCCTAATACTTAGCCTTCTTCATCCGTCCGTCAGTCACTCCATTCACCATTGACCCAAACGGTAACAGGTATAGAGCTGAAATTTAGTTACGTAGCCGCTACAACAGCAACTACTAAGAGCAACAAAAACTTAGAAACTAAAGGCGGTCGACATACAAGAAACTATCAGAATCAGATAGAATTAGTTGTAAGAGCTAAAAAGCTAAAATTTTGACAGGATATGTGATTACATAGGTTTTACAACAACAAATACCAAAAACAATGAAAAATGAAGAACTAAACGGTAGTCTTGTACAAACAATTGAAATCAGCTGTAACTTTTCAACCGTAAGAAATAGAGATTTGAAATTTACACAACAATAAACACCAAAAATACCAAAGAATACAAATTTAAATGTTTTCCTATATATGGGGACATCATTAAAACTCTAACAAATGGTGACTTGGAATTATCACAGTATAGTGGGCAATGCTTTCTAACAACATGTAGTAAAAATAACAATAAGTTAGAAGGAGTTATCCATAAAAGAAACTGCGACCCTGGTAGGATTCTGTACTCATAGAATGAAAATGGAACCCTTTTCCAACACTTCGCTCTTCATCCGTCTATCTGTCAAAGGCACCAATCTCCCATTTGGTAAGAGCTAGAGAGCTGAGTCTTTCATAGGACATATGGTTACCCGGCTTCTACAATAATAAGCAATAAAAACAAAAAAAGGTAAGAACTAAAGATGGTACCCGTACAAAAAACTGTGAAAATGAGCAAATATAACTATAAAAATTTGAATCATAAAATATAGAGACTTGAAAGTTGCATAGGATGTGTGGTAACAGCAAGCACCGAAAACAACTAAAATTTAGGAAATACAGGGCGCTCCCATATAAGAAACTGAAATGAGCTGTAACTTTTGAACGCTAAGAGATGGAAACTTGAAATCTGTACAGTACATGCAGTCACTAGCTCAACAAAATAACAAATACCAAAGATATCAAAAACTGAAAATTTAAATGTCGCCCTTTGCACTGGACGCATTAACAACCACAAAAAAAACAGAGAAAAACCTAAAAGTATAAAACTTCGCAATAGAATATGCGATCCTGTAAAGTTTGCGTAAGATCAAACAATTGTTAGCTGTAAATATTGTTTTTGTACTTTGATCAAGGCTTTGATCTTACAATATACTATTGTGCAATTGAACGTTTTTAAGGTTTTCCCCCCGATTTTTACTTTCCGTTGTGTTTATATATATGTGTACACATTTTTAGTTGTTTGTATCCATGTGCTTGGCAAAAACAAAACAAACGTGTTCTGCTAAACGATACTTTTTGGTTGTGTTTTGAATAAAAATATGTAGACTACATGTACTTTGGTGCTTTAAACCCAAATCTGCTTTCAGTTTTGCTCTATCACGTAAGGATTTTTTATGGATATGGCCAATTTTGCCTCATAAAAAATCCTTACGTGATAGAAAAAATCTGAAAGGTGATTTGGGCTTAGAAAAAGAAAATACATATAACCTACATATTTTTTTTGGACCCATTTATTTCTTGAACTCATGTTTTAATTGTGTGACCATATACACATTATTATAATTAGAGATACCTGCTTTATATTGTGAATAAAATTAAGATTTTCTCATGGATTTTTATAATTTATAGTTCCTTTTGTTTCTTAGGCACGTTGAATTTAAGAAAATATAAAAAATGTAAAATGCTGCGCATTCTGATTTTTTTTATTGAATATTAAGAACAAAAAAGAGCGCGAGTTTTGCATGAAAAAAAAACTTTGTTTCCATTGATTTCTGAATAACTTTGAAACGGAAAAATATAGAAACAAATTGTATAGCAGTACATAAAATAAAATCTTATAGCCCATCTTTTAGTGTTCTACTCACTAAAATAGGAGAAGGCGCTTTCGAATTATGGCTTAATTTATGCGCGTAACTCTATAATTTATTGGAAAGAGAAAACATTATTGAGGTATGGTTTCCTGTACAGGCACCCTGGGACTGACTAGAATCAGGGTCTCATGTTTGCGTAATTTAAAAGTGAAATTTTCCCTCCTTGACACTAGGCTGGCCCTAGGTGTGTCAAATACATAAACAGCCCTCTATTATTTTTTCTCCCCAATACTTTTTTCGAACACACCAATCTTGACGCGATTGTACTAAGCTTTTTTAGTTGAGCTTGGTACAATTCCAAATCCAATGCCTAGAAAATAACTTTTGATATATCGTAGTAGAACTATTTTTTGCAATGCTAGAAACTCTCGAAAAATCTCGATATTTGGTGTCTATACGAACCGAATAATGACTTTTCTATATTAAAAGTTTTAAGCTGGCTCAATGCTTATGACTTTATGGCTATTAAAAAAAGGATATATTAAATTTTTGCTAGGGCGCAAGTAGCTGATCACCACCCATTTGAACTTGCTCATGCTAAACTTGATATCCATAATATACCCAATCCAACCAAGTTTCACGCAATTGGAAGTTCGGCTTATGTACTTACTCACAGATTTTTTTTATTGAATTGATAATGAATGTTTTTTTTCTTTGGAAAAAGTCTCACTCCCATACAGTTTGTATGAAGCATACCGAAACAAGCAATTGAAAATTTCTGTTTTGGCAGAGAGTATTATTAGGCTTTTCCAAACATTTTATAAGTCTTAGCTTGCGTTACACTGTGAAACAAATTCAAGTTAGCAAAACATAAATCGATTCTGAGAGTGAGGGGTGAAAATAAAGACTAAATTAGAAGACCCGTGTCGCGGCGTTTGTTTACGCTAGTTTGAATTTTTTTTAATCGACCAAATTGTTGTTGCACAGGTCTCTAGCGATAATTTGGCTGCCACAGATTTAAAAACTATCGATTGGTCGAGAAGTTAAAACCATATAAACAAGATGTTGGAAATCGGCATTTGACTGCAAAGTTCGAGGACCGGTTGAAAAAAATTGGGACTAACATTAACAAAAGCAGCCATACGTATCTTCCAATTTAGCCTCTCTTTTCACCCCTCATTCACTGAATCGACCACACTTTTGCTACCTTGAATTTGTTCCACAGTGTAATGCGTACCAAGACTTTTAAAAGTAAGTGGTAAAGCCTAATTCAACTCTCTGCCAAAACAGGATTTTTTAATTGCTTGTTTCGGTATGCTTCATAGAACTGTATGGGTGTGGAACTTTTAATCCAAAAAAAAAATATTTTCTGCTTATGTATAGGTATGTATGCCTGCTGTTATCAATAGCGGAAATCACCCTTGGTTGCACATCTGCAATTTTAGCAGATATAGCATGATTTTTTGCTAGAAAGCGTGAGTGTCTTTTTCAAGTGTTTAGCAAAATAATTATATCAGCTGGTTTTAGAGTAACGGAAAATATAAATATTTTTGTTTTGCAAATTGAGAAGGAAGTTTAGAAAACAAATTGCAAAAATTTCATTATTCATCTTTTCGTTGGCCGTCTTTTATTGTTAACTTTTTTTTTGTCATAATTTTATTTTTACTTTCTTCCGTGTTCATTTTCTTCCCTGTTTTATTTATTTGTTTACAAAATTTAATAAAGCGGGTTTGCCGCATGAGATAATCTAAGCCGCAGCCAATATTTGAAAAGCAACGCCGTCGATAAAATTTGCACGTGAAGCAACCGCCCGATTTTTTGCTTATTTTATAAAATTTAATAAAAATGATGCATAATAATAGGTATAATATTCACTTTTTACTATTTTGTAAATGCTTCTTTGAGCAACGTTAGCATTAATTTAATTCCAGCACAGGCATGTTTTGTGGCGGCCTTGCCGTCATACAGTTTTTTGAGCGCAGGAGTTTACGTGTTGAAATGTAGAAAAACAAGCAGCTGTTTTAGCATTTAGCAACATTTACAAATACGGATCTGCAATGGATTTTAGTTATGCATATTTGCTTAAGTGATGTAAATCTCGGTTTCATACATTTTGTTTTTGTAGTGTTGCAGACTATGGCACATATGCTACGGTTGCAATATCTGCAAGAGTAATTTGCAATGAAGGGTGAGTTCCGCTAATATGTTAAGTCATAAAAGTCACTGACGCCGTTCTCTGTTCTGTATGTTGGCAGCCTGTGTGGTGTATTGCAGATATTGTGACTCTATTGAGTTGATAAGTTGTCATTTTATCAGCCATCATAAAAATTAAATTAAAGCATCCCCTTACTTAGCTATGTATGACAATTGCATGTCATTCTAATGTCTTATTGATAGTACTGTGATTTATTCTTGTTACATGTCTGCTGTAGAAGGTTTGCATTGGATAAATAAAGAAAGGAGAAATTACTATGTAGACAGTAATTATGTGACTCGTAATGTGTGTCAACTTTCTAGACATTTGTATAACGTTTATTTCTTCTGTTCAACTTTTTTTCAAAAATGTGTCACCAGTAATTGACATGTGTAATAGTGCTTGTCTAAATGCTACTACTATGGTTAAGTTTTATTAAAAAGTTTTGCTCCAGGGCCTGAGCTTTTTGCCAGGTTTGTGACAGCATTTGCTTGCGGCAATTGTGTCGGTCTGACATTCGTGTGTTTTATTGTTACAAATGCAACTGTTTTGCTACGGCCAAATAATAATAGTATTTTTTCTACAGTTGCCTATACAGTATTTATCGGATATAAGAAACTTGAAAAATCCACGAAAAAAGTTTCTTTAAGCGTTTCTTTCTTATATACAATTATTTTATATAAGAAACTTATTTCTTATATAAGTAGCTATGGCCATAAGTCATTTGTTTCTTATATGAATATACGAGGTTTTTTACCTTTTTATATGATGAATGTATGTAAATAGAAAAATAAAACAAATCAAATTTTATTTTATTAACCCCTTTAGTAAATAGATATAAAAAACTAGACAACTTCAATTTGAAAAAAAAAAATTATATGTAGTAAATACATGTACATACATATGTAATTCATTTTGTACTATTTATTTATTTATTTACGAGGCAAGAAATAAAAACTTCTCATGAGCACTAAAAGTAAAAAAAAAAAACGTTGTTGTTGTTGTAAAACTGTCAAAAAACAGAGTTGTCCATGCAAACTACATAAATTCAGTGTTGCCCTTGAAAGTTTCTTATATAAATTCTTTTTCTATACATTTTGTGGTTTTGATGTTCAAGAAAAAATGTTCTTTTATCAGTTTTTTTCTTATAAGCGTTTTTCTTATATGAACCTTTTTTTGTTAGAAAAATCACTAAAAAGATATGGTGTTTTTGCAAATGTTTCTTATAAGCGTTTTGTGCTTGTATGAGATGTTCTTATATCCGATAAATACTGTATATGCATTCAGATATTGTTCTTGCTTTCGCAATTAATTTCTACTGCAGGTGCGTTTGCATGAAAACATACACTTACCTATTTACATATACCTGCTAAGATTCTATGATGGAAAACATAAAATTCATTGAATTTATTTTGTTTGTTCTTATTATTTTCTGCCTTGAATTTATTGTTTTAATTTTACTTTGTATTTTGTGAATTATTATTTTGAAGTGTTGATTGTCACATTTATTAATTTTGTAAAACCTTGAACCACAGCTTTATTTATGAAACGTTAAATTTTTTGGCCTTGTCTGGGTGTCTCCTGTTACCGTGGGATTTTATGATGCGCGTGCATTGATTAACGACATTTATTCATTTACGCTGAGTTAGTAATTAAGGAGGAGTTTTTAATACAGCAATTTACAGTTTTATTTTGAAAACCAACAAGATTATTGCTAAATTTTCCGCTTTCTTCGAATCAACCAAGAATCAAGTGCCTCTGTTGTTGTTCCACACCATAGGTGAATCTGCCTACTGGATAAATCGCATTTAGCTTAACACATACGAGAACAATCTGCTTTCAAAAAGGACTATCAGAGTAAGTGTGCCCAATACAGGATAAAATTACTTAATTAAACAGCTACAATGAGTTGTTAATCACTTTTATAGTTGAGGGGAGGAAAACCTGTCATAAGAACATAAGAAATCAAACTTTGCAAAACCTCGAAACACTTCTGAAACGCGTTTTGTGGTATCACCAACAGCTCCTTTTTCGATTTTTCTTTTATCTCCTCAATCGTAGCGCAAAAGCTTTTCTTTCATTGGTGTTTTCAGTTTTCTGAAGAGAAAAAAGTGAACAGGTGCCATGTCCGGTGAATATGGTAATTAAGACCTGATAACGATTTTGTTTTTGGCCAAAGACACACGCACAAGCATCGATGTGTGCGCTGGTGCGTTATTATGGTGCAATATCTGTGATTGTTTTTTCCACAATTCTGCGCGTTTCTAAAGAATTGCTTCGGTCAAACGGAGCATAACTTCAATATAATATTCCATATTGACCGTACGACCTTGTGGCAAGAATTCATGATGCACCACGCTATTGTAGTCGAAGAAAACAGTGAGCAAAACCTTCACATTTGACCGAATTTTATCGGTCTTTGTTCTTCTGGACGCTTCCGTTGGGATGATTAGGCTTTGGTTTCAATGTTATAACCATTCGCCCACGATTCGTCACCAACTATGATATTTTTGAGGAAATCTGGAACGTCGTTGACGATGTTCAACAGCTCCTGAGTGACGTTCATGCGACGTTGTTTTTGCTAAAAATTTAGCATTTCGGAACAATCTTCGCTGCCGCACATTTCATGCCTAAAACATCTGAGGAAATTGCTTGGCATGAGCCAAACGATATGCCAACATCATCAGCAACCTCTCTGATAGTGATTCGACAATTATCAAAAATCATTTTCGTCACTGCTTCAATGTTTTCATCGGTTGTCAGAATCTTTTTATACAGAAAATATTTTATGTCTTGAATCACATTTACCTTACATTAAAGTCTACTGTTAGACTTAAAATAATAAATTTCAGTTGGCTCTTATACCTTGTTCATACATGCATTTCTAATTGAGATAATATTCAGTTTATTGACATAATATTTTTTGCGTTCATACATACATACAAATATTGCGCTAACTCAATTAGTATTTGACAGCTGGAAAAAGGTTGTTGTTTTTGTTTTGGTAGTGAGAAAGAAAAAGTGAAAAATATTTTCAAATAAGAAAAATTTAAGAAAAGCTGCCTTTTATTAAAAAGATTTTAGTGTTGTACAATAAAATAATGGAACTTGTACAATTAGTGCGTTCATGTTATGACTCCAAAGCGGCAATAATAAAAAGAAAGAGAAATAGAAATGTGGAAATGCTGCAATGTTAAAAAGTTTTTATGTTTTTATTTTTATTTTTTAATGTTTGGTTTTGTTTGCTTTTGTTGAGATTGATCTCGTCATTCATCTCGCATTGTATACTTTTGCTTATCAAACACATCTTTTACAGTGTTGTTTTTCACCTTTTTCTCAATATTCAAAGCAATTTTGAGTTTATTAAGCTATAACTTTATTGACTTTTTGTATGAAATATTGAGCTCAATAATGGACTTTATTGCGATTATCTCAATAAAGGCGCATGTATGAACATGGTCATATAGTAAATAAGTAATTAAGTTAATTTTTGAATATTCAAAAAAACTTTTACTTTTTGATACTTTCAAGAATACAAGCCGTGGTAGGTCAGATCCGTTTTCGTTTTGTGTTGACGATGCTGCATTTTATAATTCCTGTACAGTCATATATTTTTATTTTATTAGCTTAAATTAATTTGAAATCACTTTTTAATTTAAAATTTCCATTATTATATTTATGAAAGAACTAACCTTTCTATAATTTTTTTTTAATCTGAACTAAAACAAAATGAATGCAATAGTTAAGAACTCACACTCATTCAGTTGGCCAGTATTTTATTTGCGTTTGGGTAGATTTTGTGTTGTGTATTTTTGTTTTTTTTTTTTGTTTACTTACTAGAGAGCCAAAAAAAGAAGTGCTAAGGTAATGTTTTATATACTGTTTCCCAAGCAACTTTTGCCAGTTTTGGTGCAAAGTTCACTTAGGCCAGATAACTAGAGAAGACTCTAGGGATTTCTTAATTATGATTTGCTTCTAACTACAAAAAAATCGCTTTAATATTGCTTTAACTTTTACTTTAAAAAATAAAACAAAAATTTTCTTTGTTTTTCATTTTGCTGCCATTTACACATTCCTTGAAACAGCTTTTCATTTTAAATTCTATAGAAAACCATTTGCTAGACCCATGGCATCCTTTCACAACTGCAAAATAAATGATTTTTCGTTGAAGATAACGTTTACATAAAAATAAAGCAGCGAAAATCCCTAAAAGGAGCCTCATTTCTTTATAATCAACTCAAAAATAAAAGAATTGTAGCAAAAAGAAGCTTCTTACGAAAATAAACGTTTGCATTTGAGTTGGGTTGTCTTGAAATTTTTAATTTTTCGTATTCTTATGTGTATAGAGAGTGTAGATAGCAATTAAAAGGCACATCTCCGCCAAACAGTTATTTAAAGTAAGAGTAAATTGATGAAAAAATTTAAGCTGATACAAAGTGACTCAATTCTCACTTACAACGTATGTGCATAGCATACATATGTATGTCCACGTAGACATAAAATGTGGCTTAGGCGACAATGCTGAAAACGCAACATACTGGTGCTAAAATTTAACATTGAATATGTCCACTTAATGGTAGGAACACAACTGGGACGAACGACGAATTTCACCCAACACGACGAATACGCCGGGTAAAATTCGCTGTGTAAATTCGTCGTATGAAGCACAATAACGACGAAAAACAAAAACAACTGTTATAATTGATAAAGTTGCTTATTGTTTGTTCAAAGATAAAACAAATTAAATGAATCAAAAAAATTCAAATTTTGTAAAAATAATTAAAATAATGAACATCATCATTATGGGAAAAGCGTTTAAGTTTAACACTTTCAATTATAATTTCACTTGTATCCATTTTCTAAGTTTTTTAATTTAATCTTATTATAGTTAAACAGCTGATGGGGTGACCATATTAAAAAATTGGCTGCTAAAAGCATTACCAAACACAAAAAAATGAAACACTACAAACATGTTTTATAATCTAATATGTTGGCTTTTTATTTTAAATGCAAAAAGTCAAAGCTTAGCACTTAAAATAAAAACCATTAAAGTAAAAATTAACTGTTTTTACTAAAATACTTGAAAACCAAAACCAAAATGGCCACATGGTACTGATTTGTTCGTCGTTCGCCGGCGTAAGAAATAGAAATAAATCTATTTCAAGTTCGCCGTGTACAACGAATTTCGACCGACGCTGTGACTTTTATATACACCAGCTGATTCTGATTGCCCATTTTTGTCTAGGCAATGCAAATTCTTTGCCACTTCTCGCAATTTTTCATTAAAAATCCATGCCATAAAATGGAAATTTTGCAAACTAGAAAAACTTAGACACTGTCAAATTACTTTCTCTTACCAGAATTTCATTTCATGTTTTTTCTCAACATATACTTACCATTTTTCCCGTACACATTTTGTATTAAGACTTTTTTTTTGCAAATATATAATTTTCTCTTAAAAAAACGGAAACAGAATTCCATAAAGGTAACTCTCGGTTCACACAAATCAACTTTTGTTGAAGAAATTATTGTCAATTCTTTTTTAAATTTGCTTTAACTTTCCAATAGAATAGTTTCCATTAATTTACAAACACTTTCATTTTAGGTCTGCACACAAACTTCAAACATGCAAAGAGATGATAAAAAAAGTTGATGTGTGTGAACACGGTGTAAAAAAGTTTACTTAAAGAAACATGTGCCAGCAGCGGACTTTTGTAGTTCGTTCCAATCAAGCTTTTTTAAACTTAGCTTAGATCCAGATCTTCTAATGCACTGTCAACACTTAAAAACAAGACGAAAGTTGATTTGCTTCAGAATACCCAGTTGTATAAAATTTTTTTTCATGACATTCTCAAGACCTGCCACGCTGGCTTCTCCACCTGGTATTGGAAGACCATGACACCCTAATATCCCGACATCGCACGTGAGAAATATGTCAGTGTTAAATGAGATAAATAAGTAGTTGAGCCTGACAAATAAGCGTGCCAGAACGCCTGTCATCTTCTGCTTTCTGCTGCTGAGGTTAATTTCAAGACAGCTTTATACCAGTTATCAGCATTACTATTAAAAGTATAACATCAACAAAGATATCATTGCCGTATAGAAGCAGTCTGCCTTCTGTCAACCATTTGTGCTGTATTCTTATGCAGTTAGTAAACCAAATTTTTGCAATTCAAAAACCAGAGGCAGCACTCTACTGTACGGCTACCTGATATGAAAGCGCCTTGGGCAGTGCCACTTGGTCAGTGTCGCAACAATTTTTACTTTGTGAGTAAAAATGGACAGATGAAACAAATCGATTATATGCATGCACTTATGAAATATGTTTTGTACTCTCATTCGTAATGAGAAAAATGTCAACGACTTTATGCACGCGTCTACACCGGTGATAAATAGATTACATAATGTAAACGAAAATACAAGCTTAAGCAAAAACCAAACACAATCGTTGTAGTAAAAGTTGTACAATGTAAATCGGCACTTATTGTACTATGCAACCAAACTTCTATACAGTAAATGTTGTTTTATTTTCTTCACACTGTCTGAGTTGGGCCATTTTTCGTGTCATTTATTTGTTTCCCCATGCCATTTTTTTTAGCCATTTTCAATTTTTTTGTTTCCTAATAATGAACGAGCATTAAATACCAATTACTGGTTCTAACAACTAAATGCCTTTCAAAATATTAGTTAATATACATACTTTTTTATCTTTATAAAATTCCTAATATAGATCACGATCAACCTCTGAAAGACTCCCTATCCTTTTTTTAATAAATTTTAAATTAACAACAATGTTGCAACTAACTACTAGCTGATTTTTAATACATTGTAAATCAAATAAAAAGTGCTCTTATTTATTATTGATAAAGTTGCTTATTGTTTGTTCAAAGATAAAACAAATTAAATGAATCAAGAAATTTCAAATTTTGTAAAAATAATTAAAATAATGAACATCATGTTCATTATGGGAAAAGCCTTGAAGTTTAACATTTTCAATTTATAATTTCACTTGTATCCATTTTCTCAGTTTTTTAATTTTATCTTATTATAGTTAAACAGCTGATGGGGTGACTATATTAAAAAATTGGCCGCCTAAAAATTTAGCATTATCAAAAACAGAAAATTAAACAGTACAAACATGTTTTATAATCTAATATGTTGGCTTTTTATTTTAAAAGCAAAAATTCAAAGCTTAGCACTTAAAATAAAAACTATTAAAGTAAAAATTAACTGCTTTTACAAAAACACTTGAAAACCAAAACCAAAATGGCCACATGGTACTGATTTGTTCGTCGTTCGTGTGAACTATTTGTACTGTGGCTGTGGCTTAAGTATAGAAATCATAGAAAACCAAATACGAAAGAAATATAATAAAAAAGGGGAACAATAAGACCATTTAATAAAATAAGAAAAAATGTTCAAATTCCAGACAGTTGACCATTCTTATCGGCTGTTTTAGCTGGTGGCAGCTAAGAACATGGTGCTATCTATGACAAACTTTGTTGTTACACTAGAATTCAATGATAGTTTTTGCAACCGCCAAAATTCGATTGCCAATAAATTTGGTTGTCACATTGAATTTATTTTCCCTGTGTGGGTTGTCTTCTCTGTGTCTTCTTCTTAGAGCGGTACGTCTACACAGGTGCAGTGTTAACGGTATCGGTTAGACTTTTATATTAAAATCTCGTACGTTGATATTGAAAGTTTTAGTAACGTTTTATGACAATTATGTGACACTATGCTACTGAATTAATGACTTCAATGTTCGCGAACAAGCAGTTTTTATTAATTTACTTTTCAACGAGTATTAGAATGCCATCAGCATAATTACAATAGCTTTTATCTTTCATTAATGATGTTAATATCTATCCTCAAGAAATGCTCAGGGCTAAAAATCTACATCTTTAAAGTAAGTTCTATTTTCAATTGTCAAAACACATGTCATCAGCTGTTTTGTAAGCATAATATTTGTGTTCCGACAAAACTATGTTAATATTAAATGACTTCCAACTGATTCAAGTTCAACCCTTATTTGGTCACTTTTCTTCAGTATCAAATATGTAAAATAAGGTAAAATATCTGTTACTTTAGGTCTAATAGAATAGACCTTAATGCTTCCTGTCTCTTTCAGCCGTCTATATGCCGCCGACATTTCGTTGCTGCTAAACAACTCATCAGTAGACTTGAAAAAGCAAAACAGAATGTTTGAAGCCCAACTACTTATTCCAAAACTCTCATGAACAAAATGAGAATCAGATGTCGGCGGCATATAGACGGCTGAAAGAGACAGGAAGCATTAAGGTCTATTCTATTAGACCTAAAGTAATAAATTTCAATTGGCTCTTATAGCGAATAAATAATTAAGTTCATTGGTAAAATATCTGGGTAGCAACCACCCTTCACCAACACCCTAGGAACTTTGGTGGTGTCAAATTTCACAATTTTAGCTTGAATTATTCGTCAATCAAAGCTCACGCAATTTTAATATTTTCTTTACTTAAGTGATATTGATAAAAAAAAATACCAACCAAGAGTTGAAATGTCGACGGCATATAGACATACTGCAAAACTAAAAGACAGAATATAGAAGTAAACTTTTTACAAAACAGTATATTTTTGCTCTCTTGCACTCAGAAAAATTTATTGGACAAACTGTATAAAACAATGTTTTCATTTATTTTTAATTATTTTGTAACTTTCTTTTTATTTATTTTTATTCAAAATGATAATTATCAGGAGTGGTCCCGTACTTTGAGTACGGGAAAAGTTTTCGTACAAATTGGGATCCGTGCAAATTGCGGGCTACCAGTGTGGAGTACAGGAACAAACCTATTTCAATTTTTTACTTGCTAGTATTGGTTTTAACGTTAAACCCAAATTTTACTTTTTTACAAAGTATGTAATGTAAATGTATATTATATGAAATTTAAAAACAAGAATATATAGTTTTAATCAAGTAGAATAGAATAATGAAAATTAAAATTTCTCTCCTAATATATACATATGTACGTGTTTGTGACTACTATGAACTATTAGAGGTTATGTCAGAATAAACCAAAAACTAGCAAGTGAAAGCAACAATTATAAGCCGTCTGTAAATGCAAATTTTAGGAAACAAACGCAGTTACAGATGGAGTTACATGATGCTGAAAAATTTACTACAAAATACATAAAGTCTAAAACAGCTATAAGATTTGAATTGATGTAAAAAAGCTATGAGTTGTACCAAGCAATGCCATTTTGTGTAGCGCACAATTTGTGTACTTCAACTATCGTCTTCTGTTAACTTCCATTTCAAAAATGAAAACAAAACTCATTATTTGTATTCGCGGTTATAAATGTGGCCAATTAAGTTGCCAAATGAAGCATTTACTAACATCATCTAATTATGTAGTTGCGTTTGCCACTTCGTTGTGATTTTTGTTCTTTATTTTTTATGATTTCTAGTATTATTGTTAATTTTTTTCTTACGCCACGTTTTACTTTAAGGGACAGATAATAAATGAGTTTTGAAATATGATTTTATTTAATCTGTAATCTTTTAAACATTTTAATTGTTATTATCATGATTTTTTTCTGTGCAAAATACATAAACTAAAGAAGAATTGCTTTAGGGATATTTTGTGGGAAAAAATTATTAAATAAACCTGTTAATTATTATAACAAACCGAGAGAAAAAAACGGCAAAGCATTAATAAACAAATTTTTTTCTGTTCATTAAAATTCATATAAAATTTATATTCTTAAGTTCTTTATATACATTAGCATTTTTTAATGATATTACATAGGAACAGTTTAGAAATAAGTTTTAAGATCTGGTGTAGTATTATTATATAATTTGTGATTACTAATGAAAAGCAACGAAAAGCTTGTTGACAAGTGCTGACAATTTTTTCTATATATATATATATATATATTGGCATACGTATTCGCACTTTAGTGAAATTAAAAGTAACAAGAAACTAGCAGAGTATATTATCTACTCAAATCAGTAAATTTTTATAGAAAAACGTTAGAAAAAACCGCTGATAGATCTACCCATTTTTGAACAAAGAAAACTATTTCATTATTTGAGGATTTTGGATCTTTATTTTAATATATCAGTGCAAATCTAACGGTCCTAGAATATTTTTACATGTTGTGTAGTAAAGTGGAGTATGCATTGAAATTCTAAATTTATTATAAGATGTCTGCTGTAGCCTCTATAAAAATCTCATATTTTAGAAAAAAATTTTAAAACAAAACCTATCATTGGAATCTGAGCAGTGTAGCTTTAGAAAACTCTCAAATGTTCCCGTATAGTCTAGGTAAATGAGCAGTCATAATTCCCATTTCTGTAATCGTTTTATTTGCGAAAGCAATGACCTCAAGTTTTAACTGGGAGAACTTATAAATATTTAAAATTTTTCGAGTGTCTGTTAAATGCTTAGTTGTAAATTTAGCTTCCAATTCGCTTTTAATAGTTCAGTACTTACTTTGGAATGTAGTGAACAGAAATAAATTTGATTTGCATGCAGAACTTTTATTTTTATTGTGATAAAATAGAAATATTGTCTCCTAAGTTGTCTTTTAAATTACAATATTGTGAGGTTATTTACTTATTTTGTTCTTTCTATACCTCCCTTTGATGCAAGATTTAACTTTTGCTATTAAAATTCTTTCGCAGGTTCTTTTTTTTTATTCTAATTTAATATTGCTTTTAAGAAGTTTTATCACAAAAAAAAGAAAGATGTACGACTTAGTTTTTGTTTTCAAAGTGAAGGAAATGACTTAAGTTTTTGATGGTTTTTGCGTAAATATTTACTTAATGGTGCAAGAAAGTATTTGTTAAGATTCACTGTTTTCTTGCTGTTGTTTTAAATATGCAAAAACTTTAGTTCTTGATAAAAATTTTATTATAAAACGGTAAAATCTGTCATTTCAGCTTAAACGTGCTCTAGAAACACCAAGAAGTTTATCATAAGGTATATATAATTTATTTTTAAATAATTAAACATTTTTTTAGACACAACAAAAGTAGAAGATCGTAGAGCAAAAGTTTTCAAGATAAACATTTAATATGACTCAATATACTAGAAAATGGTTTTATACACGTAAAAAATTAACATCGAAGGACTAAAACTCTTTCACTACATTGTATGCTTTTTTACAATAAATATTAATAGTTAAAACTTACCAAATTAATAACGGCCATGATCACTAACATTTAAAACACCATCAATCTATCATTGTTATTACGCACTCTGTTATTGCTATATAGAACCGAAGACATGATTTTTACTTTTATTTTTACTACCAACAAAAATTCTCCCCAAATGAGAATTGTCTGAATATATAACTACTGAGGCTCAGCTGAGGTAGCTGTCAATACAACAGTATTGCTAAAAATATAACAAAATATGCTAAGAGCTGTTAGATTTTGAATAGGATTACGACTAATTTTTATCATTTTTCAAAAACAATCGTATTGGTTACATTATCATTCTTTAGGCAATTTCCGATCGGTAATTGTTTATGTATACAAAGTATCCAAAAATAATCGGGAATACTTCTTATTGAACGATTAGGATTGGTATACTCGGCCATGTCGACAGCCTTATTATGAATTTCGAGTGAACATCACTCGTAATGGAAAATCTTCGTCACGAATTCGTACAAAAAGGTATTATGAATTCCAACGGATTCGAAGTTAGTGTTGCCATCCTCTTGACCAAAGTTCGAATTCGTGCAATCAACTTTTTAAATTAAAAACAAAAACAGAAACATTCTGAGGATTGTAAAAAATATTTTTCAAAAAATAAAAAGGAAATACAATGAATTTGATTGCTGCAGCCGTTTCAGTGACGCAAGAGGAACAACAGCTGTTAGCGAATAGAGCGCAAAGTCTTGAGGAATGCTCAAAATCCCTTGATTTGGATTACAAGGGGTAAGTTGTTAAAACAAATCACAAATTATGAAAATATGTAAACCTTTTTTTTTTAATTTTTCGTTTAGTTTTATTAAAAACTTCCCGCTGAACAAACCTGCAATTCCGTCGGAGCCTCCGACGGAATTCAGAATAAACATGCGAATCTTATAAACTCTTTATTAAGGCATATATGAAAATAAAATTGTGGGAATCCCCTAACAAATTTAGAACATTTTCAATACACTTTGTTGTCAAATATTAAAAATTTTTCCATTTCAAAAGGTCGTTGACTACAATATATAAAAATTCTGTAAAAGCTTTATTTTATTTTCATTCAATCAGTTTATGTTGCTTGAAATTAATAAAACTTAGCTACAGCTCAATTTTGTTCAATATTTACATTAAGAATTCCTGGTAGAACAGCTATGCTACTAATAAATTTGTTAGGGTTTGCTGTATATTTTTTTTTGTATTGCATACCTGACCTTTAAGCGACACAAATTGTATGAATCACAACAACACTCACCAAATAAAAATTTTACACTCAGCCACCAACGCCATCTCGTAGGCATCTAGGTATGTACTTATCGACAAAAGCAAGTATATGAGTATGTACCTTAACGAAAATAAAGAATGCATGCTGAAGTTTAATTTTAAGAAAAAATTTTGTTTATCATTCATTCACAAAAACTCAATTTCTCATTCACATATAAAAGAAAAATCCAACATAAGCTGGGTCTAAGAATTTCATTCGCTGACAGAAAGTTTTCCACCCTACTTCGAAATTCTGTTAAGTTCAATTGTACCAACCTTTACGCGCAACCAAACTATAATAAAAACAAACCGATTTTTACACCAGAAAACAAGATTTAGTAGTAGCTAATTTTTAATACATATATCTCAGTAATCTAAAATCCAACTGTGGCCATTATTAATACAAATTTATATATGTATATAATTTTAGTAAAACGTATAAAAAGGATTAGAAATAATCAAAAAATAATGCGACTACTTTTAAGGATTATTTGTGATGCTTAAATATAAGAACGTATGTATGTGTATCTTCATTTCCTTCAAAATAAATTCTTTGTATATCATTAAGTAGTTCCTACGCTTTTTGTCAATAAAAAATAGTTGTTGAAGTTAAAAATTTTAAAAGCAAAGATGCCAAGACTGCAAAAACAAATAAATAAATTATAAACAGATGACATTAAAGGCCTCTGAGCACATTTGGTAACTTGCCTTTTTTCACGCGCTACAAATTATTAACGTACAGAATTTGCAGATGAATCAATGAAATTCTAGTACCTTTATCTTTAAGAAAACACCCAAGTGATTTTACATAAATGAGTCGCAAGACTTGGTCGGGACTATTTGAACTTTAGTTGTCACTTCATTAAAGTTGGCGAGCTAAAATAGTCAGGTATTGAAAATAATTATTTTTTAATTTATTCGTAAATTTTTTTTCTTTAAATGGTTAACAAAGAAACGTAAAAGTAATGAGTGGAAGTTTTACATTACATAGAGTCTTGGTTGCCTTTAGAGCATTTATAACCGCATTTGGGACGCGAAGGCAGAACGAATTTTTCAAGGTTTACAAAAGAACGTAGTGTAACATTTTACAATATTTATTTCTATCCGAATATCACACTTCGATTAGTTTTTAAAACCTCAGGACCGTTTTGTTGGTTCAAAATGTTTTGACGTACCTGCAACAAAAGGATTCATATTATGTGCATTTTTGTTTTGTTTCTCACTATATGAGTGTTGTTGTATAAAAAAGTTTTTCTGTTATTGACCGACTAAAAATTTTGCTGTACCTATGCTTGTCTTTACTACCTGCTATTCCGAAAATTTTCTTAAGACTCCTTTCTTCTTCACTGCCATATATCCAACATATATTACAATATATATAACACTACTGCTGTTATGGCCACCATGGCAATAAAATACACCGGAGTCTATAGATCTACTGTTCTTTTGCTTGCATACTTGTCTAGAATTTTCTAAGTACTATCTATCAGAATATCAGGTTAGTATCGTTCATACGTGTGTATGTGTATATACACTGTTTTGCCGTTTGCAGTTCTAGCCTAGCTGAAATCGTTTTATTTCGATTGTTGGAAATGTTCTTAAAAGCTTGGGTATTAATATACATATATGGTCTATATATGGAACATCCATAGACATTCTGCAGTAGATTTTTAATGCATTACAGTTATCAGCAGTTAATAAATATTCACTGGTTACTGAAAAAAGTTTCAGTAACTACTCAGCTTTTACTGGCGACTGGAAAAATTGCAGTAACTAGCAAAATTTCGATAACCAGTAATACTTTATATCGATGCCTCTATTCTATAACATTCTAAGTCGAAAATATGAGTTTTGAGTTACGAGCTCTCAAAGTTTTCACACGATATCTCATAACCTATATAAGATACGCCATTTGTTCTGTTTTTAGTAGAATTTGAGTAGAATTTTTATAGTATTTTCTGAATTTACAAATTTTAATTGGATCATAGCTAAAAATGATATAAAATGTTTTAGCACGGTGAAAACATTGGCTATTGGTCGTCTAAGTGTATTTAGCATGTTTTTGATAGGTCTATTGTTTTAAAGTTAATCACCTAAGTACATATAATATATTAGTTTGGACAAAAATTTTAGAAAATTATATTTTCCTACATAGACGAATTTTTAGTTAAAATTTTATACAAAAAAAACTATTATTTTCTTTTTAAATTAGTTTTATTCGTAAAACAAACAAAAAATAAAATATGTATAACAATTCAGTTCAAACAAAAAGTAGTTATAACATAAATTCAAGGTTACTTAAAAATAATTATAAGAATAAAGATAACAGAAACAGTATTAATTCAGTATAACATTAAATAAGTAGAAACTGTATTGTGTTATTTAGTCGTCATTATCTTAAACGACTACATATTCTTTTCCATTAAAACCATTAAGTTGTCTGTAGAAATTTTGGTAATATATTGGAATTAAATTTTGATCACACAGGTATAAAAGATCTTTTTTAGTTTTTCTTCTGTTATAGCAGTCACTCCCGGGATATGCTCCAAAAAAATCAATTACTTAATATAAAAAAATTTAAATATATTAACATAAATAGATCACATATCTAGTAAATCAGAATTTTCACTATTTTCATTATCAAATTTAGACGTTTGCTGGACTAGTTTGCTCTTTATTTCCTGTCAAAAAAATCCAATATAAATAAGCACAACATTTAACTTAATTCGTCAATTTCTTTCCAACACTTTCCTCACGATTACATGACATTTAATTTATACTTTTTGGTTCACCTTTTCCTAATAAAAAACTTATTAACTATTTTAGATAATATGGAAATGTAATAAATAATACCTCTCACGTTATTTTGTACTAAATTTATCATTTTTGTTGCACGCGAAATCATTTTATATCCGAAAATACAAAAATTAGGCGTCCGATTTGGTTGACTACTTTTTCCAAACTAAAACATCTTATGTATACTTGCATCTTTTTTTAATTCGGGAAAAAACCTTTTAAGTACACTTACAGACACTAAAAATAGCACACTGAACATACCAAATACACCTAGAAAACACAACGTTAAGAAATGTCCCTTCCATAACATACTAAGTCAACTTAGTTTTCAAGTCAATTTAAATTTTTACGACTAGGTGTGTAGTCTAAGTATATTTATGCCTATAACTTTGGAACGGATCGGCTCATCTTAATCAAATTTTGACAGTATTTAAATTAGAGAACGTAGGATTCAAAAATTCAAGAAGATTAAAAACGTTCTAAATACACTTAGAACGTTATACATAGAATGGAAACGTCGATATAAACATTTATGATTGGAACTTAGTGCGGTGTTGTAAAGTAAATTTGTAAATTTAATTACCTGCAATATTTCATTATTATGTCGCACTGAAAAATTAATTCCATATTCGATATGGTGTCGATAGCGACACCACTATCTTTATCAAGTTTAAGTAAATTATATAATATCAAGATTCTTATACAAAAAACACAACAACTGGCATTTGTTTTCGCTTAGGTGTCTCGTTTTAAATGTCAAGCGTGTGAAATGAAGCAAGTGAAAATCTAAATTCGGAGACAAAAAGTTAAGAACTAACATGCCAACAAATATATTTATTTGTAAATGCCGCGCAAAGACATCTATTTTTTTTTTTTTTTTTTTTTTACTTATGAAGCTCAGATGTTTTTCTCTCCAACTATTTTTACCGCTTTTACAACAAAAATAATATACTGTAAGTGTCAGAATTGGTCCACTTTTGCCCTTAAAAGTTTATCACTCACATGACAAGACTTCAGGCATATTAATTGTAAAGACTTTGATCATATTGAGAAACATTTATACTTTTTTTGAACAAAAATTTCAAAACCAGTCTTTAAATACATATGTGAAAATTTAGACCTCAATTATTATAGAGCCAAATTGTTTTCCTCATACTATACATTAATATCTACGACTTATTAAAGTATGTTTTTTATTCTGTTCTTGTTTTTGAACTGTCGAGTAACTTCTTTTTACTTAAAAAGAAAATGTAACAAAATGTAAAATAAAATTATTTATATAAATGCGTTCATCAAATAATTGAATTTGCATAAAAAGTCCGTTTAGCTAAATTATTCCTAAGATTTGCACTAAAACCATTGCTGAAGGAACACATTTTTCTTTTCATATAATGTTTTCATAGTAAATCACACAATGATCCTTCACCACGCACATGAAGCGCGACTAAGTAGAGTACAGATACAATATTTTTTTGCTATCTACTCACAGTTTCCTGCAGGGGATAAAAAAATCACTTATTTATATATTTTTTTATACCAACTATGTTGGTCGATATAAAACTCTAGGGATATTTTTAAAATGTTGCCCCCAATTGATTAGCAAACATTTTAAGTCAAAGAAAAAAAATTATCAATTGTCTCTGAATATATAAATTTGAAGTAATGAAAAAATTTAACAACGATTTTGTTGAATACAGTTTCTCAAGAAAATTACATGATAAAGTTGTATTTGTGGAAAAAAGATAAACTAGATTATGAAACAATACAAAATCACTTTTTGAGAGTTTTTCTTCTACGTAGATGTGCACGCACAGAAACGTTGAAGAATGTTTTTACAGTTAAAAAGTTCTAGGCTTTGTGTTCAATTCATAGGCTTACCAATATGTTGGCACATATACATATGTACATTAAGGTGACAGCCAAAATTATTTTCATAAGTTTTGAAGTGCCAATAGGGGTTAAAGAGTTGTGACGAAAATTTGAGCGACAACGAAAAACGTTTTCTGGTCGTGCATCGAGGTCAAAGGTCAGATATTTTTATATTTTACAATCTGTACGAAATAAATTTGTCTTTCATTTTCTTCAATATTTAACCAAAAAATAATTGTTTATACATATATTTTCGATAGTAATAGAAAAAGCAAACGACCGTTTGGATATAATTGCTGCGGCTATAGGCCTAGAGCAAATTATAGATATGCCTGATATTCCCTGTGGGACTGGAGCAGAAAATTATTTTGCAGTTTATGAGAAACATATTTTGAAAAGAACGGAATCGTTTGGTTTTGATACAACATCATCCAACACTGGTCGACTAAATGTGTATGTGTGCTTTTGGAGGGATCAAGTACGGGATACATTTTATTTCTAGGCTGCAAGCATGTTATTTTCGAAATTGTTTTAGCAGCAGTTTTTACAGTACTCAGTGTTGGAGTATCTTCTGCAAAGGACAACGTTTTATAAAAAATTAAAAATATTAGGCAGTAATTAATACAGAGATTTATGTACCAGGCATAGCTCCTAAACGAATAATGGAAATTATAGGCTATAATATTGCTGGTCTTTTTGATTGGGTTTGGAAAAAATTAAAAATTTTTTTCCATAATTAACGATGATTATAAAGAATATTTGGAGTAAATAATCATATTCCTTGGTGGCAATCCATTTTTAGAAATAAAATTCAAAAAATCTGGTGCATGGCAGTATGCTAGATAGATAGCTAAGACTTTTTACTAATTGCCATTTTTCGCAATCAGTTTCGTGAACTAAAAAATTTCTAAATCAGTGCTTTGACAGGAGTAACTAATTTTATTGTAAGTTGTTATTAAAATTTTTTCTATTGATTCAAATAAAGCGGATAAAGCCGCTTTATGTGACATTATATTTTTGAGAAATTTTGGAAAACAGTTACGAAAAAAACAGTTAGGAAACTACAAAGCAGGAGACTACCTAATTGCGAAACAAATTAAACAAAATTTGAGTGTCGTTAATGATTGTGTTGAAAAAGGCATTCAGTTAGTTCAAGAACACCATGGCATAATAACAAAAGATGGAGAACAGAAACAACATTTAATGAAACAAACTATCATTTATTATAACTTGCTTAATTTTTTTCTATTAACATGGTTTCTTATTTACAGGTGGTACAAAAATTTAGGCAGCTCTTCGAGAAATGATAATCAACATTCTCTATAAAAAAAATTTTGATCTGCAGATTTTAAAAGCTAAAATGAAAAAAAAAAACTGCTAAATCACTGATCATAATTTTAATTTTCAAAACTGGAAAATGTAAAAGCAATATTTTAATTGAAAATTTGTATGTTATTTTATTTTCTTGAAGTATTTTTAAATTATTTTATCAAAAGTCCCCAGCATTTGTATACTTGTGTACATATTAAACATTTTTGCAGTAAAATAGATTGTGAGTCAAAAGAGATATGACTGCCAGTTTCCAAGAAAACTACTTTATGTCATCCTTATTAAGAGTCTACAGATTCCAGATGTTTTTGAGAAAAAAATGTCAAAATTAATGATTTTCCCAACTTTATTTTATATTCATGATTAAATATGCAAACCTGGATGTGGGCCCAGAAAAAATTGTCTGATTTTGCTTAAGTTTCCATCAGAGCACTTTTGTATCTATTGTTATAAAATTCTGTTACAATATTCTGTTGAAAAAATTTTAAAATTCGAACAAAAATTTTCTTACATACAACCATGGTCCCCCTAATGTATTTACATAGTGAGGTATAAGGCATATGTTCATTTAACAATTTATTGAAACTGTTCGTTTATGTGTGTATTATGAAACAAAAATATTAAAATTGCCTGGATGAAATCCAGAAAGATGTTTTAGTACCAAGCATGTAAATTCGAGGGTAGAATCTCAATTGCGTTACAATTTTCACGCCCAGAATAGAGTCACTGCTGACATACTAACTGTTGATAAATTGTTAGATAATGTTGTTGAAAACATTTTGTGCTTACAAGATATGCTGGCACTTGAAACAAATTTTACACAATAAATATACTGACTCGGTTTGTCGCCTAAGCCAAGCTTTAAATATGATGCGATATATTCTTATGCGTGTTTCATTTGCAAAATCTTTACACCTCAAAATGTTTTCAAACAGTTTTGCTACTTGCCGAAGCGACTCACGTAATCTGTAATAATTGCATAAGGAGTTTAAGATTCAAATTGTGGCAACAAAGGCATAACATAATTTTCAGAACATATAATCTACGATTAGGTAACAACAACACAGTGCGTTGAGGACCTGCTTTCCTATGGCCACTACTAATTTTATAATTTTCAATAACGTGTCAGCTGTTTGTTATTGTTACACGAGTATTAATACGAAAGCTTACCGAATTTAAGCGACAGGACCTCGCTGTCACTTTACACTCTTAACTTGTACTTCACTTATACCAAAACGAGGAATATAACAGCAAGTTTTGAATTTTGCAATTTAAATTCAAAATTTTTTAATTGTATATGTTTTGCATACAACTAAACGAGCGAGTGATGTCGAGTAACATCGCTGGCCTTGCAGCCAATGTTATTTTACCCGAAAGCCCCAATCAGTAGAAAACAAAGTTTCTTAATTTTGCTAAGTGACGCTTATACAATAGTGTGTAGAATACATTATACGTGACAAAACTGCTTTTATTTTGTACTACTCCAATTATATTATTTCTACCAACTTATATATAAAACAGAAAACTAATCGAGTTTGTGCGTTTAAATTTTTAATAGTGAACAAAATTTATAAATGAAATATCATTGCCCAATAGCGTATTTCAAAAGAGGCTAATTCACTACAACAAAGCAAATTCTTACGCTATATTTTGTTTAAAAATTTTTAACAATTTTTGATTTTAATGACTTAAGATTTTATGATTTTATTGGTTAAATATACATACATTATAATTAGGCTTTTTCAGAATTTTATTAAAAAAAAAAATAAACATATTTATATTTCAAAATTTTGAACAGGCTTTTACATTCATTTTTATAAAATGCTGCTATTATGGTTTTTATAAAATGCTGCTATATATGGTTAATTTTGAACTGAAGACAAAAGGTGGGCATCCAGATGTTACTGAGCTGTTAGGCTCTTGTCAGCACCCTTTGGTTAGCTCATTAGGGAGCTAACGAAGAGCGTGGTAGCTCAAAAACATCTGATTGTCCACCGTGCTAAATTTTAGTTCAATATTAAACAAAATAGCAGCATTTTATAAAGGCGAATTTAAAAGCATGTTAAAATATACAAATTCATATAAATATTTTAGAAAAAGTTCGAAATAAACATAATAAAAGCAAATTTTAGATAAAAAATAAAAAGCCGGTTTCTAAAAAATTTCGGGATTTTAAACTATTGGAAAACCAGTTTATGGCAAGTGGCGAATAGTTGACAACTTTAGAAAAACTTCATCAAAAAATCTAAATTTATTACAAAATTTACTAAATAATATAAAACTAATAATATGATTGTGTCAATACATATGTATGTGTACATATATGTATTAGGGGTTGAAAAATAAAGGACATTAAAAAAAAACGCAAACACCATCGATTTAGTATGCGCACATTTTTTCGATCACAAACAAACCATTCAAAAGTCACTCAACGAGCACATAAATATTATAAACAAGACCCTTGGCTTGTAAACAAATCACATTTGGCGATCTTTGCATATAGCAGAATTTTTTTCTTCTTGTTCACGACTCGAATGTGCACAAAAATTCTGTACGCTTGCTTTGATCGAAGTTGTAACAAATGCGAATAAGACTGCTCGATCATACTTCTTGAAGCTCACTGGTGCGAATGTTGGTTTATACGTGGTCTTGAAACAATTTCGCAAAATCTGCTTCTGATTATCTGATCGATTGAAGAGAATACTTCTTCAATTATTACTGTATTAAGTTTATCAGGCTCAAGTTCTTTCTATATTATCCTTGTGATTGATATTAATTAAATTAAACAAAGAAGACATCAAAGACATTTAGCAATGTGGACAACTAATTATTTCGACTTTCTCGTCAGCACCCGTCTTTGAACTCAGGGGCTCATGTTTCTAAAGCGACAACCATGCTACTCAGCCACCCAAGTTGTTGTATATTTTCTGTCTAAATTTTAATTATATCAAACACACTATTTCTATTTTATTTTTCTATACTTATCATTGCATATTTACCGGGTGAGAGTTTCTCACCACAAAGGTAAGTAAGTTCGAATAATAGAAATTAATTGCAATTCATTAATTAACATATAAATTAGCGCCTTTGGTAGTCAGCAACACTTTATAAAATCATTAGCAGGCGCTTAAAATCAGATGTTTTTAATGACACGCTGGTTGGTGTTAATTTAAAATCAATTTAATTTATGGTATTTATTTTAACTCTAAATTTTTTTATTGCAATAGCTTTTGAATATTTGGCTTACGAAATATCCGAAGATTACAATTTTGGTACTCTTTACTAAATATGCACGTACTATAACTAATACATATTTACGGTATTCAAACGGTCCCATATTGTGTCATAATGTCAGAAAGTAATAACATTTTATGATAGTTTAAAAAAATTGTTGTTGTGCTGCAAACAAAAATAGTCATAAATTAATAAGACTTCATCGACTGTGTTTAGTGATTCGTCATAAGTTAACAGCATACATCTGAGGCAAACGGCTAAAACGCATTCGTCGAGCCGGTGATATTCTTTACTTGTCGCAAATTATATTCTAAAAAAATATTTTATATATACATAAAAAAGCCCTTATATGCGTATAACGCTTATATGTATGTATGTACCCAAACAAGAATGCATTTGTTTAATAGCTGAAGGCCTTGTTTTACCATCCACCCAGTCGTACGATATGGTAAAATGAAATGTGTGCTCACAAAGTGTGATAGTGTGGACTAAACATGTTTGTGTGCGATACGAATGTACGCATGTGTGTGTTTCGCAGATATTTATATCAACATCCATGTCCATGCATTTCACCTAAAAATGAGATACTAATCTTAGAAGACTGGCAGCCCACAAACGCTTGTGTACTGGCCGCCGTCCAAAAAATGAATCGACTCCGTTCAACCGGCGCCAGCTGTTTTTGTTTGAATAAATTTATCTATTCAATTTAATATCATTTAAGAAATAAATGCATTAAAATATATACATATGTATGTATATGTTCGTAAATATGGACATATTTGATTTCAAATTTACTTGAATCAGCTATCAAAACATCTAATAGCTAGTTTTTTCAATTATTTTGCATTATGAACAAAAGTATTTAAATGGCTTTCTTTTTTTTTAACAGCTGACTCATATTTTAAATAGCGCACTACTTGATGACCGGTTGCTCACAGCAGTCATATATTTTCGTGCTATTATTTTAAGACTTCTGACTTTAGGACGACCCTTTGAATACCGTAATTACTTCAGTTTACTTACTTGGCGCATAAAAGAATGATTATACAATATTTTTTTCGTTTATTTTAAAAGTTTAGTCGAAACCTGGAGACAAGTTAAACACTTTCAAAATCGTTATAAAATAGTAAATGGGACAACAGAAATACAAACTTTGAAAATCAAAAATCAGATCCACAATCTTATAGCGTTAGCACTCGTCATAAAAGGATAGAAAATGCTACTTTGGGAATTACCTAGTTTGACAGACACATAATTTCATAGCTTTGAAAACGCTTTGATTTGTTCTCTTAATGAATATACATTAGAGTGACCAATTTAGCAATAAATTCTGTGCCATAGATTTTTATACAGCTTTGGCCTGTCCTTCCCAGTCTTGTTAAAATAATAATCTTCGAAAAGCTAAAGAGACGTGGTACGTCTGTTCGAAAAATATACTAAAAAAAAATTATTAAGAATTGGTCCTAGTGTGATAGGATCAATATATTTGGTGGCCCTAATACAAAAATTTTAAAAGAAAAAAGCTTTGATGTGGTGAAATTGTTTTACTTATAATAAATGTGTTGAAAAATTAGTGGCACAGTGTCAATAAATGTACATCATATGCATTTTTAAATAACGTTCAGGGTTTTTTTTTTCAATTAGATGCTTGGTGGTTTACTTGATTGCTACCAGGTCAATTTATTTGGCTCTTTATGCCTTAGACAATTAACTCCTTTTTCAAAAACATGTGCCCGCTACTGATATCTATTGCTTCTTTCTACATTTTTATTCCACTATTTGGGAGAGTAAATAAGGTAAACTCTCTCATTCAGTATTTTCTCTTACCTACACGAAAATAAAACACTTGAATATAAACATAAACTGCAATTGAAACATTACATGGTCTCATACGTATTAAGCACGCAGCCTACAACAACACTGAAGTACAGAAAATCTGCAGTGAAGAAAACAGCACAAACAATATTGTAAATTAAGAAAAATACAAAAAGAGACAAGGAAATGTGGCAAACACATTTAGAGCAAACAATTATGTCTAAATAAACCTTCACTAGAACACACATACACACACACACCGCCAGTTCTACAAATACACTAAAAGCTCTGTATGACTGTAATGAAGAAAGTTGCAAAAGAAAAAAAAAAAACAAGAATATGCCAAGGAAAATGGGAAAAATTTGGAAAATGAAGCAAACACCTGCATACACTTACTAATAAAGCCATTGATTCAATCGTCAGAGTGGAGAAGGCAGGTTGGAACAGAATCTGATTTTTATCTAAATTAAACAGTGTTTAAAAATATTTCTTTCATATTTTCCAACATATACCTATATATAATTGCAAAAAAAAAATGACTGAAAAGAGGATAATTACAAAATTATAAACGGGAAAGACACAACGTTCTTATTACTAGAAAAGGAACAAAATATGTAACAAGAGAACATTTTTGAGGAAATCATTAATTTTAAGCAAAAAAAAAAAAAAAGAAATACGCTCGTATATGTTACAAATAAATAAAGTAACACGTGCGTGTGTCTATACAAATTCCACATGAGAAAAGTGAATTAGTTGGTTGTTAATAGTTTATATTTGAAACGAGTTAGTGCATAATCAAATTCTTAGTGCACTGAATCTTTTGCAAAGAAAATGTACAACATATTTCGCCTATCTCAATAAATCAAGAGGTTGATTTTTCCAAACCAGAAAATTGCCTACAACGAGTTTAAGTGTCTTCTCTCACACATAAATATTGAATTTCCTCCTACATTTTTTATATAATAGCAATTAAAAATATATTACATGGTGTAAGAATATAACAAAAATCATATACAATCAAAGTGCTCTTGAATTTTTAATGGCAAATGCTAAAGTATTGATGTTAATATTATATATGAAAATATAAGAAGCATAACAAAAAACCGGATAAATACCAAAGGTAAAACAAAACACAAAACATTTTTCAGTCTTTGTTTCAGCCTACACTTTGTTAACCAACCCGTAAAAGAAAAAAATAGCTGTCGTTGGTTGCGACATGCACGGAATTGCTGTGGAAAAGAAAATAAGATATAAAAACAGGTTACCATACTTACGTCTCCCTGTAAGGCCGAAAAATGTCTGCCAAAGAGAAAGCTTTTTGTTTTTAGATTATTTTGTAAAATAGTTCGATATAAACTTATAAAGTATTGCGAAAAGTATTAAAATAATTTGCAAATTTGCACACAGAGCGAAAACTTCCTAATAGATTCAATAAGATTTTCTCTTTGAAACGTTTTTAGGCTGAGGAGTATCCCAGCAGAGAGAAAAGAAGATTTTTCTATGGGTATTTCTTATTATTTCCATGTTGCAAATCTTATTAATTGTCTGAACAAGAAAAACACATAAAACCAAGAACAAAACTTGTTATTCACGTTTGTTTTTACTCAGTTTCCGATTTGCATGGTACCAAAAAAAAATTCTATTAGGTTTTCTTGTAAATTGTATACAATAAGGATTTCTTATTGATTTTATTAGGTTATCCTATTAATTTTTCCCTATTGGTTTTACTAGTTTCCTATATAAACACACGTAAATCATCTTTTTAATTTCATTAATTGTTGTTTTTTCAATAAGGTTTTCCCATTTAAAATAATAAGGAATCCTTCTTGAAAAAAACCATAGAGATATCTTATTGATTTTGTTTTACTTTATTAGGTGCTTTTTTCTCTGTGCAGGGTCAATTTGTGTGAATTGAAATTTTTCCATATGGTGGTATTCAATTTTCATGAGCTTTTGGTATAAATTACGTAGAGGTTTGCTTCCATTATTCCCAAACGACCCTAAGGTACAACATTACAATACCACTTAAGCTTTTACATGGATCTAGCTAGAAATGTTTAACCGTATTCAAGGTTTGCTTGCCGACTTATTGAAAAGCTGACCCAAAATAATTTCCTTCTGGACCAACATCGTTTTTTTTTCAATATACGTAAAAATTTTCATTAAAATTTTCGATAAATTCTCAAGAAATTACCGTTTTATTACCATTAGCAAACAAAAGAATATATACCTGACTAAAATTCATGAAATTTTAATTTTTTATCTCACACGCATTCACATTATAGTGCTATTAAGACTAATGAATTTATATATTTTGTTATGTTTTTTATTACAAATTATAAAAAACAAAGACAAAGTACATTTTTATAAACAACATATATTTTTTATATTCCAATGGTATATGTATGTAATATTGTCTACAAAAAATTTTTCTCTAAGAAAAAACACCCACGAACATACTTCTTGTGGAATATGTTCAGTGTGCTCAACTTAAGAATTGTTACCGTATTGTTCTAATTGTTCAATTTTATAATTTTGTTCTAATTAAGCTTTATTGGGGGCTCTTTTTGAGCCCCTAAGAAATATTATATAATATAAAATATTAATCATTGCTTTGACAATGACTGCATGTAAATACATCATGTGCACATCCAAATGTCAGAGGTTGCTGGCCTATATCTTATAATTAGTGTTGTGCAATAATGCATCCCTGGTTGCAATGTTTGCGTTTTCCTCAAAAAATTAGTAACTCAGCCGGAGATGCGAACACTAGTAGGTGGAGTATTATACTATCTAGAATTAATTCTTTGATGCTAACATGTGTACAATGATAAGTTTTGCAATCAACTTAATAGCTAAGAAGCAATATATTTTTAAAGTTGCCACTACTGGCCATTAAATCGAGGCCCATAAATGCTGGTTTTGGCAGTTGGAAATATTTACGAGTAATAGCACAAATGAGAATATGTGTACGTGCGAGATATTGTGAAAAATTCTTTTTATTGTAGATATGAATATGGGAAGTATTAATATTTTTCTAAATATGTTCTTCTTATATTTATTCTCAGAACCAATATCATAAAAGTAAAGCTCATAAGAATTTGTCTTATTTGGTTTTCTCAGCTGAAAATGCTCAAACACGGTGAAATAAAGAATTGAATTACATTCATTTACGGGGGTTGTTGTTTTGAACTCTTTTTACTGCAGATATGAAAATATTGTATACAATATATTTTTTATAAATTCCACTAAACGTGCAGCCAGAAAAAAAAATTAGTTGGAAAATAGGTACGTTGATAAAGCTACGCTAGTTGAGTTACCTTTATTTTAAATCAGGCTACTCTTGGTAATTTAATTAAAATAACTGAAACTTCTTGCTTGTCAACTCATTCTAATTGTGAAATTGGTGAGTGCTTTACAGCTTGTAGTGGGAATGTTTGAGTTTATCACAGGCACTATTATCACTTTTGGTTTTTTGGATGGTTTTCATCCAATTTATCTAATTTAATGCAATTGCCGAAATTCGGTGGACCAAATCGGTCCACCACAATTGATATGTTTTCTTTGGGTATACAAAAAACATTGTTTTTTATATTGCAAAAACACTATTTTTCCACAATTTAAATTAAAAAAATTTATCAAAATATCTATTATTTTCATACCGTTTTCTGTACAAAGGCAAAGTTTTCAGTTGTTTCATTGAATTATTGTTGTTGCTTTGTTTGAAGTCCGAAAATATTCAAAAAGTTTGCGATTGCACAAAGCCATACTTTGTTAAAAATTTATATATGTATATTTTTTTCTGAATGCAGTTTTAATTTAAAAATAGTTGACATATCTTGGATATAGAGAAGAGTTGTTACTATACAATAAAATTAGTACGGAGGCAAAATTGTAATAAAAGAAATGTCTAATTATAATCAACGGGTTTTGATAATATTGATTTTGTTTATTTGGCATTTTTGCCTTATAGATATGATACTTCGTTGATTTGTTTAACTGAAATTAAGAAAGTTGTATCGATCAAAAATGTATTTTTTGTACAAACCTGGAAGATTGTAATAGGACTAAAATCTGAAAAAATATATTTATCAACATATTTAGCAACGCAGCGTCACCTGTTATCTTCTGGCAATCGCTGCGTATGAGTGATGCATCAGTATTGCCCATCCGAGTAGTATATTTGAATGATTGTGTTTATTCTTCCTTATGACGCATATTTATCCTCTACTTTATGTTTAATGTTTGGTCGTAAGCACCCAATTTTTATATTGCGGCTATCGATCTCAGCTAGATATTGGTATGTTGCCAAGAGTTATTCAAAAAACGAAAAACTACATGAAAATAATGAACAGATTATTTGAGTTGCATTTGGTCTCGTTTTTCGAATTTTCGTTTTTAGAATTAAGGAACCTCTTATCAGGATATTTGAAAAAAATCTCCTAAAAGAATTCGAACTAGAGCATTTCTTTTAATCAAATAAGGTACAAATTACTATACTAATATTTCTTTTTAAACATTTGAAAAACTTAACTGATAAATGAGCTTTAAAAGTTTTAGAAACGAAAGCTTTCCCTTCTTGAAAGCTTTAAGAAAACAAACAAGCGAAGAGCACCACTATTACAAAAAAAAAAAAATATGAAAAACACCCTGCTTTTCCGCACTAAAAGGTTATTGACAGTCAACGAAAAGAAAATGATAGCAAAGCATAACAAAGAAAAATAGCTACTAATATTATATTCTTCATCTTCATTTCCTTTCTTTTCTATATTCCTAGTTGTTATAAAATTTTCATGTAAATTGTTGTCTGCGTGTACATGTGCGTGCATTTTGCGTGTCTGAAAACAAAAAGAGGGCAGAAGACAACAAAAATATAACAAATAAATCGTTTTTAAAGTGTTTACAAAATTTTCAAAGTAACAACAAAAAACTAGAAAATGAAAATGAGCAAACAATAACACCAATTGTTCCCCAAAAACGCCGACTATTTTGATTTCTCAGATAGTGAAAAAATAATCATAAAATATTTATTTATTAAAAGAGATATTTATAAATTAAAAACGAGTGGTTGTAAGTATTAATTAAAAATTTTTCAGATTTTGTAAAATAGAACTTCATTTAGATATCAAAATACAAACTTTAAAAGAGTTTTTTTTACACCCAAGCAGAACTGTACAGTTTCCAATAATACGGACAGGCTTGTTTTTATATTGTTGATGTAAATATTTATAATAGTAGTCATACTTTGTTTCTATCAGTTTTAAAAGACCCACTCATTAACAAGTAAATTTTTTTATTTCCAACAAAAAACTAAATAAATATATAATAAAATAAATACCAAGAAATTTCTTATATGTTCCAGTAACTTTTCTTATTCGTCATTTATCTCTCTCACCATAATTTTTGCGGTCACGATAAGAAATTCGCTTATAACTTTGAATATGTGACAGCTATTACTTAAGCAATGGTAGCGTCAAAGAACAAATTATAAAGATGGCACTAATTAAAATTTTTAAACATATTAATTTTTACAGTGTAGGGTAAAACATATGTTTGCAGATTGTGCAAAATTTACTTAAATTTTTACAAGGAAAAAAAAAACGAAACAACTATTGCAGCACATACATTCAGGTACAGTATTACTTTTATCTGCTTTCAATATAAATATGACTCTATTATAAGGGTTAACAGGCTTCCTCTAAGACGTCGGAATAGTGACCCGCTACAGAGGCTCCCACACTTATTTTTTTTAAGGAAGTTTGGAAGATAGTGTATCGTTGACCAACAGTAAAATAGAAAAATATTGGCAAATGGAATTGCATGAAGTATATACCATGTAAATATAACAATACAGTTCATTTAGTTAGTTTAGAAGGCACTAGGTCAGGCTACTGAATAAACCAGAAATTAATTGTGTTTATTGCACCTTAGCTTGGATTACTTAGAACTTATTAACTAATGTTTATACCAAAACTAATGGACCGTACCATGGAACATTCTGAATATTTTGCCATATTTTACAAAAAAGTGGACCTTACTTTTTGTTATTCTTAAATTTTAGCTATCAATGATTTTAAATGTGGCAATATTTTTATATTTCTATTCTGTTACAACATTTAGTAAATTATCTCTACTAAACAAACTATATATTGAGCAACGTTAGGATTTACTGGAAATTTTTGAACTACATGACGGTGACTATTTTATCAAAAATATCATCTTTTCGAACGAAGCTCACTGCCATCTTCATGTTTTCCCTTTTAGATTAAAATTTTTTTTAATTATTTATGAAAAAATTAGTAAAATTGGATCTTATGTGTGCCAGCATGTCACCACATCACGTTCGAAAGCGTTATCTGATTTTACCTAGAATAATGATCTGAGTAGATATTAGGATCCTAATGGATCTTGTTTAATTTAATATAAATCTCAAATTTCATGTGTTTACTATACATATTTAAATACATCTTTTCGAAGACGTATTTCAGCTTAAACTATCGCACGAGTCATGCTTAAGAAAAGTTATCATATTTCTTTTTTATTGTCTTTTTCTTACGCTATCAAAACTCCTGGGTAAAACAAGTGTATAATGTGTGTGTGTAGGTATATCTTTGAGAAAAGTTGATGCTATTAAACACGGACAGTTTCAAATTAATTTCTTCGCGACACAATCATTAGGCTTTAAAGTTGGACTAAGCTACTGTTATTAAAAACGTTTTTAAATTTATATATTTTTCCGCAATCGAAGTGCACAAAAAGAAGATAGAAGCAAGAGAAAAAACGCTATAGTGGTGTTTTTTAAAATGAATGTCGAGGATAGCTTTCCACAGTACAGTCCACGCCAAGTATTCTCACCCGCCGAATGCGTCATTTCAAAATGTTGCAGCATGTTCTAATTTTTAATTTTATGTATAGTGCAGTCTCATCAATATGACTGTTTTCCGAACCATTTTCTGTTTTAATTTAATACTTATCAAAAAAATATTTAAATTTTTGGTCAATCAGAAGTTACAAGAAGAAATCTCCTCACATCCTCATATCATCATGCATAGACTAACAATTCATTTACTAATTCTAATCTATGCTATTTTATCTTAATGTAATGAAACTTATGCTTTCAGGGTGTTAATTTTTATTCACAAATAAATTTACATTGACTTTAATACAAACATATTTGCACACTATAAACGAAATTCAATCCACTTGTACTTAAATCAGTCCCAAACGTTGTCAGAAGCCCGGTGAGTACGAATTTTCTTAAATAAAGTACGTTGTGCTTAATTTAATTGTGGATTCTTTAGGTACCAAATACTTTATTTTAGCTATGTATATTTAATCGCACTTTGGTTTTGATTTTAGTCTTACTTAATCCTGATTTCAGCTATGAGTATAAGAGTTAAAATCTGTATTCGAAAACAAGTAGGCGGTACTTGATTTAGGACCATTAGTACTTGCCATACTTTTGATACTGATTGGGATTGATTTAGATACGGAAGGGTTGAATTTGTCTTAAGTGTGATGCGTTTGCACTTGTTTTGATGTCTCTGAAGTCTATTTAGTTTCCAAGTGGTACATTAAATATTCCCCTTCACTTCCTTAAATTAATATCAATTTGTAGAATATTTTTTTTTTTTTGCCAATTTGAACCTGTGACCTGGAGGCTTATTCTGTATTGCGATGCGAATACGAATGCGATGCGAAAATGAATTGCGATGCGAATGCAAATTGGTAGTCTGCAAGACTTTCGCAATCGCAATCGCATTTTTTTTAAATAGTGGCAGCACTGCTCAAATAAATGTCAGTGTCAAGAAACGTCAAATGAAAAATTAAAACAATTTTTTGAGAATTTGGCTATAAAATTTGTTTATAAATTGTATTTACCTATATCATTTGACAAATAAAAAAGTGGATTCTGTGGCATTATGGTTCGATGGCGATGAAGAGCAAAATGTAAAGGGTGCAAAGAAGATTGCTTAGAAGCAAATCAGATATTGTAAGCGTGAATGAAAAAAGGTAATTTATTTTGAGCTTCGGAAATATAAACGTTTACTTATGCAGAATATTTATTTTCCAGCTTTATGAAAAAATTTCAGATTAAGCAAAGAAACTTTTGTATATGCTTTAAATAACATTAGCCACAACGTATTTGCCGACTTTTTTTGCATTCGGTGTGTTTAAACGGCCTCTTACCAACTGGCTGTGGTTTGTCATAAATTCTACTATTAATTCAAATTGTCGCAGTTTGGTGATCTTAAACATTTGTCTCTCTGAATAAAATAATATATACATATGTATACAGTGAATAAATAAATGAAATATTTTTTTTACTTACATTTTTGTGCTTTGCGAATACTATTTTGCTTTCGAATAAACATTGCGAAAATGGCGTTTGTTTGACATTCGTTTTCGCAATGCAGAATACCGAATTGCCATCTTTTCACATTTTTAATGCGAATGAAAATCAACTATGCGATTATCGCAATACCGAATACCAATTGTTCGCATTGATGCATTTTCGCATCGCATTCGTATTAGCATCGCAATACAGAATAAGCCCCCTGGCTAGTCCAGCCATTCTACCATTTCAGGAATTGACAGCAATTAAAAAATGAAACAAAATTCAATACTTATACAAGCACACACCGAAGAATTTCGTACTCATTTTAAGCCATAATGCTCTTGTCTGTTTGGATTGTTGTAAGTACACTTCTGTATTATGTATACGTTTCAGATAAAAAAAACTTAAATTTAGAATGAGCTTTTTCTTGTTGTGTAGACTTAACTAATGCCTTAATTTTTGCCTTCATACTACATATGTATACTACGATTTTCTAAACAAATTGACCCACCGTGAATTACAGTGGGTAGTAGACATTGAGCTAAATTATATTGAATAACTTAATTTGAAATAACTGAAGGTTTTTTGCAAACCAAAAAAATTTAGTGTTTCAACTTCTTCGTGAAACTTCCTGAACTGCCTTAAAATACTTATCAGTCACGATATATTAACTTGAAATCACGCACTCACTTGTGATTTTTCTAAAAGATCAAAAGTATACTCTATAACACTTGCTTTGAGTGCGTTAATTGGTTGCGGCAACATAGTTTAAGCAATACACAGACCTCAGGCTAAGAGCTGTTAAAGTATATACATATATCCAAACTTAACTGTGCCAGTAGTTTCAAGAAATTCCTAGTTAGAAAAATCTAGAACCTTTAATGTATCTTGTTTGCAATGCAAACAGTTTTGCCAGTATTCGCAGTGGCAGTAGTTATTTTAAACTCCATATATCACTATGTTTAAAATTAAAGTTTTTACATATTCATCTAGCATAATTTAAGGCAGAAGCATAAGTAACACGTTTGAATAAAAAACTGAAGTTACATGGTAGCTAAGTAACACTTTGTGAAAAAAAAGTGAGGTTACATGGTAGCTAAAATTCATCACAATATGGTTAAATATCTACAACATTTTGTTTCGACTGTTTTGTTTGAGGCTGCAAATGTGGATGCAAACGCAATCACGTGCACACACAATATACGTTTTTAGATCCCATGTCTATCACAGAAAAGTTCTAAAAAATCATATTGATTTATACACGAAAAGGTAAAAATGCTTTAAATGCATTTTTTTACAAAAGTTACAAAAGTTTGTATGTAAGCGATATTACTAATATAAAACATGTTTTTCTCTCTTGTGCCTTATAGCTTTTTGTAATCAAATGGAAGCATGAAAATACTTATAAAGAAGTTCTTTGTACAGAAATAATGAAAAGTCACTTCATCATCTATAAAGTTGGATCTTTTCTACAGTGTGTGGTATTATTAATAATAATTTTGGATCTTTTAATTCTTAGTTGTACTTTTCATTCAATAGCTTATTCTGCTCTACTCAGCGCATAGTTAATTAGATTCAGTTGTATGCAAAAAAATTTAATAAACTGTTATTAGCCACTAATAATCAAAAATGCTTAAAGTATTATGCAAAAAAAAATATTTGCTTAATTTGCTTGCTTTAACACAGTGTTAAAAGTAGAAAATTTAATACACGTTCGCCCCTACTTTAAATATAAATTAAAATGACATTTCAATTGTAGTTATTGATTTGTTTACATTTTGTGGTAAAAATTGTGAAAAATAATAAAGAAATTTTTTTTGAAAAAATGAAAGCATTAAATTTAATATTATTATTATTATTATTATTATTATTATTATTATTATTATTATTATTATTGTTATTATTATTATTATTATTATTATTATTATTATTATTATTATTATTATTATTATTATTATTATTATTATTATTTACGCTAGGTTGGTCCAGGATGGCCCTTTGCACTGCGACCAGTAATGACCTATTGTGCAACCCCTTTCCCTCACGAGTTCAATACATCAAGAAACAGTACTAGCTCCTTCAGTGGGAGCCCTTGCAAGTCCTGTGAACCCAATGTATAGGTCTGCAACAGCCTGTATCTTCTGTGGCCAAGTGCCACACATTCAGTAATCAAGTGTTCCATTGACTCCTCTTCTTCTCCGCAAAATCTGCATATTGCCGTGCTGGATAGTCCCATTCTGTGTAGATGTTTCCTGCAGGTATAGTGTCCTGTTAGCGCCCCACACAGTGTCCTAAGATTCTTCCTATTTAATTTTAGAGCGAGATCCGCTCGCTTGGCATCAAAGCTAAGAAATTTCCTCGAGTGTTCTAGACCCCTAGTGTCATTCCACAGTTTCTCTGTGATGGATGTTGTCCATTTTCTGAACTCCCCCCTGAGGAGTAGATTGTTAAAGCCAAATTATGGAGTGGGTCCAATAAAAGCCCCATTGGCTCCCCTTTTCGCGTAGGTATCATCCAACTCGTTACCCTTGTGCCCCTCATGACCTGGCACCCATATCAGAGTAATCTGATTGTGAGTGGCCAGTTCATTTAGCCTATCGTGACATTCCAGTATTGTCCTGGATTTGAACGAATAGCCATCCAGGGCCCTGAGTACCGACTGGCTGTCTTAATAAGTCGAATTGGTAAGAAATATCGGGATTTGATTTAATTTGTTTCAATTGTGCCATTTTAATAGAATATTATGAACAAATATCGTCAACCAGTCGACCAAGAATATATGTATGTATGTATAAGAAGAGAGCCGACCCGTTATATATTCCTGAAACCGACCTTAAACAAAAATATAGTTTTAACAAGGAAACATAAAAGAAATTGCAAATTTGATACAAGATGATATGAAGAGGACGTGGTTCACCAGCACATTTGCTCTTCGTGGTATTCTTATAAGACATAGTAAAACGTTTAGGTACAGGATGATACAGGCGATATTCACGGACTGTCTCAATCAGCGATTAGCCGAATTTGCTCAAAAGTAGAGCGTGCACTAGCCAAACTGGCCAAAGACAAATAAGAATGCCTGCTCCCGCTGCAGAAGAATGCTAAATTTCATCAAGTTTTAAAGAAATTCACAATTTTCCTGGTATTATTTGGGCTACTGACGGAACTCACATAAAATTGAAAAAACACTGATGGTGAACTAGAACAATATTACATTAACAGGAAGGGGTTTTGCGTGCATACATACATATGTTTGTACATACAATGTTCATACAAAATTTAAATATATTAATAATAAAACAAAAATGAATAATAAAAAATAATAATAATAAAACAAAGTAATTCAAAAAAGGAATAATAAAAATAAAGCAAATAATTCAGTCAGATATGAAATAATAAAACAAAACAATTATATACTTCAGGTTTTTTTCTTGCAATAACACGAAACATAAATTTTAGTCTTGATTGAAGAAAAGTAAATTTGAGAACCCGGGCGAATGTAATCATGTCCGTACATACATATACATATGTATGTGTGTATGAATACGGTTTATGAATACGGTTTATGAAACAGTATTGCCAGTTTCAAGATTGAAATTTCTTTAAATCATTTATTAGCTAATACGCGTTTTTTGCATACAAAATTTTTAACACAGGTTATTAGGCTTAATGAGCTTATTAACAAATTTTCATATTAAACCAAAATTACGACTTTTTTTTGCATACAACTGTTAATCTTTATTATTCAAAATTGTTCTTGTAGCGTTATTTTGTATTACTTTTAGAGGACTTAAGTTCATTCCATATCCTTGCGGTGATAAATAAAACAGAATAGCTGGGTATGTTTCATAAAAATTATAGTTTAGGCAGGAAATATGCACCAAATTGGGTGGCTGAGCAGCAGGAGTGTCGCTTCAGAAACACTGAATGCAAGGACGGATCCTAACAAGAAGTGTGTGTTGTTTTCCAGCTAGAGTTCGTTGAAGCTTCCTTTGTTTTGTTTATTTAATATCAATTAAAGGAACGATATAGAATGAAGTAAAGCACGATAAATGTGATACCAAATTAATTAATTTATCTTAAAAGACATGAACTTAATTATTTATTCGCTATAAGGGCCAATTGAAATTTATTACTTTAGGTCTAAGAACAGACCTTAATACTTTCTGTTTTTTTTTCATGCCGCCGACATTTCGTTGTTGCTAAACAACTCATCAGTAGACTCGAAAAATCTAAAAAAAAATTTTGAAGCCCAACTACTTATTCCAAAATTCTCATGAACAAAATTCCAAAAAAATTGGAAAAAGTTCCTGGCCAGCTACACAAAAAATTCTAGAAACTGGGCATAACTGTCTTTCGTAAGAATAACAATCAAAATGGTAGCGATTAGTTCAAATGAGTACTGGAGGCGTTAATCAATCGAAATTTGTACTCCTCAATACGTATGTACTTTGCCTGATTCTAGGCAAATTGTTATGATGACAATTTATATATTTACTTACTTTGGGAAAGAAAAATAAATGAATTTAAGAAGTTGAACAGAAGCTAGGAAAAGTGAAAGTTATCACTTTCGGCTTTGAAGTAGCCTATGCATGTAAAGAAATTAGTATAAAAAAAAATTAGAGATTTCATTTTGAAAATTTTACAAAATATGTATGTATCTTATATTGAAAGGTTATTTTCATTTTTGCAAATAAAAGGAGCTTTATTTCATCAACTGTAATATTTTTAGAGAGATTTGGTCATTTAATATAAAAATCTTACAAATGATTTTTTATGAATTTCACTGCAAAAAAAAAAAAATTAAAAAAAAAAAAATAGTTTTCAAAGGTGCCAATATTTTTTTGGGCGCTGTAGGATATGATACATAAACGTCTTACAAAATAAATATTTAGTACAGATCTACTATCTAGTCATTCCAAAAATCGAGTTATTCCGAAAAAACTATGTACCCATAGGAAAAAAATATAGCTGAGATAACCATATTCAAAGAGAAACATATTATTGTTGAAAATATGGTTTCAGTCTAATAATATTAATTGCTAAATATAACATGAACGGGGACCATAATATTGTTTTGTCGTGTCCAAACTTATTGTTTTGAAATTAAAGATTTCAGTAATGATTTTAATTTTTGTGAGTAATCATTTTATTTTTGTATTAACCCACAATAAAACTATCAAACATATAAACATATTTATTATATTTATATTTTTTTATTTGACAACCTATTTATTAAAACAAATTATATCTTCCAACCATACTATTTTCAAGCAACAAAATTCAAACAAATATTTATACACACATGTGTGCCCATCTATATAACAATTTCTCTTTCATATGTATAACATAATTCTTTTGCTCTGAATAGCTGCAGTTTCTTGAATTATTTTACTTTTTTACTTTATACTTTTTCTTAAGAATAGTATTTATACGAAGAGCACACAAAAATTGTCAAACACAGCAGAAAATTGACAAAAAAAATTAGCTGTCAACAGCAATAACAAAAAGTTTGTTATAGACCACTAAAATTTGTTTATTTCACTAACAAACTTTGGTTGCCTATTATTAAATTAAAATATTATGTTTTTCATAACTATGTTATGTACAAGCGTGCATAATAAGCTGGTTGCAGATATTTTTTTTTTTCAAAAATAATGTAACCATATTTAAATTTTATTAACGGCGACAAAAACATGGCCAAACTTTAACAAAGAATGCGTTTATAGTAATCAAAAGTATGGTTACTGCATTTTAAGTAAAAATAACTTTTTTGCTACAACTTAACATATCGTTAGAGAGAACATTACGTTGTTATAGCAAACATATCTTAAAATAATTTTTCTCTACGTATAGTAAAAAAAAACTTTGTATTATGGACTTTATATTATGAAATAAGTATTTATTATTATTTTTGATTTTGCGGTTTCAATAGTAAACGTAAATAAAACACATATATAATATTTTATTTCTTTTTTATTATAAAACTTGAACGTTGACATAATGTGTGAAACGCTACATCATATAAATGACCACCACGCGAAATGTTGCAAACATTGATTGTTTTGAGGTAATTATGCGACCACTTTTTGAAAAATATTGGCAAGTATCTCAGCGATAATTTGAGGAACGTTGGGTTTCAAGAGGTTCATCTGCAAAAACACGGTCTTTCGCCTAGTCTAATGGCGAAAAGTCTAATGGTGTCAAATCGCGTGATCCTACTGGCCAGTTGATATCGCCACGACGAGAAATTACGCGGCCAGAAAATGTCTTGCAATAAAGCCATATTTGCTGGAGTTGTGTGGCATGTGGCATCGTTTTGTTGAAACCACATATTCTCCGAGTCGTATTCTTTAATAGCAGGCAAAAAAGGGTCGGTTATCATACGGCCATAACGCTTCGAATTGACGGTGACAGTCATTTTCAAAGAATAAAGTTCCAATCACACTTTCGGACCAAAGTGCACACCAAACAGTGACTTTGTCTGGACGAATTATCCTCTTTTCAATTACTTGAGGATTCTTAGAACACAAAATATGACAATTTTATGTATTAACATACCCACCGAGTGAGAACTGTGCTTCATCGCTGAATAAACTTTTGTTTGAAAAATCGCCATCCACCGCCTGCTTTTCAAGCGCCCATTCCATGTATCTACGACGTTGTGTATGGTCAGCTGGCTTTATCTGGATGTAAGTGTAAGTAAGACAGTCCTAACTCCTGAGAACTACGAGGAATCGACACATTATGGGCTTTGGCAACACTTTCACTTACAGCAGCGATATTTTCAGCGGAACGTGTGCAGCGATGATGCACAGGCCTTACAATATTTTTAACCGCCCCAATCTCTTAAATTTTTTTTCACAATTTTGCCAATTGCTGGCGTAGTTGGACGATTATGTAAACCATATTCTCCTCTTAAAGCACGATTTGTGGCTGTGGCAGAATCACCAATTTTGCAGTATGTTTTGATAATTTTTATGCGTTGTGTGATTTGTAAGCGATCCATTTTCGTCAAACCACGAAATGAATAGCCCGTTATGAGATGCGTTTTTTTTTTTTTTTTTTTGGTAAATATTGCTTATATTATTTAAGAGTTAATACTAATCCCGCATCGAAAACGATTTAAAAAAAATATTATTTTATTTATAATTTAATGATTTGCTGTATCTTTGTTAATAAAATAAACTAACAAGAAGTATTCAAATATTACTTATACAACTTCGATGATAGTCCGGCTAGTGCCTGAACAAATTCAAGTATCAATTATTTATTTAGTGTAATTCTGATCTATTATAAGATGTTTCGATCGAGTTTATTCGGATCAGAAACCGATTGATTTAAGTATTTTACTAAATAGCTTGTAATGTCGCTTTTTACTAGTGGGACTTTAAGATCCTTGTAGATTTTGCTAGTTTTAATAAACTAAGCAGATACTGTTGTCATACGTAGCATTTTGTTTTGACGGAGTCAAAATTTGTCAATATTAGAGATGAAGGCAGTTCCCCGCACTTGTATCCTATAACACCATACTGTCTTCAAAACAGTGTTGTAGAGTAAAAGTTTGCAATTAAGCCGTAGAACAGAGATTTTCTCAATGTGCAAATAAATTTTTGCTGCTTTCAATTTCATTTGAGTCAATTTTGCCCAATCTAAAAACTTGCCAATAGCTAAATGCAGGAATTTTAGAGACGCGAAATGCGGCCAGCAAGATCCTACCTACCTTTAGCTGTCGGAATGTTGTAATAATGAGCCTCAGTAGTTTTGCTTTTTTAAAAGGTCACATATCTACTCAAATAAACATGCTTGTGTTTGTTTCAACAAATAGTTGAATATCGGTATTTATCGGTGAATTTCCATTTGGGGCTGTAAAAAATCCATCATTAATTCTTTTGATCAAGCATTTTTGAGTTCATATTCGAGTTCTTTAGCCACTACAATCCAAACATTTACCTAAAGTTTATGTTTGATTAAAAAACGTTTTTATGACTCAATTAATTTTCAATTACTTAATATTATATCCAAACAATTATGTGTTCCTGTTTTATTGCTTGTGTTTAATGAAACTTTTTGCTTCAACTCATATTTTAGCAAATTTCTTAACCTCTGCAACTAAGTAAGCATATTGCAGCTGTTATTATTACTATTATTGATTAGATTGGTGGTATTTTTGAATGTGTATCACGTGTTGCTGACATTACTGTTTTAAGTGTTTATTATTATTATGTTTTTTTTTTTGTATATATTTTCAACTTTCTATTTAATGTTAAAAAAAAAGGTGCTTGAAGTTTATATCCAAACTTTTTCTTCTTGTGACCCTTAATAAAACAACAGAAAAAAAGCTATTAAGGATAAACTTGCTTTACTCATCAATTTTGCGTTTAATACACATTCGCTTATACGGCCATATACAAGTAGATAACGAAATCGTTTTTTGAAGACACTTCAGATAGTTTTTGCCATGATGGAAACTTAAAAATATAAGATAGAGCTCTTTAAGTCATATCTATTTAGTATATTTTTCTAGTGTTTCTTTTTTTTTATTAAATATGTCTTAAGCATTCTTCTTTTATATTTTGTTTTTTCTTTTATAACTTTTATATAAAAGGCATGGCTAAATTTGGCAGAAAAATATGGCTATTAAATTTGTACCCTTTTTTTTCGCAATATTAATATTAATTTTCTAATTTTGACCTTTATCGAACGTGCATTTATTTTCTCATCTATATTTGTTTTACTTTTGATTGAAATTTTTATTTTGTATGAAAGACTTGTCGTTATGCAAGTGCTGTAATAAAAAGTATGCTTTAAAATTCACTTAGCATGGGTGAATCATTTACTTAAGTAGCTATAAAATAAAATACTCTTAATAAAATCTACATTTCTTTGACGTTAATAATAAAAAAAAAAATTTAGCAAAAATATGCTATTGATTGCTGGAAAATTTTTTGTTTCGCTTATTTGTATTACACCTGTCACCACATTAACGATAAGTAATTGTGTTTAGTTAAGTGGGGGGTTAACTAGTTCTAATGGTGTATATCGCTTAAGTCGTGTGGTTGTCTGAACCTGTTTTTAATTCTTTTTCCAATTTGCATTATGTTATCTTTCCATGTGAGTTTAGAGTGAATTGGTGAGCTATTTACTTGATTGGTGGAATATGTGGTGTTTTTATATTAGTGCAGGTAACTTCTGGAATTTTCTTTTCGCTGTTTACCTGTACGCGCCAACTACGGAACCACTCCAATATGCTATTGTGCAGTTTTTGCAATTTATTTAACATTTTCGTGAGATGCCACTTATATTTATTATTTAATTTTTTAGTGAGATAGTAGTAAAAGAGTGTTAACAGCGAATGTAGCTATCATATTGTTATTAGATGTAGGAGTCGAAAAATCAGATTAAACATTGGTATTGGACCATGGCCATTGCTTTGAGGTACCCCAGCTCTCTAAGGAGTATTCCTAAGCACTCCCATTTATAGATAAATCGATTTTGTAATATTAGAAACAAATTTCTTGGTTACTTATTTTTTAGTTTGTGGGGAAGATGTTTGTGTAATACACATTCAAGCGTTCTAGAAACTTTAAGGTATGTTGCAACACAAAAGTTTTTTTTTTTGCTAATATCAGACGTTATTTTACTTGTAGCTCGATGTTATTTGGAACTGTAGAGTGATTTTGACTAAACCCAAATTTGTGTTATTAGGTAAGTTGCATTTTGAAATTTTGAATAAGTTCAGTTTAGTCTACAGTAGTGCTAATGGGCTGATTGGCCTGTAAGATATACTGTTTACTGTGTCTTTGTATGCTCTTGGAATATCGACTATGTCAGAAACTTTCCGATCTTTAGGCAAGTTGATAACTGAATTCAATATGTGCTTCTTTTTTTTAGAATATTAACGGTGATCATCACCAGGTGATTTTTTATGGTTTGCCTTCATTTTCTTAACTTTCATTTCATAGCTTTTGTTTCTCCTGTAGATGACGAATAACACTTTATTTCTGTGTTGTGTGTTGCCTGGATTGCTCGAAAATTTCAAAACTAACTTAATTTGTATTGATTGCGACGATCTTACACTGTCTCTCGAAAATAACAATAAAATTGTTGTTTAACGCACGTACCGATCAAACCGCAACTCCAGCACCTCAAAGACGATATGCTTCAACTGGTAAATGTAATATAATTGAAATACAAAATTGCACAAAAATTTATTATTTTAAATGCATTTGTTAAATGCTATCAAAGTGTTCCTTTAAAGGAATGAGTTTCTTAGTCTTAACACTCTGGCAACACTTTTTTTCTAGGATGTCTAGATTTTTGGCAGAAAAACAGTTCACTAGCTTGTTAATAAAATCTTATACACAGATTTTTATATCATTGCTGGCAAAAATTTTCACACGCCTATATATCCAAAAACTATTTTAAAACTTGCCGAATTTCGACTCCTGCCAACTGTAGCGTATTTGCTCAAAATTTGAAAACCTTACCCATTTACAGATTGTCAAAGAGCCGTCTTTAGACATTATTAATAGTAAGAATATAAATAAGTTAGAGTATAGTTCTTTGCAAGTTTAAAGACATTGCAAGCACCTATTTCTTGAAAAAACCACAAGTTTTTTGGTAAAAATTCAAAGTTTTGAATTACGACCCTTTAGGGACTTATCGGACCGAGGTATTTCAAGATATTTTAACTTAGTAATACTTAAAATTTTATAAAAAAATAATTGATGGGCTTTTAATTAAAAAAGATTGTTTCAAAAAAAAGTTACAGGCAAAAAAACAAACAAAAAATATATGTGGTGGCAAATATGTGAAAAAAAAATTGTATTAGCAAAATATTTCTAATATCCCATTTTTGTATTAAGATAGAAAAATCTTAAGCTTAAGAGATAGCTGTGGAAGATATCAAAATAGTTTTAAATATTTTTGTTTTTTCTTAACAAATGTAATCTAAAAACCTTAAAATCTTTAAAGTCCGGCAATACATACTGGCTGTTTGCTGCAAAATGTTCAGCAATGGGCAGAACAATGCGGCACATACAGCCCCGCCTCTATTTAGCCTATAGTGGAGAAGAACATGATATTAAGAAAATCCTCCTTAGTTACTACTGTTCACTAATAGACTGTTCACTAGTAGACTAATGGGAGTCATTACAGGCCACTCTCAACTACTGGCACATCTTAACCGCATGGGAATAGTGGGAGGAGATGAATGTAGAGCATGTGGGGAGGAGAGCGAGACTCTAGAGCACTATTTATGCCAGTGCCCCGCCTTCTCGCAAATACGATCCCGACATCTTGGGAGAGACACCTTACCAGACATAACCCAATTACGGGGCATATGCTGAAGGAAATTAAGGAACTTTGTGAATGACACGGAGTTCCTATAGACCTATGGGTCAAAGTGTACACGGTTAAATCCACGGAGCGCACAACGAGCCTATACTGGCTTAGGTGTATGTCGCAAGACATGGGCAAGCAAACCCCTCCAATCAACCTAACCTAACCTAACCTACTACTGTTCAAATTTTACAAAAATCCATTCATTGGTTTAGAATCCCCGGACTTTTTGAAACATTTTTTTAGGATAGACCACCACTGTGCATCGTATCTTACCTTTACACGAAAAAATAGATTGTAAATACAATATATTTTTCATACGATTTTGTAATGCTTTTGAATGAAATCAAGTTATTTAGTTTCAATAAAATTTTTGAGACTATAAACAATGAATCGAATTATTAAAAAAAAAAAAAATTTTAGGCCATTTCGATTGCGGATATACTATTTTCAATTGAGAAGCTTTGTTACCAGTTAGCTAAAAAGTGTTTAATTCAAACAATTTTTTTTTTATTTTGATGAAATATATCGACAAAAATTTATTTATTTTTTTCATTATTTGTGCTAATAATATTTTTTTAAAGAGAAATTGTTCTTTACTCATTTAATATTATTCAAAAAAAAATGTTGCCTCTGAACAATAAAACTGTTATTTTCTAATGAACATATATTTTGGATTTCATAACTTTTTTCAATTAAACTTTTCAACAAAAAATGTTTGGTCTCGAACAAAGTGCATTGTTGATGTTTAACAAATAACTTTGTTTTTCTATATATTTGAAACCAGCTAAAAACTAATTACCATTTATTGTTTTATCTATAATTTTCTACCTCTATTGTTAAACTTAACAACACTTTTTTTTTAAAGCTTTGGGTCTTTATATTTTTCTTTTTTAATTTTTCGATATTTCGCTAACAATTTTTTAGCATCATCATTATTAAAGATTCCTGATGATGCTAACAAATTGTTAGCGAAATATCGAAAATTAAAAAATAAAAATATAAAGACCTTAAGCTTTAAAGATTAGTGTTGTTAATATTAATTACCAGTCATCAAACCATATTGTTTCTTCGTAACAATTATTTAGTAGCCTTAAAAAACAGATAAAATTTTGCTTTTGCATTTAAAAAACAAATTTTTATTTATTTAAAATATTTTTGTTACACTTGGTTATAGTTAGCTAAAAGGTAAACTCAAGTGTCTGTTCTACAAAATTAATTTTTCATCACAAAGAAAGGATTTATAAATAAAGAAAGATTTTTTTTTTTAAATCAAAGAATCAATTTTGAACTCTCATAAAATTTACGAGATATACTAAGTAACTACATACACTAGTTTTTGAGAAATTAAAGAAATAGTATTAATTTATAAGATTCGTTACAGCATTAAAATTTGTATTAAGTAAATTTTTATTTTTCAAAATCTTACTTACGAAAGTTGAAACTTTCATCATATTTTGTCTAAAGGCATGATGAATAAATTTTGAAATTTTGAATAAACAAAGAACAGGTTTCAGCTAATTTTGCAAACTCCAAACTAAAAAAAAACAACAGGTTTCACATAGCACAATGGCAACTTCTAGGAGCCAAGTGGGCCGGTCTTACAACTGGCAGGCCGTGAAACATAATAGGTTATACAAGCTATCCGTACCCAGCAATACTACAGAGTTGGATATCTAATGCCATTAAAATACACTACGATAGTCTTTATGTAATCTGAATCACCGATCACTAAAAGAAGTGGCTGTCTACACTCGCTTTGAAGCTTCAGTAAAACTAATTTAGCCCCTAACTGACCACCATAATAGCAAATTAACCATGAACATTGTTTTCTTCACATCTTTCAGCCATCTGGCCATGTAAAAAGAGCTAGCTCAGGAGGAAGAACGTGGAAAGGGAGACAGAGAGATTATCTAAAAAATGTTTCTATCAAAATGGAACCAAGGTATAATACTGCACTTTTTCTACGTTAGTACCACAATTTTGACACTGTTTAAGGACCAACGTATGGCCGCTAATGTAAAAGCAATACTATACGTAATGAAATTTGTCCACTGGGGCTGGTAAAAGGATTTCATTACGAAAATAAATTTTTTTTGAAAAATGTTGATTACTCCAACTTTTTTTGGATAAAGTTGGAGTATTTTGCGGTAAAGTTGGAGTATTACCGCAAAAATTTTTTTTAACCTTGAGGAAGTAGAAATCGAACTCAAGCCCTATAAAGTTATTATGAATTGTAAATCATTTAGTTCGATGAAAATAAAAACAAAACTAATTTTATTTTGTTAATGTTCTTTTACTTACTCAGTTTTCTATCTATAAATTTTTCATGTTTAGCTTAATAAGGTTCGTATTGCAAAGTGTTCTCCTTTTAACTGGCAGAATTCGATTTTTAGGGTTCCGTACTCATCAGAGTGAAACGGAACCCTATTACCGAGACAAGTACGTCCGTCCGTCACAGCGTCCATTCTCCGAAACGGTAAGATCTAGAGAGCTGAAATTTTCACAGGATATTGTTGTACCTTGCCGCTACAACAACAAATACTAGAAAAAACAACAAGTTGAAAACTACTATGAAATGTTGCAATTAGCCGTAGCTGCTAAACTGTAAACTACAGAGAGCTGAAATTCGCACAATATATGTATTTACATATGCGCTACAACAACAAATGCTAAAAACAACAACATGTCGAAAACTACCAGGTGTCCCTATACAACGTAAAGTAACTACTAGCCGTTACTCTCGAACCGTGAGAGACAGAGGGATGAAATTTGCACAATATGTGTATTCACATATGCTCCAAAACAACACTTGCTGAAAACAACAACAACTGTAAAACTACCAAGTGTCCCTTTACAACCTAGAGTAATAGCTATAAATCTCAAACCGTAAGAGATAGAGTGCCGAAATTTGCACAGTGTATGTATTCCCATATGCCTTACAACAGCAAATTACAACAACAACAACAAGTGGAAAATTAGTAGGTGTCCACATACACAATAAAGTAGCTGTAAAACCAGAGAGTTGAAATTTATAAAATATACATACATTACACATACGTACGGAACCCTAAGTGTGCGACCCAGCCTCGTACTTGACTTAATTTATTGAGTAACTACTATCGCCACTCAGCCATCATAACAATTATAATGAATTGAGTAACAATTTAGCAATTTAAATCGGAAGTTAAGTATGGTTTAAGTTATTATTATTGTAACGGGTTATCCATTTCGTGGTTTCAAAAGTATAGGACTGGAATTCGACATCTGTCAAACCAAGTTGTTAAGCCAATTCTTTTCTTCTTAAAAAACTGTGCAATTTAGTTGAATTTTGATGCATGCAAACGTGCATGTGGTATAGTGTATCTTTGATGGTCAGAATATAATAACACTAACTATAAAACAAAAATATGAACCATAACACAATATGTGAAACTTTTCTTACAAATCCCATCAATTTAATGTTATTGGAAAACTAAAAATTGTCATGATTCTTTTAAATTTTGGATAATAGTTTTGTGTCATTTTATTTCATTCAACTTTTCTTTTCATCATTATGACTAACAAATGTTACAACATTCTTGCTGGTACATAAAAGATATTTATTAGATTTTGACATCAATAATATGACTTAAATGCATAGAAGAAAGGGAAGTAAATGCGTTTTTGATGATTTCAGCTATAAAGACAGAGACAGCAGATTAGTTTTAAGTATATTAAGCATTCAGTTAAACGATGTTAAGAGCACAATTGATTTTGAGTAAATGAAAACTCAGGCTTTAAATATAATTAAAATTTTTGAATATTGCTGTGCATTACATAAATCCTACACAATCACTTAAGCATCCACTTGAAGTTCATATGTGAAGGATTACTTTCTTTGTTAGTAATTTCTCACAAGGACATTTCTCTCACGATAACAATGTATTATTACATGTATAATACATAACATTTTCTTTGGTCTTGATAGGAATATAAAAAACAGGATGACGAACACACGTACTTTTCAATAAAACCATATTATTGTGTGGCTTTTTAGGTTAGTTTGTCTGTCTACTCGTCTGTACCTTTCCTGCATGTAATTTGTGTTATTCACATTACATGGTTATGTATGTGAACGTTTAAGATTGAGTACAATTTTTTTTTCATTAGTTGTTCGCTGTTTTGTTTTACAATGTTTTTTACTTTGTGTTTGTTTTTCATTGTTTCATATTTTACCTGAAATTGACTAGAAACAATTTTTTCGTAAAAATTTTTGTCTCAAATTTGTAACTGTAAATTTGTGGTTTTGACATGTAAAACAACACAATACGTTATTTGATTTACATTGGGGGAAAAACCGAAATTCTCTTTAAACCTTTGATGGGGTAAATAAGACAAATAATTTTTAGCAACAGAAATAAAGAAAAATAAAATTTAGCGTAGATTTAATAAAGCAAAGCCAATCTAGTCACATAAGATTTAATTGAATTTAAAACCAATTTTGGCAAGAATAATTTCTAGTTTAGATCTTATCGTTTAGTTAGATTATGAAAAAATTATAATACCAATTTTAAATGTGTTTCATAGTTCAAATTTGTTATAAAAAATATTATATTCATATTTTCTTTTCTGAATACACCCATCTGTAGATGTTTTCCTATTATTTTAAGGTATATCTCAATTGAATAATATATTCCCACAACACTGGTCTTCTTGCTCGCTGTAGTATGAATAAGTGTTTATCTTCGTAGGGATCCAAACAAAAAGCAGTAGTAAAAAAGTCTGGACATAAAGTTTTAGGGCACCGAGTTTTTGTCCAATAAATAGGCTTAGAAGTGATAAAGACGAAAATGATTACAAGTAAAATCCAAATTTATTTATGGCTCTCTGTCTGTACTTGCTCAAAAGACACATATTAAATAATGGTGGTCACGTTTGTACAGCATAGGCCTAATAACAGGAAACGGACTTTTAGCGAGAAAAAATTCAAATACGTTAAACTTACTTTGAATGATGATGAGAAAGACAGTGAACAGACGGTATAAAATATTACACTGGTATTCAAATAACACAAAATTTAATTTTATTGTCCCAAAAATTGCACTAAGAGAAAATTCTTCCATTCGGGCAGTGAAAGGACTTCATTGAATATTCTTCACTGCACGAATGAACAATATCGTTTCTACAATAAAAAATATCATTTATGAAATGAACATTTTCTTTTCAGCTTTTTTTTATTTAATTGAGTTTATAGGATTCAGTAAAACGTTTACGTTGATATTTTGAAATTGTATCGTAAATTTTGAGAGATATGATACTCCTCGTATATCCTATCGTACCTCATCCAGCTTACAGCTCTCTTTATCGCCGCAACTTCGGAGTGAATGACGCTACACATCCTTATTGCTTCATATGTAACCAATATATAACGCAAGCCCGGTTTTCAAGAAATTTATCCTACATTTTGGGTGCTAAACAATAGTTCTGGTGAAAAAAAATTTTATTTTGTAGCATAATCAAAAAAAGTCAGACATCGACCTATATATATATATATATATATATATATATATATATATATATATATATATATATATATATATATATATATATATATATATATATATATATATATATATATAAAGCTGAGATATAGCGCAAGCCGATGTTTCAAGAATTTTACCTTATAAGCAAACTAAGAAAAATTTTTCGCCTAATAGTAAAGCCGGCGATAAAAGAAGACATTTAAATACATACTTGGAGCAAACTGACACAATAGCAGATTTTGTTGATCTCTCCCAGAGAAAGACCCTAGTTCCAGTTTTGTTCCATCTCAGATTTTTTGCATATATTAATATATATTTTAAAATATCGAAATATGCTCGAAAGCAATTTGAGTTCAGGCTTTTCTAACTGCATCCAACGATGAACACATATAAACATGACTTTTGTCAAGCGAATGTACGATTCCGTCAAGCCACATACATATGTCACTGTTATTTTTATTTTTCAGCTCGTTTAATACAATTACTTTACGAGTATGTTACTTTTCGATAAAATTTCTTAATCTTGCACCTCTTTTAAAGTTAAGACTTTGAAATAACGGCATAGCATTATCGCTACATTGTAGCTATATTAGCTGTTACACTCCTAATATAACATTTTTTTTTGACGGTGAGGTAGGGTTTAAAATGCCTTCGAACTTACAGTGGCCGTCGCCAACTGCGTATCCACTAAAAAATCTCCCTCCTCTTTTCTGGGGTGATCCTTCCCGGGACCGCTATCTTCATTACTTCGGGAAGGCCCAGATCTACGTTCTCCAGGACTCTTCTCTATTTACCCACATCTGGGCCCGTAATTTTCCTCGTTCTGCTGGACTGCGTCGGGATCCGGTTTCTTTGAACGTAGTATATATTCTACGTAACTTTTCACTGTGTTCCAGTTGTTTTCATCGCGAATAATGCTGTTGATTATATCATCGGTTATGAAGTCACCAATCTGATTCCTCAGCTCGTTTCTCTCGTTCTGCCACCTCACACGTTAAAGAAAGTATGTTCTGCATCATCGGCCATCTCATCACAATAAATTCAGCAGGTGCTATGGGCCTTGCCCACTCGATAGAGGTACTTCCGGAAGTATCCATGACCTGAAAGGAACAGGGTAAGAAAATAACTAACTTCCCCGAATGATCGTTGTATCCAGCCCTCAATGTTAGGGATAAGTTTTGCCGTCCATTTACCATACTCCACCTGCTCTGCTGTCTTTGTATGGTGCGGGATCTTAGGTTTGCTGCGATAAAACTGGTGCCAGTTTTCTTCAGGTTCTAGGCCTCCTTGCGCTCTCGTGCCAAGAGGTCCACAGGTATCTCTCGCCTTATTACTAAAACAGCTTCCCCTGATACCATGCGGTAAGCTGAGGCAACTCGGAGTGCTGCAGTTCACTGAATGAATTCTAGCACCTTCCGCCTGGTCTTTGCCATTTAATAGTCCGGCGTTTATTTACTAAACGAAGAGCATCACCCCAAATTTCGCTTTCATATAATAATATTACATTCGTTGCCTCCATAATCAACTTCCTCTTACTCTGCGTTGGTCCACCAATGTTTGCCATCAGCCTACTTAGCATACCTACCACCCTCGATGCCCTAGTTGCCGCGTGCTGTACTTGTGCCCAGTAGGTAAGTCGGCAATCTAGAATCACGCCTAAATATTCCACTGATTTCCTTGTAATCAGGGAAATATAACATCACGAATAGTAGCCTTTCGAAAGCAAACAAAGAAAGGAACCCATTAAACCTTCTTTTTCACTTTAACTTCTTGACCAATGCCCTAAACTAAGACTTTACTTTAGAATAACCATTAAATGTCACTCTGACAGTTCTTATTTCATTTTTGGTGCAAAAGTTTAGTTTAGTCGCTGACCTGAGCTTTACAAAAAAAAAAATTAACTACATATTTTTAATATTATTAATTTTTTTTTGTAAAGCTCATTTTTTGTCAATACGTTATATTGGAAATCAATTTAAGTGTTGCAACAAACATTTGAACCTCCTGCACATCGTACTGCTACAGCGTGCGATGCAAGATCTTTGGGAGCTAGATTTGACTGGTTTTGGGTTTTAGCTCCCAAAATCAGATTTAAATTCTAGCTCCATTTTTAGCTTCTTTTAAGAATTCATTTAGCTCGTTTTAGGTCCTTTATTATTTTGATTTAAGCTACGCTGCCAAAGGGCTCTCAAAAGCAAAACATCTCTGTTCTCTATTACTGTTTTTTCATCGCAGAAATGCTTATTATAGCATTTTGCTTAAAACAAATAAAAAAGCAAGTGTAACACAACTTTCTTTCTGGTTTGCATTATTTTCATTGGAATACGAATGAAGAAATTCGGCGCTGGGGTGGCAATCTATTGTATTAGAACCAAGCAAGAGATAGATGTATTGCAAAGAAAAGCCACCATACTTTATTATATTTTAATAACGAAAAATATTAATAATTTGTGTCATAGTATTAATATGTTTTTGAGACTTCAGGCGCAAACTTGTGAACTTTTGCATACATAGAAATGTACCTTAAAAACTTTTGTGTTTTTAAGTTACTTATGATTTGTAATCTTTAAATAATTTGGATGTAAATTTATTACATGGCCGTATGCATATGAATTCTGAAATCAATTAAATAATTTCAGTAAATAAACAATGGTATTAATACAATATTTTTATGCCATTCAAGCGATATTGCTTCATATGTAAATATTTTGTAATATAGCACAAACCGATTTTTGAGGACTATGCCCTTTGAGCGAACTACAGCAATTTTGTCAGCACGGAATCTAAATTTACAAGATCGGTCTAAATGTAGTACGCATCAGCGATATTGAATAAACCTATTTTTTGAGAAATGTATTTAATAACCTATTTAAAACAATTGCAATCATGTGGGACTCTGGCCGAGAAAATAGTGAATATATATGGACGTGTCCTTAATGAGCGGTATTTAAGAGCAAAAATATACATTTAATGGGCAATATACATACACTTACGTATATTCTGTGAAGGCAAAATGAGGTAAAAGTTTACCTCCCGATTTTAGTTCCAAATCACAATTTTTTGCTTTTTTAGTTCCTTTTTTGACGAGATCTAACTCCTTATTTGAAAATCTGGTCACATTGCACAGCTGAGGAATTAGTATTAGATTGAAAAGTCACATGGACAAAATTAGTATTATCCACCTGTATATTTGGAGAGGCAAAAGGGCTTTAAAAATTGTTAATCTTGTCAATGTGCATTTTCCTGTAATCTTGTTTTTTCACTTTTGCACTGTATAATCATCCTTAGGGAGAATATGACTATGTCGCACAACTCTTTCCATAAAAATAAGAAGCAAAGGTGTCCTTGGTTATTGCATGTTTCCTCTTACCAATTTACATAAATTTTTAGTTTAGAACAGTGGCCATTTTAGAACTGAACATAATCAATTAGAACTTATTTGACTTAATTTTAGACATGCGTCGACAAGCTACAAGCTTAAGTTCTATTTTTTAAAATAATATTCAGTTGAAATGAAAAAGAGTTAACATTTTTGTTCATGACTCATAAATTTTTTATTTTTATTTCAAGTTCATTTTATTTAATATTGAAATGCTCTTAGACATTCCTTTTTATCTACAAAATGTTCAGAAACTTTCGTTGTCATAATATTTATGCAGAAAGTGAATAAATTTTAAATAAATCCTTGGACATCTCACACATACAGAGATATTTTAAGAACATGCATTTAATGGAACTTGACACAGATGTTTATTAAAAATTGCATAACAATTCGAAAAACCACTTAAACGAGCACTTGTGTTTAAAGCATTGAACATGTATTTTACGGAACAGAAAAACAAAAAAAAAAACTGGATCAATTAGTTTCATCTCAACCGACATTTGTTTATTTAAAACTCTCCACTCAGGTTGCACATTGTTGAGAACAAAAAAATATACTTCGGCGATATATACACAACTCCACCTGTGCATATTAGGGCAATCTGATAGTTATTTGTCAATGATTTTTCCAAAAATATAAAGGGTCATTTGAGTAAGTCACAGCATAGAATATGCCAGATAAACACTTGTTCAGCTCCCCATGCACGCACACAACACACCTTTTTATTGAACGTAAAGTTTTCAAAAGTTTTTGTTTGTAATAAATTTGCTGCTGTCATTAGGGGGGTAAAATGTGTCCTAGGAACACTAGGACAACAGTGAAGCTATTCCTTTAGGTTAGGTTGATTGGAGGGGTTTGTTTGCTAATTTCGTGCGACATATACCTAAGCCAGTATAGGCTTGTTGTGCGCCTTTACTAGACCGGAAAAATAGTGCTGCTTAAGTCAAGCATTTATTTACTAAACGAACTGCTTGAGAAAAAGATTGAAATTCGTATAAAGTCTATAGGCTCGTCATATAGTCATATCGCTGATCACAATCAAAAAAATTTTGACGCCGCACAGTGGCTGAAAATCATTTTTCATTGGCCAAAATTCTATAACTTTTGAACCGATCAAATTATTTAATTAAGTTTTTTTTAATGAATAGACATTTAGTTCGGCTTGACTCTGTTTTAGTTACATTAAAATTGATTGAGGATCTTTTAAGGACTTCTAGGTCAAAGTAACTAAGAATATCTTCCTGGTTTTTATTTCTAAAATACTGGTGCAAAAGTATATATAGGGTTAAAGAGGAAAATTTCACCTTTCTTCGGAAAATATGCGTTTCTTGTTCCCTTTTGTTCCCTACAAGTTCTGTTCCACTAAAGTTTAAATTTCAGAAAAATATATTAGTTTCATAAATATCTCATAACGCACCTAATATTAAACGCTAGAGCAATAACCACTTACAACAACTAAAGACTATAACCTTCTCAATATTATAAAAAAACCGCAGGCCGTTATCGATGATAGCTTGCTAGTAGTATGCATTTATTTTTGAGAAAAAAAAAAACACATAAAAAACACCTTTTTCTGAAATTAAAAAAAGGAGTTTGACAGCACGCCACGCCCACAAATATCAATAGTTAAATCTCATTTTTTGGCTACCGTAATATGGATATATTTGCTTCAAAACGGCGTAAAAATTTTAAAAATCGATGAAAAAAAAATTTGACTTTTGCCCAATCAAAAACGATTTTCAACTACTGTGCGCCGCAACTTCCATTTCAGACTAATTTACCTTTGGTATTTCACATGTAAAAAAGAAGTATTTTGAAAATTTGTTGCAGCCACAATAGCCATAATATACCACAGTATTCCAAAAACTGTCTTTTTAAGAAAACGGTTTTCGGAGGGAGAATTTTGATTATTTGCGTTTTTAAAAACTCTATGTTGCACAAACCCGGTGTGTTAATGAAATGTTTCTTTCTTACAATTTTCTTCAATACAATTATCTCTTGATAACAAACAATGAAATAAATAGTACACGAGGAACAAACAAAAATGATTTTTCATTATAACAACTATACATATTAAATAAATTTTTTTTCTCAATATTTTATTAATTGTATCTTCAAAATTGAACTAAAAATAAGTATTCAAATCTTAAATTAAAAACAATTTAATTTAAGTACAGCCAGAGGTAGACATAAATGTTTGTTTCTCTGAATATTAGATTATAAAATACAAAAATCAACTATCTTGCCCTTGGATGCAAGCAAGGGTATCTCTCCTTCTTAGTCGAGAGTGACCAAGTTTAGGATGTTGCGTGCAAGAGTGTTCGGATGATGTTCCAATTTGTTGTTGTATCTGTTCGCGTATCTTAAAAATTCTCTTTTCACTAGAGGTACGCTTAGGTCCTCATGGACTAATGCATTTTTGACGTACCATGGGGCTGCTGTAATCGTGCGGAGAATTTTCTTTTGGCACCTTTGAATTTTTTCGATATTTGATGCTGAGGCTGTACCCCATAATTGAATTCTGTAGCGCCATATCGGTTTTAGGATCGCGATGTATAGTAAAAGTTTGCAGTCCAACTTTCATCTTGAATTCCTACCGATAAGCCAATTAATTTGCACAGATTTTAACTTAATGTGAGTCAGTTTGGCATCAGTATGAGGACTCCAAGTTAATCGGCGGCCAAGGTGTATGCCAAGGTACTTAATTAACTTCATTGCTCTGCGTTATTATTTGATTGTTAATCATGATGCTGGGACATGTTATTTTACGCAATGTGAATGTCATATGAGCACAGTTTTGTTCATTTAGTTTAATTTACCAAAGATTCAGCCACTTTTCTACCTTGCAAATGTGTTACTGCAAATTGTGTGATGCCTGTTGGTGATCTTTATGGACACTCAAAAATGCTGTGTCGTCGGCAAAAGTGGACGTGTAAATGTTGAAGTCTGTTGGCATGTCAGAGGCATAAATCAAATATAACACAGGACCCAAAATGCTGACTTGGGGAACTCCCGCTTTAATTGGCTGAGCGAGGCTTAAGAAATAAATTACCGAACATAAATGTATCTGTTCAAAAGATTTGAAATGTTTGCAGGCAAGTTTAATTTTATTTTGTGCACTAAGCCATCGTGCCATACTTTATCAAAAGCTTGGGAAACGTCTATAAAAAGTGCCGAGCAATACTCTTTTTCTTTAAAACATTTTCTTATCACATTTACTAATCTGTGCTGCATCTGAAATTCGACTTTTACCAACAACCGGCGATGACTCAATGGTAGTGTTAGCTGCTTATCAACCTGCATGTTGCTGGTTCGATCCCGTCCTTTTGCTTTATTTTCATAAAACAATAAATGTGGTAAGAAATTGTGTTTTTTGTCCATCTCTAAGTAATTATACACCTAATTTTGCCTTTTTTTCAATCCCAAAGCACAAGAGAAATTTACGAAACGATTAAAGTAATATTTAGATCAATAAGTTGTCTGGTGGCTTCATAATCGGTGCCCGAAAACAGGTGTTTTATGGCAAAATTATATACATATGTCCTTTTATTAAAGGTTATAAAAATATTGTGTAAAATGTAGTAAGACCACCTCTAGAACTAAATGGTTCCGTAGGCAATATATTACTTTTTACTTATTAATGTGCTTACGTGATTTATGAATTTTATAATATTTACTGAAACTATTTATACAAATAAATTTTGCTTCTTTCTAACAGTTTGGCATATAACCAGACTAGTGGTTAAAGGTATTAGCAATTGTAATAATTTTTGCTCCACTTTTCGATGGATTCTGCAAAAATTATTCACCTCGACTTTCCTGGGCACTTTTGTTCCTCTTAGGATTTTGGCAATACTTGAACCTTGAAACAGTGCAGTAGAATTATTGCTGCTAATGTTCAAATTTTGCCTATATTGTGGGAGAATAAGACTGCATTCCGAGAAACAGAAAACTCGAGTGATAAAATTGAAGGTTGATCATTATGTGAAATATAGACAATTAGTAATGAAGAGCTCAGATAGTAGGACAGCTAAGTGGTACTGCTTAAAAATAGTACGCAATTAGTTATGACCTGGATTCAAATTAATTTGGGTACTAAAGAGCGCATGGATATGACACAGCAATATTATGTATCCCACCTAATAAGCCTTTTAAATTATTATTCTTGTATTTTTTAAAATGCTATAATTTTAATCTTTCTCAATTATGAGAAAGTAAAGGCGAATTAAAAGTCCGATAAAACAATTAAAAATTTTGCTTTTGTGAAAATATATTGCACTTCATTTGCAAAGTGGAGTTGATATTTAGCTTGTCGTGTATTTAGTGAATTGACAAAATTCTGTGATTAGAAATTTTCAATTTGTATTAGTAACTATTTAAGGTGGTACGATATCAGATTTTTTTCAAAATCTTATCTCAATAGCATTTTTGATAACAGATGAAGTAATATATATTCGATGGCATTTACAATAGCCTTTCTTATGTTATAATTTCTAATTTGTGTACAAATTAGAGCTAATTTGTATACAATATTTGTACGAAATCGCTTTGAGATAACCATAATTGAATCGTTGGCTAGAGAAGTTAAACTTATTATTTTTTAGTAAGTTTTTGATGTATTAGCTCAAAATAATCAATAATTGATTTTTACTTGAACATTTCAAAATAGTGGACTTTTTTCAATCCTTTGTATAAGGTGCGAATATTTTTCAATAAAAAAATAAAACGCGTGATGCTGAGAAGTGTGGCTACTTTCAAACAGCTAGTTGATTACCCTTCAAAAGGACTTTGATGTACTGTTTGTGTTGTTTGATTAATATCAATCACAAAAGTAATGTAGAAGGAATTTGAGCCCGATAAATGTAATATAACCGTTAATGCATAAATTGTGAATTTTCGGTTTATCTTGTATAGTCGCATCTTTGCAGTGACTTACACTTTGCTGCCTAAAACGACAAATTAAGAGTAGTCAATTTATTCTCATTCAACTAAATTTGACAAATGTGTATGACGTATACCGATTTCTGTTATTATTTTTGTTTAAATATATATTTTCAAACGCTTCCACTTGTCTTTTGTCAAACGTTTTATGCATTTGTTTTTACTGTACAGAGCATTTAAATTTTCAACTATCTTTTATTACTATATCATTGTCTTATAAATAGTTATTTAAAACTTTTGCACCTGAATTAATACACTTCAATTGGCCCTAAAGGCAAATAAATAATTAGGTTCATTTATGAGTTATTTAAAACAATCATGAGCTCCAAAACAAGCAAACAGTTTCCACATGTTCGAAAAAATATTGTTCAATTTTATTCAAAAGGTCCCCTACACATCTAATAATACTCACAAAAGGAATGCATGTGTTCCCAAAAATCACATGGGCTGAGTACTGAAAAAAAAACTCAGAGTTTACAAATTCAGTTGAGTGAGTTGTGAAAATAAACTCGTATAAACGAATGCAAAACCAAAGCAAAAATAAACGAAACTTAACGTGGTATACATAAATGGGCACTTTGCCAAATACGAACAGCAAAATGGACACACAAGCTCTCAAAAGTTTTGCTATGCGTTGTATAGTCTATTCTTTTGCACCAACAAGATCAACATATTAGCTGCTTCCAACAGAAGAACTATTGTTTAAATAGCAACGTTACAAACTGGCAAACATCGTTAAGACCCGACTAGTACAAAAACAAAAATTCACTAAAGAGAGCGAAGAGCAATTGTTTGTGTTTGCAAACGTGTCAGAGTGGTGAACAAGTAGGCTCCTAAATGTAGGCTTCTACAATAAACAAAAAACAATGGAAATGTGTTCTTTGTCGATAACAAATTCTATTAAAACTCATGGAAGCATTTTGAGCACAAGCACTCTTTCAAGTGAGTATTTTCCTGGAAGTTTTAATTATGCTTTTTTTTTTTTTACCCGCAAACCAAGCCAAATGACAACAATAATGACGTTGCTGTTTTAAAAGAGAATTTTGTAATGTTTGATAAACAAAATCGGAGCACATGAGGCGCCAGGCTATAATATGGGTTTATTTCCCTCGTGAACATCATCACATGGTTTGTGCAGTTTAGTTGTAGCTCAACACTGCTGCTACAAAACTTGCAGCGAATTATATTGTTGCTGTTTGTAACTGCGTTGCTACTTGCAAAAAAAAAAAATGAATTCAACGAGAACGATAAAAACCGATGCTGCTGGCAAAGTGATTTTGCTTCTGCTTCTGATTTTTCTATTTTTGCTTTTAATTTTGCTTTTGCTGTAAATTTTTGTTTCTGTTTTCAAGATTCATTTTTGTTATTTTTTCTGTTTGCTTGCTTATGTGTTATATTATATGGCAACGTTGTGCAATGTTGTTGTAAATTAATGTGTTTCGCTAAAAGTCGGCTATATATGCTTTTATAAAATAACCAAAGAGGTAGTGTGCCACAGAAGAGTGCAAACGTAGCACAGAAACACAGTTAAAAAAGAAGATAGTTTAGCTAAACTTTTCGTTTACGAATATATATTTATTTTTTTAATTAACACTTCGTGTATACAAATTTTTAAGCCAAAGTGGAGTAAAACTAGAAAAATAAATGAAGTCAAGTTGTTTGTTTTTTGTTACTCCAGTAAAAAGAAAATGACATAAGTTAAAATAGAAAAAATTAAAGAAAAACTTTTTTTGTAATGAGCTGCTGAGTAGAGTTTTAATAAAAAAGAAGTGAGTGCATAATAAATGAAGTTACATTGAAAACAAAAAAAAAAAAACTCAAAAAGAAAACAATTTAGTAAGAGTATTTTTATTTTTATTTTAGCAGACTCAAGATTGATTGAAAAGAAGTTACAACTTTTTGCTATGAGTCCGTTAATTGCTATTTTACACTCCTTATTCACTGAAGTTTTGGAATTTGTTTATTTTTATTTTCAACCAAAAAAAAAAAAAACATGTTACAATACGTAGAAAATTGTTAAAAAAAAATTTTTCGGGTAACAAAATTTACCAAACCTTTATGTAATCAATGCCTCAAGTTAATTTTTCCAGTTTAAATTGTGTAACACAAGTGCAATTAATTTCCTTGGCATAATTTAATTAATTCTAGTTATTTTTTTTTAACCTTTTAGCGAAATGGCCTCAATTAAGAATGTGACCTTTTTCTTACCGTATTAATGACGGTCTTCCACACAAACAATTTAGGTGGGCTTTTAGGTACATATGTACATCGTTTGCGTAGCTTAGCATAAATATATTTGAATACGGTGTTCTGTTTTAAATATTTTATTTTATTAAGAGTAAGCTCTTGAATTCTTTTGCCGTCTTATTAATGAAAACAATAGTATTTTACAAATATCTATACAAAACTTTGCTAATAAACGTTTAATAAAGACAGAATATTTTTTATAAATGGAGCTGTTAAAAATTACGTCTTTATTATATCCTACCATAAATAAATTAAAAGAATTCTTGCAGATATTGTGTTTGTCGTAATCAACTTTTAAGCAAAAAAAAGTTTTTGTTAGTATGGCTGTCGCTTTATTGAGCTGACGTGGGAGTAATTTGTTTCACTATTATTATTTAATTAAAAACCAAGCAATAATGCTGGTTGTTAAGGATAAAAGCAGTGCGACCTGAAACTATTCACCACAGCAGCTATAACCGTGCAAGCGCATACTTTTAGTCGCTCACTAAATTTGTGTTTCGAGATTTTTTAAGCTGAAAAAACTTTCGATTCGAAAAACTTTCAAATAAAAAGCATCGATTTTTTAATTCATATTTAGGAATATTTTTCACACTAAGTTTATAAATGCATATTTCTATGATTTTCTTTGTTGTACACATTTTATACATATATTGACGAATGTGCGGTAAAGTCTAAAATACCTTTAAGTACACGAAACGCAACCAGAAATTTCCACGATATCGCACATTTAAGATATTGCTGTTAGCTTTGGTTTTTGAGGTTCAAAGCTGTTTTTTCTTTTCTACTAAAGAATATTTCTCTAACAACAGGCCAGTATGGATGTTGCATGAGCTCGGCATAAAAATGTAAAAGTATTTAATTGTCTCCCCAATAATCTACTGCCTTGAATAGCACTTATAAATTCTGAAAACTGAGTTTCAAATAATCTGTATTGTTTGCAAGCTATGTTTGAACTAGCAATTCTATTAATCAATGGAAATTTCAACTACCTTCAAGAGAAAATAATGCTCGTTTAAGATTCAACAATAACACTGTGCTAGTTGAAAAAACCGACAAACGTGGCACCCAGTGACTAAACCTAATTCGGGTACGCTGAATTCAGTGGTGCTATCCGTTTTTCTAGGTTAGCTCGCGTTTTCGAGATTTACCGTTATTTTAAAATGGAGGAGGTTGCACTACATGTATTGAACTAACTAAAAAAATTTTTCATTTATTGAACTTTAGTAAAAAACCGAAACTCCGCAATAAAATAACCTTTAATCTGATATATAATTTATTAAAAAAAAATTTCAGTTTTGAGAAAAAAAAATTTTTACTATTATGCAAAATTATGCAAAAAGGTTTCATAACACTTTTTTAACACATCTCAATGTTAGATAATTACAAAAAACTTTTTATATGAACATGCAGAAATGTACTTTAATTAACAAGAAAATACTTTTTTCAATTTTTGAGGTTTCGTCTTGTAACAGGTTGAAACTGCAATTTTTCATCTTTTGTGAATAAAATCAAAAGTTGCCCACAGATTTTGGTCAGTTAAAGCTCGTTTTCTTTCAAACATAATTTTTTATATACACGGGAAAATTTGTTAGCATAGCTTACTTTTTCAATTTTTTATGCAGTTTTAAAGATCACAAAATTTCAAGAATTTGCAAAAAATAATTTAAAAAAAAAAAAAAAAAAATTTTTTTCTAAAAACTGAAATTTTTTTTTAATGAATTATATATCAGATTAAAGGTTATTTTATTGCGGAATTTCGTTTTTTACTAAAGTTCAATAAATGAAAAATTTTTTTAGTTAGTTCAATACATGTAGTGCAACCTCCTCCATTTTAAAATAACGGTAAATCTCGAAAACGCGAGCTAACCTAGAAAAACGGATAGCACCACTGAATTCAGCGTACCCGAATTAGGTTTAGTCACTGGATGCCCCGTTTGTCGGCAAAAAAAAGTTCCAAATTCAAGCACAGTGTAATTATACTGGCTATGCATGTGCTAGTTGATTTTTTTTGGCATTGCTGACAAGCAATATTTTGTAAACCAGTCTAGTGTAGTGAAGTTTAAGCTGAATTAAAATGAAATAGAAATTTTGCAGAATAAAGGTTTTAACTTTCAGTGGTTTTGCAGGCATTTCAGTTTAAAAAATCTTACAATTACAGCGTGGAAAATATCATGTATAATTCTGTTATCTTTAATAACTGCACAGTGCGTGTATACATGTTTATTTCCCTACTTTAAAAATATTATTATTTTTTTTTTGATTTCTCTCTATTTTTCTTTAAATATTATTTTTTAGTGCAAAATATTTAGCAATCAATATTTCACGATTGCAAATGAAATTCGTTGTAAAACCTTTTGATAAAATTTCGAAATTGTCACTAAATGTGTAAATAAATTTAAGCCGTAAATTCAGGTACAAAAATAAACCTTACTAATGTTGATGATGCTAATCAAAACATCAATAGACTTGAAAAATTCTTCTTGATACTTAACTATTTATTCCATAACTCCCATGAACAAAATGAGAATCGGAAATGTTCAAACAAACTTTAACATAATAACAATTTTTTTCGTTTTGCAACTTTTCTTTCCAACCTTCTGTACAACGAGTTACTATCGGTTACTACGATTTGCATTTTTGAAAGTATCAAAAAGTAAAAGTTCTTTGAATTTTTAAAAAAATGAACTGAATTATTTATTTGCATTAAGAGACAATTAAAAGTGTATTCAGGTCCAAAAATAGACCTTACAATTTTTTTCTGTCGAAATGTCGGCTTTGTATAGATGCCTGAAAAAGACAGAAAACATTTAAAAAAACCTGAATTAATACATTTCAATTGGCTTTTAAAACAAATAAATAACTAAGTTCTTTTTTAAGCTTTAAACGATTTAAAAATGAATTAAAATATTGTCTGTTTGTTAGCCGCCTGCATGTAGCTTTGTTGGTTTTTTAATAGTGTCTCTATTTTCCTAAATTTTGGACCTGCTGTCCTGAATAAAAAAACGTTTGTAATTTTGATTAAAATTTCTCACTGAATATTACAAAAAGCTCTGAAAGGCCGTTTAGAAAAATTGAAATGGAAAAGCATTGCCAGAAATTCAAGCAAATATACAAAAAAAGATTTGGATATAAAAAGGGAGTAGTTGTCTCTCCATCTTTTTTTGTTTCCAGTTTGTTGACATCGTTTTATAATTCTCGGAGTAATTAAAAAAGTTTTTTTTTGGTGTACAAAATGTTTCCAAACTTCTCCAATAGCGTTTACCATTATTTTTTTATATATTCAGTCTGCGAAAAGACAAAGTTCAATATAGTATGCAGTTTTTATGCACATTTTTTTCTGTCTAGCTTTTCAGGTGCGTGTATGTGGCCGATATTGCGTTGATGCCACTCATTGCGTTAGTAGACTCTAGAAGTTCGAAAAGACTGTTTAAACGTTTATTATTTTCATTTCATTATCTGTACTTTCACTCAACGAGCAATTATTTAATAGTTGGCATCGACGAAATATTAGCGACATCGAAATGGTAGAATAGCCAGAAAGAAAACAGACCTAACAAAAAGAGTATTTTAAAACAATTTCCTTAAAATTTCGTACATAAAAAAGAAATGCGGTCGGGGGAACGAAGTTCCTTACGTTTTTTTTTATCTTTGAATGTAATACAAGGTGAAATTTGTATGTTTTATTTTGTGTTGGGTTTGAAATTTTATGATTCTTTAAATTTTTGGAATGTTTTCCAACTAATTAATATTTATTGGTAGGTGTCTCCGCTGCTGTCAGTGGAGACACCGCCCATCATATACAATTGCTTGTCGACAGTACACCAATACATATAAACAGGTCACACGCTTTCGTGACGATTTCTACTAATTTCCACTACCAGCAAGCCGCGTTAAGGAACTACGTTCCAAAAATATAGGAAAAAGGGGTATTTAAAATTATTTCGTTTAAACAATTACAGTTCTGTACCATCTATGAATAACATGTCATTTCAAAACCTCCATTTTTCTCTCTTCCCTTTTAAAATACTAAACCAAATTAGAAATACGCGAAGAATAACTAACCTGATTGATAAGCTTATAAAACATGGCTTTGTTCTCTTTTAATGTAGTTATGGTTAAATAATTTACCGAACGCTCCTTGAATCTGATTTAATTTTAAGTAGGGCATATCAATATAGTCACCTTAAAATTTGATTTCGGTAACACTTACCGTTAGGTTTCATTTGAAAAGGCCAGAATTTTTCAATATTGTACTATAGAGTTTTCCAAAGCAATGACAATTTTTTTTTGTAGTCTATTTTATGGATGATTTTTTGTCATGTCAGAAGACTCTTCGTTTCACTTTTTATGAGAGCTTTAATACATGTTCTGGCTTACATCCTTGAGATCTATAGGCTCATTTTATTGATACAACTTAAACATTTATGCCATGACCTGCGGCGTTTCATACCATTTTACTGAAATTTTAATTACATTGCACTATGATGTTGCAATACATTTATATTGAATTACTTTTTAATAGGCTCAAGTTCAACCCTTGATTGGTCACTTTTTATCAATATCAATTAAGTAAAGAAGAGTAAAATTCTATAGCTAGGTGGACAACCGGCTGCTTCTGGGTAGCAAACACTCTTCATCAGCATCCTATTAATTTTGGAATTGTCAAGTCCCACAATTTTGACACAGCCGTTTTAACCACTCGGCAACCAAAGCTCACGCAAATTTACTTTCTATTGATATACTCAACTAACATTAACAAAAGCAATATAAAAAAAAGATTTGTTATATGTCGCGGTGTAACATTTTTTTTCTGACATTCCAAAAATTACAGCATATACTCTGACATATATTGCTGACAGCAGTGTGTTTACATTACACTCTCTCTAGGCATTCCGCAGATAAATTCCGCTTCGTTTCGGGGCTACGATTTCAATACTCGAGCTGGAATGTATTATTTTCATAAATAGCAGATGCAATAAAATACGTTCAAGTGCAACGAGTAGAACCGTGAACCTTATAGAGAATTTCATCGCGAAACACTTCAAAGTATTAAGTTCATGAGCAAGTCGTGAATGTAAATGTTGTATAAATGAGGCGGCGAAATGGATCTTTGTCAAACACTACACTTAGATTCACCTGCACACAGAAAAAATAAGCATTCGAAGATTGTTATAACATATGGTTGAATAAATAATGGTTGTAGAAAATCATGAAATGGTAGTAATATATCGACGTTCTCCTAAATTCTAAATTTTAGCTCATGGAAAAATTCTAAAATAGCATCCATCGTTGAAGTACGTTTTTAGAAAGCATAGCTAGCTGTTCCAGAAAAGTTTATGACACATTCCAGCTCATGTCCGTTTGGTCCCCATTTATTTTCGAACTAATTTTCCTATATTGAAAAGCAATAAAATTCATCGAAAGTTACCTATGTCGAAAATAGTTTTCTGTTTCGGAATGGGAACTTTTTTTCACTTTTAGAAAAGTATCAAATATTAAAGTAATTATTGAACGGTAAAATAATTTACTCCAATACTTTTAGTAAATTTAAAATTCAAAGCAATTTGATCGCTACGCTACTCGTTTTATTTTTCCTTACAATATTGATACTGAAAAGTGCAACGAGTAAAAGACTTCTTTAGCGTTGGTAGCTAAACTATGGAAAGAATGGCTATTAAACCAAAGATTATTACTAAGTATGTAGATGATTTATTTTGTGTTATTTCTGAAGGTGAGATAGATAATGTTTTGAATGTTTTTAATAATTATCACACGAACATTAAATTTACCATTGAAAGAGAATCGAATTGTAAACTTTCATATTTAGACACTTTGATATTAAGAAGGAATAATAAGTTATTAGTAGATTGGTATCAGAAACCCACTTCATCAGGAAGGATTATTAATTATTTTTCAAAGCATCCAAAAAGAATAATTTTTAATACAGCTAGAAATTTGATAAATAGAGTTTTAACAATAAGTGATAGTCAGTTTCATGAAAAGAATAAGCATATTGTTAGAAACATTTTGACCAAGAATAGTTTTCCAATTGCACTAGCAACAAAATTAATAAGACAACATGGAAGGCAAGGTACACATAGTAATGTTATTACAACTGCACCAAAAATTTATAAAACACTTACATATATCCCGGAAATATCAGAAAAGTTGAAAAAATCGAATATATTTAATAAAGAAAAGTATATGATGGCCCATAAGACTTATAAAACATTATATACATTATTTAGTAAAATGAAAGATAGAGTGGACAGAATGGAGATGTCAAATGTAGTTTATAGTATACCATGTGGTGGGAATGACGTAGAAAACTGTAATGAGGTGTACATAGGAACAACTAAAAATAAGCTTAAAACTAGATTAGCAGGACATAGATCAGATCAGAAGTATAGGAGGATAAATTTGACGCACAAGACAGCACTGACGGCACATTGTGCAAGAGTAGATCATGTTCCAAAGTTTGATGACACTTCAATATTGAGTAGAGAAAGTAATTATAAACGCAGACTTACGTTAGAAATGTTACATATTATCAACACACCAGTAGATAGGAGAATAAACTTCAAGGCAGATACAGACAATATAGCACAGATATATAAGTATTTAGTTAAAAATTAGAGGTTTTTTGTTTTTCATGGTTATTATTGTTATTGTTCTTTGTTTACTGTAATGTATGGATTTTTTCATTATTTAATACGGTGTAAGAATGTTAAATATTTTCTATTAAAATATTTTTTGTAAATTAAATTTCATAAAAAGAAAATATTTTTCATTCATATAAGTGTTTGATTAACAGTTTCTTTTAATTATTATTGTTCATGTTAATTGTTATTTCATGTATGTATGTTTATATAGATATATAATTTTGTGTTGATAATTTTCTTAAATACTTATGTATATAATTTTTATTTGTGTATAGAAAGAAAAAACAATAATTTTTAAATTTTGAAATGTGAAAGAAAAAATAGGAAAATATTTATGTTTGTTGTTATGTTTGTTTTTTGAAAAAACCAATCAAAACATTTTTCATTATTATTGTCCTGAAGAAGCAATCCGAAGGAGAGCGAAATATTGACAAAAATAAATACTCAAATTACAAAAGACCTTAAGCTCAAATATATACATATATAAAATATAAGGAAAAAAAGGGTCAAAATAACGAAATATTAAATTTTATAAAATAAACAAAAACTCGGGCGGTTGCCTCAGGTGCAAATTTTATCGACGGCGTTGCTTTTCCAATATTGGCTGCGGCTTAGCTTATCTCATGCGACAAACTCGCTTTATTGAATTTTGTAAACAAATAAATAAAACAGGGAAGAAAATGAATACGGAAGAAAGTAAAAATAAAATTAAGGCAATTAAACAAAAAGTCAAGAATAAAAGACGGCCAACAAAAAGATGAATAATGAAATTTTTTCAATTTGTTTTCTAAACTTCCTTCTCAATTTGCAAAACAAAAATATTTATATTTTCCGTTACTCTAAAATCAGCTGATATAACTATTTTGCTAAACACTTGAAAAAGACACTCACGCTTTGTAGCAAAAAATCATGCTATATCTGCAAAAATTGCAGATGTGCAACCCAGGATGATTTCCGCTTATATTTAAACAATATACAAACAAAATAAATAGTATTCAGAATTAAACAAATATTTCACAAACTTTTTTCAATTTCTGTGGCAAGTGAACAGAGAACTGTATGAAGCGCATTCACCATAGAGATTAAAAATTCAATATCAAAGAAAGACTCACACGAATAATTTGGTGAAAGCAGTAGGTCTAGAAATACTACTCTCTAAATAAGAATTTATTATCACAAAGAAGTTGTAAAACACATGCTTTCCAATAACAACGACAATACTAATGCGTTGTCATCTCTCAGAATAAGATAACTATAATGATATATTTCCATATATGGGTGGGTACGTGTAAGAAAGCTATATTAATGTAGAAATGGTCGCCAATATATTAATTTCTTCTCTGCATAGAAAGAGAAATCTCTTTCTATGCAGAGGAGAGAACCAAGAGTAAAAACCACTTAATTTAACAAACCATGTATCATATACACCGTGAATGTCTTTAGTTGAATTCATACACTAATTTCTTGTGTTCAACCTTATAATGCAGTACATTTTCTCCGCCAAAAAATGCTTCCAATTGTCAAGATAAGTCAGAAGTTTGTTACATTTGTGGTATTAACCACCGGTAAGGTATGTTTATCAGAAATGGGTCGTATAAGGCAACGATATACATATTTCCTTTGCTTTAGCTCCAGTTTCTACACTTTCGGGCCGCACTTCCCATAGGAAGTGCATTTTGCATTTACATTTTTTTGCATTTACTAAAATTTGGTTAAATTTCTAAATATTTTTTGACACCTGATTTTGTCACTAATAAATTTGAACCTTTTTTTTCTGTGCAAAGGGGACTATTTAATCGAATTATCAGGGTCACGGTAATATTAAGCTAGAACTTAGCTGCCATACTGGACAAAGTAATAGAATATATAAAGGAGATAAATTCTTCAGATTTTAATCAACCACGGAGGAGATGAATGAGCTTGTGGGGAGGAGAGCGAAACATTAGAGCACTATTTATGCCAGTGCCCCGCCTTTTCACAAATACGATCCCGACATTTTGGGAGAGACACCTTACCAGACATAACCCAATTACGGGGCGTATGCTGGAGGAAACTAAGGAACTTTGTAAATGACCTATAGACCTATGAGTCAAACTGGTTCACGGTTAAACCCACGGAGCGCACAACAAGCCTATATTGACTTATGTGTATGTCGTAGGACATGGGCAGACGAACCCCTCCATTCAACCTAACCTAACCTAACGTAACCTAAATTAATCAATCAATTAATATAATACGAAAAATTTAAATACAAATAATTTATAACCCCACTGTATATGGTCTAACGTGAAGAACATACGAAAAACAACTGCTGTACATAATTAATTCTCCATTATTTTGAATTAAATCTTACATCTTCGGTGACAAAAGGGAACTATTATGTTTAGGTATAATCAAAGGATTATTTATATTGGGTACGGGGAATGGTCGTAATCTATTGCATATACATTGGTTTGAAAAGCATTTATATGTTCCAAAACATTTTTAATGCCAGAGGCACTTAGTAATCGTACTGTCGTCTTAAATGCCTCTATTGAAGCCCATCTTCCTGGTTTCTCCATGCAACTTATTCAATGTACAACTTACATATGATCTATTAATTAAATAAATAAATCGACTATGGAATATTGCTTGCCACCTTCTGTTTTCTTCTATGAATATTTTGTCAAAGAACAATATCGTTTGATATGATTCTTATTTAATTCAAAGTATATCCAGTCGCATCACAAAGTATATCGAAGTAGCATTGTAAAGAAATTGTACTTCAATGTTATCTGTCTTAAATATTCAGTATATTTTACTGCACTGCAAACATAAGAACCAATGACTATAATTCCTAGAATATTAACTATCAGAATATATATTAGCGAAAATATATTAACTAAGATATGCAGAAAAGTAAAATTAGCACTGGAGCTGAGCTATAGCTGCTATTTTTACATTAGTTTTCAAAACGATTTTTTGAAAATGGGAGTACTGGTTTAGTTGTAAAGGGTCCACCAAAAATATATTTTTTTTTTGAAAATGCTATAAAAAAATCTACTGAATATTTTCTAAAATTTCTTTCTTTATTTGAAAGTACAACCCTTATGGTTAATAATGGAAAATAGTTTCATTCAAATGGCTGCTTCGGCTGACCATGCAGTAACCTACAGGATCGGTCCAATTTTTGAGCACATGTGTGCAGCTGTATTTCACCAATGGTTTCAATAGTGTCCTTTAAAGCACCAATTGTCTCTGGTTGGGCGGCGTAACACTTAACACGTAACTCTTTGACGGCACCGCGCAAATAGTCCAACGGTGTCAAATCGCTGCTCCGAGGCGGCAAAACGACATCAGCTCTGCGGCTGATAATGCGATATTCAAAAACGGCATGTAGTGCCGTCCTGTTGAAACCAATTTTTGTAAACAAAAATTCATTCAACATGGCCCGATAACGATCGTTATTGACTGTAACGGCCACTCCTTGCTTATTTTCGAAGAAAAATTGCCCAGTTATGCCTCTGGACCAAAATCCGCACCAAACAGTGACACGTTTTGAGTGTCACTTTCAATGTATGCGTGAGGGTTTTCTGTGCCATAAATGCGACAATTTTGCTTGTTTACATACCTGCCAATATCAAAATGAGCTGCATCTGAAAAGATGATTTGTTTTGGCAATATCGGCATCTCTGTGAATCGATCGCAGGCCCTTTTAGCGAAGCGAAAATGCATTGGATGGTCAGTTGGCTTCAACTCCTGAACCTCCTGACAATTGGACTTTGTATGGCGTCATATCGAGGTCTTTGTGCAAAATTCGTCTCAATGATGCCTCCGAAATGTTAAATTGTTGAGAAACACCGTGAATTGATGTTGTTGGCGCTTCATGCACACTTTCTGCCACAGCAGCAAGATTCTCGGGTTTATCGATGAGGCTGCCAGTTTCTTTCACTTTTTTCACAAGATAACGAATACACGGAGCTGACGGTGCTTCTCTTTTTCCAAAACGCAATTTTCGCATACGTTCTGCAATATTACCATGATTTTTGAAGTAATGTAGCAACATTTTCCAGCGTTGTTAAAACGCAAACACAGCCATATTCGTTCAGCGGAAGGATAAAACTAGTTATCTGTCAAATCAGATGCGAGCTAAATGTTACCATTCACGAAATAAGCACTAGTTGAAAAAAAAAAAACGCTTATATACAGGGTGGACCCTGTATATAAAAGATTAATAATGCTGATATGACGTCAATATTAAAAAAGAGGAAAAGGCATCTGAAATAACGCTAAATAAAACTCTTTAACAGGTTCGATGTCATTATGTATTTGATTTAATTTTATATTCTGAAATTACTGAAATGAAATTCTAAATTTTTTATCTAAAAGGTGTTTGAGTTCAGACTGTGTCAGCGCTAGTTGATCTCCGTGATGGAAACTGGTCAAGCAGTCACTTTTATATTCAGCCTGGGTTTGTTTTGAGGGTTTATGATATTGCCGGCACAATACCTAAACAACTATTTTATGTGAACAATAAAGTACAAGATAAAACAAGAGGCATTTTCACCTCCTGCTTCTTGTAATTAAGCTACGGTTTAATTAAATTGTTAAAAAAAATTATTTGCTGTGATATACGATTGGCTTGTTCTTTTCATATTGATTTTTCACATCTACAGGATTGGACCTGAAATGTTTAACCTTTAAGTAGGCTAAATAAATCATATTAAAGCAACTAAGGAAAAAAAATTGTTTCGTTTCAATGAGTACGCACTGAAGTACGAACGAAAAAGAAATGTAAAAATTTTAATTTATTACAATATTTACTCATATATTTAATGTACTGCAGCAAAACAAGGCTTCTTTGAATTCAAACTATATATTTTAATTTTATGTGGCGCCAAAAAGTATGCCGCAATAAACTTGTGTGTGAATTTTTTTAAATGAAAATAACGTCTCCCCTTATTAAATAAGCAATGAACATACACACAAATATAAATTTATGGAAAGTGTAACCCAATTGGTCAGAGATTAAGTTTCTGATGAGGAGTGTATTGTTAGGAGTTTGACAGCACTTAATTTACAAAAACTCGCAAATTTATAAATATTATTTTTTTGTCTGAATGTGAGCGTACTAAAGTAATTATTGTCAGTTACCTAGCTGCAAACTTTCAAGCAGATACGAAAAAAACACATTAAAGAAAGTCAAATGTAGAAATAAGTTTTTTTTGTTGAGTTGATATCACCAAACATTTTAAACTCGTTAATACTTGCCAATACCAACCGATATTAATTAGATTGACAGGTGGCATAATTTTACTTTTTACGTTTACATAACAAAAATTGTTTTAAAAAAAGAAAATAAAATTGCACGATTTTTATAATGGTACGATTTGTATTCTTAAAAGTATCAAGAAGTAAAAGTTGTTGGAATATTAAAAAATCTACTTAATTACCTATTTACTATATGAGCCAAATGAAATATATCGAAATGTAAAAGACTTGCAAGACGAAAATTTGTTTTCGGTACGAAAGGTATGTTTGAACATTTCTGATTCTCATTTTGTTAATGGGCACTATGGACCGTTATGAAACAAGTAGTTGGGTTTCAAACATTCTTTTAAGTTTTTTTTAGTCTTCCGATAAATTAATTAGCATCGGGGAAATTTCGGCGGCATATAGATGACTGAAAAAGACAGAAAACATTAACTATTCCTATTTAAGACCTACTATTAATAGTAAATACATAATTAAGGTCATTCATTGTTGATTTAAATATAGATAGAATTTCTTCCTTTACTTCTTTATTATTCAATAATCTGATCATTGTGGTCATGCATTATTAATTCCATAATTATTTCCTGCGGCTCACACAAAAGTAGAATCAGTGCCATTGTGTGTTACAGGTTACACAAAACAACGCATAGAACGCGGAAGATACATCTACATCCTCGTTACTTACTCACTACGTTTGTGCGTGAGTAAAAAGAGATATTTTTGGTAGCTGAGGCCTCTCTTAACGTTATCGCCATAAGGAATAAGTTTCTGTAAATGACAACATTTCTATATAAGAAAAGATTTTGTGCATAAAATAAGTTTCAATAAATTTTTATTGCAGTTACTTATTACTTATTTTTAAATTGAATGAAATATATATTATAATACAAACAACAATGTTGGAATTTATTTTGTGCTTTAAAAATATTTATAGAACTTGGCGCGTAGACTTGAGCTTAAAATTTTTCGAGTCTAGTGACGGGTTAAGTAGCATCAATGAAATATCGGCGGCTTATGCACGGCGGAAAAGGACAGGAAACAATTAAATGTGTAGACCTTAAATACTGAGCAAATATATTTTGATTCTGTAATTGAGGCGAGCGCATTTTTTAGAATAATATTCTTAGTATAGTTCATGTGTAGACAACTTGGGGAATGAATATTGGTAGCTATTTTCAGCTTAAGTTTAAAATAATTTGCTTAAGGGAGTACTTAGATGGATTAAATATTTTTAAAGATGGTGGTCCGTGTATAACACGGACCTCTTGTCCGTATTATACACGTTCTTGCAAAATATAATTTTTCAAAAATAGAATTTGAGATTCCCGGAAACTGTAAAATGGAATTCCCAGCAGATTTTAAATATTTAAATAAATTGATCAAATATACCAGTTGTTGTATTGTTTGTATTGTTTTATACTAGGTTGGTCCAAGATAGCCCAAAAATGATCTATTGTGCAAAATGATCTATTGTGCAACTCTTTTCCCTCACGAGCTTAATACATCAAGAAACAGTATTAGCTCCTTCTGTGGAAGCCCTTGCAAGTCCTGTGAACCCAATGTATAGGCCTGCAACAGCCTGTGTCTTCTGTGGCCTAGTGCCACACATTCAATAATCAAGTGTTCCATTAACTCCTCTTCTTCTCTGCAAAGTCTGCAGGTTGCCGTACTGGCTAGTTCCATTCTGTGCAGATGCTTCCTGCAGGTATAGTGGCCTGTTAGCGCCGCACACAGTGTCCTTAGACTCTTTCTATTTAATAAATATACCAGTTACTTTGAGAACATAATTTTAAGTGTGAGTAGAGCATTGATTTTAACAAAATTTATTTTATCTAAATCTAAATCATTCCAAAAATAGACTTGTAAACCTTCAAACATGGGTCGTAATTTTCATACCAAAAGCGAACAAAAAATCTTATTATGCGATTAACATTTAATTTAATCCGCAACAATTTTTATGCTTTTATATCACTTAAAATTGACAACCAATACCATACGTGAGCCACGAGAAGCTCATGGTGTTTTTTTTATATTACTCGGCTTTTAAAGCTTTCAATTAAGTAGTAGCTTTGGCAGAGACGCTTGAGATATGACGATCAAATGACAAACAACTATCCAGCACCTCGTTTCTGTATTTCTCGTATCGAGAAATTTTTAACATGGAACAAGGGAATTGACACAAAAACAATGTAAATTGAAACAAAAATGTCAGTTTCTCTCACAAATGTTTCTGTATCATTGACATATGAGAACTAGCTGTCATTATGAGTGTTTTCCGTTAAATATTGGAAAGATACGAGTAAACGTGTTTCTATATGCAAATAATGCGAGAACTTTTCGGCAAGAATTGTCAAAATGATCCGCATTCAATCATTCATCCGAAAACAATGCAAGAAGCAACAAGTGTACAAAATCTCTTAATTGATCGAAATAAAAATAATCAAAATAAAAACTTTTAGCACAAAACTTTTTAATTGAAACATATAAGCTATTATGGATTCAAAATTAGCCGAAAAGGTGAGTAATAAAAAAAAAGAACATTTAAAAACTAATATTTATGTGGATGTAAAAATTTTGTTAAAAAAAAAGTATTAAATACATACTTACATTGTTAAAAAAATAAATATAGTGAAGTTTTAAATATGTAAAAACGTTGCATTTAATTGAAATTGCGCATGTGATTCAACTGTTTTATTTAAAAATGTGTCGAATGTGTTTATTGCTAAAAGCATTGCACCTGGGATAAACATGTACATATATATTTGTTAATTTTATTTATTATCATTTTAGAAAATCGAACGAATTTCGAAGCAGCAGAAGCAGAAACTAGTCAATTATATGGCATCGAATTTAGAATTCGCAAGAGGTCAGTTTGGAGCAGCTAACGCCTACAGCAGTTTGAAGGAGGAATGGGCGTCACTGACAACATCACTGAACTCTTTGGGTGGCAGTGAAAAAACTGCTGAACAGTGGAAAAAGGTAATATTTTGTAGATAAATACATAAACACATTTTCTTTCATAGATTTATTTTCTTAGTGTTGGTCAGATTTAAAATCAGGCGTTAAAAAGGCAGTTAACGCCAGGCGAAAATATATGAACCAAACTGGTGGTGGTAGTTGGGCCGACGTTCCTCGAGACTTAAATCCTATTGAAGAACAAATTCTTCAGATCATCACAGTTGATGCCGTTGATGGCGACTCATCCACGCCGGAGTCCGGTATTAAATTAACGGAATCATTCGAGGTATGTACATATGTGAATTTCCTAATATTATTTCTATGCAATTTTTTAACAAAATACATCTTTAGGATTTTATGACAGTTGAATTTTTAGAAGGCGAAGAAACCTACATGCCACAACCTAAGAAAATGAAAGGCCTGGAAGCACCAACAACGTCAGCAGCATCGGCTGAAAATTTTTACAAAAAGCCAATTGCAGCATCGAATACGCCTAAATACAGGGAAGCTTTGGATGAAGCAAGAGGTATGCAAAAGGAAGTGATGGAAAAATTAAATAAAGTTGAGGCACAAAATTCGGAAATATTGGCCAAATTAGATGAAATTGAAAATTTGTTTAATACACATTTTAAATAATGCTTAAAAATACAGAAAAATGTTGACTTGTTATTAAAGCCATATTTATCACTATCTAAATTCTCATATGAGTTTTTAACAGTTTGAAACTTTATTGCAGCAAAAACTCAGTTTGGAAAGGGTTTCAATACAGAAAGCAATTCTTTCAGCTTTGTGGAAGAAATTGTTTTCTATATTCAAACCCTTTCCAAGCTGAGTTTTTGCTGCAATAAAGTTTCAAACTGTTAAAAACTCATATGAGAATTTAGATAGTAATAAATATGGTTTTAAATATTATTTTAAGTTATTTTTTCAATATGCTGTTACATGTGCAAAGTTAAAAAACTATTAAATTATAAACCAAAATGGCTGTGAGATAAGAAAGTACAAATATTTAAATTCTTTTTGCTATTAAAATATATTTAATTTTCAAAACTATTTGAAGTTGCTTGACTCTCAATTAATTTTTCACTTCAAGGTGTATCTGTCGAGTAAAAAAATTACTTACTTTTAGGTTTATATGCCTTTTAAATTTTACTACATGAATTATGTGTTATGTTGTTTTTATTTTAAATAAAAAGAAGTTTTCAAAATTTTTCTACAATATACTATTTACGTACATAATACCATTAGTTTGTGGTTGGCTCATATGTAAGTATTAGGGTTAAATCGTTGATTTTATAATAATAAACAATTTTAATTATTTTGTTTCTACGTTTTTTAATATTATTTTCGTTTTTAATATTTATTATTATATTAATTGAGCTAGAGGTCTTTCCTCTTACATTTTTAGTTTAAAAATACATATGTATGTATGTATGTATGCATATATACTTATGCACATATTTGTCAATATTTTTCACTCTTCGTCTAATAGTTTGATTGGAAATTAAAAACAGAAATTAAAATAACAAATACATATCTTAAAAGAAAAAAATTTTGTTTTTAAAGAAAGGTCTTCCAAATAATAATAATAATAAAACCATTTAAATTTATTTCTTATCCTATGTTTCATTGGATATTTCCCTATGGAATGATCTTTCTTTATTTGGTAATGACACTAATCATATTTTAGTATATTTAGTGCATTTCTTCAGGCACGTGGCTGATGATATTTTGTGTAAAGCCTTATAGATACATATGTAATTAGGTAGCACAAACAATTTTTTTGTTTGGTTTAAAATGTGTATTCGCTAGTTTGAAGATGAAAATGTTGGAAAGGATTGTTGAAAAAAAGGATACACAATGAAATTCTTTTCGCCAATTTCATCTTCAAACTGACTCATTCATATTTTCGCACCAAAAAATTAATTTGTATACCTACCTACTGACATACATACTACATACACACGTATGTGTGTGTGAACACCATTCATGTACTCATCATGTAACAAATCATCATATTGCTCTATGCAACAGATCATCTGAAGAGTGGCCGAAGAAAGAAATCAACCCTTAGTAACAAAGAATGTATGTAAATACATCCTCATTGTTTTATGAAGCAAGTACACGGAAAATATTCAATAGCAACAAATTTAGTTTAGAGTTTTCTATTATACATATGCATGTATCCACAGAAGTAAATTAAAAAGAAAATCACTCTTAATGACAATGTTTAGTGTTATAATTTAAAAATAATACACTTATGTATATGCAATTTATTATTGAATAAATTTTATTAAAGCGTCAGTTGATAAATAATAATGAAATGCATTTTCCTTTTCTTTACTTGATATTAAAAAAATAGGCAGTATCCCCAGCGGGATACTGCCTATGTAAATAAAATTATTATGTAAATAAAAGTATTACAGCGCAGTTCAATATAATTAAAATATAACTGTATGTGCATTGAAATAAGCTCAACCATTTTAACAAACACAAAACCGATTTCTTTCACTGTAAACCAAAATTGCATTGCTATTTTATGACTGCTGCAGCTGTGGTTGTTACTGCTGTCTACCAAAAAAGACAAATTTGTATTTCCCAGAACAAAAATAGCATGAACAAAAATAAAAAAAAAAATAAATAAGGATACAAACAGATCATCAACCACGTGTCCAAGGAAAAAATCATTCCGTGGCAACAAACAATGTAAATATGTATATCCTCATTGTTTTATGAACCAAATACACGGAAAATATACAAAAGCATCGAATTTATTTTAGAGTTTTCTATTATAGGTACGTATGCATGTATCCACAGAAGTAAATTAAAAAGAAAATCGCTCTTAATGACAATGTTTAGTATTATAATTAAGGAATAATGCTCTTATATGAAATTTATTATTGAATAAATTTTACTAAAACGTTAACTGATAATTAATTAAGAAATACATTTTCCTTTTCTTTACTTAATTAATATCAAAAAAGTTGGTAGTCACCCAACGGTTGAATTTCATACAATAAGATTTATCATAAATGTTTAAATTAAATTATTCATACATGAATTTTTCTGAACCCTGCTTTTAAGTTTTCTGCTCTTCTGAAAAATTGAAATATTTGTCAAAAGTTCCCAGATACATTCGTACCTTGTTATTCCATATTTCTGCATATCCTATTTTTCAGCCTATCGCGAAGACGACAAGCTTCACGAAGTGGCTCGTAAGTCTCCTCATTATCATCATAACTGCTAATTTGCTCATGAGGTACTTCAAAATCCTCTTGCACTAACCCATGTTCCCTTCTAAAATTATGGAGAACTGTGCAGGCGTTAATTATTTTTCCAGCTGTTTGCGGCGTGGTGTGTAGCCCAACCTGCAAGCATCTGAAAACGGTTTTTAAGACGCCATTAAGCCTTTCTATACAGTTTCTAGCTTTGGCATGGACTTTGTTAAAACGCATTTCATCGCCAATTGAGGACCTGTATGGTGTTATCAGCCATGCGCGTAAAGGATATCCCGAATCACCTAAAAATTTAAAAAAAAAATATATTTAAATTAAGGAAAAAATATCTACATATGTATATACCTAACAACCAGGCTTGATTGCTTCTATCGCTTTCATAGCGCTGTTGTAACAATGTGTTGATGCGTGAGGCTTCCCAAATGTAAGCGTCGTGTGTTGAGCCTCCAAACCTCGCAAAACCACCAAAAATTTTCAAGTCGTAGTCACAAATCTAATGCAAATTTATGCGTTAATAACAAATAACATTGAAGTAAAATATGTACATAAATCAATAAAACCGTGTGTTGTGAGTTAAGAATTGATTAAAATCGTAGGTTGTTGTGTATGGCTTGATTAACTCTGATTATTGTCTTTTTGGTTTGATTAAATCGTATTAAAAATGAGAATACATTTTTATTATTTTGTATAGATAATTACGCTCAGTGGCTTTAAATCGGGTTTGGCTAGAATTTTGAGCTGATTTAAAAATTTTATTATTATTTTTTCTTTTAGTTAGTGAACAGAAAAGATCATAATATTTTATTTTATTAAGATCTATCCCGTCATTATTGAGGTATTCATGGCAATAATTTAAATTATTACTTTACGTTTTTCTCTGCATAGAAAATTGCTTTTTTATTTTTAGAAATTCTTTTATAGAACTGCAAGTTCACCAATTTTATAAACCAAAAAGCCGTAATTACACTTTTTCATTCTCTTTGATTGTTTTTCAATATGATACATTGTATTAACCGTAATTACACTTTCGAATTAAATTTATTAATTAAATAATTTCTTCCCGAATTTTTTTTAATGGTTATAAGCAATTTTGTATTTTGTGTTAAACTACTTTAACTACAATTTTTAGCATGTTATATCTTTTGTAACTTGCTAAAAATCTTTTAAGTTACAGCCTAAAAGCACATTATCTTATTTTAACCATTTTTTTATTTTATGCACAATTTTTTGCCTGCAGTTACGGCTTTTTGGTTTCAGAAAAATAGAGTGCAAAAGGCCGTAATTAACATTTCTCAAAAACTACTTTTTTCCCATTAATTTGTTTTTCAGAAACAAATCTGTCTTTGTTTTCTTAGCTTAAATCTACAATTACTAAAAAGCGTAGTTTGCATTTTAGGTGACGGTATGTACGTATAAAATAAATTATTTCAAGAATCTTACCAGCTGAACATTTTTAGAGTGGTAACCTTTCCTGTTCAAGTAACAGCTCTCCACCTGCTGTGTCGGCTTTTTAATACGCACGTGTGTGCAATCTATAGCTCCTATGACTCCGGGAAAACCAGTTTCTTCATAAAATCTATAAATACATACATACATTGTGTGTATTGAATTGTAGTTAAATTAGTAATGGATAAAAGCAAAACTGTACCTTTGTTTTATAGCCTCGTATTCGGTAACAGAAGGAAACCTAATCCACTTTTCCATCAATTTCCTTTCCAAAATGTGGGCAACTTCGTGAACGGAACGACAAACAACGCTTTTACTTACTGAAGCGGTAAAATCCTGTCCAATGTCCCTGTAGAATGAACCGGTCGCAAAAAAATGCAAAGCAGCGCACATTCTTAAGGGTTGTGGTATAAACGTCTTTTTTACCCCTTTGTACATATAGGGGCTCAACTCATTACACAGGATGAGAGCTGCATCCCTACTCAAGCGATATAAGTCCCGAAATCGCCGTTCCGGGATGCTGAACGGATCAGTTGCGTCCCTCAGTTTCCTGCGATATAGTCGCATCATGTTCCTCCTGTCATCATTTTCTGCAACAACTACAGCAACGGCATACATTTTGTTTATAATTTTATTTTTAAATTGTATTGTTTTATTTTTCTTTTTAACACAATTTCTCTAAACGTTTTTTTATTTTTATATTTTATTGTTTTTAACAAGAAAAAATTCTTTTTTTACTTTTTAATACACAAAATTTTTTTGACATATAATTTTTCCTTTTTGACGTTTATTTTTCATTTGACGTTTGATCAATGGAAATATTCCAGTCAATACAACACTTGTTTTGATTGTTTTCGCACTGAAATACAGACACAATTTTTTCTCGCAAACCGAGAAACGATGGAATTTTTTGTTTCACACTTCAACGGAAAAGTTTCTCGATACGAGAAATACAGAAACGAGGTACAGATTAAAGTTCTATTTGTCAAATTGTTACTAATGAAATGGGACCAGAACTTGCTTGTTTACAGTTATTTTAGGTAGATACATGCATATAAACAACTAAAACTGGATATACGAACAATCAGCAACTGAAAAGTAAACTAGGAGAAAAAGCAAAAACATTAAGTTTTGCAGCAACATATTTGATTGTTTTGTTTGCTCAACGAACAACAACAATACTTAGACCAAAGTTAAATTTGCTGTTGCTAAATTTTGAGATATCAAACAGTTGCAGCCTGTAAATTTTGTTATTTCAACGAGAGTGTAGTTGTTATTCTGTTATCTGATGGTTAATCTTTGTAAATCTGGACGTAAGTACCCCAAAGTCTAGACAGTTTATATGGTGAACAAAGACAGTGTTTATTATATCTATCGCTATATTTATGGCTACGTTTTTTGTACCAAAAGTAATTATTTTAATTTTTGAAGAGTTAAGCTTTAATTTGTTATTACTCTGTCCGCCAAGTAGCTAGTAATAATGTGTATTTAAAAACTCTTTTATAACAGTCAAGAAACTAAAGCTCACAGGAAAATGACAGACTAATTTCATATGCAATTAATAAGGTTATACAGGGCGTTGAAAGAATATATTTTTGGAAATCGTTTATATAGATAAGAAACAGCATCGGGGTTAGTACTTAACACTGTTCTACGCCACTAAATAACAGTCTACGTAAAGGAATCAATTTGAGAATGCAGTTCTGAGATCAGTGGATAATGAGATTATATATGATTACAATTACTTAAGTTACTATTACTTATCTTCTATATCCGGATTTACGTGAATATCATGTGTTTTATAGGCAATAACAACACTTTTGTATTGAAAAATTAAATCAATTCTACACGTTTGAATATTTTGGAACTTCATTCATTTTAAACTAATTTTACTTTAGTTTCATCTGGTCTCCTTTTCGAACTGTATTTAATTTTACAAGCACAGTGTTTCCAGGGTTAGTCAAAAATTCGTTATTTATATCGAAGTTTTTACTCCAAGTTCTTTAAAAGTTTTAATGAGAACATTTCCTTAATTGACCGAGTATTAAGGTGGTCCATTTTTTAGTTCCATTAACTTGCTGCTTATTTACTCTTTTATTTCAAAACGTAAGTCAAACTTAGATCGGAGTTCACCATGTAGAGAAGCTGAGTTCTTATCATTACGTTGAGTTCTGCAGCAATCACAGAGTAGTTTTAAGGTGATTTAGCCTTTATAAGAATAGCCAAATGATCTGCATTTATACTGACACAGTTTGCACAACTAGGACATGATGTACTTCTTTGCGACTTGTTTATTCACAGTTTGTGAAGTGAACAAATGACACTAAGCAGATGGCAATGTATGAAAAGGAGCAATTGCATTTTGAGGTAAAAAAGAAGTTAGTTAACAACAATAGGATCAAGAGTTCATTTTTAAAGTTACTCCCCAATTGATTTTATAAGACAATATTTTTTTATCACAATATTTTTTTATCACAGTCTTCAAGTAATGTTTTTTAATTTATTTTATATCGTCATCATGTTTTTAAACTTAATATTATAAATAAATATATTAGAGAAAAAAAAATCAAAAGCAAATTGTTTCAAACTAGGCAAAGCGACCTTATTTTAAACAAAAATGTAGACGACTTACCATTACACACTATATTGAGTTCAGCCCTTCTTAAGTTCCCATGTGAGAGAGAGTTCATTTCATGGCCAACTGGGACGCCATAACACATGCATGCATATACATACATACATATGTCTGTAGTTGTGACAGGAATATACCAGTGGATTTTCTGTGCAGTGTTGCTGTTCATTTAATCTTTCTGGGTTGGAGACCAAGACTTTGCGGATGTGTATGTCTTACCAGAATGGTTTAGAAACATAGTTTATCCAGTAGAAGCAGAGATGAAATATTTTGGCAAGCCACTATTTTCATAAGAACGAAAACCAGTTCTTTATTGATTAATGAGCCAAATTCTTATGCTTACAATATTTTCATTAATTTTATTTTGAAGACCAGTTAACTACGTTGAATATAGAGCTCGAGCACGTGTACTTGTATGCATGTGTATTTAACCTTGAAAGCGTTTCTTTACTTAACAGGCAGCTTTGTCGAAGAAATATATACATACCTTTACTTCGTACATATGTACATACTTATTTGTAGTGTTGGGACACGTGTGCTTTGAGTTGTTTACATTTTGCCAAAGCGTTAACATTGCTGTACTAATAATGTATACGTGTGCTTAAAGTGAGTAGATGTTTCTTGTCGTATTTGACTGCCACAATAAACTTATATGTTTTCCAGGGTATGAAAAAAACCAAAAACGTTCAAGTCGCCAGAAATGTTTATGAAGGGTAATAAACGTTTCTGCGACTTGAAATTACATGGTAATAGAGTTAGTTCCACAATTTGTGATCTTAAAATCTTTTTTTTTTTTTTTTTAATTTTGTGGCAAAGAATAATTACCTGTTTAAGCCACAATGACCAGGGGTTTTTCTTTACGCCGTCTCTGCCTTACACATCTCTGCTATTTGTTTAAATACTCTGTACTTAAAATTTGGCATTTCTGTTTAAAAGAAAAAAATGGCATACTACTATTAAAGCGCAAATCATAAACATATTTTATGTTCTATTGTTGTTATCAAATGTGTCATATACCCAAAAGGAAGCATCCCTGAAATTAGACTAATAAAAAAAATGATTAAATCACTATTTTAGTTATCTTTTGTAAAATTTAATACATTTTGAAAAGCTTTTCTCAAAATACACTGATAGCTCTCAGCCACAACAGCAAACGTAGATGGTTCAATCGATATCACTGTTATGGATTTGAATATGTTTTGCTAGAGACAAAATGCGAAAGCAAAATAATATGATATGTTGCATTTTGGTTTTTATTCACACCCTGGTTGGTTTTGTTGTTTTTCCCATCATATCTGACTCCTCGTTGTGACATGCAAACACAGTTGGTAGCATTTTTACTCAGTTTGTTTTTTGTATTAAATTTTCTTTGATGGTTTTTTTTTACTACGTTTTAGATATTCATTAGCTGCTTTTCTGTTAGCACTTTTTATTTGCTTTCTACTAGAACCTTTTTTTTTTCTTATAAACATACAAGGTTTATAAGTGTCTGTTGTTAAAAAATTATAAAAGATTTTCTATATATGCTTATATTTTAGTTTCTTTAATTAAAAATCAGCTTTGTTTAAGAAATGCATACATACCTTTAGTTAAAAATATGCAAAATTTATTATACTATATGCTTATATTTTAGCTTCTGTTTTTAGTTTAGTTTATGATATGATACAAGACAGTGAAATGCAATTCCATAAAAATATAAGAACAAATTTTGAAAGTTGACGCCAACCAAGCAAAACTTATTTTAAATCAAGACAGCTAAAATATGAAATTAAATATTTTGGGTGAATATGTTATTTATATAGACAAAGCAAATTCTTTCGCAGCTAATTAAATTTTGGTGATGTACAAACTATTGTGAAATTGCTTCTTGTACAACAACAACAATTTTCTTGGGTAAAGCTATATTTTTTAATGCTACCATCATGCTACCTTTCAGCTTTATTTCATTATTATTTTTTTTTTTTTGTATTTTTTTTACTTTATTTTTGTAAGTAATTCGTTAGTCTGTAATAGATATTAACAGCAGCCTCACGATCAGCCACCATACACGCTAAGCAATCGCAGCATCCAGAATGTATTTGGCTAGATAGTTATTTTTAAATTATACTCTATAAGCTAGAATGGGTAAAACAGTATTTCAAGCTGTCCAAGTATTTTTTTTCTTTTTGAATATTTCAAACGGTACTTTTGGCCGCTTATTTTTCAGCTTCCGTAAACGATCCTTCTACTACCGTCACCATCAAGTATACATTTTTTAAGAAAAGAATAAGCAGCAGTATACTCAGTGGGAGTCACAAAAAAATCTTTCTTAATTTTGTGAAAGGAAAAAATTCGAACTCCAGCCAGCTAAGAAATACTAACAATTGTAAATCATTTAATTCGACCATAAATTTAAAATTAATGCTTAAAAATCGCAGGGCCTGGCGAAAAAATTTAAACCGCTATTATTAATGATGCAATAGCAACAAACGCAAAAGTCAATTAGAAATCTATTGGACGTTTTTAAGAGAATATGAAATATATTCAAATCAATAGAAAACTACAGTGATAAAAAAATGGAAAGCTGATCAGTAAGCTCAGGTGGTAGGATGGCTATTCGCTGCTGCTTGAAAACAGTGTACAATTAGTAATGGCCTGTTTTGCAGTCTTTAATTTTACCTTATTGTACTCTGTAAAAATATTGATCGCTTCTGTTCTATCATCAAAACAACTTTATAAATTTTGAGGAAGTAAAAATTCGAACTCAAGCCTGATATAAAGATATTAACAATAGTAAATCATATAGTGCAACTATAAAGTACAAACTATTGATTTAAAAAGTAATAGTTGTCGAATTTGATTGGCTCACATGCGCCTTCGAAGCAGTATGAGACAACTTACACTTTGCATGTGCTCAAACATTGGACTTGTTTGAAAAGTAGACGCACGTTTGATAATTTAGCACAAAGCTAGCTAGTACTGGCATAATCTTCACAATAGTCTTGTTCGGGCCTATGGGCATAAAATGTATTTTGAGGGTTGTGGTTTTAACACATTTGAAATTAATTAAGTTCAATTATGGAGCGTATTCCTAAAAATATCATCGTGTAATATACAACAATACATTGGCTTCGTGTGACCCGATATTACGATTTTTAATTCAGCTTAGTTCGACTTTTCAACATTGAAAATTAATTCGCTTCGATCGCAGGAAATAATTTTTCTGAATGTGATACTTTGGGCATTTCTGACTGTGTATGCGCTGATATAAAACTTTAATTTCTTACACAATGATAACTCAAAAACCCCTTCATTTTGTATTATTTTAGGTTTAAAAAAATAGGCACTTCGTTGATACTTATCAACTCATTAGTAGACTCAAAAAAAAAAAGAAAATAAATAATTTCAATGTAGGGAGAATTTTCCGTAAGTGCCATAAGTTGGCTACAATGTACCGGCCTGGGAAATTTTTGGTTATATCTTTTTGTTACCAAGAATATCGTTTTGCACTGCCAATTAAAGTTTGCCTGAGCGATAAGTTTAACTGTTGGCTATATATGGACCGATACCGAAGTTTCCTACTTTTGTTGCTCTCACTACTATGTGTTCTCACTACTGTGTGCCAAAATATCACGGCATTAGTAGTACTGCCAATTTAAAAGCAAGTTTTTACAAAAAAACAACAACAATAGCGGTGTAGATTTATTAAATGTTTCTGGTTAATGAATTAAGCTTTTGTTGCAATACTGATAAATGTTTGCACAACGCTATCAATTTGAGTTCGGCTTAAAAAATGTATTCAAATTTGTACAATAAATTACGACACAATAATAAATCCAACAAATACTGCCCAAAAGATTTTGACAATTTTTCTTAATAATTGTGTATCACTCCCGCTGGCTGTAGCATTTCAAATCTGAGTGGCATGTGCCAATTTATTTCGAAAACTAAATTTTTTCTTGATTAATAGAATGTATCTCAACTTCCAACTTGTGACATTTGATTGACACGTGCCAATTTTTATTAAAAAGGAAAACGAATTTCAAATTTTACTTTGGTAAATAAATAACACTTTGTAATCTGCTACCTGACCTTTTCCCAGCATTTAAGATCTCATATCAGGCGGTTTTTTCCACCTTTATTACACTTATTTTCTACTTTCAGATACAGCTTTGAGTTCTCGTATTTATTAAAGATTTTATGGCTTGTGGCTTACGAAGAATATCTCGAGTTTTTCATGATTGAAGTAAAATATTTTCTGATTAATTTACCGACTGTATTGTTCCACTCAAATCCCAGTGAGAATTGGAAAGTTTTTTTCTTTAATTTACTACGGTGAGCTGCTTGTTATTCTTGGCCTAAGTCCTTTTTTGTTACATTATCAACCATGGACAGTTATCAAATCTGTTCAATTATTTCCTTCACTCTTCAAATACAAAAGATAATCTAAGTTCTTATGCCTTTCTTGTAAGAGTTTTCTTTTCTTTTCTTTCTTGTTTTTATTTTTGATTTTATGAGAGTTTTGGGACGTTTCGGCATTTTAAAGGAATTACTTAAACATTTCGTTAGTTTTAGCAAAAACATTTTTTCGTAGTTGTTTTTTTTTTTTTTTTGTAAATAGACTAATTAGCACTCAGTGTTAATGCCTACAGACATGTGCAATGTTGGTTACCTTCCCTGAAAAAAGAATTGAATCAAATTTAAGTTCCAATTTGAGAAAATAAGGAGCGTTGTTTCTTGCACTACATGCAAAATTGTAAAGATAGGTTAAATATTTAAATTAAATTGAGAGGGGTTTCTTGATTATACGTATGTATGTATATTCCCACACGGGCTATTTTTAGTCAGTTCCAGGTTCTTTTAAATTAAAACAACTTTATTTTGCCTCTTATTCCCAACGTTTCGCCCATTTTTTGTGAGCTTCTTCAGGGGTTGATCTTTATTTTTTATGAAATCTAACGAACGCAATTAAATCAAATGATTATTGAACAATTTTTACGTATTATTGAAATTTACTTACAAATTTTGTTTTTTTCAATATTTTTGTTGTTGTTAAAAACAAATAAGCGGAAAACTAGACAACACAAACATGTATGTGTATAAATAACAGAACAAGCACAACAGAAACACAGTGTAAAATTTCGTCAACTTAATGCTATTATCACAGAACTCTTACTAAATTATTGCAGCGGAGTATTGCAGCTTTGTGCTGTCTATCTTCCTTTGTATTCATAGTGTTGTGTATTTTTTTGTTGTATTCTCAAACTTTCCAATGTGAATCTTTTATTTTGATTTTTTAGAAAAATAGAAGTTAATATTTAAATTAAAGTTGTGTCGTTTTTTTGTTATTAGCAGAGCGCATCAGTAAGTGTAGCCTATTTGAGAGTTATGTTACTTCAGTTGACGATTTATTTCTTCAGATATAAATAAAATAAATAGCTGCATAAAACTAACTACTAACTTCCATGAGAAGCTGTTGATGCTGAGCCGAGCTGATATGCCAAAACTGGACCTTTGGCTCAACTTTTTCTCGTTAGAATTCTTGTAAAATTTATAATTTTTAACGAAATGCTGAGAAAGGGGGTGGAGTGTGCGGAAAAGCAAAATAAAGAGTGTTCGTAGACGTTTCATAAACAAAAAACTAGTAATATGAAATAGAACATTTACTTTTGCAAAATTGAGTACGTCAGCACTTACAGCTAATACCTTGTGTGTTTAGTCACTAACTAACTAAACTTTAGTGCCTTCCAGTCCATAACTGAAAAAAGAGTTATTTTCAACAATGCAAAACATCGAATAAATGTGTAGAATTAAAACAGAAACGAAAAAAGAATTACGATAAGACCTATTATGAATTTAGTTACTACGATTTTAACAGTCATATTTATCAAAATATTTCATGTTTATTAACTTCTTATTTGAGAAATATCCATAAAATATTTGTTAGATAAGCGTTTAATAAATGTTATGTATTCGTTGAAATAAGCCAGTAAGCAAACAGGTGTTCACCTATTGCGATTACACACTTTATGCAAGGAATCATAGAAAACATGTCTGCACAATTAAACCTTCACAAACCATTCTGGCGCCATTACACTAAAGTCGACCAGCGAGGCTTTTCCACTACTTTAAGTTGCATAAATAAATTAATCATAGACGCTTCGCTTTAGCATACTAACACTTCGATTTAGATAAAAAAGTATTACTATTTAATTATTCATCTATGTTCACTGCATTAAGGTTTTTGTGCAAATAATTCAGGTGGTGAATGGAAAATTATTTTTAAACTGACATTTATTGTTCCTTTATACAACTAAGTGGAGAAAGCTGTATTTCGGTTAAGGGTTTTATGACACTGCTTTTTAGGATCAGAAAATAATGGCAATAATTCTATTATATTCGTCTTCCTTGTACCTTTGAGATTAAATAAACTTTTTTTTTCATTGTAATAATCCATATATACGTAAGCAAAATCTAGTTTTTGGAGATTTTTAACGAAATTTAATAGAATTTGATGACATTTTCCATACAAAATAAGGTATACTCCGCCGGTAGATTTTGGTGAAATCTTACTAGAACTGCTAGTTACCAAACGATGTAACTGAGCGGTTTTACATTGTAAACTACGAAATGCAACGCTGTAGAAATAAAACTGGACTGTTTGTAAGAAAACTTTACCAAAAAACACAAAAATTTTAACGGCAAACTTCCAGTTCAAATATTTAGTTATTTTTGATATAAGAGTACATGTTCCAGTAAAATTTAAAAGGTTTAGTTTAAAAATATATGAAGCATTTTAAATATTTTAAAGGTTTTTTCTTCAATAATGTATCAATTTGGAGCTCGCATTCTACCAGAATTTGAAAACCACTCTGCTATGAATGAAACTCGCAGCACTCTACTCTCAACTCTTAAAATGTTTCAAGGTTACATTTTGAATATTTAAACCTTGAAATTCTGAAAATGTTAGACCTTTCTTAGCGAATGCGCAAAAAAAAAATAGAGAATTTTAGTGTAAGTTCGGTTCTTTTTTTGTTAAATACTTTAACTTTTAAACTTTTCCACTAAAACATCGAATTGATTTCATGCTGGAATTTGCACTGTGAATATTTGTACTATACGAGATAAATATATAGTGCCCACAAAAATTTTTAGGTTGCAACTAATTGATTCCTTTAAAGGTCTGATCGCCCGCATGTTAAAGTTTTTATTATTATTTTTTTTTTCAGATTTCTGTAGTATGTCAATGTACTTGTTTTGTGTGCTAAGTTTTTTAACCTGCTCCAATTGCTTAGAAAGTGTGATACCACACAACTCGTACCCCTCATGGTTTTTATGTTGTCATAGACTTTGTTTTCCCTTTTGATGTTTGTTTTTATATGTTTTTATTCTTCCAATTTTTTCACTCGTGTTATTACAAAACAAATTGCTTCAGAGCTGTTACTTTTCAACATGGCCACCATTGCTACCACTGCCACATCATCGTCTTCGTTGGTGTCATGAGACTAGAAGCTGAACTGGATTTACTGTAGCAAAATGAATGCCGTAGGTCAGTTGCTCCAAAAGCATACATACTACATATTTACACTTAAAGCCAGGGCAAATGTACTGGTATTACTGTGCAAAATAAACGCTAGTTTAAGTGAAATGTATCGCTTGTCCACATTTAACAAGTCTTTAGGCAAAACGTATTTGCGCTGTAACCGGCTATTAAAAGTTTACAGAAGATTAGCGGTATCAGCAGCAATTATAATGTGGAATTTTCCTAAATAATTGTTTTTGCGTTCATTACTTGCTAAAAATTTATTGGAAGTTTTTATTTGAATTTAAGATTGCGAGTGCCATTGGCCCATTACTTTCATAATACTTTAGACTTCAGGATGATACAAGTACATGACACCTGTTTTGACTACTGAATTAATTTGGAATGCTTCCTTCCTAAAGAATGTCACGATTTTAATTATTTCTTTTTAAAATATATGTCTAAGCTATGTGCATTTAGTTATTGCCCATTCCTTATTGATAAGTACATAAATGGTGAATGTAAAATTAACTACTTAATAGGCTTGCTGTTTCTAATAGGAGTATTTTCTTAATTAAGGAAATAATTTTTTTTTTTGCTTTTTCGCATGGGTAAACAATTTTCTTAGATACAAATTAAATATCTGGTTTTATTTTTCTCTTAAAACGATAAATCATATTAATTTATTATTTACCAGGCTATAACGTTTTTAGGGTTCCGTACTCATCAGAGTGAAACGGAACCCCATTACCGAGAATTCAACATTTTATTTTAACATACTCAAATTTAAAGCAAATTTTTTTGCTATATTGAATATTAACCACTTGAAACCCCCAATTATTTTATATTAATAATGTTCAAACATTTTTTTCTTTACAGATTTCTCTTATCTACGTCACTTTCGAATTTTAAAACTTTTTCTCAATCTTCTTTCAAGCATACAACTTTGCTACTTAATTTCTTCCGTAATCCTGTTCCTTTTGAACTATATAAATACGTAGCTTTTGTCACTGTGCTTTGTTTAAATTGAAGAAAGAAAAAAGTCAGAGAAAACTTAGCCAACTGCACCTTCATCGAATCAACTTTGTGCACTTTTCTTTTAAACATCAACACATGAAGAAAACCTAAACCAAAACTCTTCTTTAATACTTTGAAACAAAATAAAAGTTGTTTGTATCTTCTGTTAAGGTAAGTTTTAGTCAAATAACCATTCTACCAATAATCAGTAACGAAAACCGGTAGCGCTACTACATTTCTCAAGCGGTAAAATAGAATTTCAAGTTTGTTTGTGTTGAAAGTGAGGAAACGGTTTTTATTAACTTTAAAGGTTGGCACACTTTATCTTTTCACCCCATCTTTTGCATTTTATTCGCTTTAAACTAACAGCTAAACTTTGTTGGTAAATGTCTTTAAGTATTTGTAAAATTCTTTGAAAATTAACTTTAGTCAAATTAAGTTCTTAAGTACTTAGTTTTGAAGATCTTTTTTGTAACTTTGCTAATCGTTTTAAAATATAATGTATAGCATTATATGGTTAGATAGAGATAGTGGCAGAGAGGAAAACAGAGCGAGAAAGAAAACAATTTTTGTGAGGGGGAATTTTTTTAAATATATCAAATATCGATCTTGTCTATAATAAACAAAGCAGTAAAAAAAGGTAAATTGTATGTCAAAGATCTAAAGTATGTTAAAAAAAAAATTGCTGCTTACACAAATCGGAGCCGCAATAAGAAAATCTTTTTTGGTGGAAATGATATGGTTGAAAGTGATAATTTCATTGCTTAAAGTGACAAGCGTATATTAGGCATGACCATATTATGATTGGATAGCGCAATAACATGGCCTAAGATCATAACAATTTAATCACTTTAAATATTTTCAAACCACTTCAAGCCTACAAATATTTAAAGGTATGTATGTGCGTATGTAACTCGTATGCCCCTTAAATTTTTTGCTTACACAAAAAATAAAAGCAGCCTTTTATATGTTCTCAAATATGCATTACAATATTGTCAAATTTGGCTTTTTAAGTACTTTACATTACTCATTTGCTATGTAGGAAAAATGTTCATTGATAAGATAAAAAAGTTTTTCCATCACAAGCCAAAAATTAAAAAAAAAAAAAAAAATTAACTGTCAATGGCAATAGCAGAAACTTTGTTAACAATACCAGTACTTCGTTTATTATATCGCAACGATATGATAGATAAAAAATAGAATGTTTGTCATAAAAGTAGCTTGTTTAAATGCAAATTTAAATTTTCATGAATAGTGACAACAAAATCATCTACCTGTAGCTAAAACTTTATTTATGGTGACCAGCAATGTGTTTGTAAATAAAAATATTTTGTTTTTGACATCCCAATGCATTGTTGGAAGCACCATAATATTGCTGTCGCAACCATATTGTTATAAGTTTTTTCTCTGCGTGTGCAAGCGTTTTTAAGGGAGTGCATTTGTATTAAATTACTTTTTCAGGCCCTTGATGGTCACTTTTTTATCAATATCAATTAAGTAAAAAAAGTAAAATTTTTATAGCTAGGTGGACAATTGCCTGTTTCTGATTAGCAAACACTCTTCATTAACTTTGGACGTGTCAAATTTCACACTTTTGATACAGCCGCTTTTATTGTCAACAACAGTTAACGCAAACTCTTCAAAATTTTAAGATCTTATGTGTATAGACGCAAGTTAGAAGAGAAAGACACAAGAACTACAAAACCTATTACGAACATACTACTACTACTTATTTCAACCGTGTTATTTTCAAGAACTATCCTATTATTTTAAAATGCTTATTTAACAAATATCTTTACAATCTTTGCTAAATAAGAGTTCAACACACTCGAATTATTTGGTTAAAAAAGCTGTAACCCAACATAGGTTCACAGTCTCATGTTTTTGCGAATTCCCATATTTATGCACCAAACCGTGTTATTTCGTATTGAATAAATACTTGATTTTGCAACCTGTTTACAAATTGCCTCACGTGGGCTCGAAACAATAATACCATCGCAGTAGTTTATTTTAATGAAATCGTAAAAAATAAAATTTTGCGTAAATTTTACTGAAAGCAGAGTGGAAACAAAGGGAGATGTGAATGCTTTAGTGAAAAAGTGTGAGTGTATTGCAACTTTTCTTAAACAACTTTCCTTTGTAAGTAGTCGGCTAGTTAAATTTGACTAAAAAAAGTTTCAAACCAACAACTAGCAAGCACGTCAACGGAATTCTGACCAAATAAATGTGTGGATTCTAGTTTCGACATTTTGTATTCAGTTGTTTACTCAAGTCCATTAAAATACCAGCTACCTGGTCATTGTTTTATTACCAATTTATTTTCTTACAATATACTTTAGTTATAGTGGTCAAGTTATATAACATATCCTGCCTGGTAGCTTAAGATGACTATCCAAGCTCCTGGTTAAAGTGCTACTTTCACGGAAAACCAATTTTCTTTTGTTTTTGCCTTTTTTACAACCGTATTTCTATTGTTCGTGACATTGAAAATCTAAAGTAGTATTGCTATATTGAGATAAGATTTACCTAATTAGCTTTTTACATTGTAATTTACTTCTTACTCTATCATAAACTTATACACTCTTATTCATAAAAATTGTAACAGGTTTGTAATGCTGTTATTTGACAAATTTGTATCGAAAACTTGTCAAATAAGAGTTTCATAAACCTAAACTTTACTATGAATAAGGCTCTTAAAGTTTAATTTGGGAAAACTTTAGTATAAGGAGCCAGGCTTTGAAAGAAATGAGTTTCATAGGTTTGTAGAGGGGGTCGTGGACCTATCAAATCAGAAGTCAAAGTCTGCCGCAGGCTTTTAGTTTATTAGTAATTCGATGTGGAAGTTGCGGAATTTACTAAGAAAAGTATGAAAATGTTGGTAAAACAGTGCTGCAGAGGAAAGTGTTTGAGCAGAACATAAAATCGCGAATTAGTATACGGTTTCAAACATCCAAAATCGTATTTTTTTACATTTAATTGAACAATTTTTTTCATAGGTATGAACAATTTTTTCTTGAAGACCGGCCTTCGGCCGGGCTAAGGGATTTTCTCCTCCATGGTATAACCAACACCGGCTTCGTAAACAAAATCTGTAAGCATCTGGCAGCACACGTTTTCAGCTTAGGGCAATTAGTACCATTATACTAAAGCCGACCCTTTAATTTTGAGACTCTTGTTCTTCGGAAAAATTCAATATATTTTTAATCGATTCGTTGTATTTCATATTAGCACGAGTGCGTGCTATTAAGTATCACTAAATTATGTTTAAATTTCAATTTGCATTTTACTACTTTTTGACACCTCACTACACTGTACGGCGTAATAAACAGGCAGCGAAGAGTCTTGCCGGCGTCAAAATGGCGTTTAACTAAAATGAGTCACTGTAGCATCGATGCAGTATATGGCGATTTAAACTATTATTGTTTTGTGATACAATTTAAGCTGTCCAAATTAAGCTATCGAATCTATTATCGAAATACTTATTTATGTCATATATATATATATATATATATATATATATATATATATATATATATATATATATATATATATATATATATATATATATATATATATATATATATATATATATATATATATATATATATATATATATATATATATATATATATATATATATATATATATATATATATATATATATATATATATATATATATATATATATATATATATATATATATATATATATATATATATATATATATATATATATATATATATATATATATATATATATATATATATATATATATATATATATATATATATATATATAGTGGGTTAAACAGTGAACTTCAGAAGAGGATATATATTGCAACTGACTGCAATACGCCCTTTTGCGATCCCTTTCCTGTTACGTTTAGTGTAGGCAGTTTCAAATCAAACAACTACAAACTACTGCCCCTATCGTGTTCCCCATAACCAAATTTGATAGTTAAAATTTCTTATTTTCTTATTTTTTAATTCATAACCTGAACATAAAAATCAAATTAAACTGCAAACTGCTAAGCAGCAAAAAAACTTTCGAGCGACGAAAAAGTCCTCAGCTGCAAAAAAAGATTCATAAAGTTTAACCAGTTTTATGTTTGCATTAAAGCATTATGCATACGACTTTACAAACTTACACACACACATACATACATAAATGTAGTTTTTATGTAAATTTTGAAATAAATGTGTTTTCATATCGTGTGTGTACTTCTCTGTTCTATAAAGTGTTTAAAATAATGCAAATGTCATGACTGCATGCATTCAGCCCATAGATGTGCAAATGTTCATGTATTTTTAATGCTAAAAGTCATTAGCATAATATTTTGTTAGTACCAAATATAAAAAAAAGCGAAATTGCTTACAAAATGTGGTAATTGCGAAGATAATGATGAAAGTGATTATGTTGTATGAATGATAGCACTGAAAATCAAGCGATATTTAACAACCTTTTATATGCATTGAATTATTAAGAGAAATAAAGCCAACTATTTTATTATGATCCTTATTAAGTAAAACATGTATCAAAGTAGCTTTAGAGTGCTGATTTGAAAAGGATGCATTTCTGGTGCACTGAATAAAAAACAAAATTTCCTTTTTTTTTTGCATATCTAAGAGTCAAAACCAGAAATGAAAGCTTAAGGGTGACTCGAAATTGTACTTTGAAGCAGTCCACAGAGGGCTCAAACACCGCAGGAATCTTCACTTTCATAAGGAGATTTTAAGCAGCTAATACTTAAATCAAAAGTAATCAAGTACGGATTTCCTTAAATCAATTAATATCAGATAATATTACATAAAGAAGATATTTTCTATGAAGGCATAGAAACTGATTTATTGTCAAGCGAAATCTTGCTAGAAAGAATGCGTGAAATATTTCATAGTCATACTTTTGGCAACTGATTTAGTGCCCTGGGGAAAAATTTCTCAATTTTTTTCTAAAGCCAACTGAAGCTACTCTTGTATATTGACACAGATATGATCAACAATTGGAAACAACCTCCTAATATGTCAGTCGCTAGCGTGTTTAGTTTGTGATCGTTATTGAATTTACTGTTTACCTAAGATTGAAAAGTTTCACTTGCTTCCTAGGAAACCTTTACTGTAGGCAGTGAACAAACCGAAGAAGTTGTTTTTAAAAACCATATTTTCCAAATGCTTGCTGAGTTCTCTTTATCTTTCAAACTGAAAAACATTCATCGTGTTGCATATGACAATAAAAATTAGTAACAATCTGTAACGCGGGAACAGCACGAAGTTTTTTTTTTAGTACATATTTTCTGTCTAAACTTTCTAGCATATTGCCAGCATTTTGTGCCCACCAAATCGTCAGTAGATTTCAAAATGTTAACGAAATTATGCCCAAAAATTTTACTTCATATAATTTTGTTTGCAAAAGAATTATGAGTATTATAAAAATATATACATATGTAACTTAAGTTATTATGTACAGTACCTCAACTTTTATGTTTTATCGTAAAAGTAATTGACGACATCTTTAAGATCTTGTCCTTTATAATTTTTCTACTATTTATAATTCGCCTTTTCTGCAGTCTTCAGAAAAAAGCTGGGTCTCACTTTTGTAAAATTTATTTCTTTCATCTATTTTGCTCTCTTAAATTTTTATTTTAAATTTTTAATGATTTTTTACTCCTGTGGCACATATCAAATTTCTTGCAAACCTGGAGTACCGCAAGTTCATGGAGAACGGATAGTGACAATCAAACTGGTGAAGATCTTCTTAAGGTAGAAAATTAAAGAAGTATAATGTATGAAAGAATGAATGAGTTTGTGAATCTTTTGTTTTCACTCCTTGCTATGTAAACACTCAGATCACAGTAACATTCAAACACTGTTCGAACTGTTATACGAGAACGCAATTGTAAGTTCTACACCTACTACTGAAGATAACTTATAAAAAATTTCAACTGGTCTTAAAACCTTCATATGTTATGTGTTGAGTTTTTTCTGTTTAAGATTCTTGATCTTAAAATTTATTATTCTCTGTGCAGTACAAAATATGCAAAAACAAGTATAACTTTTAAACTTACATCTCTTCACGAAGCAATTTTATTGTTTTTGTTTACATATGTTTTACAAATGTGTGGCCTTTTTCACATATCAATACTTTTATTATCATGTTTGTGATTATAAAAAAACATTGCACATCGTTTATGGGAACCGACCGCTTAAAGCTTTTATAAGCTTCACAACAAATATAGAGGCATATAAGCATGCCATTCGGTTTTAAGCTCTTTTAAATTAAGTTTCAGACCCCATAAGGTATATATGTATGTATATTCTGGAGCATTGCCGATAGAACGGTCAATTAAGTCATATCCTTATGTCCATCTGTAGCCTGATGAAAGCAAATTTCTGAGAAAACAACTTGACGTAAACAGTAGTTTTGATGTCTTTTATTTTGAAAGCTAAGTGTAAGTTTTGAGCCATGCGGAATAGAAACTTTAAATGGTTGTTGAATGTGGACAGATATCAGTGCTACATTATTTTTTAGTAAGACAAAGTTAAGATTAGCCCTTGTTAGTCTCGTTCTTGGCTAAATTTTGAAGTATTTTTTTTTTCGATAGCTGTAAAAATTTTGTACACAATAAATAAGCTATTGATAACAGGAAACCTCTGAAAGACTATGGACTTTTAAACAATGTTTTTCAATCTAATTATCATTTTATATGAAAGATATAATATGATATGTTTGGTCATCTTGGCCTACTGGTTGGGAGTTGCTGTGTATTTTCCATCTAAGTTTTATCGGCACAACGAATATCATGTGCCCAGAGACACATCTGACTGTTGACGTGTCTGGTCACACGATTAAAAATTATCTCTGGGCTAAAATATAGTGGTTAGGGGTAACATCGAACAAGAGCAAAGACTAGTAATTAGAGTGCAGTGCTGATACCTGATGCTTTTTTGGAGAACTTTAAGCTACCAGATGTACGATGAGTCACTATGAATCTTTCCTTGTTCGATAAATTTTAATCCATAAGAATAAAATGATTCAATCATCTAGTCATTCTTTAGGAAATTTGGATGAGCTCTCTAAATTTTTTATGGGCGTGGTAGAATGTCTCCTTGTCTTCGGGTCAATTTATATTGATAAACATTTTTCGATATTGGGCCATTATTTTTTGTCTCTAAGTACATGTAGTACTTGGTCGGTATGTTAAAAAAAAAAAAAAAATGGGGAAAAAATTACTGAGTGCTGTTCACACATTTGACTCCCATGCGGACATCCTAAGCAAGTCAGCTTAATAGGGGACAATTTCATTTTCGAGGCACCCACATACACTTTTATGTGACTAATAAGTTTCTAGGAGAAAAATGTATGGCCAACCCTCATAAGTTATGTATATTTTTTTCGAGCAGACTGACACCGTACCGCAGCAACAGGAGAGCTCGAACGCGTTAAAAGTTATTTTGTTGATAAGTCGAAGTTGATTTTTTAAAACCTACTAAAACAACGATGTTACATAATATTGACTGATAAATCGCCCAACCGAATTGTAAATATTTATTTTTATATCAAATAGCACTACGTAAGCAAAGACTATCATCCAATTAATATTAATAATATCATCCGTTTAATATTTTTTCTGCGGCAATTTAAAAGAAACACAGTTTATTTTTTCTCAATACTTACATGGTACATTTAAATATTGTACATTTTTGGTTTTACTTATGGCTAAACTAAATTTTTAAGTAAAAAAATTTATTTCAAATATTAAAACCCCTTGAACATCCCACATAACTAATGTAATTGTATATGTTTTACATGTGTATACTCCATGTATACGCTCAGAAGCTTCCGTAAATATTTTATAAAGTTTTGTGGCAATAAAAAAAGGAAACTAATGGCATCCCAAACAAGAAGCACTATATGATTCATTGCCATTGGGATTAAAATTTACAAAAATATATAAATCCTAAATTAAATACATATAAAATTAAAATACTGCTCTTCCAAAATTGTAATTTCTGAAATATCATAATAAATAACATATAAGTGAATCATTACTCCCAGTGGTGCAATAATTAAGGTAACATTTTTTGTGTCGACATCTAGTGTTGTGGAATAAAGGTCTAGTTTATTCTCGCAGCATATCTATTGGCTTAGTTTACCACTAGTACGAAATGAACAATCTACCATATAAGAAAGGGATACAACATTTTTTGCATCGCATTTGAAATTTGAGAAGAAAAGTTTATTTTGATATTTAATTTTGAACCATAAAAAAAATTAATCATATATCCAGAATGAAATTATAATTTTAAAATATTGCAAACAAAATAACGGCATTTTGTTTTAGCGGTTTTGGTAAAAGTAAGATCTACACATACTTCGTTGCTTTTTTTTTCTCATCAACTGGCCTATGACATCCATTTCTGTCGAAAATTAAAATATTTCCCTATTTGACTTTTTGGTACAAAAGAAACAACTGAAAGGTCATATTAGTAACAACCATTGATGTTTTGATGAGCAGCAAATTTAAAAAAGTGGTTCCGCTCAGTAGCTTAGAAAAATTAATTTCAAATTAAACTTATAAGAAATGGTTCTAATAAAAACATGGTGGTTGAACAATGTGAAGACTGACATTTTTTTTCTCAAAAATATATTTTAAGTACATCTTAAATTTATCCTAATAGCAACCACTTAATAAAATATATAAATCGATTATTGTAAGGTTTATTATACGGCCATCGTGAAGTAAGCTTTTCTAGAAGTACTGATCCAGAAAATACTATGGAGTGGAAAATAAATTCGATTTTTGTCGGTTTGTTGATTTTATTTATTTATTTGTTAATATTTTTTTATGACCAAATATGACTATAATATGAAGCTTCAACAAACAACGGACAAACATATAGAGAGACACTAATTGATACTCAATATTAAATATAAAACAAAACCAATATATAAGAAAAAAAAGTCATAAAAAGGTGAATAAAATCCAATTTTAGGTATTTTCACACCTAAAGTTAAAATCTGGTTTTAACGTTAAAACCATAAAAACATGATTTTATGTTCTCTCTACAAATTGTAAAAAATCCAGTTTTAACTGACAGTTTTTTTCTTTGCACCAATAATATGTCGTCGGCATATAGACATAGTGAAAAACTAAAAGACAGAAACTTGCAATAAACTTCTTAGATTCTTTTAGAATAAATTTTTTTTTACAAAAAGTATATTTTTACTCTTTTCCTCTTAGACAATTTATTGACAAACTGTATAAATAATATTTTCGTTCATCACAACTGATGTTCAAGTAAACTATTGGCCATAAAAGTTCGTATAGCAGATCGGTTAAATATGTTGCTTATACGCCGACTCTCACTATCACAGCCAAAAAGTATGCAATTGTTTGTGCCTAAGTTGTGGCGTATGATTTATATGTATATTCAGATTTCACATTAACTTATTTTTACTACAGGAAAATATTAGTTCCTTAAGAAGAAATGTTGAACACATACATATGTATATTGTTTGTGATGCGAGCAACGTATAAGTTTTGTTCTTTTCTGGTAATTATTTGATATTTGCCAGAACTATACTTCTAATAAACATGAATATGAGTGAGAAAGTGTTGCGACTTTTGATATAAGTATTTTTCAAATTAAGTTTTTGTAGGAAAAAATCCCAAAAAAATAAAGAAAATAAATTTTTGAATCTCATAGAGAATTTATAATGTTTTCACAATACATAAAACAAAATTAAAAAATACAGTAAAAATATCATGGGCAAAACTAAAAATGACTTTTTAAAATTTACAAACGTCGTTGTGTCTTATTTCTTCTATTCTTTTGAAATAATAGCATAAAATATTCCAATTACGCTGTAAAATTGTTATAAAGGGATAGCTGTAGAGGACAAACAAATTTTTTTGTATACAGAGAACCGGAAGTGAACGTATTTAATTAAAATTGTTTTCTACTTTGCCAAATATTTTGTTATTTGATTTACTTGTTTATTATACCCTTCACATAAATGTGTAAGGGTATATATAAGTTTGTGATTCCGTTTGTAGCGCATTGAAATATCCATCTAAGACCCCATAAAGTATATATATTCTGGATCAGCATCAATAGCGATTACGATTGAGCGATGTCCGTCTGTCCGTCTGTCCGTCTGTAGTCGTTGAAATACCGTTTCTGAGAAAACGGTTTGAGATAGAAACCTCATTCTTTCGCTAAAACGTGTGAAACCCCGGTAGTGGGTCTGCTATTGAAATTCAGTAAGATAGGTCCGCGGATAGCCGAGATATATTCAAAAAACCGGGTTTTGAGGGATATTTTGTGTAATTTTTGTATCAGATTTTTGAAAAAAATTTTTTTCTTAAAAACTAAATCATATCATTTTTAGTGCTCATTAAATCCTAGAAATGAAGGAATTTTTTAAATTGGCCCATATATATCCGAGATATAGCGTCTCCCGATTTTTAAAGTAATCGGCTTTATTAGCCAAATAAGGCAACTTTTGGCACCGAAGATCAATCAAGATGGTATATATAGGCTATTTAGAGGCAAAAGTGGAAAATTTTTCCACATCGGCCCATATACACTCGAGATATAGCGCCTCCCGTTTTCTCAAGAAGTCGGCTCTAAAAGCCAAATAAAACAACTTTTGGTATCAAAAATCGAATAGAATGGTACATATAAGGTGTTTAAAAGCAAAATTTGAAAATGTCTGCAATCGGTCTATATATACGTGAGATATAGCGTCTCCCGATTTTTCAAGAAATCGGCTCTATAAGCTAAATAAAACAACTTTTGGCACCAAAAATCAATCAGAATGATACATATAGGTTAGTCAGAAGCAAAACTGGAAATCTTTTTGTCATCGGCCCATATATGTTCGAGATATAGCGCCTCCCGATATCTCAAGAAGTCGGGCCTGGAAGCTAAACGAAACAGTTTTTTTGCACTAAATATTTGTCGGAATGGTACATACAGGCTGTTTAGGGGCAAAATTAGAAAATTTTTGGACATCGGCCCATATGCACCCAACTTTTGGTACCAAAAATCAATCATAATGGTACATACATATGTATATAATATTATATACATATGTATATAATATTTGCGATCATGTATGAATGTATGTATGTATGTATGTATGTATGTATGTATGTATGTATGTATGTATGTATGTATGTATGTATGTATGTATGTATGTATGTATGTATGTATGTATGTATGTATGTATGTATGTATGTATGTATGTATGTATGTATGTATGTATGTATGTATGTATGTATGTATGTATGTATGTATGTATGTATGTATGTATGTATGTATGTATGTATGTATGTATGTATGTATGTATGTATGTAGATACGTTTGTATGCATGTAGGTATGTATGTATCTACATACATATGTATGTATGCATGCAAGTATGTTAGCATAAACAATTTTTTTGCTTTGTTGTAAAAATGTGTATGTATGTACATATGTATACACGAGCTTGAAAATGAAAGTGATATAAAGAATTGTTAAAAAAAGGGTACGCAATGAAATTCTTTTAAACAATTGCGTCTTCAAATTCATTCACACAAAAAATCATTTTGGGTTTCCCTACGTACTTACATATGTACATACACACACACATGTGTATGATGATACGCAATAGATCATCAACAACGTGCACAAGAAAAAAATAATTTTGTAAAAGCAAGCAATGTAAATATGTACATATGTATGTATATATGTATGTATATAATCATTGTTTTATGGAACACACTGAAAATATTCAATAATAAAGAATTTATTTTAGAGTTTTCTATTATAGATACATACATACGTATGCATGTACCCACATACGTAAGTAAATTGAGAAGCAAATCACACTTAATGGCAATTTTTAGCATTATAATTCAAAAATAATGCAATTATATGCAATTTTTTGTTAAATAAATTTTACTATAAAGTTAACTGATAAATAATTAAGAAATACATTTTGCTTTTCTTTATTTCATTGATATTAAAAAGAATTGGTGTCACCCAGTGGTTGAACTTGAGCATATTAGGAATTATTTAAATAAAAGTTTTGCAGCCTGTGTTAAATCCCGGTAGTGGATCTGATATTGAAATTCAGAAAAAATCGGCCCATTTAAAAGCCAAATAAAACAACTTTTCGCACCAAAAATCAATCGGAATGTATGTACCATTGTGAAGGGTATTTAAGATTCGGCCCAGCCGAATATAGCACTCTTGCTTGATTTTTAAATCAGTTCTATATATGCTTAGATACCATCAACGTTTTTATGTGAGCTTACAATGCAAGAATTGCAATGAATACAGTGTTAAAATGTGTTGTAGCAGTTTAAAAACAGCTAGCTTTTCCCCACTTAGGGTCATAGTTTTATTTTTTATAGCTGAAGATCAACTTAAATTTTTATTATTTGAACCAAAACAGATCACAGTAAGAAATATACTTTTTCGATAGTCTCAAAAAAATTCACTTACAGTTAGTTTGGTAAGTTATAGTTACTAAGGACGACTACAGTAACATTAGTGAAAAAAACTCTCTCTTTCTTGCTTTTGATATATAAAAAAAATGTATGATTATATAATTTTTGTGTATTTCGGTTTTACGATTAACTTAATATTGTAGTTTTCATAACGACATCGAAAGTTACTAAACTCTTTTTACTGAAAATTTTAATTTCATTGAACTTCTGTATTGTAATATATTAATATTAAATTACTTTTTTTGGCTTAAGTTCAAATCTTGGTTTGTCACTATTTTAATTAATACTAATTAAGTAAAGAAAAGTAAAATTTAATAACTAGATGGACAACTAGCGTGAGCTTTGGTTGCCGAGTGGTTAAAGCGGCTGTGCCAAAATTGTGAAATTTGACACGTCCAAGGTTCATAGCGTGCTGATGAAGTTTGTTTGAACTCAAGCCTGAAAAAGTAATTTAATATAAATATGTTACTAAACTCTTTTTTTCTGTCGGCGTATTATTTAAATATGTATGTGTTGCTCATAGGCAGCTCCTGGGCTTTTTCTGAATGCCTAGCAAAGTGAATTCCAACTACTTTCTTTTCAATCCAGTTGTAGTCAGTTTTTATTAATTTATACACAAATCACTGTATTTGGTTTCTTCAGTTTATACTTTAATCAGGTACCCATATAAAGTGAGCCGTGGTTCGGTTAGAAGGATTAGTTCATATAAGAATTTAACCAGTTTGTACTCATTTGAAATATATTAACTTGCAGTTGATAAAAACAGACAAACAGTGAATTGTATTTCGGTTTACCAGGTTTTGTTATATTAAGACCTAAAATAACGCACCTGAATTTGTGCTAAAAACTGTTAATTGTTACACACAGTACAAAGGTATTAGTAAGATCCAATTATCGTTTAATGCAATAACTTATAGAAATAAACTGTACCTAAGAAGAATCAGTCGTATTACAAAGTAAGGTTGACTTGTACAGGTGGCAATATAATTTTTCGAGAAGTAAGCCAGTAGTATTTTAGTGACGGTTTTATTGGTTTTCAAAATGTTGATGCTATTCTCAGCAAAATTTAAACATACCTAAAACTGTGCAACATACAAGGAAAACAACAACTACTAATGTTACGGAAGCTTATGCCACACAGGAAGTACTCATGTAAAAAGATTGAAGGTTGCCACCACCTGATACTCCGGCATTGCTGTTGGTAAAATGTAAAACAAAAAAAAAAAAAAGAACAAAAAGTCCTGAAATAAATTTTGCATAACTCTGCGAAAAAAAAAAATGACGACTATTTATAATAAAGTTTCGATAAGGGAAAAGTTTACACAAAAGTGCATAATTTTTTTTTTCCAGTTTTTGCCATACATTTAATACAACAAAATCTTAAAAAAAGTAGTAGTGAAAGGCAGAGGAAAAGCAAAGTAAGTTTTTTGTGAAAAAAAAGTAATTCCACGTAGTAGCAAAAATGTAAGGGCTGAAAATTTTATGTCAAGTTATTGATTTATATTCATATAAAAAAAAACAAAGAAACCTGAAAAAATGAATTTGTGGAAGCAAAAGTACTTGAAAGTGTGTAGTTTTATGCTATACTAAAAAAAATTTACATTATAAGATTTGTTTATTCAAATGATTTTCTGTTTCTGTTTGCAACTGGAAGAACGAAAAACTAAAATCGAAAACTACCTCTGCACTTTGAATTGTTTGCATAAGAGTTTTTCTCAAGCGCTCTCATGTCAGAACGTTGGCAAACAAGGTAAACAAAAAGCGTAGGAATTTCATTTTCAGTATGGTTTTGGTTCACTTTAAATTTCTCTTATTCTTTAGTGCGTGTTTTTTTTTTGCAATCCCTTCTTTTAAAATATTTTGTTATTTTTGCTCCAGTTGTTTTATATTTAATTAACCTTATTTTTTACTTTCTTGCGATTTATGATTATTATGTACATTTTATAGCTGTTTAGTTTTTATTACACTTGGGTTAGTGTGCAGTTTTCTTAAAATATCAAGATATAAAAGTGTTGAGTGTAGAGGTAGATGTTGTCAATATATGGCTGTTATTTTGTTTAAATACTTTTGAATTTACGAATTGCTTAAAATAAACAAAGCTCATTTGAAGTATCAGATTATAAAAGTTGAGGATATGGCCATTGAATAAAATGTGTATATTATTGTTCAAAAGTAGCAACATATCATAAACCGGACTAACTTTTTTGGAGTTCTTACGTGTTTGCTGAAATATTTTTAAAAATAAAGCTCAATAATTCTTCAAATTTTTTCTGGTAGTGTTTCTTGAATTCCCAGGAAGTTGAAAAAAGCTTGTGTTGACAGGTATAAAAATAACGAGATGTTGTAAAACTACTTAATTTTTTACATCAATATTTAGCCTGGTACATATTTAAGCTTCGTAAAATACAGTATTTAGCTAAAGTAGTTCTGCAGCTATCAAACCTTTAAGGTTACCTTTCTTGTCGTTTTTCTTAAATATTGATCGCTTTGATAATTTTTTAAGGACGGACCTTCTTTTTGATAGTTAATTAATTTCTAATATTCATAATTAAAATTTTTTCAAAATTTAAAGTAATAAAACCAATCTCAAGCGCATTTAATATCTAATTAGCACTTTTAAGCTATTCAGCTCGACTAAAAAAGTGAAATTAAATTTATTTTTGATATAGCCACTGTTAAAAAATACAATATGAAGTCTCAGAAGTATTCAAAAAAGAATAAAATTAATTTTTATTGACATCAGTTACGTAAAGTTTCTAAAATATATTGATTTAATTCCGCAAATTAAATATTATAGAATACGAAATTTAACCAAAACTAAATAGCAAATTCTGTGAGCTTAAAAACACCACAAATACATGCAGTTGAAAATAGTAAAATGAATTTTTTTTTTGTTATTTATATATTTTTTTTGTTATATGCTTCTTGTAAAAGGACCATTTTATCCCACAAAAATGGTAGAATAAAAAAGATGACTTAAGTAAGCCAAAATTGGAACATAAAAAAGATTTGACAATGTATAAGTAAAACTAACAACAAGCAACTACGACCAGAGACTGAATCGTGAACGAAATTATTAAAGCTTGTTTTATATTTCGATGGTGTACATAATCTTGTTCAATTGGAGCAACAAAAGCATGCTTTAACAAATTCTTGTATTTAAACATTTAAATGGAAACACATGCAGATACTTGCTGAGAGAGGAAATCTAAAAGACTTATGCTGTAATCTTGCTTCATATTTTAACGCCATTTCTTTATCTGGTATTACTAGTTTCAAAAGTTGATTGACAGAATTGAGATATTCTAGTTTAGCCTACAAAATAATGTATTTAACACAAAAGCATTATTGTGTCAACAAAGTAGCATACTCCACTAAAATATGCAATATTTTATTTATATATTTATAAAGTATGTTCGGCTTGAGGTCCTTCAGTAAATAATTTTAAACCAAATTTAAATTGATATAGCAATTATTTTATTTTCTCCAATATTTCGGCCAACTTTGTTGGTCATCTTCAGGGAGTTCTTGAATTTTCAAAGAAACATTAATTTTTACTTATAATATTGCACATTTATATATATTTATACATACATCTTTATTTATTTTATTATATTAATAGTGTCGTCAGTTGTTAACGTAAGTAACTTTTCTCGCCTACTGTTTTGTTATTTGTATGTCAGTTATATTTGTTGATTGCGTATCTGTATATGTGTGCGCAGTTGTCTGTGTCTGCTTTATAGTTGATGCGTTCATCTGCAGGTATGTTAATAATATGAAGCATCTCTTTTAAATATCTCTTCCTGTAGTTTGTCTCTCTTTCTAGTATTTTCACTCTGTTTAAGTCAGGCTTATGTTTGGTTGTTGCACAATGGGCCGCCAGTGCAGTTTTTTTGGATCGTTCGGTTTTCTGTCACTTGTTCTTTTGTGTCTGATTTGTGAGATGATAATTTTGTTTTTAATTTTGTTTGTGTGGTGCCAACATATACCTTTTGGCATGTGTTTGTGTCATCTCCGTTACATGTGATTTTGTACACTACATTCGATTCGTCCATTATATCTATTTTAGACTTCATGTTGCTGAACAATTTTCTCGTTGTATTTTTCGTTTTCATCGGATAGCCCTGGCACATACACAATCGATTTATAAATATTTGACGGTTTCGCAACTGGAACGTTTTCATTTTGTTTTGATGGTTTATTTTGAACCTGTTTAATTAATTTATTTATTACATTAGTTGGAAAAGCGTTTTTTTGTAAAATAGATCTAATTTTTCTTGTGTTTGTGCTGTGAAACTCTCTGTTACTTATGTTCAATACCCTGTTTATGAAGTTTGTGGCGGTGTTTATGATTATATTTTTTGGATGCTTTGAATAAAAATTGATCAATCTTCCAGATGCCATAGGTTTCTGATACCAATCTAGTTTCAATTTATTTGGCGCTCTTATGATTAAAGAGTCTAGGTAGGGGAGTTTATTGTTTATTTCTTTTTCCATTGTGAACTGTATTTGTTTATTGAAACTATTTAAAGCTTTTAGTGTATTTTCGACTTGATCTGATTTTACAATTGCCAATATATCATCGACGTATTTAGTTACTAATCTGGGCTTAATTTGCATTTGGTCAATTATTGTATTTAGTAATTCTTCCATTACTATATCCGCTATTGCCGGCGATGCGGGTGATCCCATAGGCATACCTTTATTTTGTTTATAATAAGCTTCATTATATTTAAAATACCTGCAGTCTTTTATGCAAAAGTTTACTATTTCCATGAATAATAATTTTGGTATTTTTGTGTAGTTCTGGACTTTTTCCCAATGTTTTTCCATGATGTTGATTGCCAGATTTATCGGAATATTGGGAAATAACGAGATAACATCATATGAAACCAATACTTCATCGTCATTTATTTGGGTATTGTCTATTCTACATTTAAACTCTGTCGCATCTATTATATATTACATTATATATTACATTATATATTATATTGAGTCTTTCGTAAGATTTTGTAATATGTGAATAATATATTTTGATAATTGATAAGCTGGTGAATAAATGGATGAGCAAATAGGTCGTAACGGCATGTTATCTTTGTGTACTTTTGGTAAACCGTATATCCGTGGTGATATGGCTGTTCTGGTTGTTAGCTTGTATTTAGTTCTTAAATCAATCAGACTTAGATTAAATAATTTTTCGACTAAAACATTGTTTTTGCTTTGCAGACTTAGAGTGGGATCTTTCTTTATTCGTCTATAAGTGCACATATCTCCTAAAATATTTTTCATTTTCTGATTATATTCATTCTTGTTCATGACAATTGTCTTGTTGCCTTTGGCCGAATTAAGTATAATTATATCTTTATTTTTCTTTAAAAATTCCTCGGCCTGGCCCATTGTGCTGAGAACTAACTTGTCTCTTTCACTTGTTTTCGTTTTTCTCTTGTGATCATCTAAGAGTGTGATAAATTTTATCCTTGCAATTTCTTGGGTTTAAATTTGGTTTAAAATTATTTACTGAAGGACCTCAAGCCGAACTTACTTTATAAATAAAATATTAATATTAAAGGTCAACATTATACAGTTCAACGTAAATATTTTATGTTGCACAATAGCCGAACAAACTACTCGTATACACATATACATATGTATTTGCTTGATTTGCGTGTAGTCTTTTGTATACAAGTATACATATTTAATTTTATTGCCTACCACTAGACTAAAGTAGTGAAATCAACATCTGGAAAATTTCGTGTATACTGAGCGTGTCTATCCGTTCACACTCATATCTGCTGTGATATAAATTAACAGTAGTAATAAAATGACATCATAAAGATTCACACATTTTATAACGTTGAACTCTGAATTGTTATTGTTTCTTATATACTGTTCTTAACTATTTACGCAATGGCAGTGTTTAAGATTTATTTTTGTTTACAATAAAAACACAAAACCAAATTATTTCATGTTAAGTTTGATTTTGTCATAAAAAGGTGTGTTTCCGTCTAATACAGTTCAATTTTCCTGTGTGTGTAACTGATTATTTATATTATTTGATGTCATGTGTTCAGGCGTTTGAACATGTTATTTATTGTTTACTTTTTTATTGTATTTATATTCCTAAGGCATACATTTGGATAAATAAACTTCCAAGATCTGGTTTATTTTTATTTTGCTATCAACTTTGTTTTCATATCCAGCTTTAATTCAAATTTCTATCAAATGTAGCATGACAATATCTATTAAGACTTTAATCTGTTGATACATATATACACACACGCACGCACAAACACGCCTTTGTTGGCATATAAACACTAGTAGCCTTCAATTTGCAGCTTTTTGGAGAAAATAATATATTTTACTTAAACTCGAGGTGCCTACAACTGTTAAACATTAGCAAATTCGCGTAGTGATTATTAATCTACTGTAGGATTTGTTTTTATAAGCTTGCAGATATTATGTTTTATTAACTTATATTGTTGCAGCCTAGGGTTTTATAATTTTCCGAAGAGTTGATTATTGAGATCAAACTTGAATAATAACAGACATAGTTTAGCTAGAAGTTTGTTTTAAGTTCAACTGTGTCTGTTTAAACATGAACATTATTATTTTCTGTATTCCTTTGTAATTCTCAAATTCTGAACTCCATTGTATTGGCAAAATAACGTATTACTTTTTATTATAATTATATTTTTGGAACGAAGTTCCTTGCTGGTCACGAAAGCGTGTGAGCTGTTTATACATATGTATTAGTGTATCTGTCGACAAACAATTGTGTAGGTGTCTGCACTGCTGTCAGCGGAGACACCTATCAATAAATATTAATTAGTTGTGAAAACGGACAAAAAATAAAACGTTCAAAAAAAAAAGAAGCATATACAATTTTAAAATTTCAAAAACAACACAAAATAAAACATACAGATTTCACCTTGTATTACATTCGAAGATGAAGAAAAAACGTAAGGGACTTTGTTCCTAACGGGGGTCTCCCGACCACATCTATAAATTGGCAATGATGAATTAGTTCCGGCTCTGCAAATATATACACATATTATGAAATGTTTATGGCGAAAAGTTAACCTGAAGGAATCTGTTGGTTCGATTGCGCCTTTTTGAATTTATGACCTCCACCAGGACGAATCAACCCCAACAACTTCAGGCAAGCCCATTCCTTTTCCCAAATAAATACTCATTACTCCACAATAAAACCAATTATTAATAACTAGAAAACCAATAATTAATAACTTTAGAATATTCCTTCCACACGCAAGTTTGTCATACCATTGGGAAGATCCCAGGCCTATAAATAGGGTCGCTCTTATACTCTAAGGCTTTTAGAAAATTGGTGGTATCCCACCATTTTGCTTTAATTCTTATTAGCATAGATTTTTTCTTATAGAAGTTGATCAATTTTGTTCAGTGCATTTAGATGTTTATGTTTATATCGATATATTTGTTATCGATGCAATGTAGAAATGAGGTTTTTTCTCAGCGTGTAGAGCTCATGGTTGGTTTTGATTCAATTGATTGTCGATGATTTAGTAAGCTAAGCATGGGAACCTTACTTATAATATATATGTATGTATGTAATTTTTTTTTATTTATATGTCTACAAAAGCAGACGAATAAAAAATTAATTATTCAATATTTTTATTTTGGTAATGCCCATACATTTTTCAACTTGTTATGTAAAGATAGCGTTTAGAAAGAGATTTATTGGTACAGTCATAAAATATAAAATGTGATGCTAATTGAAATCATCGCTTATCGTTTTCAAAAAATAGTCGATATGATTATATAAATTTTTATTTTTTTTTTTTTATTTTAACTTTTGAGCAAAATGCAACTGAGAGAAAAGTTGTTTATGCCATTTTGCTAGAAAACACATTGTTTTTTCCTACAAAATGAATAAAGTAATAGAACAGCAAGTTTATTTTATTTATTTGAGTTGGCTGCCATTGTGATGATAATTGACTAATTTATTCTATTTTTCATAGTTTTTCTTCTGGGCTTCGACAATTTTGCAGATCTTATGTTAAAAGGTTTTTTTTAAATAGTTATGTAAAACGAAATTTAATTTGTAAAAGTAAAAAAGTGTTCAGGCTTCGATTTGTCATGCAGCATACACTCCTAGGTCTCAAACTCATGGGGAGTTTTGAGCCAGAAAATTTTCGTTCAAATTTATTTATTTGTTAAATAGTAAGTTGCACAAATTTTTATATTCTAAGTACACAAATATTGCATAAAAATGGCTTTGTCTTATATTTTAAATATTAATATGTATAAAAATAGAAAAAAGAGGTAAATTCATTTATAAATAACTATAATTTTGAAGGAAAACTCTTAGCAAAAACCTTAATATAAAGAAGAGAAAAAAAAAAACAAAATAAAAGTGTATTCATATACAAGTAACAAAAAAAAAAACAAAATGTCATAAACAGTATTTATAACAATAATTACTAATTATCTAGCAATAAATAAATATTAGTGAAGAGCATTAATAAGTTGATTTTCAGAAAATTCCTTTTTTTTTAAACAAGACTTAAAGATCTCAATACCTTCTGAAACGGTATTGGTGTTACTTATCAGATGTAGTCTTACAGCAGAGAAATGCCACGGTAATTTTAAAGCAATTTTTAAGATTTTGTTTTGCACTAGTTGAAGGCGCTTAATATGGGTTTTGGCACAGTTACCCGACACTGGCCAACCATAAAATATTATAGCCTGAAATATTGTTTTGATAATCAAAATTTTGTTGCTATTATTCAGAGTAGAACTTCTGCTAATAAGTGGGAATAATGTTCTTTTATATTTACTGATCTTGTCTATAATATGACATATATGTCATATTATTATATTATCTAAACAAATTCTTAAGTATTTTATATTGTTAGATCAGTTAATGAAGCAGCCAGAAAGAGTGAGATTACTTCCAGGTCGGAGGTAACAAGATTTTGTTTTCCTTGTGAAAAAGATGGCTTGTGTATTTTCAGGATTGATTTTTATCTTCCATTTAGAATAATAATCTTCCAATCGATCGTTCAAATATTATATTTTTATACAAAGTTCTTGGCGCTGATAAGATGTGCTCGTTTATGTCTACTATGCGGTAGGCGTAAAATATACTAAATCCTGATAAAGTAATTAACGATTTCAAGTCATAAAGTTTATTCTAGAGCTAAACAATATGGTTTAATATCAATATACGAGTAATTTCACCGGTGTGCCTTTCTGTTCGTTGCATTAAAATGAGAACTTGAAATTTATTAAATATAGACAGGTGTATATGAAATTGATGTGCTAATAAATTTCGTCTATATATAATTTTATACTAGAGTCGTATACATGAAACATTCAAGCAATTAACCCTGATCTTACCAACATATGAAATACTTTGACAATCAGTTCAGTGTTGCAATTCAAATATTTAGTATATGGCAATCAAACTTGTGGGCACCGTATAGTGCTTTGAACCCATAGAACGATATGACAATATAGAAAGAGAAGTTGGTAATTTTCTTTCTCTTTCTGATAAAGAAAATTACGAACTGTTCCCAAAACTACACATTTGACACGCCTGCTACTCCTGTGTTGAGAGAAATTAATTTTCAAATTTACGTATAATTGCACACAAATTGATGATCATATATTCGTAGATAGTTTATGTCTAATGTAAGTATGTGGATCGTTTAAATTCATGCAGTTTAAAATAGTTAAATAAAGGGAAATACAATCTCTTGTAATAATCTAACAATCGTGATGGCTATCTCCCATATGTTCACAAAACCTATTCAGACTTCCTACCGCTTATTTATGTCAAACGTTCAGTTTTACATAAGTGTGTCTTTCCACGTGGGAAAAACAAAATAAATAAATAAAAATTTTCATGAAAATTTAACAAAAGACAAGCCCACGCATAATTTACAAGGATTCCAAAATTTTCGTTTTCGAATTTTCTGTATATTTGTGCACAAAATCAGATGGACATAAAGTATCCTCTTATGTCCAGCACATAGTTTTTGCAAAAATTGGACAACGGATCCGTCAAACGTCTACTTATGTCAAAAATTAAATTTTCAATAATTTTTACATAACTGCACTTATGTTTACATCATTATATTGATGTTTCACATCCAACTCATATATTTGTGGAATTCGTACAATGAACACGCCTACCATGTTTTCGTTGAAAAAAAGGTTATTAAGATCTTCCAAATTATTGTAAGAAAGCTTACATAATGTTTGTTATGTGTAATCATATTTGTTAAACTTTCATCATATTTATTTTAACCACCAGTGTATTGGGGCTGAAAGATGCACACTTCGAGCATGCAATACAAAGTGCAGCCAATAAATTTTTCATTCTTTCTTTGTATTGAGAGGCAATATCAATACAAAGAAAACAGTTCTCGTCAAAGTTTTGATATCTCCCACAGTTTAAGCAATATTTTTTTCATATCTATGCCACAACTTTCTTTTGGTTTTTTGTTAAACAACATTTTCTTATTATGTATAAGATTCTAAATAATACTAAGTTAAATATGAAATATTAGTAATTTTTTAAGAAAAAGTTGTCTGCATTGCAGTAAAGCTTGCAATAACATTGCTCCACTTTATATTCTCATTGTTACCAATAAAAAAGAATGACTACAGTTCGCAAGGGTTAAAAATCGACAATTTTTAAAATAATTTTTAGTTATATGTGCGAGCGAAAAGTTTTGCTGGTAGTGAAATAAAAACCTCTGACTGAGATTTTGTTGTCCTAGGAAAAAACAGTGTTACCAATGTGGTATTAATATTATATGAATTGAAATTTTAAATTTCAATTAATATTATATTAGTCTTTCATTAGCTAAAATATCTTTCATCTTTTTTATATAAAAAAAGTCAAAAAATTGTTAAATGTTAAAATATATGCATAAATTTAAAAAGACGACAAGATATGTTTCCCAACAGTCTATAGCAGTGAAATCACTTCGCAATCAATATAAGGAAGCAGGTATATAAGTGTGTTTGAAAAACATGTTGGAGCGAGACAACTATTCGGGGTTGGTGATACATTTGATTCCTCCACCGGCTCCCTGGGGGCGATTAGTGTGATGGACAGTATTTCCTTTCACCCATATGAGGATCTGTTGTAAACGAACTTGTTTTGAAATAACTCTACTCTTTTTCTTAAAATATTCAAGTAGGTGTCTTAAAAATTCATATTGGATATGTAACATCTTAGGTTGGTGTAACTAGGGTTAAAGCAAAATACGTTTATAAAACAAAAGAATTATTTGTTATTGGCAGCTGCCAGCTTACTGGAAGGTTTGCTTAAAAATACGATAAAGAAATAAATTCAAGCACAAAAACCCAATAATATCAATTTCCATAACACCAGCATCAATTTATTGTTGATTTAAATTGTGACAGCGTAGTTCTGAGTATAAGCAATATGCCATGATTATCGAAATATTTTCCATCCCCTCCTTTACTAGGAAAAAATAAATAAAATAACATCTATGCCTTCAGAAATTGATATACAACCATATCCTAGGGATTTAGAGGTAATCAAAGAAGACAAATGATTCAGCACGAAAATAGGGGAAAAAATTTTAATTATTTATTAAAGCAGAAGAGTGTGCACTTTTTTCTTTCTAATACTCAAGTTTTTTCAAAATTAAAAGTTAAAATTTAATCTTAGTTTGGAAAAGTTTTTACAGATGAAAGTTGCAAAAGTCAAACCTAAAACAAATAATATAGAGGGTGCCCCGTGACTTAGCGACCAACCTAACCTGGTGGCAGGTTTCCGCCCGCAGAAAAATTAAAAAAAACGTATGCCGCGTAGATAAAAAGTTATCCTCTTATTATCCACATTTAAGAATTTGGACTGTAATTGCAGGATTCGCAGAGGAATTCGCACATCTTTTTCTAGCCTTAATGAAAAACAAAAAATTACATTAGACACCTTCGGCAAGTTCTGCCAAAAGCTGGCACAATTTGTCCCAATTTGTCAAGAATTTATAACATTTTCTGCATTTTGTTGTTCAAACTACTTGTGTAAGTATTACTACAAACAATATTAGTCTTGCTAGATTCTTAGCTTTACGGCAAAATGATGAGAGAGCTCTATAGTGGACATGTTTGCCATGAGCGAGGGAGACAGATAGTGACGCCACGCAGTGAGACGAATATGTGTCATTTAAACGAGTGCAATTGAATTAGATACAGTCGCCATACTAGGCAAATGGCTATTCAACTAGTCTGACACGAAACATTCTTCTCATTCGTCCACTGCGCACCTTTCCCCATTGCTTTTTTTACGAGAAGATTTACCAACTTTGTTAGAGAAGATGTCACTAAGACATCGTTGCCATATGTGGCGACAAGATGGCTGCCCATAGCATTATGCAGTTCAAGTAAGGGATTTCCTTGACCAGGAATATCCGCGAATTTTTTTATATCTATAAACACTGAACTTAAGAAAGTTAAGCTAATAGCTTTTTCTTAGAATTTCTTATAGCAACGGAACACGATATTTCATTTTATTCATAAAATTAACGACATGTACTTCTGCTTTCCTTAGTTTTACAAAACTAAACGACAAATCTTTTCGCGAAGCTGTCAGACAATTGTTGAATACAAAAACAAAACCTAAGAAATAGAGCAGAGTTTGACATCTTAGTCATTTTAAGCATTCGCAGCTGGTCGAAAACATCAGTCAGCAGTTGACTTGCATAGACTTTATTTAGTATGCTTTTGTATTGTTATTCTGTATTTTTATTTTTTTTTTCTTCACCCTGTCTTACCTCCCGCTCACAAGGTGTTTTCCTGTATGCCATATAATGAAATACACATGTAAACGCTTAGCTTGAGTACTAACCTAAGATAAAGAATAGTCAAAGTTGCATTAACTATTATTTACATAGAAACTTAGAGTATCAAATGTTAAATACAGTTTTACTTCAACTGCAAAGATGCATAAATTGTTTTTGCAATGATTTGTTCATGATTTATTTATTCAGATCTATAGATAATATTTAAAATTTCATATGTATCATTGTGAAAGCAAAAGACTAGATAAATAAAGAATATGTAAATATCACCCACACAGTTTAGAACTAAACCAAGTAGAATATTTAATTTTTCAAATATCTAAAAAAAACTAAATAAAAATAGCTAACTACAACAATGTTTATGCTCTGTGGGTTGCCGTCCATACCACCGACAAATTTGGGTCCTAGCAGGTCCCATTTTGATAAAATATATAAATTAAGCATATAAACTAAAAAATTTGAATTTCGTGTAGAGCCCCCTTTTGAACTGTGTGTGCGATATATCCTCTGAGTGAATAAAAGTATGCGTCATAGATTGACACTTTTATTTAAAATTGTTGAACTTAATTCAGACGCCAACATAATTTTTGTTAAAAAACACAGAATAAAAAACGAAAAAAAAAAACGTTTTTAAGCACCCGCAACAAATTTTAGCTTGAATTTTAATATTCTCATTCTAAGAAGTAATATAGATTTAAATTATGATTACAATGGTTGGAATGTCATGAAGTTTAGTGGGATACGACAGAATAAAGAATAAGGCATTTTTATCCGAGAAATTTTTGTAAAGACAAAAATACACTAGTGCGTGATTGTATACATACAAATGTTCATACATTCTGAACCATAAACGTAATTTCATTCAGTTTCTATAAACAAGAGCAACGGAGTATCTGCGAGCAGCTTTTCATAGAATACGATTCTTAACATTTCTCGTCGAGAAACGAGGTAGCAAATGATCAATTTTGTTGGCAAAACATGTAGGAAATTCTACCAAAAAGCAAAACCAGCAAAATGAAACAGAATTTAAATTACTTAAAGACTTGAGCCACAACAAAGCAACAGGAGTAGAAACACTGGAAAGATCTGCTCAGAATTGTGCATAGCGAACGAACAACCTCATTTCTAAAGTATGTAATTCTTGTTTTTGTCATATAACACCGTATTATTATTAATGGAGCTGATGAATTTTTCACTAGGTTTTTAAAAGTCTGAAAATACTAAACATTTTTGACTATTTTTGTTAGTGTAAGCTTTCATTCCTGTATAAATTTTAATTGAAAAGTCGAGGAGAGGCTTATGGATGTTACGTTTTTATAATAAGGTACCTTCTTACTATTTACAGAAAATCACATTTTTTTTAACCTTCAAAAGTTGACAAACGTATTTAAAAAATACTCTATGTAAGCAAAATACAGCAAGAAAAACACAAAAATATGAGAGCTTGGGTGTTTTCTAAAATTTGTTACAAAATCTTCCTTTAAGGTAAGTACTGTGTTCGAAACTGCGGAAAATGTTGAGCAACATTGATTTTTTCGTACGGAAAATTGGATATGTATCTAATGTTACCTATCCCACGGTTTTACACAATTTAACGAGTTTTTCATTAAAAGTATGCTACATTGTTTTACGTTTGTAAGCAAAACCCATATGTTTTGCAATTTGGATTGTGATGAGAAAAATTTAATTATAGAATAAAAAGTTAATTTTTTAAACAAATACATCAAAGTGAACAAAGAAGTCCCAAATAATTTTCTTTTTCTTCACGGCTGATAATTTTTTGATTTTCTTTATTACTTTGCATTTCTTTTTTTTTTTTGTCCAAAAAATTTTACTTCAATTTTTGCAATGAAAATATAAGCAGTCAGCTAAAAGTTTCACGTGGAAGAATTGTCACTTCAATTATTTTGCTGCAAAAAGAAAATGTTGCCAGATACATTTCATAAGTTTTTCTTAAAATGAGCAGAGTACTACTTCTGCAACATTTTTTAACGAAAATTTCATGCGAATTTTTTTTTACATGCATTTTGACAACTTTCCGCGTGGAATTTTAATCAGAGTACTTACCTTTACGCATTATAACCATATGCATTTTTTTAGTTGTCGAATACAAAAGTTTTGTGTTGTAATACACCATAAAGTGAAATATATAGAAAAAGTACAGTCGTTTTAAAATCTACCAAATAAAGTCTGTACAAGTCAACGTCTGGCTGTGTTTTCTTTCTCGTCTAGTTTTACAGCTAAATATCAAAGTCTGTTCCGTTTTATTTTCTTTATTAAATATATTTTAACTCATCTTTCTCTATTTTATTTTATTAAAAACAATTTTAAATTTTAATTTGTAATTCTTCTACTGATTTATATACATACTTACTTTTAATACATGCATATGTATACATATACATATGTATGTACAATATGTAAAACACAAAACACTGAAAATGTAACATTAAACACTGAAAATCTGTAAAACCTTTTTTTTTTCTATTTGCGAAAATGATGGTAATACAATGTTTTGAGGTACTGGTTGAACAATGCGACATAACAAAATAAGTAAGAGAAAAAGTATGCAAAATATAATAAAATAAAAAATAATGCAACAGAATGCTTTAAGCCAAGTATTTTTGAGAAAAATATTTTTAACTTGTATTTTTTATACAGCATTTTTGTAAACAAGTTTAAGAACTTGGCAAAAAGAAGCAAAATCTTTTTAGCCCTTACTCTGTTTATAAACTTAGCATCTAAGTAAATTTTTAGTGTGACACCCTGGAGCGAAAACAAAATTATTACCCTAACAACAATGCTAGAAAGTACACATTATGTATCTGATCTCTTTATACACTAGAAAAACATTTATAGTGAAGAAATGTTTTCGGAAAAATTGAAGATAGCAAAAAGTTGGTGGAGGTTGGACAAGCATTTGAATCTGAGCCTAGTTTGAATATTAGTATCCAAAGCTAAGTACACAATTTTTGTGATGTTGCAGTCTGTATCTTGAGAAAATATTCTCAATAACAAAAGCCTTCTACCGAGGCTAATTAGAAATACGTGGAAATTTTATGGAAGCAGGTTTATAAAGCAAGAGTAATGAAAAACCAAGGATGATCCCAATAATAAATATTTGACATCACAATTAGCACCTTAACTCTGGCTAGTACTTAAGAAAAATTTTAATAAAACACTTTTGTATGGAAGCCCCTAGCGAAAGCAGATAGAAGCTAAGAGCGTTCGCAAAAGAATGTTGGGAAGAAAAAAAAAACATTTGGAGTCATTCATCCATTTAATTTCTCCAGCAGATTCCTGATTTTAATTTTGATGGTAGAAAAATTTACGTTAACTTATCGAGCTGTGTTTTGATAGGAATGGTGGCAAAAAGGTGTTGCACAATTTAAAAATACAGTATGCTTTGTTATTTAGTTGCACAGCAATTATATTTATAGTTTTCTTTCCAACTCCTTGAGAAACTAATCGATAAGTCACTGACAATACATTTTTTTCACATTACAGATACTTCATTGATTCTTACTAATTTTTGGTAAGTACTGATTTAAAAAGCAAAAGTAATACCTTGTTCATACATGCATTTCTAATTGAGATAATATTCAGTTTATTGACATAATATTTTTTGCGTTCATACATACAAATATTGCGCTAACTCAATTAGTATTTGACATCTGGAAAAAAGTTGTTGTTTTTGTTTTGGTAGTGAGAAAGAAAAAGTGAAAAATATTTTCAAATAATTTATTTTGTTTTGTTTGCTTTTGTTGACATTTATCTCGTCATTCAAGAAAACGTGCCGCGCTGTAAAAGATTCAATTTTGTTTTTAATTTAAATCACTACAATGACTAGAAAAAAAAGCTGGGCTGAAAAATTATATTTTGATAGAGCCCGATCTTTTAACATGAACTATATTAGTTGCTGATCTATCGGCGGGAGAGATACAATATCAGAGACTTCTCCAGTAATGGGCTCACTGAAACAAAAATATATAAGAAATGTTATGTGCTGTATAAGCTTAAGTCAGACATTTCTTGCCACGGCAAGCTCAAAGTGTGTGGATCAGCTCATTAGACCATACCATCTTAGAAACAAAAAAACAAGCAAATGCACCGCGCTGAAAAAGATTCAATTTTGTTTTTAATTTAAATCTTTTTAAAGCAAATGACCCGCCATCGTCCCAACGTTTTGTTATTATATGACGAAGGTTAAGTCCCATCATCAATAAACATATATGTTGGTTGTACACTATGTATATATGTATATTATATACATATAGTTTGTACACACTAAAAACTTTGTGATCCACTATCTACAACATTAGGAAAATTCGAGAAATTAAAATAATTGGAAATTGAAATTACAAAGGAATTTCAGAAAATCAGTGTATAAATTCACAACGGGATATATCTGAAAGTAACAAAATATTACTAAGTTATTAAATGCAGCTCAACTGCCATACATATAAGAGCTATTATAGATCTTTTTTGATAACTGCACAGTCATATTCATGTGAAGACTTATGTGCGGATTATTAATACATTAAAACAAAAATATGTGCGTTTGAAAAAGGAACAGGTTAAAAATACTATTAAGCTGTCATTTGTTTGTTGAAGCAATTGCCTTGAGCAAGTATTTCATTGCACAAAGCTATGTTATGGGAATCCTAAAAGTTTTTGGACATTTTTTATATGCATCCCACTTATTTCTACTTCAAAAAATGTTCATTGTTGTATACATATTTTTCTATGTCTTTTGTTTAAAATTGAATTTACTTAAAATACACCTATTCATATTTTATTTAAGACGCTTAAGTTTTAACTAGAGCTGTGTTGAAGTGCATGTTCATACAATGAAAATGTATTTTCTGGACCACTTTCCGTCTTTTTGTATTTCCATAAAAATATAATTATTTATCTTATGAACAACAGATTTTGGATGTGGTTGACTGGTTTGCTGTCCGTAACCACATTTTTATGCTTTAAACAAAAATTTTTTTTATCTTCCACAATTCTATGCATACGAAATTGGGTTACTGGAAACTATTTGCAATTCAGAATCTAGCATAATAAAAAACTTTTAAGGAAAAGAACAGAATTCGGTACAAAAAAGAAATCTAACACATATAATAAACTATGGTAGCAGAAGAGTATCATCTAAATAATCTTTGTGAAATTCACATTCTTTGAGCTAAAATAAATCTTTACTTTAGCCAAATTGTTTAGCAAAAACAATCAGATGTTAAAAAACTTGCAATAAAATATTTGTAGTTATTAACTGTGTGCTTAATCTTTTATTTAAATAATTTTACTTCAAAAATCGTCAGAAATGGCATAAATTTTTGGGGTCTTTTTTTAATATTCCTCTCTATATATGTGTATACCTCTCTATATAAATGTATACCAGTCAATGTACTAAGAAGTATGAAATAAATTCAAGCCTTCTTTTGAAATAAAGCAACATAAAAATTATTACAGGCTTATAAGACTGTTATTTGACATATTTGTATGGAAAATCTGTCAAATAAGAGCTTTATAAACCTGTTATAATTTTTATGTATTAGACGGTTAGAATAAAATTCTATAAATTATGTCTGTTTCCACCAGCGATAATTGCCTTAGCCGTAATATTTCGAGACAATTTTGTTTACGATTATAGTGTAGAACAACTGGCTTCAAAAAATCAAATTTACAATTAAATAAATTCAGTCAAGTACGAGACTGGCTCCACACTTAGGGTTCCGTGTGTATGTGCAATGTGCGTAAGGAATGTCATATGTGAATACATATGTATATTGTATACATTTCATCCCTCTGTGGCGTACAGCTTTGGAGTTAGGTTAATTGTTACTTCACGTTGTATGGAGACACCTAATAGTTTTCGACTTGTTGTTGTCATTTGTCATCATACATACACTGTGCGAATTTTGGCTCTCTCTGTCTCTTGCGGTTCGAGAGTTATAGCTAACTGTTACTTTACATTGTAAAGGGACACCCGGTAGTTTAAGAGTTGTTGTTTTTTGCATTTGTTATTATGGAGCATATGTGAATACATATATTATGCAAATTCCATCCATCTGTCCCTCACGGTTCGAGAGAAAAGGCTAATTGTTACTTTACGTTGTATAAGGTAGTTTTGGTCTTGTAGTTTTGGACTTGTTGTTGTTTTTAGCATTTGTTATTGTAGAGCATATGTGAGTACATATATTGTGCACATTTCATCTCTCTGTCTCTTACAGTTTGGGAGGTACGGCTAAATTTTACTTAACGTTGTAAAGGGACACCTAGTAGTTTTCCACTGGTTGTTGTCTTTAGCATTTGTTGTTGTAGAGTATCTCCAAATACATACACTGTGCGAATTTCAGGTATCGTTCTTTTACGGTTCGAAAGTTATAGCTAATTGTTACTCTTCGTTGTATGGGGACACCAGGTATTTTTAGACTTGTTGTTATTTTTAATAGTTGCTGTTGTAGCGGCCCGGTGCAATAACATCCTGTGAAAATTTCAGCTCTCTAGCTCTTACCGTTTCGGAGAATGGACGCTGTGACGGACGGACGGATGGCGAAGTCTCGGTAATAGGGTTCCGTTTCACTCTGATGAGTACGGAACCCTAAAAATTGTGATAAGTTTGATATTATACTTCTAAAGAAATTTCATTTGATATAACAACAAGCTGGCTTAAGTTCATTTCATATAATTCAATTCTAATTATAACAAAAAATAAAAACAACAAACATAAATATAAACAAAAATATATCGTAAATAACGAAAAATAATCATTGAAAGTAGTTGGAGAACTCTTTTTTATTTTTGATTCATTTGCAAAAATCAAAATTACTCTAAAATAAAGTTGGATTGCTTATGATTGTAATTTTCATCGAAATCAAAACTTGAGCGATTCTCAGAAATTCATATGCTCTTTCTAAATGTAAAATAACCAACAGGAGGCTAAAAAAACATGGATTTCAATAATTGGACATTTTTAAACTAAATGTGAAGTTTACTGCAACTTTTAGCACTTTTAGCACAGTTTCCTGATTTGAACAATTGTAGTAATGTCTGTTTATCTTGGACCAGTACTCAGAGGAAGAGTTATGCATTTGTAATATATAATACCGCAATAGGAAAGTAGTTCTAGCAAGAGTAACTTGTTTCGTAACAGCGGTAACAGCGGTCCAGCCTGCTCCACAGAGAATTGTTATTGTGAAACCAAATTTGCTGCCTGCGAGTTTTGGCGGCTGCACTAACTACCATTAAATTCTTGTGTGACAACAAAGTTTCTCATAAGTAGCACCATTCTTATAATTGCTTCCATCAAGCTAATAATTGCAACAGACGATAATATTGGTCAATTATTTGAACTGAAAATAAAATCCTTTATCCAGGCAGAGAAATATTTTCATTAAAACTTTTCCATTGAGTATAGAACATTTTCCATGATGTGAAAGAAAATTTCATTACATATATGAAAGCATTATTATTTTTTCTCATTCTCTGCTCATTATGAGTTTGCGTTGTTTTTACATGAATGAATTTGGTATCAACGCAAATAGATTTTTTTAACAAATTATAATTTAACAACACTATTTTTTAAAGCTTTAGGTCTTTATATATTTCTTTCTCAATTGTTCGATATTTCGCTAAATTAAAGGTTCCTGACGATGCTAACAAATTGTTAGCGAAATATCGAACAATTGAGAAAAAAAAATATAAAGACCTAAAGCTTGAAAATTTGATTTTGTTAATTATGACAATAAAGGTCTAAAATTATAGATAAAATAATAAAAATTCTTAATTTAAATATTGTCTATTATTTATTTATTATACGCATTTAATATGTATTATTTTTTTAATATTTTCTAAAGTTAGAGGTAAAAATTTTATTTATCTTATTGTTTACCAATCTAATTTTGTTTTCTATAGGATTAGAAAGTTAAACATTTTTGAAGCCAAAATGTTTCAAAATTTCAATAAAAAGTTCTTTACTAAACTATATTGCTTGTTACAATAACGGTATTCAAAGGGTCGTCCTAAAGTCAGAAGTCTTAAAATAATAGCACGAAAATATATGACTGCTGTGAGCAACCTGTCATAAAGTAGTGTGCTATATCAAATATGAATCAGCTGTTAAAGAAAAGGAAAGCAATTTAAATATTTTTGTCAAAATGTCAAAATTAAGTGAAAAAACTAAAACAATAGCCAGTTTGTGCGAAAACTAGCTATTAGATGTTTTGATAGCTGATTGAAGTAAATTTGAAATCAAATATGTCCATATTTATGAACATATACATATGTATATATTTTAATGCATTTCTTTCTTAAATGATATTAAATTGAATAAATAAGTTTATTCAAACAAAAACAGCTGGCGACGGTTGAACGAAGTCGATTCATTTTTTGGACGGCGGCCAGTACTCAAGCGTTGTGGGCTGCCAGTCTTCTAAGATTAGTATCTCATTTTTAGGTGAAATGCATGGATGTGGATGTTGATATATGTATATATCTGCGAAACACATACATGCGTACATTCGTATCGCACACAAACATGTTTAGTCCATACTATCACACTTTTTGAGCACACATTTCATTTTTACCATATCGTACGACTGAGTAGGATAATAAAACAAGGCCTGCAGCTATTAAACAAATGTATTCTTGTTTGGGTACATACATACATATAAGCATTATACGCATATAAGGGTTTTTTTTATGTATATATATTATATTTTTTTAGAATATAATTTGCGGCAGGCAAATAATATCACCGGCTCGACGAATACGTTTTAGCCGTTCGCCTCAGATGTATGCTGTTAACTTGTGACGAATCACTAAACACAGTCGATGAAGTCCTATTAATTTATGACTATTTTTGTTTGCAGCACAACAACAATTTTTTTTAACTATCATAAAATGTTAGTACTTTCTGACATTATGACACAATATGAGACCGTTTGAATACCGTAAATGTGTATATTCATGTTGCAGACTTCACAACTCTTTTTTTACTCCACCAAATTAGTAACCACTTTAAAGAATAAAGTGTGTAATTTGGTGGTTTGTGAAAAAAAGGCAACAGTGCTTGAGATGAAATCGACCAAAACATAATAATAATAAGCCAGATACAAATCATTGTGTAAGATATTTATAAGTATATACATATATCTATACTGAAAATCTATTTAATGAGATGTGCAAGGTTTCAGAATGCATGTCCATGGTAAGCATAACAAAACACCAAGTCGATTGATATATGGTTTTACTATTAATTTTAAAGCTTCTGTGCCAAATAAGGATAGTTATATTTCTGTATTTAAAAATAGGGATCCATGTTTTTTTTTTTTTGTAAATTTCCGAATTTATCAGAAAAGTGATCAAACATTTTAAAGTCAGTAAGGAGTAAGTGCCGTTAAATAAAAAAAACTAATGGAAGACTAAATATTTGAAATCCTAGTCATGTAAACTATTTCGGCAGGGGGAGATCTGAAACACCAATTATTAAATATTGTCACATAGTTATACACTGTTTTATAAACTAAACACAAATTTTTTATTCCCGATAATGAAATTCATTACCTTTCATTTGTTTAAAGTTTTTTCGGATGTATTTTAAATTTATGTGAAAGTTTTATATATTTTATAAAAAGAATGAAGAAGCTTAATACAGTTAATGCAAAAGATTGATTTGTTTAATGTTATATTTCATTCTCCTTATGAAATAAATTGATTTAGTTGATGAAGCTGTTTTATTCGACTAACACAAGTGTTCATTAAAACGGTGAGTAGTTGCATCATATTAATGAATCAAAATTTTCTAAATGCACTGAAAAACTTTTTATTTAGTTACTGAAACCTTCATTAGCTCACTTTTAATGACAAGTTTCATTCGCCGAATGAAAAAAGTTATTATCTGAATGAAGGTTTTGATTTCGGTAAGGCCTTTAAAATTTGTTCTTGGCCTCAAAGTTTTGGTTGTTGAGCAGTCATCAAACCTACTCAGTCTTTGCAACAAAAAATTAAAGAAACAACAAGCATTTTAAAGAGAGTTAATTTTAAGCATGACTTAAACGAGAAAAGAACTTATTTGTTAATATTAATTGGCAATGTGAACTGTTTAAAAGTCGAAATAAAGCATTAGCACCCAATATTAATTTCTTGAAATAATCTATGACAATAAAATGAATAACTAGCTAGTGTCAAATCTATTTTTTTCCCCCTAGCTTATAGACCTGAGCCCATATATTTAAGCATAATTCGGAAGACCCTTCTCTAATTTAGTAGTTATTACAATAAAAGATGAGCTATAAAATTTTGTTTTAAATACTGCTACACAATTTATTTCTATCTTTTTCCGTTTCAAAGTTATTCAAAAATCAATGGCGAAAAAAAATTTGTTCCATGCTTTCTATATTGTTTTTAATATTCAATAAAAAAAAAAAAAAAAAATGAGCAGCATTTTCCATATTTTGCATTTTGCTAAATTCAACATGTCTAAGAAATAAAATAAGCTGCAAATCATAAAAGTCCATAGACAAATGTTGGTTTTATTCACAATTTAAATCAGGTATCTCTAATTGTAATAATTTGTATATATTTGGTCACACACTTACAACATTATTGCAGGCAGGTAACAGAACTAAAATGTATACACACAAATTATTGCAATTACAGATACTGGCTTTATATTGTCAATAAAATCTATATTTGCTTATGGATTTTTATGCTCTATAGATAATAAATGCAAATAAATATTTCTTAACTTTACACTTTCATTTAATGTATGAGACAGTTAATATAATATCCTAAATATCCCCACCAAATACATACATTACCATATTTAAAATAATTAAAATGTCACAGTGTATTCGAAAAACAGTTCATTATCTTTGTTCTCCTCCTATTTTAAAATTTAATTTTCCCCTGCGTGTACTAACACGCTTAAATCACTGCTTTCAAGTTCACTGAACCAAAAATGCTGCCATTTTAAAACAACTGTAATGAAAGCAAAAGCGACATAATAGAACATCTACAATGTAGGCAATATTGACAGCAGAATTTGTACAAGTGTGTTTCTTGTGCAACCAAGATCCTGTGTCCCCGTCATTACCAACATCACTGCTCCCGTCGTAGTCGCCGTCAGGCTCTTATTGTTGCAGCAGTAGTGTTATTGCAAATGTAGCTGTAATTTGAACAGCAAAACAGTGGTTAGTGTCTTTTCAGTGCAAATGAAAAAAGTTTGTATATAAATTTAGCAGTAAAAAATTTTTTTCAAATGACTTGGCTCATATAACATATTTTACTTCTTTTTTTTACGCTTAATTTTTTTTTTTTTTGGGAGAAATGTAAAACATGTTTTTAATTTTAACAGTCTAAGGATTTTTTACTTGCATTTATCAAAAGGTAATAAAATTTTTTTTTAACAAGTACTTTTCTTATTAAACTTCAATAAACAGAAATTCGGGCTAATAAATAATGTCATAAATATTTTTATTAGTTTTTTGTATTTTGTGAAGCACTCATATTTTTAATGACAAGAAATGCATAAGTAGCATTCAAGATATACGTAAGTATAAATAAAACTTCCAGTTATTATTCAGGGAGTAAAGTTATATAATAAAATAAGAATTACATTAAATTTAATGCGAACTAAGAAATTTAATGAAATTAAAGTGCTTTAAAATTTTTCTCTGCAAAAACATTTAAGAAAATTTATTTTACTTTGCATCTGGGCCACCACTGCCTTATGAGGCATGTAGTTTCCAGAAGATGCAGTGCTAATAAGTTTTGACACCAGGGTATTCTGTTTTTTTCCACTAGCCTCATGTTTATATTGAAGCCATACAGATAATAAATAACCAACTTGAAAAACAGAATTTTTCTAAGAGTTACTTTTTTATTTTTATTTTTAAAATATTATTCAATGACATATGCGTAGTAAGCTTTCTTTAAGTCCATTAAAAACCTGTGTTGCAAAATGTGACATCCTAAAGTATATATCGCTTTAATAAATAGTACCCCAACTCAGTACGAGTCGCGTTGTAAAATTTTGGGCGTCATCTTAGAAGAAAGGCAGACATTCAATATGTTCCTTTAAGAAGTAAAATAAGAAGATGCTCTAAAGGAAGTATCAGAGTACCTCGGTAGAGATTGCTGGAGGATACGATCTTCAGAAGTGTAAAAAAAGTGCTCCTCGTTGACCAATAAGTCCCCAAAACCGAAGACTCTACTAAGAATCATAAGAATAGATTTAATAGTTATTACATACATATAATTAAATTAAAAAAATTAAACTTGCAATCCAAGTTTTGGTAAAATTGCCTCAGAATCTACATTTTACTTCGCGTTAATTAGTTTGGTAACCTTTGGTTTTTACATTTTACTTCGAGTTAATTAATTTGGTGGCCTTTAGTATAAATGGTTATAGTTATATTTCAAATAAATATTAAAAATGCTGGCAGATGTAGATTTATATTTATAAGATATTTTATTGTACCAAAAAGTAAATCTTTAGTAAAAATTTTAAGAAAAGACACAAAAACTGAATTTTACAATCTCAGCTATTTGTCTTGCAATTTTCATACTGATGTTTTTCTTTTTTTAATATTTACATTATTTTCTTTAGTATTTACTTTTCTTGTCAACAGTATTCTCATTTATTTTCTTAGAAATTGTATGCAAAACCCAAGGACACCATTTGTATGTATGTCGTTTTTTATTGTGTGTGCCTCTTTGTTCCTGTCATTTGTATACCAAACAACCATGATGCATTTCCTTAAAATTGCATTTATATTTTCAACACAATGTGTAAGAAATGTTACAAAGTTTTTCATTCAATCCTTCCACAGAAATGTGTTTTACTTTTCTCTTCTATTGCAATATATACAAAACCATTAATCAAATTTTTTGTTGTTTATTAAATGCAATTTTTATTGTAAAGTACTAGAAGCATGCAATGTACTACTGTAAAAAAGGTATACATTTATTTAAATCACTTCTAGTTCAATCATGTAATTGTGTTTTTGAGAAATTACAACATACCAAGCAGGATCAATTAGAGAACATGAGTTAAAGATTCATCAAATGTTTGAAAAATTTATTGCGAATATAATGGGTTGAAATAATAGTATATTCCTAAAGAATGATTAGTTTTACTTTATTACTGAGCTGGTTTTTATAATTTGCTTAATAGTCGTTTTTTTTTATCACACGCGCATAAAAATTACATATAATTTGTTTTAAAGCGGGAAGCATGGAAAATAAGAGTGTGGATCACTAAGAATCGTACAGCCAATACGAAACGTATGTTGTAGACCTTTTAAGTATTTTAATCTTAAAAAATGTAGAGCATAGTTTTTTATAATTTATTACGTGATAAGACTGAAATGCAATTAATATTGTCCAATAATTTTTTATATTCTTGCAAAAAGTTATTATCATAAAAAAATCGAGCCAAACTTGGTGTCACTTGAAATTTTATAGCGAAATGCTCATGTATTTTAGATTATTTAACTGTGACTGCTTTTATGTAAAATAGAATAAGTAAAAATTATTTTTAGAAAATGATTTTTAAAATGGTTCAAATATGGAGCGAACAATTACAAGATACGGAAAATGGATTCGCGTTGCATATACAGTTGAAATTTTGTCAAAAATTAAGCTTTCTGCTACCGATGAGCTCTAGATTCTTAGAAGGGTAAAAATAAATTCTGGTATATAACCTTTAACTTCTTAAAGGCCTCTTAATTTTATCGTTAAGAGATAACATTTGTTTGAATGAGAATGCATCTATATATGAATCTACTGTTAGAAAATTCATACGTAAAATTTATTTCCTAAAACGTGTACCTCGCAACAAGATACTGATCAGTGAGAGAAATCGAAAGTAGAGTTTTGAGTATGCCAGATAGCACTTAAAGTCGACCTTATAGTACTGGACCGATGTTAATTTGTGCCGATAGATTGAAAAAAAAAAAAAACTATATCTTCCTCCATTAGTTCTCTCAGTTAAAATGTGTATCAAGTTAAATACGAAGATGGATAAAAAAAATGTACGAACTAGTTTAAGTCATGGCGATGATTCACATTTCACATGAGTGTGAAAATATTTATACAAAATTTAGGTATTAATGGCACATTTCGTAAAAAACTCTTTAAGTATTTTAATTTATTTGTAAGAAATCAAAGTATAGTGCAAAAAAATGGGAATGGCTTTACAAATTTTGTCGAGTGATCACTCCATAATTGTTTTGAATTTCTGAGAACGCCTCACCATTTACCGGGCTGCAATATTATGGTGTATTTGTGAAACCGCCAGACAAAGGAGCTCACTGCATTTGAAATATTAGAGGGTGTGAAACTTTTACTTTGAGTAGTTCATGCTTTAAAACAATTTTCTGTTCGCAAGAGATTGTTCTCACAAATAATATGCATAGAAATGTAAGTAAAATGGTATCCTTTTCGTAAAAATGAATGAAATTGAGAAGTAACCGGCAGCTCTGGTGTAAGCCAAACTGTGTTTTGAGAAAAGTTTCAATGGTATGAAAAATGAATCTTATGTTTGGAAGAGTAGAACGGATTAAATAAACTACAATTATTTATATAAATATGAACTCTACAGAAAGCCAAATCAAATTCAATTAAAATTTTCGCAATATATTTTTGCTTTCAAAGTAGAACATTTTGATTTTTAATAGCTTTTGTCATCGTACTTTGTCAAATTTTTTCGACTTTGAGAATTTGATCTATACTGTAGAACCAAGAAATTGTCTTACTTCACTCGGCTTATATAATAAGTCAATTTCGATTATATTAAAAGCAATGCTGTTTTCGTTCAACATTCTCAATTTTGAATGGCAAAAAAAGTTATGAAAAAAGATTGCCTTCTTTTATTAAATTCTTTAATTATCTACTGTTATTTTGACATTTTTTTCTGATCTTAGTTTCACTTGGAACTTAAAAGTGGCCTTTTAAGAAACAAATGTGCACAACAAATGCGTTATTCTGTGTAAACAAAAAGGGTACAAGAATGTTGTTTTTAGGGTTGCGTACTCATCAGAGTGAAACTGAATCCTATTACCGAGATTTCTACGTCCGTCCGTCCCTCCGTCACAGTGTCCATTCCCCGAAACGGTAAGAGCAAGATAGCTGAAATTCTCACAGGATGTTGTTGTACCTTGCCGCTACAACAACAAATACTAAAAAAAAAACAAGTAGAAAACAATCAGGTGCCCCATGCAACGAATAGTAACAATTAGCTATAACTCTCGAACTGTAAAAGATAGAGAGCTGAGGTTCGCACAATATTTGTATTTTCATATGCCCTGCAAAAACAAATACTAAAAACAACAACATGTCAAAAACTACCAGGTGTCCCTATACAACGTAAAGTAAAAAAAAGCAGTAACTCCCAAGCTGTAAGAGACAGAGAGCTGAAATGTGCACAATATATGTTCTAACATATGTCCTACAAAAAAAAAAATGCTAAAAAAACAACAAGTCGGAAACTACCAGGTGTCCCTATACAACGTAAGTTAAAGATTATCCGTAACTCCCAAACTGTAAGAGACAGAGAGATGAAATTTATACAATATATGTATTCACATATGCCATTCCATACGTACATTACACATACGTACAGAACCCTAAGTGTGCGAGTCAGCCTCGTACTAGACTAAATTTATTTATTTTGTGTTGTCTTATTTTGAATTTTTACAGTAACAACTAAGTTTGTTGATGCCTCGCAAGATACCAAAAAAAAAAAAAAAAAAAAAAAAACAAAAACAAAAAAAAAATTAAGATATACTCAATCAAAAGCTGAAAATGTGTTTTTTCGATTTAAAACTTTTTTGCCTGTACTCAAAGTTATTTCTTAGTGATTTGTAAATTTTCAGTAGACTTCTTTTAAAAATAAGTAAATTGCTAAAATACCAATACATTAAAATTATATTCAATTTTTATAATTTTTGCCATTTACAATAAATAAAAAGCAATTTTCAATTTCATGCTTCATAGTGCAAAAATGCTCACAGTAGCGATTAATTTAAGTTGAACGAACGTTTATGTATTTTATTTTCGTTCATTTCTGTTTTCCTCTGTGCGCTGCGAACACGTATAATTTTTGTGTCAATACAAAAAAAGGAGATAATTATAGCAACAAATGCAAAAAGGGAGAAAATATTTTGTATTAAAAAAATGCGAGAAAATTTCTTATCAGTAATTTATTTCATATTTTTAAACAAACTAATTGCACTGTGCTTGAATTTGGAACTATTTTTTGCTGACAAACGGGGAACCCAGTGAATAAACCTAATTCGGGTACGCTGAATTCAGTGGTGCTATCCGTTTTTCTAGGTTAGCTCGCGTTTTCGAGATTTACCGTTATTTTAAAAATGGAGGAGGTTGCACTACATGCATTGAACTAACTAAAAAAATTTTTCATTTATTGAACTTTAGTAAAAAACTGAAATTTTGCAATAAAATAACCTTTAATCTGATATATAATTAATTAAAAAAAAATTTCAGTTTTTAGAAAAAAAATTTTTTTTTTGAAAAAAAAAATTATTTTTTTGCAAATTCTTGAAATTTTGTGATCTTAAAAACTGCATAAAAAATTGAAAAATTAAGCTATGCCAACAAATTTTCCCATGTATATAAAAAATTATGTTTGAAACAAAACGAGCTTTAAATGACCAAAATCTGTGCGCAACTTTTGATTTTATTCACAAAAGATGAAAAATTGCAGTTTCAACCCCTTACCAGACGAAGCCTCAAAAATTGAAAAAAATATTTTCTTGTTAATAAAAGTACATTTCTGCATGTTCATATAAAAAGTTTTTTGTAATTATCTAACATTAAGATGTGTTAAAAAAGTGTTATGAAACCTTTTTGCATAATTTGTACTATTATGTAAAATTATGCAAAATTATGCAAAAGTTTTCTAAAAACTGAAATTTTTTTTATTGAATTATATATCAGATTAAAGGTTATTTTATTGCGGAATTTCGGTTTTTTACTAAAGTTCAATAAATGAAAATTTTTTTTAGTTAGTTCAATACATGTAGTGCAACCTCCTCCATTTTTAAAATAACGGTAAATCTCGAAAACGCGAGCTAACCTAGAAAAACGGATAGCACCACTGAATTCAGCGTACCCGAATTAGGTTTAGTCACTGGGTGCCCCGTTTGCCGGTTTTTTTCAACTTGCACAGTGTTATTTACGCTATATACAATATTTCAAAAACCTTAAACATTAAAAAAAACTATTTTTGACTGACATATATTAATTTAAAGTTCAATCGAACTTCTTTGTGTAAAATTTTTTTCAATAACTCTTTTTATAGTATATAATAAATAAAGCTATACAAAATCTAAGTTCACAAGCAGCGAAACTTTTCGACACTTGAACACGTGGGGAAAGATTAATAAATGGAAGGCTGACCTGTGCTTCCATTTTTGCATTCAAGTTTCGCCTTGAACATGACTTCGTTAAAAATATTTATGTTTTAGGATTATTTTTCGATTAAGCAAGAAAAAAAAAAAAGAAAAGCAAGTTTGCTGTTAAATTTATTTTGCTCAAAACAAATAACTTAACTTAGTTTAACGAAAGTGAATAATTTCCTCCACTGGCGAAGCCAGTGTAAACAAAACAGGAAGAAACTCAAAGCGCAACAAAAACACGAATTCAAGTTTACAAGGTTCTCATTTACAATGTGCGTTGCAAATAAAATTGTCCTTGAAATTGCCACTACTACACACAAGAGTTACGTCCGAAACCAAGATATATGTTTGTTTAACTAATATTAACTGCTGGTTAAGTGTAGGGAAACATAGAAATTTTAAATTATATTATATATATATAATTTTATTCCCACACTTTAGCAGACAGCAACGTAAGCAAAATTCCTTGCGTGGCTTACCTTAAGTTTGTTTTTAAGTAAAATTAAGCTTTAGTCTTAAGATTCATTTTAAAATAAAGGGAATATAAAATAATACTAAAGTAATTGTTTTATTGTGCCAAAATATAACTCAAGCAGTATAAGGATTTTATGAATATGCACAGTTCGTTAAATTTTTAACACTCTATTGCAACTGACTAACTGCCTTCAAAACAATCTTTGATTTAGTTAATTTTTTGTGGAATTTAGTGGTCTGCACCCTGCTAGAGCTGTTTAAGCTGTCTGATCTTCTTCAAAACAATTTGAGATATATTTTTGGACGTTTACAAAATGTTCGTGGATTTTTACGCATCTTTTTTCAAGTTAGGTTTTAAAAGATTTCATATATGCATTTTTTTCTCAGCTAATTTTTTCTTAAACTGTCAATTATCTTAAGTATATTCAGGTATGGACTCAAAAAAATACATCGAAAACATATTAGAAAACATATTAGAACAATACACTTGCTTCAAATTTGGCTAAACTACACTCGGTATAAGGATATGACAAGATTGCAAATGGGATATATTTCTTATAAGCAAATTTTCTAATGGGCAGAAATGAAATATCGTATGTAACTTTTTAAAAGCAGACTCGTCCAAATTAACTAAGGCCATAAGCTTCGCTTTTTGTTGTTTAAACAGAATTTTATAGCAAACATTTAATTTAATAAAACGTAAATTGCAACGCTAAAGGATGCAACCAAAACTTTGTTTTTTTCCTTTCTTAATAAATATGTGCATAAAGTGTTGTGTAAACATTTGTTAGCTAACATTGGTTCATATGGGTGTTTTACTTTGTGTAATTGAAAACATTCTTCTGACGTTCCCTCAGACAACGGTGTTAAAGTACTAACACTTGAAAACACTTATAAGCACAAAAACATGAATTCGTAGAGTAGGGTCTCCTATCTTTGCGTATGTTTATAAAAATGTGGGAAAAATTCGTTGTTATTTCATTTTAATTTATGAACGTAAAAAATGAACATTCAATTGTAAAAGGTCAAGAGTTTCCACCTTATTCTTGGGAATAATCCTTTTAAATTACAACAAGTATTTAAGGCTTCATTTACAAGGACACCAAAATATTTTTATGGAATTGCTAGTTTGAAAGTCACCTATACCTGTCTTTTTTTCACTGTTAAGAAAAAATGTACACAACAAGAAGTTTTGACGAATTTAATTGTTGTTAACAACGAAATATATGTAAAATTTTAAATAACACTACTGTATTCATTTACATAACGTTATGTTATTCATAGTAAAATGCGTGGCCGCTTATTAGCACAATTGTGTTACGTTGTAGATTAACGGCCTAATTCATAAACAAATTATAAGAGTGTTATAACCAACTTATAAGCAAAAATCCAGAAAAGTATATTCATAATCGACTTATAGCTTATTATGCTGCTTATAACCATCTTATAAATTGGATATTTTTATTGTGGCCTCTACCCAACTATAAGCGTTTAAACCCAACTATAAGCGTTGTTGAATTGATGATTTTTTTATTTTAACACTATTTACAAATTTTTTGCTTCTTGAATGTGTATATGATTGCATTTCATTGTTTCTTACACCAAATTATCATTACACATTAAACTATGAAATTCGAAAATATGTACATACATACTTTAAATTCTACTGATGATATGGTATAAGAATCAGTAATATACAGTCATAAAGACACTTTAACCCTGCAAAAATCATCTCATTTTTTTATCAAACAAATTTTTCTTTAGTTTTCATATAAATTACAAATATTTTGACGAATTATATCGATACAATACACAAAGAAATACAGGCGTACATACATATGTATAGTACTATCTCTTTTGCAAATTTGAATTGACTACTTTTGGTACCAGTCGTTAAACAAATGTCTTTAGAAACAATTTTTTTTACAATTCAAAGCCTTGTATACATATTTTTCGCAATAAAAATAGGTAAACCAATAAATTATTTCATATTCGAACAAAATTATGTTATATAAGTAAATAATATTTAATGAGAGTGAACATTGCATGGTATTGCCAACAATAAAGTACAAAAGTAACAAAATAGTTTAATAGCTATTTCACCCGCATAATGTGTTTATGAATTGAATTTTTTATGAGTTATAACACTGTTAGTGTATGATAACTATTACCAGCTTATAAGCTGAAATAAGAAATTTTTATGAATTAGGGGGTAAATGTAGTATATCGTTGTTCACATTGTATTCGCTGGTCTCCTGTACAAAGTCCCTGACATCACTTTTTTTAATTTATAGTTTTTTGCTTATTTTTACTAATTAAATGATATTATATTAAAATATGAAAAAACACTAGATTAAAAAAAAATCAATTGGATCCACAACATATATCAAACTGCGCAGCCTTGATATTTTGCTATAATATGCGACCGAAATTATTTATTATTATTATTATTAATACTAGGTTGGTCCAGGATGGCCCTTTGCACTGCGACCAAAGGGCCATCCTGGACCGAAATAGATTACGACAAATGATATGCTCAACACAGTTATTCATAACAAGTAATTTCTAACTTTTAATTGTTCGTAAATTACTGTGTTCCACAAGCAGGGTTATAGCTGCTGTTAAATACCAGAATAACTTATTAATCTCTGCATGTATTCTAATGTTAAAGCTTACTGTAAGGGCTGCAGCTTAATTTCGAAATTTTCAATGTAATAGTACCAAATTTTTATTACGAACATACTTTGGTCAGCAATTCAAGCTCATTACAGCTGTTTTGTATCAAGTTGCCCACAGTTCGACTTATATTTTTGTTTGTTACAAAAATGTATCATAGTCTACCAAGCTGCTTCCGCACCAACTGAATTTTTTTGTTTCGCTAATTTTTATCTTATTTCAAAAACGAATTGAAGCATAAATATCATACCCAAAGGGTCCGCCAAAGAACTTTTTTTTTTGAAAATGCTATAAAACATGGAATGTAGCCTCGTCTGTGTGGCACGTAGCGCCGTCCTGTTGAAACCAAATGTTGCCAATATCCTTCTCTTCAATTTTTGTGAACAAACATTCGTTTCACGTGGCCCGATAACGATCGCCATTAACGGTACCGGCCACTCCTTGCTCATTTTCGAAGAAAAATTGCACAAAATTCGCACCAAGCAGTGACTCGTTTTTGGTGCGTCGACTTTTGAATCTGGTCCAGGGACTTTCTGATTGCTTAAAGTCCACACTCATTTTTCAGTTCAATTGAAAGGTAAAGGTTCCGCCAAAGAACTTTTTTTTTTAAACGGCGCAAAACATCTAGTGTAACCTCGGCCGTGTGGCACGTAGTGCCGTCCTGTTGAAACCAAATGTTGCCAATATCCTACTCTTAAATTTTCGTGAACAAAAATTCGTTCAACGTGGCCCGATAACGATCGCCATTGACTGTTTTCTGTGCCTCAAATGCGACAATTTTGCTTGTTTACATACCCGCCAAGATCAAACTGAGCTTCACCTGAAAGATGATTTTTTTGGGAAAAATCATTACCATGATTTTTAAAGCAATGTCGCAATATTTTTCAGCATTGCTTAAGCGTATACACAACCATTTGTTCAGCGGAATAATAAAACAAATTAGCTGCCAAATCAGACATGAACGTTGTGTTACCATTCACGAAATAAGCACTAGTTGAAAAAAAAAAAAGTTAGATGGCGGACCCTGCATATAATATAATCCTATATTAGTTTTGCTTGTTACGCCAGTGAATAATAACACCATCAGGTATGAAAACTACTTGTCTTAAGTACGGATTTTTTAACCACTAAATAATTTTAGGCAGCTTCAAGCCCAGTTTCGGATTGATTCAACTCTGGTTTCGGAATGAATATGACTAAAATCCACACCTAAAAATAAGCACAACCTACTTAATTTGAGAGCATGCGAACTTATTACACTTCTGATGTAAGGATTGGATTTGTTTTGAATATAATGATTATGCATTTGATTCAAAGTTTCTGAATTCCAAATTCGTACATGAAATTATATGCTCTACTTCCTCAATAAAAAAATAATAAATTAATAAATTAAATCTTTGTTGATTTAAACCTTGAACCTAACTATATATATTGCAGCCACTCTACCAATTCCTCTATCGCAGCAATTAGAAAACCTAATGAAAATTGAATACTTATACAATCACGCAAAAGTGTTGGTTACAGACACATTAAACAATTTCATACTCATTTTATGCCATAAATGTTGGATTCTTCTTAATAATATCTATTCGGTTTATTTTAGGTACACTCGTATATTACGAGTATTCCAGTAAATTTCCTTCTATAATCAAGTAGAAATTATTTAAATTTAGTATGACTAGTTTTCTCTCTCTTTGTTTGTTTGCAATAATCTAAGGAATATAATCTAGATAACTGCCAAGAAGTTATTACAATAAATAATCTGGAATTTTAAACATATAACGTTGATTAATTAAAACTACACTAGCAGATTATAATTTTCCCAGGTGAGATAACTAAAGAATTTTTAGACATTATAAGAATCCACAATACAATATACAAAATGAGTAAATATAACAAATCGTAAAACATATAAATTTTTGGCACAGAGTGGGACTATTACAGAGATCTTCATATACGTACATCATAAAGAAGAATTTAAATTGCTCTCAAAATTTTTATTACACAAAACAAAATGTTTATTAGGATCAAATAAATTGCGGTATTTTAGAGAGAACCGTCATATTTTTTACGGAATATTTTTAAAAATTGCTAATAACATATTTTAATAGGCTTATACCTTGTTCATACATGTATTTCTAATTGAGATAATATTCAGTTTATTGACATAATATATTTTGCGTTCATACATACAAATATTGCGTTAACTCAATTAGTATTTGACAGCTGAAAAAAAGTTGTTGTTTTTGTTTTGGTAGTGAGAAAAAAAAAAGTGAAAAATATTTTCCAATAAGAAAAATGGAAGAAAAACTGCCTTTTATTAAAAAGATTTTAGTGTTGTACAATAAAAATATGGAACTTGTACAAGTAGTGCGTTCATGTTATGACTCCAAAGCGGCAATAATAAAAAGAAAGAGAAATAAAAATTTGGAAATGCTGCAATGTTTTTATTTTTATTGTATTAATTTTTATTATTTTGTTTTGTTTGCTTTTGTTTACATTTATCACGTCATTCATTTCGCATTGTATACTTTTGCTTATTAAACACATCTTATACAGTGTTGTGTTCCATCTTTTTCTCAATATTCAAAGCAATATAGAGTTTATTGAGCAATAACTTTATTTATTTTTTGTATGGAATATTGAGCTCAATAATGGACTTTATTGCGATTACCTCAATAAAGGCGCATGTATGAACATGGTATTAGGTCTTAAATAGTTACTAAAATATGAGAAGGTATTTTCTGTTTAAATAGAAGTGAGCTAAATATTTAAGAACGGTAGTAGAAGTGTGCTAAAAAATTTACTTGCTGGGTAACCACCCACAGTTGTTTTCCGTTTGCTACAATGATCAGCAGTATCTATTTTTGTTGAAAAAAGAACAAACTGTTTTTTAAGTGTATCTAAAACTAAAACAAAAGACAAGCAACTGCATTGCTTCATTTAGTGTAAAGACATACTCTACTCCACTCATTTGGTTTTGTTACACGGGAAATTTATAAAGCCGTAGATCTTTCGTTTTCAATGATCTCCCCGCCTTTCTATGATAGAAAATGTTTTCGTTGTAAAAAAGATCAGAGTATTAAATAAAATTTAAATTTGGTTAAAATGCCTCTTGAATTTGCTTGAAATGATTTGACTTCATTTGATGGGAAGGGATACCTAATGTTCTTCCAAATTTAATTCTTAGCAGAGCTTTGTACAGCAATAGATATCATATGTGTAAAATATTTGCACTATACATATTTTGGTTTTAGTTGTTTTAATTAAAAACCTGAGATATGTTTGCTAAAAACTGTTTGATATTTTTATGATTGAAATTCACTTTAATGCTGCTAAAATTCTGAACAAGTAAATGAACAATAAAATATGAATATATCCAACAAATACAAAGACCAGATAAACCCTGCAAACATTCCTGAGCAATAATTTGCTACTCTTAAAAATTGTTAATTCAAGCTGAAAATCTACTATATTTTTGTACTAAAGACACTGTTGCAATGGTGACTTCTTTATGAAGTTAGACTACAAATGATATTAATCTAATTTAAAAACTTAATATAAAGACATTCCCTAAAACTGCGGTCAGATTGGTCAAATATTTGAAAGCAAACATCAAATATTAGTTCGGTGTAATGTGACCATAAAACAATTACTATCGTCAAACAAAAATTTATATATTAGCGTACAAACAAAATTGTTTTTTGGCAAACAAAAACGTGTCTAATGTGACCAAAGTGTGAACACATGTTGGCAAATATTTTCCTCTTTTTTCGGCAAACAATTATTTGATCTTACACAATTTTTGTAAGAGTAAACAGGGAAATATTTTCCATACAAAAAAAAAACTTTATGAATGCTATACATGACTTTTAATCACCGTCTAAATTAGGGCTTACTGAATACTAGTGTATGTAATATGAATTACTTTTTAATTTTCGAGTGAAGCAAAAACCTGTTGATATAACCGTATGTATACGTGTATCCATGGATTTCCTTGCAACTGATGCTGCTCCGCAGGTTAACAAAAGGAAATCTTGAATTTCTTCCATAATTAAATTTTTTTTTTTCAATGAAATAATTTGTTGTTTTTTCACTGTTTGAGCAAATATTTTTTAACGGCAAATAAACTTTTCAGTGTGACCATGGCGAAAACATTTGCTGTCAAATAAAAGATTTCTGTTGTTTTACTGATGTTTGAACTAACAAAACAGGCAAAAAAATATGGCTAATGTGACCACAAAACAAAATTGGTTTGAATTTTCATTTTGTTTTTCCCAAAAACGGGCAAACATATTTGATTCAAATATTTGACCAATCTGACCGCACCTTAAGTAATAATCGAAGATAAAATACGCACTTGAAAAACAGTAAGTTTGTTATGTTGATTTAAAACGTTCTTATTTTTAGAACAAATCTGTAATAAATTAGAAAAGAAATAAAATAAAAGAACGTGAAGGCATCAATAAAATTGATATTACCTCTGCAATTAATTGATTTTTTTTTTGCATTTGTACTGTTTTTTATGGTACAAAGGTAAAACTGTTCTCTTTGTTTAACAAAATCGTTAATATCAAAATGAAGAAAATACAGATTTAAATTCATAGATGTGTTGATTTGTTCAATATAATTTAGCATTTCTTCCACTCATGTTCTTGTTTCCGGTTTCGCATCTCAATCTCCTTCCCAGGCTCTGCTGCATATACTGGAGGTAAATTGAATGGTTTTCACTAAGCGATTAAATGAAGTTGATCTGTTACAGCTTTCAGTTCCATTAAGTACACCTTGTTATGTAGCCAACAAATAGGGACAAAAAAGAAAATATTTCCATAATATTAATAGTACAATGATGTGAAAAGAAGACGTTTTAAATATTTACTACAATAGCTCTTTTAATTTAGTCATCGCTTTGCTTTGGAAGTGCATTTTGACAATTTACAACAGCCACTTCGGTGAATCTTTAACAATTCGCAATTTTCTGAGAAGGCCATCACAGCAAGATGTATTGGGTATTGTCAATTAAAGGTGCATTCTGCAGTCTTTCACACTTCCACTTGGTCTTCATGAACTACTTTCAAATTGATTCAGAGGTGAGCGCAAAACCCAACTACAAGGAAAACAAAACAATTTTGCAATGCCACCTTTCTCTATGGTTCCTTGAATAATGTTGATGACCTTCATATCACAGCAAATCTTGCATTTATTTTCGTAGCATTTCATGCCAGTGGAATATAAGTTTTTGGTTCGACAAATGAAACAACAAAGGTTTCAAGCTTCAAACGGTACCATCAGTAAATAATTTTTACTCACTAGTGACGCTTAACATTCCCATTTGGCCACAAATTGTATATCGTTAAGATGAAGAGGCTCTGAAACTCAGCATGATGTTTGAAGTACACCATAGAGTTAACATATTCATATGTCCCTGTCAGAAAAAAACTGGCAAGTCACTGGTACAGTCCCAATATGGCTACAATGAAATTTATTTCCATTTCTGTTATTAGTTGTGGTCCATGTCTTCCCATTGGGGGTTCATAATCCGCATTAACACATCGATATTCATCCTACGATCTGGAGTTAGTGACCTTGGTAAGAAAAAATGTTCATATCAAGCACTGGTATTGTGGCTGTAACAACTCTTGCTTTATATACTTTGCTCTTCTCAGTATGTCGACTTAGACGTCATGTGTAATTTACGCACAAATATTTGTATCATGATTTCTTGGGTGATTAATTTTGTTTACCGGCTTACAATACTCGAACTTTTCAAGATTTTTACTATAAATTTTTTTAATTTAAATGTTATCAATTTTTGTTTTTTATGACAAGAGCTACAACTTTGCTTCATGGAGAAAATCAAAGTTTCAAACTGTTTACAAGGTATGAGACTGAGAAAATGATCAGTTTCCTGCGAATATGATAACGAGGCCCCAAACCTTTGGGGGCCCAAAAAACTGTATGACTTATGGCGAAGCTGGGCGGCATTTGTATTATAGTTTTGGTATTTTCTCAGGTAGTGGTGCCCGTTTACAGTTGTATTCTCATAACTTCAACAATTATACACAAAAATTAATATTAATTTAATATAAATAATTTAATATAAATTAAATACGTTTTACAAATGGAATCAATAGTAACAGAAACGAACTCATCGGAGAAGTAAGCATTTGGATTTCACATCGACTTTAGATTTAACTTGAATCAAAAATTTCAATATTAATTAAAAAAGCGGCTGTGCCAAAAATTGTGAAATTTGACACGTACAAAGTTCATAGGGTGCTGATGAAGGGTGTTTGCAATCCACAAACAGCCGGTTGTCCACCAAACTATAAAATTTTACTTTTCTTTACTTAATTAATATTGCTTTAAAAGTGACAAACCAAGGGTTGAACTTGAGCCTGAAAAGGTAATTATATAAATGTATGTAAAATTATCATAGGTCAGTAAAATTAGAATTTCAGTAAAATGGTTATTAGAGCATTTTTTGTCTAGTTTTTAGTAGGTTACGAATTTTCATTGTTTCACTAGTTTTCATCTAGTAAAAGTTGTTTGCTGGGCATATGAAAGTACAATAAATTGCTTTTATGCATGCTTCAAGCCAGTAATACTCAAGTGTTTGAAGTACAAAGAAATTTTCTATTGAACTGCATGTTATATATTGTGGTTTTCACAGTAGTAATATTAAAAATAAAAATTTTTTAAATCAAAGAAATTTATTTCTTTGTATTCAAGGTAGCTTGTTACCAGGTAGCAAACTTCTGTAATTAATACAGCACCGGAAAACATTTCATGAATTTTAATGTTAGAATAATGCAAAGAGAACTACTTGTTTGCAATTGTGTGGCTAAATCCAAAGATCTGACATCCCTTTGATTGTAAACTACGTTTCTTTTTCCTAAAATAAAAATATGGTTTTTGACACATTGACGTTCAAATAATTAATATACAAAAGAATCCCCATAAGGCATTTAAATACACATTTTCACAAAGGCATTTAAAAACGTTTTTCAGAAAGACGAAAAAATTCAATGTCATCAAAACGGCTGCATGTTTGTGAAAATCTTGTCTTTTGATTAATTGCTTCAATATTTACTACCATATACTATATTTAATATAAAAAAATCTCATCATTTTTATGTCAGTTCCAAAGTTTTTTTTTTCGAAATTTAAGATTTCTAAAAATGCATTCCTATAAGTAACACATAGGCAATGTGAAGTTCCAGTGAAGCTTAATCAGCTATACTCTGAAAATATAAAATATTTGTTTAAAAAATTAGTTATACAAGAAAAATGCGCAAAATTTAATAAAAATATGCTCTGTCTTCCCATTCCATATTTATTCTATCTGTTTATTTAGCTTTGCTTTTACGTAAGATGTAGCATTTTTTTCCGTTTGCTCATACACCTGAGCTTATTAGCTGAATCAACTTTGCTGAAATCTTAAATACAGGGTTTTTGGTCTCTTCAAATTAGAACCCAGAGAAGAACATAGTGCAACTCTGCAAATGTCTAACCAATTTTTATAAAATTATGGTGTAATGTACGTCCCATCCTGAATGTTTTTAACTAACAATGTTATTGCTTAATGTACCAAATGAGGCTAGACTCATTTCCGGTCCTACAAATTGTAATTGCAGTGACAGATTTCCACTTAGGCTACATTACCGCTGGGAAAATCCCTCGTACAGGATTGTGTATTCCTCTTAAGTAATGTTATACATAATGAAATTTTGATTCTAATAGAACCGAAATTATTGAAGGAAGCAAAAATAATTTATGTGATTTTCGATTTTGTGAACGAAAATTTATCTAAACTTTACCCACATCAACTTTTGATATTTAATAGTACAATTGACATCGTACTAGCAACAGCGAAACTAATTTTCCTTAACGCATACTAAAAGTTTTTAAAATTTTATTATCTGCACAAGTAAGACAATCTGGTCGTGTTACTCTAGCAGAAGCTTGTTCAGGCACTGTTGTTACACCTCTAAGATCAATACGCACCGTTTCAATATTTTCAGACGACTCTCCTCTTTTATTACATTTTATATATTTTATATTATTCTACTTGTCGTACATTCAGTTCAGTATAACTCTATTCCCTAATTACTACAGTGGGAACTATAAGTTTCCTTACACACCATTGAGCGATGAAACATTAAAGCATTCTGCTTCCAAAGTCCTTGTATTTGGTATCGCAATTTATATAGTTTAGGGTAGCTTTTTGCAATTTATAACTCTGAAGCAGTTTTTAGACTACTTACTATTTTCAAAATTGGTTTTATTACACTGTTAACCGTGATCTTGCTAAGCTTATAACATACACAGACAATATATTGAGCTAATTTACTCCAATTGTCAATTTGTTTGCAACTATTCGCTTTGCAAGTATTTTACATTTTAAAGACTTATTTGAAAAATTTCGCATATTGGCACCAGTTACATTTTGTGCCACTGCACAAGTTTTTAAAAACTATCTTAGGTCAGTATTTTTAGGCAAGATCAAAACTATTCAACGCCCCGAGGATCTTGTATCTGTCAATATGTAACAGATCGTGTCCATGGCTATTTTGTGCCTCGCTGATGGACTCTCCCTCATTGGGAGAGCATCCTGGGAAGTAAGCATCGATGAATACCTCAAGGGTCTCGTGGGTGCTGGTCGTGCAACTACCATTTTGTTTCTTCACGAAATGCGGAAAGTTCCTCGTAGTTGCAAGAATCTCGCGAAGCCTGCTGGTCTCAGAGTCCCCCTGCACTCCACTGCAGAAAGATCACCAAGATTTTCTCTTCTTTGAAAAGGTTAATTTTTGGACCTGAATTAATAGCTAATTAGTTCAAACGTTACAGAATATAGGCCGATGATAAACGATTCTGATTAACTGTGAGGTGTATAGTGGCAGAAAAAATGCATCGTTGCCTAGTTTTGAGTCAAACTCGCCGTAAGAGCTTTAATTAATATCCGTGAAAGCTGTATTTTAATATGCTAAGTCATAGCGCATGCCTTTTCAAATAGTACACAAGTGGCACTACTGTCCCTAAGCGCCTCATTTTTTTATGATACCCAATTAACAGGAAGTCTAAAACTTGAGCTGAAAACAAAGTAAATACGGACCTTGTAATTTTAGAACAATATTTTCATATACAATTTGTCCTCCAAGGTATAAAAATTTCAAATATATAATATCTTTTTACAAATACAGGTTATTTTATTTTACATAAGACACATTTTTTTTCAATATCAAAACCATTGAGAACTTAAGGGATAAAAAAACTAAATAAGCTTAACATGTTATAATACAAACGAAAAATTATTGTATTAATTTTAATTTTATCGATGAGGAACAATTTTTTTTAATTTGATAATTAAAACTATACAACTTTTCCTTATTTGCAAAAATTGACTAGTTGTTCTTAAATTGTGTTTCTAACAGAATTCACCCGTTCTACTTTATTGAGTGCTAATGAATCCCCACTGACTTTTCAGTCTGTTAAGTCGCATAGTCCTTTTAGCACTTTTTATATTGTTTATATTTATATTATATTTATATTTATATATTTATATTATATTTATATATATATTTATATATTTATATTTATTATATAAGAAGCGTTTGAATGTTTATAAATTAATGTAATATAATATTTAATTCTTTTATTTATAGACTATTTCGAAGTATAACACTTAATTAAGGTAAGTTAAAATTAAATAGATGTTCATTTTGTTTCTATAATATTATGCAAATAGAAATTTTAAAATTTTAAGAAACTGTAAAATTATATGTGTACAAGCTCCCAAGAATTATTTGCATTAAAAAAATTCTAGCAAAATTTTCAGATTTGCCCTATGAACAAATTGATAGTATTGAATAAATTTTAGAAAATATATTAAATTTTTCATAAAAAGCTAGTTTCCAGCACTATAATTTTCACTGAGTATTCATCAAGGCTTATTAACTTTTTTAACTCAAATTGATTGTAGTTTGATTAGTTGTTTAATGGTGACAATAACAAATTTTTTTTAACTTAAATTGAATGAAGCACAATTGGTTCAGTAAGAATAAATTTTGAAGAGATTAGATCACTTGGAAAATAGAAAAACTTATTTTTGGAGCCAAATAGGAGATTTCTTAAAATATTTGAAATAATGCAACAGGTTTATTCTAATGAAATAAGTCTATCAGGCGATGAAGAATAAGCAAGGAGAAAAAAAATACCAATTGTTAGGATTTTATGAAGATTGGATTTATTGTAGAGTTGGTTACTTTTCTGCAAGACAGTAGAAAAAAGACAAGGTAGTGCCAAAATCGAATTGATATACTAAAACTTTCTGCTAACTGGTAAAATTGCAAGCAATGACAAAATAATCAATCATTTTGTCATTTTTCAGCTTATACATATATAAGTTTGGAATTTTATGCACTGCTCATCACAGTTGCTAATACCGTTAAGCAGATAAGTTCTTTTGACATTAACATTGCTACCCGCAGTACATGGATATGTAAAACAGAGGTGTCATCTTCATAAGTTTGGTCTTTAGATTTTGCTTTTTAAAGAAAACTATAACAGAAATATATAAATGTACATTACTGCATTCTAGATGGGTCGATTATTGTTAATTCATTTAGTTTAAAAATATTACAACTATGTAAATGATCTATATATCTATATATAATCACTCTTTTAATTAATTCTTGTAAGTTTATGAGCGTACTTAATTATTAAAAACCAAAAAGAAGAATGGTTTTTTTTTGCCTGCTTAAAAGTGCATTTAGTTGACTTTAAAGACTGCTGGGAACGTAAATTATCCAGCCATATATTGTACTTTTGTGCAGTTGGAAACTCCGTCCGCGAGAAAACCCCTCGCTTATTCTTTTTAGGTAAAGATCGGACCCGATTCTTACATCTATTGGCCGCAAATTCGTAAAACATAGAATCAGCGGGAAATACATCCAGAAAATTCTTTCTATGGGACTCCAGAAGAGAATGGCTAGGAGTCTAAAGAGCTATTCGATTATCCATCCTAAATTTACCTTCAATACTAGACATAGAGCCGTACAAAGACTTTAGCATCATCTGAATGCATCGTTATGCAAAGTGTACGAAGTTGATGTAATTTATCGATCAATATTTGTGACACTCGATTTAGCGGTGAGTTAGAATTGGGGGCAAGCACTGAGCATTAGACCCAGTAGTACTACCGATTTCGACTAGGGCTGTAGATAGAAGGACTATCGTTTTTTTTTCTCTTAAAATTGACAAATAGGATATTCTCCTTCTCGAAGCATTGGGTGAAAGATACTATCAGATACACTTAGTCACTGAGTAACATATCATGCAGGTTAATAGGAGCTCAAAAGGAGTTCAAATTCTTAAAAACATGATCAATTACACTTGCGTTATAACAAATCAGAAAAACTTCTTTTCAGTGACTTCCGCATTAACTATAGCCAGAAATAAACCTATAAAGAATATCATCTCACTCGCAATAGAATGTGTGTATTGGTGGCTTACGTTAACTACTAGTCTTTCGTAAAAATTTTATAGATAGCTCAATCCGTCATACTAAGCAGTCAAGTAGTTACTGCCAACGGAAGCAACAAAGGACAGTGTTTAAAAAAAGAGAATTTCATGGTAAAACCAGTCAGTTCTATCATATTTTAATTAAATAAACTCCGAATATAGGGAAAACAAACTTTTTGCTATTGTATATTTTTTTTTTTTAATAATGTTAATAAAAATATTTCATTACATGCTTGTCTACTCAGAACTGCGGTGAAGTAATTATCGTACCTGGCATTTACCACCGATGTAAACGAAAATGGCATTTATCTTCTATGATCGGGTTTGACGGTATATATAAAAGTTCTGGAGATCGTTATGAGCACTTTTGTTAACTTCATGCATTTTTATTACCATTCAGTTTTTTATTTTTCTGCTTTTCTAATAAGAAAATGCCGTAAATACATTCGGCTTAAGTAGCTTTCCAAAAAAAAAAAAAAAAAAAAAAACACCAACATGGCTGGTATCAGCTTTTCTGTACTCTGCTCATTACCGAAATTAGGCGTCTCCTTAGATTAAAGTAATATAACTTTTTTTAGTGCAGTATTTGTAAACAGGACTAGCTATCGTTGCCTTTATTTCGAAAGGCTCTAATTCGATGTCTTTTAATCTCGGGTTTTTTTTGCTTAAAGCTTTAACAGGCTTTCGTCTGTTAAACAAAGCGAAAAAACCCGGGACTAAAAAAATGATATGAGGCTGTCAGTTTTACAAATCTTCCGGATTTATTAAATTCTTACCTCAAAAAAAGTGTATGGAACATTTTTACAATAAACATTTAAAACACAAGAAGTATTTCTGCACGGCTGTTTTTTTTCTAACTTAGCAGCAATTATTTCTTAAGTGCAAGCATTTATATTATTTTTATATTGAACATTTTAATTATAAATATAAAACGAAGAGCACTAAAACAGAAATGACACTACAGCGAAATGGGTGTAAGTGCTACTTTTGGTTTTCAAATGAGTGCAATAATATTTTACAATCCCAACGTTAAATTATGAGCTTCTAAGCAGCTACATCAAAACCATAATATAATTGTTTTAAAAAAATCTACACGTAGCTCGGAATGAAGTCACGTCTTAACTTTATGATATTAAATGAAAATTTTTTTATATTCAAGCATTCAAAGTAAAACGACTATGAGCGTTTTGATGACAATAATGCTGTTTCTTTTCTTATTCGTGTGCTGTTTATTTAGTTTTTTTAAAGCTTGGAACTGTTAATAAATTCTTCAAATTAAACTTCCTTTATTTACTTTAAGAAAATATATAAAACACAAAAACTCAAATGTATGTTTTACGGAATTTTCATTGATATTATTTTGTACTACTTTTCTGTCGATTTTCTCAAAAGCATTTTAATTACATTTAGTAATATACCACTCTTCATTTATCTTCACCGAAACAATAGCATTTGTGAAGTTTTACTATAATTAGTTTTATGTGGTTTTGTTTTTTCTTGCTTTGCGAATGTAGGTTTAGTAATGTAGTTTTTTAGTAATTAGATTGGTCACACACAACTATAAATAATACCGATAATATACGAAACACAAGCTGTAAATAGAGTTTTCGGAATAATTCATTTTTGTTTAAAGTAAAAAATTAATAGGATATACAATTTTACGTAAATAGTATATTTGAATATTGATGCGGGGCTTCTCACTATTGAGATCACGAAGAAGGATGTCAGAGGGATTAAGGTATCCACGTGAGTATTTTCGGCTCACGTCACGCTAACTCACGATCAGAAAAATTTTTCTCACGCACTTTCACTCATTCACACCACAATTTTTGGTGTGTCTCACCTCACCTCACGTCAATATGAAGTTCTGTTAGTAGAATATTATAGCGCATATAACTAGCCTTATGTTGACGTAAGTTGTTATCGCTTGTGAACACAGACATATTGTTCAGTTACGTAAGCAAGAGACATTTGTGCAGCTTTGCATTCCGCTTAACATCTTCTCATTGCTTCAAATGTGCTTTTTTGATTGCCAACATTAAAAATTTTATAGCTGGTACTAATTTTTATTTTTATCTATGATGCAATTTAAGTTTCAATACAACTGTTTTATTTCGAAATATAATACTTATCCAAAAAGTCCTTCAACAATAGATCATGCAAAGCTGGAAACTTATTGCAAGAAATCTCCTTATAAACATCACCTATACATGCCGTATTTTTCTCTTCTAATTTTTCATTTACTCTTTGCAATCCATGTCTTTTATAGTTAAAGTCATGAAACCTATGCTTTCAGAGTATTAATTTGTATTCATAAACAAAATGTTGCATGAATTTCCAAAAAAAAACAATATTCTTAGATTTTACTAATTATATAATATTTGGTTTTGCACTACATACAGCTTATTGAGCTAAAATTACTTATGGAACTATTTAATATAACGATTCTTTACATTTTTTTCCTTCCATATAAATCGGCGCAGGCTAATTAATGTGCTTTATTAGTGCTGTAGAAAGAATATGTGAAAGTTGTTTGTTGTTGTTTGTTTAAGCCAAAAAAAATTTGTGTATTAAATTTTCCAATGTTTGTGAAATTTTGATCAGAGTGGACGTGTTTTTGTGAGTTGTAGTCGTAATAGGTGAATGTGTGCTGTTTTAAAAAAATTAGAAATCAAATTGCTTTTGTTCTGTATAGTCTTTTCAATATTAAAGCGGTTTCGTTAAATGTTGGTAACTGGATAGTATTGAAGGTATATACAATGGACACTATACAGACAAATTAGCAGAAGTTAATCCTGATTTACTCAGCTTTGCAAAAATAAATATTCTGTTTTTATGTTATAGTTTTGTTTTTTGCTTAATCAAATGGCCACAAACACTCCCCATTTCATAAATAGTTTCTTTTTATGGTGTCCATCCAAAATGGGCTTTCAAGGTCCTTAGTTTATCTTTTTATTTAGAAGGAAAATTGAATTTTTTTCTTTTAAATTGTTCCCGACGTTTCGTTGGTTTATGTCCAACTCTTTCAGGTGTAAATTTTTATTTAGTGCAATCTGGCAACATGATTAAAAAAATGGAATATAATATTAAGCAACAACAATTGATTTAAGTAATGTAATAGAAGTAACTAACAACAAAATTAATTACACATTTTCACCCACCATTTCAGTTTTTCACCCACCAATTCCTAGTTCATATTTTTCTAGTTCCAGTACAATACAATGCATATATAGAGGTCATCCACTGAGTACTGGTACCAGTCTAAAAAAGAAAGAAAAAAACCCAAGTGACCTGCCTCAAAATGACAATCCCGTACTATTAAACACGAAATTTTAATTTCAAAGCATGCTGATGCGTGTTTTTTCTAAAATTGAATCACGATTAAGCCTGATTCAAGTATGTATGGTTTGCCATTGAGTGGTGGGTCAATTAAATAGAAAATATTGGTATAGAGTATGTAATGATTATATTACATATATATATGTATATATATATATATATATATATATATATATATATATATATATATATATATATATATATATATATATATATATATATATATATATATATATATATATATATATATATATATATATATATATATATATATATATATATATATATATATATATATATATATATATATATATATATATTTATATAAATTTTCTCTTTATATTATATGAACTAATAATAAACTGACTTAGAGTCAAAGCAATATATCTCTTTTCTGAAAGCAATATATTGCTATATTGTTATAATTAAATAAAACGATATAGTTATATTTACCTACACAATTCTTAAAAATGTTATGCGATGCATGTGTTTTTTATATGCATATTTAAAAATGACTGCCGTTGTCTGGCAATTAAAAGTTATTGCTAGAAAAGCTCCGAATTTTTTTAATTCTAATTTATTTTTATGTGTTGTTTTGGAGGAAGCGTATACAACAATTAAGAAATATAATTTGCTAGATACTTCTTCAGAGCAAGCTAAACGTGGTTATAATATTTGAATTACACAGCTGTTTTATACATTCTGCTGTCCGGCTACCCCTAAAGTCTAAAACATGCGATTTAGCTTACGAGGTGTAATTAAGTTGCTTTGTTAGAGTTTTTCAAGGCTACATTATTGTGACAAGACTTTTTTCTGCAGTATTGTGCTGAGTCAGTTGTTCCTAAATAAAAATTTATATTATGGCTCTTAAATTTTTTTCTTTGCCTAAAAGATGTTTTGACCTTTTTACTCTGCTAAATAGAGGTGACTTGAGGTTTTTTGTTTAATTTGCTTTTGATGTTATTAAAAGGGTAAAAGTTGGATATGACAAAGCAGAATTCTGGCAGCTTATCAATATTGGGCCTGTTCGTTTGTTTGAATAATAACATTTCAGGAGAAAAATTTTACAAACTTTATCTTAAATGATTTTTGTTTTTAAAGTGCGGTTTGAAGCTTTTTTCATTTCTTATATTTTAGGAGTTTTTAATATACACAAAGGATGGCTCAACCACAATACACTACGTTAACTCTGCGTCACTCTTTAGTGGGAGATAAAACTTTTGCTAAGGAAATAATTCAAATATTTCAGAAACATTACAAAATTTAATTATAAAATAAATAACCAACAAATATTTATGTTAGTGAAAAAGGTGGAAATTTGAATCAACCATATTTTGATGTGGTTCAAGTTGGCTATATATAATGATTCTCTTGAACTGCTTCCTCAGCAAAAGTTCTTTAATACCATGTGTATTTTGTTTTTTTGGTAGGATTGATAAGGATAGTAGGAACATACCTGTTTGTGAATTATTAATAGAACAGAATGTTTGGGAGAGCTGGGGATGGCATCAAAATATGGCTTTTTGCAAATCTAAGACATTGATGCATCACAATATGCGATCTGACTGTAATTGCTAAGTTTATAGCAAAAAAAGGGAACCCCTACACTTGGCACAAAAATGAATGGTTTCAATTTCAACAAATTGTAGCAAACCGGTTCCGTAGGAAACGTGGAAACATGTGTTCACCTAATTTGTTTTCTGGAAATCATTTATGTTCTTGGCATACTGTGGCAAGAAAAGCATCATTATGACTCTTTAATAGTTAGAGAACAGAAATTAAGCACACAGAACTGCACAATATGTGGTTTCAAAAAGGAACTGACCCTTAACACAGAGCCAATAACGCAAAGGGCTCTTTTGCTCAAGAAACTTTCATCATGACTATGTTATTTGGCTACCACGATCATGTGATTTTACACAGTTGGATGTATATATTCAACAATATTTAAAAGAAACGAGTACGTCAATACACCAAGAAAATTTGAAAATCTGGGGACAAAAATAATCCAATTTTACTTCTCCAGAATTGAAAAGGATTTCGTTTGACGTAATACTGTAGTGATCAAAATTGTTAACAATTGTAAGAAAATAAAAGTTGCTGACTTATTTCTTGGGGAACTTACCATGGATGTTTTACGTATACTATGACGATTGTTGGCACTGCAGTGGCTTCCAACATATGCCAAATCTAATTGTATACTGTTTTTAAACCACAGCGCTTAGCCATCCTACCACCTGTACCCTTCATTACCGGGTATATATATTTAGTCTTTTACGCAACTTTCAGTTTTATCACATGGTTTTTTTGTTTCTTGGAATATATCCTATATAGTTCCTTACCAACATTTGATTGACTTCAATTATCTTTTGGGTTTTGTAATATTGTAGCATGTGATGACAAAGATTTCAAGCTTCGATCCGCGCTGTGCGTTTTTAAACACTAATTTTACCTTAAGGCCGATCTTTTTAGTGCTTATAATTGCTAATTGCCTTATCTAGTATAAATTTGATTGCACTAGAATTCAGCAACATTGTACAGGAACTCAGAAAGATCTTTTTGTGGCACAATTGTGTCAATCAACATTTTTAAAGAAGACAAGTAAAGGCGAATACTTATTGTCGTTCATCACAAAGATCATTGCCATCTAAGTGGACTAACTAATTACATACTGATTTTAAGCAGTTCAAACCCCTCGCGTACCATCTAGCCTTGTACTTGACTGCATTTGTGAATATTCCGATGCACGTTATTGATGATATAAAAATCAAAATAGAGTATTGAGCTCTTTTTTAAGACATATCTGCCCAATAAGATAGTCGTTTTGAATACAAAGTATTCCAGAAAATAAATATATTGTATATTTTTTTTAGCTGTTGAATTTCAGTTTTTTGATAAAAGCAGTAATTTTTTTTTTGTTTTTTATCGCTGATCAATAAGATGTTTATTGAAATAAAATTAGTGTATTTATTTACGCACATTAAGACCAATGGTCCATTTTTCTTATAGAACTTCAGTAAGTTACTTCTGTTAACACCGGTTAGTCCACTGTGCATTGAAAAATAAACTTCTTAATTAGAGACAAGCTATTTATGCGCACAAGAATCTTAAGCTTAATGTTACTGGTAATTGTGTGATGGTGTTAAATGACATATCAGACGCCAAAGATTAAAGAGCATCAAAGTAAATTAATTAAAGATGTGCAAAGTATTTTTAACATCAAAATTGAATATATTAAATTTCACACAGCCATGCTTTTCTACAAGTTTAAACATCGCACTTATATTTCATATTTTGATGTAGATACTCGTACTCCAGAGATATGCGTAGAATCCTAAGACGCTTATAATTCATGGGAAACTTATATTATGTTCTCCTTTTTATGCATGCAAGTTTGTGGTTTCATGCAAAATTTTGCCGCAGACAGCGATGGTCGATATAATTCAAATCCTTTTTATTTTTTTATTTCATATTTCATGAAATGAAAAATTGTGCTTTACCTTGGTGTCTTATTAATGCTGCTGCTATAAGTCACTGTCAAAGGGACGAGTATAAGTCTTGCGTCTAGAAAGTTAAACTTAAAATATACTTGCACATTCTCGAACAATAATTTTGTTTCCTTCTTATTAAGTGTGCTGCCCAGAACGAAGCCATACCATTGATTCCTCTTTTAAGAGCTTCTTAAATAAGTTTATGTTTAAAGTTATTATTGAAGTGTTACACTGTAAAACCAGTAGGATGTTAACAGAACGACATATACAATATGACTGCAAGAAAGAGCTAATGAAGACGTAATACTCACAGAGTAGATTCTAATTTATTCAGTACAACAACTGGTATTAGAATTACTGTTTTCAGAGAAACTTCTAAAGCAAAGTTTTATCTATGACTTATGCAATATTTAAAACCATACTATGTTACTTAAGTTTATGTTTAATTATTTATTATAATAATAAAGTTCGTAGCAAATTAGAAAACAAAGCATTGATTAACAATAAAGGTTAAAACAAAAAGGTAAAGCCTAGTCAACTTTTTAACTGTCTCAATAATTCATTAGTTGCTAAATATCAAACTGAAAAAATCACGAACATAATACAGCATGAAATAAATTTGGCGAAGTAAAATACTGACTCGTACAACAAACGTTCCGTATTACAACGCAAGTGGCTAAAGGCCTAGTTATGCGAACGTCTACGTAAGCTAATGCAACGGACGTGTGTTTCTGGCATATTAAAACAATGTAAGCGCTTACCGAAATCAAATGTCACGTTGACGGAACGTTTCAACCTGTATAAAATAGAAAGGCCAAACGTTTTTACGTGATATTTGCTAGCCAGTGTTGTTCTTCTATTTGATATTTGTAAATCAGTGATGGAACTTACATTTGTTGGTCATTAGTACGGCATAATTAATCCCTTTTCGCACTTTTATATTGAAATGCTAAATACTCTATAATTTTTAAAGAAATTTTAATATGACAGTAATTTCAGAATGCACACAGCTTTTTGAAACAGTTTTTTTTTTTTCTAATATCAAGAAGCCTAAGAGCCACCCACTTATCACATCAAATTAGGACGAAAAATTTATCTGTTTAGCCTTATTAACTATGTATTTAATCAAGCTACATTCTTTACTTTGTATTATTTGTGTTTTCAATACTAGATATACAAAATTAATTACTGCTAATTTCACAAATTTGAAACAATAATTCATTTTATTTAAGAAAAAAAGTAAAATTCATTATTGGTTACATGGAGAGAAACAGCGCTCACATTACAAAGTAAGATTAATTAGTCTAGTTACAGCCTTTTCGCCTATACAGTTGTTGATATTGTAGTTACGGCCTTGTAGTTACGGCCTTTGTTAATAAAATTAGTCTAAAAAAATTTAAAGAAAACGTATTTTAGTTGAATGCCTACATCATAAATCATAGTTTATTTTAAGTAGCAATAAAATAATTTTCAGTTTTCTTTTCTTTGTTAAAATTTTTCCTTATTTTTTGTTATGGTACTTTTTCTACAAACCATACGAAAACATACCCCGTTTCAGCTACCATCTCTGTAGTTTATATATTTTAATTTTAACTAAACTTTTATGTATTTTATGGGCATTTTTTGATGCAATGGATGACGAAAAATTAAATTTTAAGATTTAATAAGCTTATATCAACAAATAAGTCCTCCACATCCATTAAATTAGAATGAAATTATGTTTTTTATTTCAAATTTCAATGAAAAAAGTTTATTTAATTTCAAAATATTATTTTATTATTTTGACGTTTATTAAATTCATAAACGTTGTATAACTGCTCTAGCGTACGTTCCGTTAGCTTACGTAGACGTTCGCATAACTAGGCCTTAAGCCCATTTCACTTAGCAGACGACGAGTGATACTTGTACGTGGCAACCACATACCCAGTGAACATTTCTGGTATGTATCTCTTACGGTTTGAATGTTACGGCCAATATTCTAATTAAAAGATTTTCTATAGTTTGAAGCACTTTTGCTTAAATTTAAACTTTTTTCTATTTCGTTATTTGTTGTTCTAGGGCCCAAATATCTAGATATACTGTGACTATCACTTTTATCGTTCAAAAGTTACAGCCAATTATCAAAGTAATGGATGCCACTAACTTTTGGGTGCTCTTTGTATTTCAATTTTACTATTGGGATCAAGCTATTATACACATTAAGCAAATCTCAAGGTTCTGTCACTTTTAGTTCAAAAGTTACTGACAGTTTTTTAAATCAAAGTGGGGGAATTTGAAAAAAAGTGGAACTAGTTCTGGAATTTCTGAATGGGTAAACCGATTGTAATAAAAATTTATACACATCTTAAGAAATGTGATGCTGAGCTAAAGTTTAGAGTTTAGACTTTATACGCCCAAAGAGGGCGAAGCTCTACGCCCCTAAAGTGGTGGACCACGGGTATGTGAAAAGCATTCGAAAGCATGTCAAACTTATGGTTTTGATCCAAATAAAACAAAATTTTGTAGGTAGACTTTTCCAACAAAAAAATGTGCAACATTGATGGCTTTTTATTTGCAGGTTAGGAGATATACGACGAATACTCTTGAAATTTTTAATTTTTTCCCTGTTCTGGCCCACTGTTTCGCTAATAGTAAAGACAAAACTAGTCGAATTTACACAATTTTTTCTTTCCTCAATTGAAAACAAAATTTTCAATCTTGCAAACAAAAAATTAGTGTGAAATTGCAGAATTATTTCCACTTTTTTTTCAAATTCCCCCCACTGTGTACCGCCATGTATAAAGCACCACTTAATTTATATTTTTTTTAGTATTGGTATTTGTCACTGTAGAGGCCAGTTTATCACATTTTCAGTGCATATTTGAACATTATAGCTTATACGACTTAAAGGGTACAGCTAAATTTCCAGCTAAAGGGTGCTGGAATACGAAAAGAACAATTTTAAAGTGACCGTTTTTTAAGTTTGGTATGTGATGTTGTCAGCTAACTCCACATAGCATGCAAACTTCAAGTCTATGTATATTACGGTTCCAATGCTATAGCTAACTTACAGCTTCTTACATGAGACAGCTTGTAGTTCATTTTTGGGTGTTTGGTACTTGCTGCTGTAGAGCCTATATAACTACATATCCTATGCAAATTCCAAGTCTCTATCTCTTATGGTTTCAATTGTAACATCTGATTGTCACAGTTGTTTGTTTGAAGAGTTTGAGATTGGTTTCAATATAGTGTTGTTTTTAGTATATGTTATGGTAGGGATATTACATATTCTTTGGAAATTTCTGATCTTTAGCTCTTACATTTTGGATATGCACTGTGGTGTACTAACGGATAGCGAAGTCGCCTTAATGTACTACGGAACCACTAAAAATAGTCAAAATTAAAGATTCTGCAGAAAATAGTTTTTTTAATATTAGAAAATTTTCCACAACTTAATTTCTTTCCTATTACAACACAGCTAAAGCTTTTAGATTGTGCGAAAAATTTGGCTATAAGTTTAGTTTTACTATAGAACTTTACGGTGAAAAATTTGGGAAAGCGGCAAAATATTTATGAAATAAGGACGTCAGAGATGCTGAAAACACGCTCATTCTAATACCAAACCCATTATTGACAGGTAGTTTTTTATTTTTTCAATCTCGGACCAGTACTCAGTAGACGGTACCGGTAGAGAAGTATTTGTGTACAACTACACAAAGACACAAACGAGGGAATATTAAAAAATATATCATAAAGTACCTTTAACTCAAGAGAAGACCAATATTAGAATAACGAATTTTGCTAGGCTTTTAAAGCAAATAATAGCTTTATTAAATTTTGGATAGTAAAATATACTTATTCAAGCCTAAATTCTCTTCATGAACTAACAAGCAATTTCTAATTGTGGCTTTGCGAGGCGCAACTAAATACTCATCAAATTCAGAATGTTATTTCTAAGCACACCAAATATTTTTCGTTTGCTTAAGCAGTTAAAATAATTCTTAAATACATATTTTTTCTCTTTGGAATTATTTAACGTAGAGTGCACAAACTGACTTACATATTTCTTTCTTGCTGTAACTTTAAATAAGGGCAATATCTCCTTAATTTCAATTTCAGTCATAAAAATGGCAAAGTTTTCTTATTTAAAGCATACATATAAAAACATATGTAAATATTTTTCAAGTCTCCTTAAAATCTAAACTAGTTTTTAAGTTAAGAAAACGATTGTCAAAACCAAAGCAAACATTTCCTTTCGCATTCCTTTGAATTTTAGAACGAAGTAGCAAATAATGATGAGTATTAAAATAAACATTTTATGAATTTCCTTTTATTTGTTTTGGACTTAAGTACTTAGAAAAAAGGTTTCACGGTATTCATCCGTGTCCAATCACCCCGCATACAAAGCTACAAGCCAAGGATTCTTTGGAGACTATTACTCACATAAATTGCTTGGACTCATAGATTTTCTTGCAATATAAAAAAATATTACTATAATAACAAAATTTGAACCCTAAAAACTTTGCAAAGAACTTAACATTTATTTTCTAGCAGTTCGAACTTAAGAAATGATGATGATAATAAACATTATTTGTCATTATTTAAAAAGAAAAAATAATAACACAACTTATTTTTACTGAGCAAATCATCTTACCGTTAGGGGAGAAAAAAATAAAACCTCTTATGGGAAATCTATTTGATTACATTGAAATCATCATTATCATCATGGTAATCAACAGAAGCATCATAGCCATGCTTACTCTGCTCTGCGTCTTCTCTGAAGATGACAAATTATTCTTGTATGTTGAATATACTTTTACTTCATATTTTTGAATATTTATAATTTTTTAGGTTTAAAAGTATGAATATTTCACTCTGTTCGATGGTAAGGAATATTTGTGGGTTTTAATAGAAATAAAATTGACGGAGTGGTATTAGAAAAAGTTAAATCAAAATTAAAACCTTATACTTGAGGTTTTCAAGAGTTCAGCTTTATATTACACTTATAACAGCAATAAGCCTAATATTGTATTCAATAAGTTGAATAAATACTTACATAAATATCAAATTGGATAATAGTAAAAAAACAACCAAACGATATAAAGAAATGTTATACTATATGAGGGTATCAGCCTGAACCTTTACAAGCAGGAATTTATTTATTATTTTATACATTATTAATATCTTTACCAATATTAATTGGATTTTTTAATCATTGTTATAAAATTGGGTCTATAAATTTCTATTTATTAACTAATTTTAATTTAGAAATTTTATATATTTCTTTATTAATAGCTTTTTTTGTAAAAATGCCTATATTTTTAACTCATCTATGATTACTGAAATTATATTAAAACTAGGAGGATATGGATTACTACGGATTTTTTGTTTTTTACAATTAATTGAATTAAAATATAATTTTATTTGAATTAGAATTAGACTAGTTGGAAGACTTTTAGTAAGTTTAATTTGTTTACGACAAGCTGATCTAAAAGCATTAATTGCTTATTTTTCAGTTGCTCATATAGGAATTGCATTAACGGGCTTAATAACTTTAACTTATACTGGAATTAATGGTTCTTATACAGTAATAATTGATCATGGATTATGTTCATCTGGATTATTTTGTTTAACTAATATTTGTTATAAACAATTAGGGAGTCGAAGTTTATTAATTAATAATGGAAACTTTCGACCTTCAAATTAAAAACACATTGAGCCATAGCTAAAGACATTGAAAAATTAAGCAATTTTAAGTTATTGCCAAGTAAATGTAAGCTTCTTGTCTACTATAGATGACAAAAAACTGATTTAAACCGCAAAAGTCTGCTGCAGACTTAAAACCGGCAGAAGTTGTTCTTAACCTATTTAACCAAAAAATATCACTTTTATGCTAGGAACACAACTGGGACGAATAACGAATTTCGTCCAACACGATGAATACGCCGGTTAAAATTCGCTGTGTAAATTCGTCGTATGAAGCACAATAACGACGAAAAACAAAAACATCTGTTATAATTGATAAAGTTGTTTATTGTTTGTTCAAAGATAAAAAAGAATTAAATCAATCAAAAAATTTCAAACTTTGTAAGTGTAATTAAAATAATGAACATCATGTTCACTATGGTAAAAGTCTTGAAGTTTAACATTTTCAAATATAATTTCACTTGTGTCCATTTTCCCAGGGGTGACCATATTAAAAAAATTGGTTGCTAAAAAATTTAGTATTACCAAAAACAAAAAATTAAACACTACAAACATGTTTTATAATCTATTATCTTGGCTTTTTATTTTAAATGCAATAAGTCAAAGCTTAAAATAAAAACAATTAAGGCAAAAACTAAAGGTTTTTACTAAAACACTTAAAAACTAAAACCGAAATTTCCACATGGTACTGATTTGTTCGGCGTTCGCCGGCTTAAGAAATAGAAATAAATCTATTTCAAGTTCGCAGCGTACAACGAGTTTCGACCGACGCTGTGACTGTGACGGCGAATATTCGCGGCGAAAAATTCATCGTTCGTTCCAGTTGTGCCTTAGTATTAAACCTAACATTTTTTATTGTAAATTTTTTTATATTACATAATTAAATTTAAAATTTTTTGATAACTATTATTAATCGGAGTTTTCCTTAGAATTTAACTTTTATTGAATTCGCTTTAATGTTTTTTGTTTACTTACTAATTAATACAGACTTACATTTATGGCTGTGTGTGCTTACATGTACACATAGTTTTCGAGAGAGTTAGAGGTGGGATTTTACATACATATGTGGGTGGTTGCATTTAAAGTTGCTTAAATATTTAAATACTTAAAGCCAACTATAATTTTGACTATAGTTGAAAAATAATTGCAACACTTGTTAAAGTTTAAGTTGTTTAAAGAAAAAAACTGACTTTAGTGTTTCACTATAGTGGACCTTCCATTGTGCAGTTAATTAAAATAAATTTGTTTCTTCTAAATTTGTAAAAATTAGGTACAAATAATGTATACCGGGTCTACAGTATTTTAATGTCCAAACGAAAACTGGTGATGAATTAAGTGGTGACTGCTCTCAAAAAATGTATGTCGCGTAGCCTATTGCCATATTGAATAAAAAAATTAAAAAAATAAATTTTTAACTTATATAGTTGTAGTTAAAAAAAAATGATAACAAAAAAAATGTTTAATGTTCATTTGCAAAAAAAAATTTTTTTTTTGCAGTGTCAAGAACAAAATGCACGAAAGGTTGTACATTTTTGGATTTGGAAAAAATTGCTCTAACTTCTGGCGGAACTTGCCGAAGTGTGCACTTTTTTTTTAATACGGATAGTTAAATTTGAATGTTGTTTTAATTATGGGTACAAAAAATCGCAATAAAAGAGACTTATTTTTCGAATTCTGCAATCCAAAACTAAATATCAGAGAAAAAGAATTTTATATTTGACATTTGTGTCATTTGACAGGAATAAAAAATCATTACAGGGTGACTCTTTTCCAATATGGCAATACCTTCCAAGCTGCGCGACATAGATTTTTTTTTATAATTTTTCTGAAAGCAGTTACCACCTTACCTATCTCAGGTTGGACGTTGAGTTACGGGACATCCTGTATATGTTTTGAATAAGATTCTTACTCGCTGCTAGTAAGAAACTTTTATTTAATCTACCCATTTAAAATTGCTAAGTGTGGCGCTTCACCAATCAAATATTTAAACCTCATTGCTTTAGGACCACTTTATTTACAAAGGACTTGTAATTTAACTCAGACTCTTTTCTTAGGATCTGCACTAGAAAACAAACCCTTGTCTCAGCCGCAACAATATAAAATTAGCCCTTGAATTGTATTGTTACATGAAATGTGAGTGCAGATATTGCCAAGACAGCAAATTTCGCTACTTTTTTTTTGAATGTGATAAGTAAATCACCAGCATATTGATAAAATATTTGTAAGAATTATTGCTTTTGCCAGTCTTTATTAACAATTTGAAATATGCATGTTTGTACTTAGCCTTGTGTCAAACACTCCTTTAATTCGTTAGTTTCCGTGCCAACAATAGCACGCAATCTATTTGTAGAAATTTAATGTGCAATCAATAACACAGTGCAGGAGAACAGGAAAGTATGACAAATAAAATTAAACACATTTGTGTGAGTTGCAGGTCACCTTGAGCCGCCAAAAGGAGGCTAAAATAAAGAAATGAAAATTTAAAATTATCGAACAAATTAACTTTCACAATAGAATCTTTTTACTGGATTCCTAACTAGGAAAATAAAAGAGAATGTAGTGTTTGTAAATGTTTGCCTGAATAAAAAGTAAAGGAACAGTGCCATTTTTAAAGAAAAACATAAAATATTTGTTGAGTTAGTCAGAGGTTATACAGAGACTTGTTTTATAAGAAACCCCTTTTTAAATGTCATTTTTGAAGCCACATTTTAATTACCTGTGTCATAGATCACTTGGTTTTTAGCTACCCCTTTTTGCACGGTATTGAAAATTGGCAAAATCGAGTTAAATTCTTTGACTGATTTGAGCGCTAAGGTATCATTCTCTAATTTTCATTGCCGTTTGTTTTTAACTTTGTTTAAACATTGCTATCAGGGACTTACAACTGGGCTTTGGAGCCTGATTGTCAAAATCTGTAAATGTGTGTTATAAAGAAAATATATCTTCTCGAAAATGTATTATATTGCTCTTGGTTTTTTTTTTAATAAAAAATATATAAATAATTAAAAATGGCGTATTTTACTTATAACACAATAGTTGCAGGTTTTGAGAAACGTGGTGTAGGTTGTATGAATATTTGTATGCAGTATATGCATACGTGTGAAAGATTTATAATACATAATGACATACTTTTGGGTATTAAAAAGTTTTTTTCCTTTTTGTTCACCAATTTATAATGTTGCAGACATCACATTTTTGATAAAGGTCCTTGATATACTTTAATTTCATACAAATATTGAAATTTTCTTTAAAGTTAGTCATGTGTTTAAATATGTATTCCATTGAAATTTGTTTTCTCTCTAAAAATTAAATATCAAATCTCTACTTGAAACTGATTAAATTTCTTGCAAAGTATTTCATAGAATTTGCTTCATAGTTCATTTAATATCAAATTTCTTTTCCAATAGCTGCAAATATTAGAATTTCAAAGTTCTTAAATTTCAATATTGAGGTAAACAAACATTGCCAAACAAGTAATCGAAAATATTTCCACAACGTAAACATTTAAATTGTGGTAATAACCAACATTTGAAATGTAATTTTAAGCCAAAGATATTGAGGTGAAAGAAGATCAAATGTATTTGATTTTGCACAAAACAGTGGACAATTTTATGAAAAAACAGCTTAAACTCTATAAAATAAAATGTGAAAAAAGTAACAGTCCAAAATTAATTAATGCATCAAGTGTAGTTTTGCTGTCTAAGCCCCATTTTGTAGGCAAATGACAGGCCTATGCTAAGAACACAACGAACGACGAATTTCGCCCAACACGACGAATACGCCGGTTAAAATTCGCTGTGTAAATAACCATAAAAAATATTTATCTCCGCCAGATTGTAAGATGATCCACAGTGCATCGACTACTTAAATCGTCCAATCGACAGTGATACATTTCTCCCAAGTACATTAGTGTCTTATGAAAGTTTTCCTTAAGATGTTTGTGAATACAATACTCCAAAAATAATATTAATAATATTTATTTATTAATACAGAAAAATGATAGACCTTTTGAACAGAAAACTATTTTTTTCCCGTCGGTTTTGAGATTAAAGCTGTTTTTATGGCTGTGATTTCCGAAGTAAAGATTGAGGTATAGTGTACTGTTGCAACCGCAAAGCCATTGTCAAGCTCTGATTTTGAACCATCGCAGTACCAGAAAATCCAGTTTTGATCTTTCCTTTGCGTTGAGGTTTGGAGGTGAAATTGCTTATGTACGTCTGAGCTGATGTATTTTTTTGAAGGTATTTCCTAGTTAATTATACAATCGGAAAGAGGTGAAGGTTCTGAATGAGTTTTTGTTACGAATAAAGATTTTAATATATGTTTCAATGCCTCGTTTAATATGGCTTCCACTAGTTGATCCATTTCAAGATTTCAGTATATTTAAACGATTTGACAAATCCTTGGAAAGAAACTTTTTATGATTGTGCCGGTTAAATCTTTTATTAAATGTAACCTCGTGTATTTTCAGTTCCGAAACATTGTCAGCCTTTGGCTAATTTGGTAAAAATAAAATAATAAAATAAATTTATTTAAAATTATATAATGACGAAAAAATTTCTAAATTATTTCTGTACCTATTTTACCAAAAGGCGGCTGAAATAAATAAAATTACAATTTGAAGCTGAAATTTATTATGTCGACAGTCAAAATAAAATAATATATAAAAAATATATTAGAAAATGCAAACAAAAACAAATATTATTAGCCAATTGCACTGTGCTTGAATTTGAAATTTTTTTCCAACACACGGGGCACCCAGTGGGTAAACCTAATTGGGTGCGCTGAACTAAGCGGTGCTAACGGTTTTTTTAGGTTAGCTCTTCATTTTGAGATAAAATGGTGGAGGTATGGCAACATATATTCCCTTAACTCAAAACTCGCTTAAAATATTGACAAAAAATATAAAAAGCGAAAGCCGGCAACAACATTACCTTTCTACAGCTGTAAAAATATTTTTAGTCGGCTTAGTTTAGTTTAGAAAAGTTTGAAATTTGTCGTTTTTAATAATAGCATAGAAAATCTAAAAATAAAGTTCTGCTGATGAATTTTCATAAATTTATTTCAAATAAAAAGGGGTGCTAGTGACTAAAATCCGTGCACAACTTTGGAATTTATTCACAAAAAATCAAAAATTGCAATGTCAACCGGTCACCAGACGGTTGAAAATTTTTTTGTAGTAAATGAAAGTTATATGGTAGAAACAATTTACTTGCTTATCAAAATAAGGCAATTTCAACTGACAGAGCTAAAAAACAACTCACATATCAATATCCGTATCCGTACAGAGGTAGAATTAGTTTCACTCAACATATTCCAAGCAAACCAGCGTACTATGAAATAAAGGGATCCTGGGTCTGCAATGCAATAAACAAAATTTCCGTTGCCAGGGGAGCTCTATACTCGTTAGCTACTAGGAGGTCACCAATAAACAAATGTTGGGGAAAATGTACTTAAACGCTTAGTTCATAGATACTACAATACGGGTGATAGTTTTTTTTACATCATAAATTTTCCAGACTTTAAATTGTAGAAGAATTTAGGTAAAAAAGACAAGGTGAAATACACTCGTCGCTGTTTGCTTTCCATAACTCTGACAACAACGATACGTCTTTGGTCTAAAACTGGTCTAAAAAAAATATATATGTATATATAAATAAATGTGCACCACTGCTCACCACAGTGCACTGTGATGTGAATATTCGAGGTGCTCAAAGGAAAACCGACGCCAAACACTATTATAGTGAACACAAGGTTGGCGTAGATTCCATGGACCATATGCAACCACAGATATGATAGGTGGAACATTAGCTATGCAAACAGATAACCGCTCAACCACCTCGACATCAGATGTAAAGAATGTAAAAAGTTGTTGTAAGCTGTGGGTACTTAGCGGAAAAAGGTATCGAAAATGCACAGCACTGCCTCGAGCAATAATTGCTAATAAATATATATGTATATATATCAAGATTTTCATATTTATAATTTTTAGGTTTTCTGTGCGTTTTGAGATAATATGGAATTACTATTTGCTTTTTTGTTTTATTACCATAAAATAAACTTAAAACTTAAAATTTCTTTTGACTTTAAAAATAATACGTCATATTTTCTATAAAAAATATATAATGGTAGAGCTGTACCGAGGATGTAAATAGAAGGGGTATAATGAATGGTATGACACAGGGATTAAAGAAATAAGGTTAAATTTATTCGGGTACAACTTGTGAAATTACTTAATTTTTTTGTGCCAACCCGCTGGAAATGTTGACGTGATTAATTTCTACCTGCGAAGAAAAGATTCTTCAAAAAAAAAAAAAAAAAAAAAAATAGTTAGTTTAGTAAAACGAAGTCGTATCGTTGATGTTTTAGGTGGTTTTATTTTCATTTTCGTAGTTTCAACAAAAATCAGCAATTGGTCGCTTGACAGCTGAAGCCATTTGAGACTTTTTGGGAGCTAAAACCTTCAATCAGTCTACAAAAATGTAATAGTTTTTCAAAAGAATTATACAGTTGTGAACGCAAGAAATTTTCAGCGTCCATTTAGATTGTTTTTAGCACATTTTGTTCTTTACAATTACGGTATTCAAAGGGTCGTCCTAAAGTCAGAAGTCTTAAAATAATAGCACGAAGATATATGACTGCTGTGAGCAACCTGTCATAAAGTAGTGTGCTATATCAAATATGAATCAGCTGTTAAAGAAAAGGAAGACAATTTAAATATTTTTTTCAAAATGCCAAAAATAAGTGAAAAAACTAAAATAATAGCCAGTTTGTGCGAAAATTATCTTTTAGATGTTTTGATAGCTGATTCAAGTAAATTTGATGGTTTCGTGAATTTGATTTGGTTCGCCTCAGATGTATGCTGTTAACTTATGACGAATCACTAAACACAGTCCATGAAGTCCTATTAATTTATGACTATTTTTGTTTGCAGCACAACAACAATGTTTTTCAACTATCATGAAATGTTAGTACTTTCTGACATTATGACACAATATGAGACCGTTTGAATAAATATATTTTGAATAATTTAGTGGCATCGCCTTAGCCGCATCAATAAGAAAAAATTTCAAGAAAGTTACAGCCGCAGCTTATATATTTGTATGTTTATTGCATACGTATAAGCCCGAGTGTAGAGAGATGTTTTTGTTAAATAAGCAAATTGGGCTGAAATTAGAAAAACCACGGTAATTAATATAAGAGAAATGAATATCGACGAAAGAATTAAATTGGTACTTGATGTTATTAATTTGTTAAGCGTTTTTATCAAACTCAAGCTTAACATGTCAACGCTTTAAACGTAATTATCTGTATAACTCATAAAAACGTGTATTGATTTCACTTAGCCAGCGATAAAAGTCCAGATGATCTTAGATAAGAAATTGGGTTCATAAGCACAGAATAGTAGATTAAAAGAAATGATTGTTTAATTTCTTGTTCTTGCAGTATCGTAGTAATCGCTAATCAGATAAACCTAACAATTAGACATTAGTTGTCAGCTTACACACGTCAGGTTGTCAATTCTCTTTTCAAACTATAGATCTACACAACAAAATTTTGTTTCACTAATTTTAGTTTTCCGTTCCTTTAATTTTATAGCGAAACCCGATTCTGCCGAATTCGTGTATATAAAAAAAGGTAAATAATTCTTCCATTCTATTTTTCTGCTATTCCAGAAAACTCAAAAGTTTTCTAACCGAATTTGATGTAGGGTTATTGCCGCCTTAAGAATGAAAAAAAAATTATATTTTACACATGGTATTTCAAATAGAAAATACATTCATGAAGCATGTGTCTGAATTTGAAATACGTTTTCTATATTTATGTATTACAAATACTGCCAAATTCTGCTTTCCGTAAGCAGAAGACCCTGCTTATAATTTTATTAGCACTACTCCAAAGCTCAAAATTCTTATAACAATTAATCTTAGACTTCTCTTTCAGTACTAAGTGTTTGAATGTTTTCCTTTTTTTATACTCACAAACATATTTATGTACATATATCCATATCTGTAATAGATTTTGTTTAATACATTATTTAAATTAAAGTTGTTGTGGAGCAAAATCTTTGCGTTCATTTCTGAAATTTACCACATTCACACCTTGGTTTTTGAGGTTTATGGTTAAAAGTGATGATAATCGTGCTGTTCGCAAGTATAATAAGTTTCTTCATGTTGTTGTTGCTGCTGTTACTTGCTATTTGCTCTTTTTTATGCTGAGATTGCAAAATCAGGTATCTTACTTGGTTTTGTAGCAATTTAAATTTGTTTAAGTTTGTTGCTGTTGTGGCTTAAATTCTTAAACATTTTCGTTTGCTCGTTGTAATGCCAAATGAGTTTTATTTAGAGGTAATAATGTAGTACTTCTTTATTATAAACTGTAGTAATATAAAGAATCTGGCAAAGAAATTAATTAATATCGGACGTAAACTATTAAGATTTTTGAATAAAACAAATATCCTTAAAAGCAATTGGTTTGGAATCCCCAGAGGTTCTAAAGTAATGCAAATATTTTTAATTGTATAACACACTTCAGAACTGGAACCGATAATATCGAAAGTAAAATTTTCTAATTTTTTTTTCGTTATTTTATTTTGCTTATTATTTTGAGCTCAAAATAAATTTGCTCTATACTAAGAAATCTATAAACTAAACATAAGTTTGAAACACAAGCAAATAACCCCTCACGGTCGTCGCAATCTTAGCCGGAATTAATCATTAAACCATTGTTTAATGATTAATGCAAGTCCCAGCAAAATTTACTGCTTCCCAGAAGCGGTTTGGTAAGGCAGATAGTGTTACAAAATCACTTGCTGTTGCGCATGAAAAATGCATTCTTTTTGTTTGAGATGAGTCAACTAAAAGCAATAGATTTAGCTTCCAAAAAGCGACAATATTTTAATGCTTTGAAGCCCTAATTTCATGTATTTGTGGAACGTATTTTTTTGTGATTCAACGATGCGCTTTAATCATTATCTTCGTTATAATGAAGGAAGCGCATCTCAGTTGCACTAATAATGTTAAATTATTATGCGTTCTACAGTGCGAAACTTCCATGCATTCTTTATGCACTAAAAGATACCTTCTAAAAACTATCTGAATAATAACTCATTTTTTTTAATTTTATATATTTGGATTTTTATTAACAGAATTAAATAGCTACATTACAATACTTTGCACTTTAAAGTAATACTGTGAATTTTGGCATTTTTTTTTTTTTGTAATGGAAAAAATAAAAATATTATTCATTTAATAAATTCTTTGTACTTTAAAATAATACCGTTTTGTGTTTTTAATAGGAAAAAATAAACATATTAATTTAATAACTTCAGTCAAACTTTCTTAAATTTTTGTATACATTTTTTTTTAATATACATATGTATTTGATTTGATATTTTAAAAATATTAATTATTCGTAGATTACTTTGTACTTTAAAATAATAAAATAAGTTATGTATTTATATTTTTAATCGGATAAAATAAAAATAGTTATTTAATAATTCCGTCAAACTTTCTTAAATTTAAGTTGATTTTTTTAATATGTTATACATATTGTTCGTAAATTAAAATATTTGCACTTCGCTCGTAATTTTAACTGAAATGATTACGATTCATTATTAATTTGATTTACTTTACATGTTCGCAAGAGAAATTTCTTTTTCCTGAGAAGATTTTTTTTTGTAGCTCCTGTTAATACTTTCTTCTTCTAAAAGAGGAATTATTCTCGATTTTGTCTTTTCTTTCTAAAAATGTTTCTTTGTACAATATTCTGTTTTCGATAAACGCACGCCCAACCTCATTTGCTGCAAAAACGCGTCTTTAGACAGCATTTGCTCCTTATATACAGCCACTGAAAATAGAAGATGTACATGTCTTATTGTAATTATAAGTACATATAATTATAAATACTTACTGTAAATGCAATTCGTTATCTTAGGGAAGTCCATGCATTGTATATGCAACAAGTATGTATAAAATAAAACTCAACACTCACACACAACTTACGTGAACAGTTATTGTGTATATGTATACTAATATATTTTGTTGTTTATTTTCACTTGACGCTTAAAATCTCGATGTTGCTTAATCGCCTTTGACAGTAAAACTTCCACTGAATTATGTTTTTAATTTATGTTCACATTAGGTATCTCACACTCAATTTTGCCGAAGCAGGACGATGATCGTAAAATTAGTAAATTTTTTAATCTGCCTTACTATTGTGCTCTACAGAAGTAATAATATATGCTTATTGTACACTTGATGCAAAATTGACAGATTTGCAAAAACTGGTGTAATGATTTTATACTTTGTAAAAGAGCCTGCCTTACGTTAGTGCTGTTTAGAAGCACTAAAGTAAGCAAGTGGATCATTAACACCGTCGTTCGTTTTTAATCGTATTTATAAATATGTACATTCTTATTCTCCTGTGTATTTAGGGAAAACAGTTTTCTCAAACTCAATATTCTCTATAATAAGATAACATACATATGTACATACATATATGTATGTATGTATATCACATTTTTTTTACGTTGTGTTTTTAATACCGAAGCGTTTCTTTTCAGCATTTTTCGAAGCTTTTGTTATCAAGTAAGCAATACATTGCTTCCCTCAGTTGATATTGCTTCCAAATCAGAATTTTTTTTTGCTGGGGTGTTGCATTAGCGCAAGCGATATGTGAATTCATGTGCATGTGCGTATATTGCACATATTATTATTAGTAGTATAAATACGATGGGCATTGGGGCGTTTGAAAGAAAAGTTGAGCCGATCATTCACTGGAACTAATGAGAGTGCAAACTTTAATATTATTATTTTTAGATCTTATGAACTGTGAATTTATGTTGTCTTAAAGGTTTGGAATTTATAAATTTGTGTACAAAAACAGATGATTTTTTTTTAAGTAAAAGTTTCATGCAAAAACAAAAGCTTTCTATGCAAAGGTAATGAGAAGCGAGAGATGCAAGATTCACATTTCGAATCAAAATTTAAAACATTTTCAGACAGAAATTAGCGTAATTTAATATTTCAAGCAATGAAATCTGAATGTATTGTTGGGACTAAAAGTAAAAGCAATGAAACGTTTCAAATTAAAAAAATTTCTCAGTGCACAAAAAATAACGCAGTGCATCAGTAACGTGAAAAAATTAATGTATATTATTTAGGAATCATTTTGAATTATTCGCCTCGTTAAGAAATGGCTTTGATCGATATTTGTTAAGAATATAAAAAAATAAAACTTTAAAACTTGTAAAATATAGTAATGATGCTAGTTGAGAGCAACTGGTGCCAGCTAGGGTGCTAATGACGGTTATAACGTGGGTAAAATACTAGTCGTATCTTGCTCAGCTGGTAAATATTCAACTTTTGTTTTATTGTTTTATTTAATAATGTTGATCGGTACACTTTTACAATAAAAATGTTTCTTAATTTGCGAACAGTAAAACCGAGCTTAAAAGCATAGATGTGTAGTGACTTACTTAGTACCTGGCTATAAGCCTTAACCTTACGGTAGATCAAATCGCGTGGTGTAATTCTGGAGTTACACCACTGTCCCAAAACAGCCAGTAGTATTGCTTAGGTGGCAATTTATTTGCTACTTCTTGGCCTATAACAATATCCCTTGTTAAGGAGGCTCATCGGCCTGTGATCGGATGACAATACTCTATAGAGTCATCCCGGTGCACCGATCTCCAAATTGTCGAATATCCCTCAGTTGGAGAATTTCAGCAGGTCCCTCAGGACACACCGCAACCCCATAGGTTCTGCCTAAGATTGGTTACGAAAACAGCAGAGGTTCCTGCACCCGATCTCCCGCGTTAACACAGAATCAAGCTAGAAGGATCAGTAAGAAGAATTATGTGACCCGGGAGGAACTTCAAAAGACAATAAATAATAATTAATTGTAATTTTTATATAATTTATAGTAATAAGACAATTACCAAAAAAGAAAACAATTGCGTTACATTTTCATTGATTAAAGGTCAAAATTCCCTTTAAATCTCCTAGTTATTTGATTAAAACTGTATATTCAAATGTAATTATATACTCGTTTGTTCAGCTCTTGTGTACCAGAGAAAATTTTATGTTCCAAATTGAAATTTTTGGGACGGCTTAATAGCCTGTAGAGTTAATTAACACATCAATATGATGAGGGCGCATGCAAGCTTATCGGGGTCAAAGATCAAGAGAAAAGTGAAAAATCGCACAAACTGTGCAGCAACTGCCACGTAGTCACCTCTGAAGGAGTATAATTTACGAATTAGCCCGTTATCTTTTTATCTTAAATATTTCCCCAGACATGCCTAACCTCCATTTTATTTTGTTTGGAATTCTTTGCATTATTTTAATGTAATATTCAAACAAAATGAAATATTTTGCATTGGTAATAAATAAAACTCGAACAAATGTCTTCAAGATGTTGACATTTCTTTGTTCTTTTCTGCCAAAAAAAAAAAAAACACTAAATGGTGGTGCTGTACTGTGGGTTATGTTCTCTTTTAGTTTTTAAAAAACATGTTTTTTTTTGTAAATATTTTTAATAAAAATGAAATATAATTTTGTATTTTTCTTTATTTTGGTTTAGTTAAGGAAAAAAAATTTATTTTTTTTTGTAAAAAAAACTTTTTTTCAGGAACGGCAAGTTTTTTGAAAAAAAAAATATGGTAACACTGCTGTGAATTGTTTTATGTTTTAAAATTATTTTATGGTTTAATTATCAATGTGTATTATATTAAATTTACTATTATTTTAGTCTCTTCATTAGTGAACTCTATTTTAATTTTATAATTTGTTATTTTAATATTAATGAGCTATGAGCTATTCTTTTTAGTGATTAATACCTTTTAAAGAAGATAAGAAAAGTAAATTTGAATCTTTTTTTTGTTATTAAAACATGACCCTATTTTTGTTTTAAAGTACCCTTTTTTGAAAAGAATACCTATTTTATGACACTTTTTAAAAAATTTCATCGGCAACCCTGGCTGCGACCACAGCCGAACATTGGTTTGACTGCGAGGATGTCTATGCAGCGAACGGGTATAAAAGGAGGATCACGAGCTAAGAAGAGTCAGTTGTCTGGGAGCTCGTGCTACGGCAAGTACTGCATATTAGAGTTTAGGCTCCTTGTCTGATACATACTCAGTAGTGTAAAAGAGAAATCATATATTATTTTAATAAAGGACATTCCTGAGCAAGCAAACCAAAGGAATGAATGTTGGCTCAATATTCAGCCCTTTGGTAGTTTATCTTGAATTTTTATATTGGAGGTTGGGAACACCCTCCAAGTAAAAGATTGCATTTTCTCTGTGAGGCTGGGATACCTCTCCCAGAGAAAATTCGTGTCTTTTCCTTTGATGACCAACGCTTGTCATACCAACGCCACTATTTTGATTTTTTAAACTAAATACGTTTTTTTTTTGTTTAAAATAAATAAAGCCATAAGTACGGCAAACACACTATAACTTTCTCTGAAAAAAAGAGAACGCCACGTGTTCTTAACTAATGTACGACTCTGGACTTGGTTGAGCAACCCCAGCAACCAGCGTAAACGTGTCGTTACAATGCTATTTTTACGATTCCAAAATTTGACAAGCCTTGTCTATGGGTGCGCAACTTTAAAAATAGTTCCAAGAACAATATTGTTTTTGATTTAAAAATTAAATTTTTTAAACTTAAGGTCTTAGCATATTTTTATCAAATGTGAAAAAGTTGAAATAAAGTTGCTATTTTCAAAATCGGTAACGAAGAAAATATAGTAATTTTTGGCTTTCAGCTCGTAATGTGTAACATTTTTTTTAGATGTAATATATGCAACGAACGTAAGAACTTTTTTAGGCAAGATAATTTTCTTTCAAACTTCTGTTGCGTGTGTTTTTATATCTTGTTATTAAAATAACTTGAAAAAATTCTTGCCATTGCTTGTTTTAAATCAAAACAAGAAAAAATCTGTTTTATCGTTTACCTCTTTTTTTCGTGCCAAAATATAATAAAAATGAATAACAAGAAAATTCTCTAAGCCTCGACACAGAACAAAAGAGTAGTGAAAAAAATAAGTAAAAAATTTTGTAAACATATGCTTTTTCATCTTCATCTATTGTTGAAACTCATGCTGCTGGCAGCTGATGTGGATGCTGATGCTGTTGACAAACAAAATTCTAGGTCACAACCGAGTTTTTGATTCTTTTATCCTGAATTATTTTCTGCGTTCGCTTAAAACGTAAAAAACATATGTATGTATATTCTGTTTTTAGTCTTGCAGTCGTGTGTATGGAAATTTGTTGACTTTGCGAATAAAACTGCCAGGCAAGTTTTATTATTCTAACAACTTAAAAATACTTGTAAAAAACGTGGCAACTGGCACACATAACAATGAGCACAGTTATATTGTACATGGAAATGGTAAATGTCAACGCATGCACAAGAGTACCAGTGTAGTGGTACGAATTCATATCTCTAGTGAATGAAAAGAATGATAATGTTTTGACTGCATCATAAATATGTTTCTCGTCATCATCACAATCGTCAAAATCACTTTAACGAAGTTAAGGATTATCGAGCCTCTACATGTCTATTTATTATTTTCTGCACGATGTTATGCAGAATACAAAAATATAGAACAATATAGAAATTGAGGTATAATTATTGCTGAATAATTTTTTTCGTTGGTTTACAATACAAACATTGTTACCAATTTCGAATATTTATGTAAGATATTGACAAAGTAATTAACATATTGCATTTCGTTCAAATTTAGTAAATAATTATACCGGTATTCATACAAATAAAATGTGGCTCAAATATATTTTAAAACTAATTTTTTACAAAAATTTTTAGCAAAATGTGTTTCAAAAATATTTAAATCTATTCGTGGTGAAAAGTCATGATTGGCAAGTGAACATATGTTTTCTGATCTGATTAAATATATTAATATCTGTAAAATGTTTGCTACTATAACATACGTCTGTTTGTATATTTAATTACATAGTTAAAGCAAACCCACCTAATAAAATTAACAGTTGCACAAAAGCAGTATGTTTACTACAATAATCATAGTTTGCTATAAAAAGCACTCTCCTAACAAGTAATCATTATTATTATTATTAAAAGAGAAATTCCATGTTGCCTTGCAATATTCAAAATATAAATTATTATAGTTTTATCAAACTAGGTAAGTAATTTATATAAATAATAATAAAAATACACTCGTGTGTACCTATATACACATAAATTATATTATTCTTTCGTCTCACAGTGGCGCTAAACGCAAAAAAGGGTAATAAATATTTATCTTTGAAACAAGCGAGCTGATTAATATAACAATGTCTGAAGGATTCATAGAGGATGACTTAGTATGTAAGAGCAATGAAATTTGAGCCACCCGGTTGTATCACACGTTGACCTACAGGGTGTCAAAGTTGACTACTTCGGGTATGGAAAAGATTGTTCGATTCATAACTTTTGAAAATATAGTCCGATTTTTAAAAATTTACATTTTTCGAAAAGCAGAAAATAGATTAACAAAACGCATTTTAGTTTTGGTTGATAGCGTAGGTAATTTAAGAGATATTTGGTTTTGAAATTTTTGTTTTTGGCCTTGATTTTGTTTCGTATTTTGTAAATAACTCCAGTAATTGCACAGCCAAAGGCCTAAAAATAGCATGAAACTATTTCTTAGATATATTTTAATATTACACAAAAGAAAATTTTTAACGATCGTGAAACGCGTGCTCTTGAAAAGAGATCAAAATGAAGTCTTTGAAAAATTAGTGAAAATTGACAAAAGTTTGACAAATATGGAGCTTAATTGTTTCAGTTATGTTTTTTGTCTATATCTCTGTAACTATAAGCCCTACTGTGATTATTTCCAATCCCCCAGCAGAGCGGACATTTACGAAATGACTAAGGCAAAATTTAGATCAATAAAGTGTCTGGTGGCTTTACAATCAGTGACCGAAAACTGGTCTTTTGTGACAAATCTATATATATATATATATCCCTTGGAAAAGAGTATAAAAATATACACCTACAATTTTATAGTTTGTTAATAATTGCGTTTGGAGATATATTTTGATTTATTATCCGATAGAGCGGTCATTTGAAGTGTAAAAGTTTTTTTTAGAAAGTTATTCTTCTTCCTCCTGCAGATTCCAACAAAGCCTTACACACCATTGAACACCGGAACACACTGCATCGTACCTGCTACCACATACATACTTCAAACTAACGAAATACACAACGGATGACTCACTTAAGACAATAAACGAAAGACTACCTGACAAGGGGGAAAAGGTTATTTTAGTAACTACCTGACAAAGGAAGAAACTAAAAGTTACTTTAATAACTTACTTTAATAACTACTTTAATAACTAAAGTTGGAACAAGGCTGAAACCATTCTGTTCAAAAACGTGGACGGGGGATGACGGGTTATCATTGCGAAGTTTAACATACATATGTATGTACCTATATACATGTGTATGTACCTAAATACATATAAATTATATGTATATATAATATATTGATTACGGAATTTCGCCTTTTGGGTATCAATATGTGGTTATTTTTAACTACCGTCAGTTGAAATGGCTTTAGTTTGATAAGCAAATAAATGTTTTAAATTTTGAGGCTTCGTCTGGTGGCCGTTTAAAACTGCAATTTTTGATTTTTGTGAATAATTTCCAAAGTTGAACACCGATTTTAGTTATTTAAGGCTTTTTTCGTTTGAAACTTTATTTGTTATATACATATGTATGAAAATTCATCAGCATAACTTTATTTTTAGATTTTTTATGCTGTTTTAAAGAACAAAAAATTTCAAACTTTTGCAAAAAATTAAATTGTTTTTCATGTATGGAAATTCATCAGCATAACTTTATTTTTAGATTTTTTTATGCTGTTTTAAAGAGCAAAAAATTTCAAACTTTTGCAAAAAATTAAATTTTTTTCATGGAAAAAATTTTTATTTTCTAAACTCTTTAGCTGATGAAAAAGATTTTTACAGTAATTCAAAGGTAATTTTGTTGTAAAATTTCGGTTTTTACATTCTTTTCGTTGGCTTACACCGGTTTTGAGTTGAGGGAATATATGCTGACCTACCTTCTTAATTTTGAAAATAACGGTATATTGGAAAAAAAGTTTCAAATAAAAGCACAGTGTAATTATACTCAAAATTTAGCATTAAATAATTTTGAGCTTACTGGTGTAGAGGGATATTTATTTTTTGAATAGACTAATTTTAATAATTTTAATGTAATTTTACTGTTTCTTTACTGTAGACATAACGCATGACTTTACACAATGTTTATATACAATATACACATACATATGCAAATTCAATAAAAAAAAAATTTAAATTTTAATGGTTTTGTTGGGAGAAAAATTTGTTATGCTAAGCAGAAATTTTATTTTAATTATAGCTAAAAAAATATGAGTGTTAGGACCGTTTGTATTTTTGATGTGAACATAACAATATGTTTGAGACAATAATAAAATACGAGCATTATGTCTGAACACATATTATTACTTAAGGAGTGTTTAATACACTCACAACGACAAACATTAATGATAGTTTGTGAATGGTACGGTAATATTCTGTTCATACATGCAGCAATATTCAAATTATATAAATTAAGGCCATGGTTGAGACTAAATTTTCATATAAAAATTACAATTAACTTATTGGCAATTAAGAGATAATTGTTTTAATAATGAATAAAATTTATAATGCAACACTGTACTAAATGAACAAGCTTTTACAACAACAGTACTTATTGAATACACATTGTTAAAAGTTGACTAATCAAACGACAACAAAATAAATAAACAAACAAAAAAAAAAAACCAATTTTTACAGAACAAATTTAAACAATAATTTCTTCACCTATCGAATACTAATTGTCGTAGCAATATTAAAAATGTATGAACACCAAAAAGATATTGTCAATTAACTGAAAATTGTTTCCATTAAAAAGGCTCATGTGAACATAGTATAAGACAAAACCTAGCTTGATCGAAAATTTATATCTAGCGTCATATCAAAGTGTTTACTTGCGTTAAAATAGTTTTTCTATCGATTACCACGTAAGTGCAGGAAGAGTCCAACGGTGACTCCTGCATTTTGTTCTACTACAATTTTGGATTCTATGACTTAAATCTGACGAAAAATATTATTTAACTGATATTTGACCATTATATTTTTTTTTCAGCTACATAATACATTCGATATGAATGTATTTGAACAAAATTCATTTTTACATATTTAAATTTGGCCTCAGCGCCAGAAAGGCATAAATATTTCTGTTTCATTTTCTGATATATGGCATTACAGAAGGCCGGTAATTGTCAAATCTTCATATGCCAACAAAGAGAGTCAAATTTGTTGGTATAAGCCCAACAAAGGCAGTTGCAAAGACTGAAGAGCACTGCGTCGTAGATGTCAGTAAATTGTTAGGTATTATCGTATTGTAATATGCATAAATTCTCAAGACTTTACTTTGTCAGGTAAATAACACAGAATTCTGTAACAAAATGTGTGTACGAGAGGGAGAAAATACATGATAGTAGTAAAAACAAATTAATAAAAGAACTGAAAAGTTAGCAATTTTTAAAGTTGTTTTGTCTAATATAAATAAGGTATCAAGAACTACATAAAGTTTTGATAATGACAATTGTCGAAAACATTTTAATATGTAGAAAAGTGCAAACTAACGATTTTTGTTGGTAGATAAATTTATTTTCAGGCAAATGTCTAGCAATGAGATTGCCGGATTTTTTCCAATTGTCGAAGCTGACAATTTTTAATTTTGCATAGATTGCCAGCACGCCGCTAGTTCTTACAATATTGTAAAATCTGACAACCGTCTGCACATAGCTTTAGAACAATAAAAGAGCTGGATGCAATATTATGCTTACCTTCTCATATAAAATTTTTAAAAGGCAAAATCAAGTTTAGGAAAAACTCCAGAGCATACTGCTTTCAATTGGGATAACTAAAAAATATTTTTTTTTTGCTAATCCCATATTAAATTAGTCCTATTGGATTAAAGAACTAATTACTGGTATTTTTTGTTTGGTCGGATTTATTCTTCAGTTGCTCATCATAAAGCATCCATAATACAGTATTTTTAAAGCAAAGTGTATCACCTAATTTGACAGGTTGCTCAAAATGCCAAAATTTTTTTCAGATGCATATCAATTGCCACAAGAAAACGCTCACATGACTATTTATCTTTTAAACCTTTACCTTTTGTGTTTGAATCAAAATATACATAAGAAAAGAACGAGTACCATTAAGGTAATGAAATTTCTCTCTGTTTAAAAACAATGGATATTGTAACAGTAGGACAGAAAGTTGACAAGCCGAGTGTTAAAATTTGTTTTGCAGCCAAAACTTATCAAATTATTGCTACTATGTAGCCATGAACATGGCGAACTGCATAAATAACTAAAAAAAAATTTGAATGACTCTCCAATGGAGTCTTAGTGCTTTATAAACTAAAAAGGAGTTATATAAATGCTTAAAATTTTTCATAAGATCATTTTAGCTTACAACTTTTCAAATGCTAAAATAATAAAAGACTTAGCCCAGCTAAATAAATAGCTTTCAATTTTTAATAGCAATCGATTACTTTCAGCTGCCTAAATTTTTCGGAAATTTCTTAGAAAACTCACAACCGCTACATGTTCTTATTTAAATCACTAAGTTTTTTTTGCATCACTATTATCTACTTTAAGCTGATGGCTCTCTACCACACTGCTAGCCATCATTCTATTAAAGAAATATTAATTATGGATGATAGAATATCTATTCGGGTAATATTTCATAATTTCTCTCCTGTTATTTGATCGATTATTTTAATTAATTTGATTTCATATAACAGTTAACTAAAAATAAAATAGAAAATAAACGAGTAGTTTTGCCAAGTGGTTTAGGCGGTAGTGTTAGAATTGTAATATTAAACGAAAAAAATTAAAGTCAAAATAAAAAGAAAGAAAATCATTCAGCACCATAGTTAAGCGAATAAAACAACAAATTATAAAGTACATTTGTGATTAGTAATTTACATAAGCAAAACAGAAGCTGCAGGAGGACTTAGCAGCATGTCTCAAGGCACGAATAAATGACAAGCGAAAGAATATCTTAAATTCGCTTTGTGATTGTCCATATCATAAAACATTTGTTGCAAAATTTTTTTTAAATTCTCCTTTAATCTCTGTAATCATGTGCATGTTCAAAACATTTTTCTCCATTTGATCTTTAAAATTATCTTTAAAAAGACGATGAGGTGAAAATGGGAAACTCAAAAAATGTATGTACATGAAACACAGTAGACTTTTCCCATCCTTATAACATCAACTTTCAACTATGGCACCACCATAGTCTTTGCTTATATATTAATATCTCTCATTTAATTTAAAAATGATTTCGACGAGCTAAGTATACATATAGAAAAGCTAATTAATATTATTTTGTTTATATTTTATTTTGTTTTTATAATTTACAAAATAAAATTGAGATAATTTTTCCTTTCATATATAGTTGTGCAAATTGTTGGAAATGGTTTTGAAAATCATTTAATATTATCGACTAATTCAAGTAAACGTAAAACCTAAATCCATTAACCTAACAAAATATACTTCCTAAACTCAAATAATCCATTTTAATACTTACACAAGTAAATGTGAATATTTTTAACCGCTTGCTGGGTAAAATTAACATCAAACGCTGTAAAAATATTTATTAGTCATGTTTGAAACGCGTTGATGTTGTTTAAAAGTAAGACATGCTGGGTAAGAGCTTTTTACTTACACTTTGAAAGCATACAACGGAAATGTCAAAGAGTCGACACTTACTCGAGAAAGCGAATAAGTAAACTACTTAACAATGGAAGCGAGCATGTCGACAGGTTAAAATAAAGTCATGCAGTGCATAACATAAGAGGGAAGAAGGAAAAGAAGTAAACTCAGCGATAGTACAAGCAGATATAATATATACTTCCATAAACTAAATAAAATTTGCCTTAAATGCAGCACGAGCATAAAAAACAAAATAAAGTTAATTTGTGGCTGTTAAGTACTCTATCGGGCTTTTACTTTAATTTTGTCCATCAGAATTGAAAGAAAATTTTGTTGGGTAAAATTGTAGAGATAAACATGTTATAAAGAAAGCAATAACAGTCAAGTTTGAGACCTATTGGTTAGGAAACATACCACAACCATCATACTAAGCTCTTCGTTACTGTACTGTATAGTACATTGATTGGCGTCTTTGTACAGTGACAGCTAGTAAGCGGTTTGAAAAAGATTCTCTAAGACCTAAAATTATGAGTTTTGTGTCTTCAAAGTACTTCAAACTAGAAGTAATTCTATCACTAATTTTTGTTGGTAATATATAAAATTTAAAAAATATTTGTTATAAAAATATATTTTTTAAATGTGTTAACCACAGATTTAAGCTAGAAAAATTAAGTAAACTTTTCGACGCAAAAATTTTACGGTCATATGAGATATGGATTGTGTATTACTCATACGTAATGTAACAAGAGACGCATTTTGCAAAAATTTATAGCACTGGCCTCAAAGTGTCTTTGGTGCGTATGAGTAATAAGAAATGTATTAACATCAGGGCTGGGCAGTATTTGAAATACATGTACATGTATTTGAAATACGTATTTAATATACAAAGACGTATTTTGTATTTGTATTTTAAATACTCGTGCTCTGAAAATACATTTTTCAAAATACATTTTAAATTTATGTTAAAATATATAAGCTAAAAATTATTCCATTCATACATCAACTAAAATCGAAAATTTTGCTACTGTCTTATTTCCAAAAAATAGCAGTACCACAATTTAATTACCAAAGTGCCGGTGTAAAGAAAACGCAACTGAATACACATACATTGAGAAAGTCGCCAAGCTGTCAGAAAGTTAAATAAGGAAAAAACAAAATACAAAGAAAAACAGCGTTCGACATTTTAATGTAGAACAAGAGAAAAAAGAATATCAATCAAATGTTGACTTGGATAGACTATATATCGTTATATAGCATTTGGTGAAACGTCTGATGTCACTTTTGGAAAACTGGTGTTTATGAAAGAAAATAAAAACTTTTTTGATTAAAAGTATTTTGTATTTTGTATTTTAAATACACATTTTTGTTACACTGTTTTTTGGATTTTGTATCTCAAATACTTGCTTTTGGAATGCAGTATTTTGTATTTTAAATACATGAAAAAAAGTATTTGTATTTTGTATTTTAAACACATAACTTTCATGTATTCTGTATTTTAAATACATTAGAGCATGTATTTTGCCCAACACTGATTAACATACATCTACAAACAGACCTTATTAATGTTTTCTGTCTTTTTCAGCCGTTTATATGCCACCGACATTTCGTTGATGCTAATCAACTCATCAGTAGCCTCGGAAAAACTTGAAAAGACGTTTTGAAAACTAACTGCTTATTCCATAATTCAGAATTAGAAATGTTCGTTTCGTTTTGGTTTGCCGACATGTTTCTGGTTATCAAATTATTTTGCTGACTGTTTATGAACTACATTTGACTGAGATCAAATGTCATACGCATTAATAAGTGCCAGTTTATGGTACTTATAACAGCACCATCTCTGATCCATAAAGTACTGGCATAATGCAAAGACTTATTTGAAAACTCTGATGTAAAAATTATTTTGTAAACAGCTGTTATATTCACGTCTGTGTTGTTCGTAGCTCTACATCCTTTAAAACAAAAAGTTTGTTTTCCAACCCTTTGTCCCTGTTGGTTTTGTAATTCAATTGAGTTGAAGTTACAGTGAATACTTGATAATATAAAATAACAAAGCGGATCCCTGCTGCTAAGTTGTAAACCTTGTTTTGTTTTAAATACTCTGTAGTGAAAATTCTTCTCTTAACAAACTTATGTAGTGTACAGGCGAAGCACCCTGATTCTTTTCATAAAATCTTTTGAAGTAAAAAATTCGTTTTAATTTTGTTGCTATTGTGGCGTTTATCTAAGTGGCTTCAACAACTGAGTTGGGTTGAAGATCCAGTACTTTGGATGAAGCGAAATTACTAGACAGTAAAATAATAAGCATATTCACTTTTACCCACTAGTTTCCAAATTAAAATTTTTTAACTTGCTTAATAAATTTAAAACATTACTATTTTGAAAAATGGAAATATTCTGAAGTATGGAAATAATCTATGCTGATCAAATATCTAAACTGACAATTAACAAGATTATTTTGAATAATTAAAATTGACCACAAAATTTAAAGTAATTGTATATTTTGATTATTTTGCCTTTGGAGCTGATTGGAAATTTTACTGCTTTTGCCGCTTACTAGTACAGTCTTGCTTCCGTAATATCTTGAATATAAAGTTTGTTAATAGAATGCTGCTGCATATGAGCTCGGTTTTGATTCAAGTGTACCCAGGTTGATATCTTTTGTGATCACAGGTTCATAAAATCCTAGAAAAACTTCAAAAATAATACTAAATTTTCACAAATTGTTGTTGTAAAGCTGCCCAGGTATAGAAGAAAGCTTACAATTTGATATGTTGATGTATTGAATTGCCCCTTCTATCGGATCTGCACTGTATGTTCGAATACGACAAATGGTTTCAAGGTAATCTTATGCGGCTAAATGTACAATAAAGTGTATACACATCTATGCATGTGTATATATGTTTGAGAAACAATACCTTAGTATTTTTGTCTGACATGTGTAACTTTTCATACACAAGTTATTTCACACGTGAAATATTTATAGACGTTGTTTATTTATATGAAGAAACATTTTTGAAAAATGCCACAACATTTATGTAATAAAAAGTTCAGTATGATTTCAACCGTAAAGGCAATATTTTATAGAAATTACCTGTCTACAAATACATGTACATATGTTTCATTTTACACACACAAACTTTTATTTGCCCAAGTGCATGGAATACAAAGAGGACGGCTGCATGTGTACAGATGTTTTGTTGTTTCATTTATGATATTGTTTAATTTATGACAGTAACCACTAAAAACCATATGGTGCACATGCCGAACGTATTGAATATTTATGTTGCAAAAATAATCAGAGAACCAAAAATCTGCATATACATAATTTTACCCAAATTTTTTGACAAGTAATATGTATTATGTTTTTGTCAGACGTTTTTAATAAAATAAGCAGAATTCAGTTATTAAAATGTTAACTTTTTTATTTTATATCTGGGAAATAAAACATACTTTCACCTGATATCGTTTGTGATATGTACTTTAAGGAGCTGTCGTTAAAAACTGGATAGAGACAAAAGATATTGTCTATTTATATAATGTAAATCAAGAACAATTTGGCTTTCAGTAGGGATGTATACATAAGTATATTTGCACTCACATTCACTTTTTTTTTGCAGTAAATTTAAGAGAAAGTCTAAAGTTATTTTTTCTGCAATATGAAAAAGCTAAATATTTTTAGCTTTTATATAGCAAAGTAGTGCTGTAAGATAATATTTTATCAATTAAAATATTAACCGTCTAATTCATAAAAATTATAACAGGTTTATAAAGGTCTTATTTGATAGATTTTCCATACAAATATGTCAAATAACAGTGTTATAAGCCTATAATAATTTTTATGAATTAGGGGGTAAGTATTTACTTATTTATGAATAAAATACAATACGGTTTAACTGAAAGTTTTTCTAAAACGTATTCAAATTTAAATTTTTTTTTGTTGTTTTCAATAGCATTTCAAAAATCAAAATCTGTGTAACTTTTAAAAAACCGGTGTTAAAAGTATTTAGTATATTAAATATTAACTTGCAAACAATCAAACTAGTGCAAAACAAAGGAAAATTTGAAAATTTTACAAAGTGGGAAATTTTTTGAAAGCGTATAAGAAATGTATGAAATTTGTAAAGTGAATAGTATATCTACATAAAGAATATATATGTTTAGTATCATTAATAAGCAAAGACATATTTTCAACAGCAAAGTGATTCATAAGATTTGGAAACAAAAAATTAATAGTTTTCGCATCTCTGGTCATTCAAAAGGCTTTTTATACATATCAATTATTATACTGAACTATAGATTTTTAACTGAAGGGATAAAATAGTTTTTTCCAACATTTTACATGCTTGTCAGAGTTCATATTTATACAATAACAGGTAATAATGCAACATTGGGCAGTGCCAAGTTTTATATAATCTTTACTAAGGTATGTTATTGTTTTTACACAACCAGTTTATGTTACTTAAACTTAATAAAACTTAGCTAGAACTAAATTTTGTTCAATATTTTCTTTAAAGTGTCTTTTGAAAACAGCTTTGGTTTTAGTAATATTGTTGCAGTGGTGTTGTCTATTTGACTGCTTATTAATTTTAAGTAAATTATTACCAACAAAAGCATATGTGACTTTAAGCAACGCAAAAAATAGGAATTCCAGCCCCAGAATAAAATAGTAAATTTTACATGCCTACTAATACTATATATACAAATTTTATATGTATATCGTTTTAGTGAAGGGTATCGATATAAAAATTAATTTGCATATTGCTTTCGAATGTGCTCGAAAAACTTCTAATCTGCTATTCGGTTTCGTAGTTTTATTAGGGATAACAAAGATACCTTACACCTTTGACCTTAAATACTGACGAGTTTTATACAACAAGAAGTCTAAGTCTGGTTTTATTCCTTTTTTTCAAGAGAATAAACATGTTTTTGTTCTTGAATTGCGTTCATATTTAAATTAATGATTACATATTATTAATTTATTGTTTGTCGGAAAGAGAAATTATGAACACTATAATTTGTCTCAATATTGTGTCAATAACTCTTCAAAAACAGTCGTAAGGGAATATTTTCAAAATATTCTAAGCAAATTCTCAGTGCGGGCTTGAAAACTTGTGCATACACAAACGTCGCCTACAGTGCCGAACTTGACTTACAAGCAAAAGTTGTCAAAAATATCTTTGTCCAGATGCCAATGTGGACTTTTGTTAACCTAGTAATAGTTAGCTATTGCCAAAATTAGTAAATTATGAAATTGTAGTAAAAGGCACAAATTATGAATCTTCTTCATCTATATCATGGTGAATTGGATAATAAAAAAGATGGCCTGTTTAGTTATGTAAAATCTTAGGTATAGTAATGAGTTACGAAATTTCTTAGAATTTTCAAATTAAAATGATATTTCTATTTACGGGGATTATGACGCAAGACAAATTTTGAATAAATACGAAATCTCAGAAGTAAGGCTAGTTACAAAAGAAATACATTTTTATTAAATTACTTTTTCAGGCTCAAGTTCAACTCTTGGTTTGTCAATTTTTAATTAATATCAGTTAAGTAAAGAAAAATAAAATTTTTTGAAGCTAGGTAGACAAACATTTTACTTCTCTTTACTTAACTAATATTGATTAAAAAGTGACAAACCAAGGGTTGAACTTGAGCCTGAAAAAGTGATTTTATATAAATGTATTACAATAAAATAAAAAAATTTCAGTAAAATACATTTTTATTTTTAAAATATTTTTTAATACGGAAGTAGCAAAATATATAGGAAAACTAATTATTTTGATTCAAAAAGGAATTTGAGCAAAATTTACAATCTATTTAAATTTTAGGTTTTTCCATGTTATAATAATTTATTACCTGCATTATTTTGTACGTGAAGAATATTTTTGGATTCGCTTATATACTGAGCATCGTTTTATAGTCTTACATTTTTCCTTTTCAAATGTGTTGATAATTTCTTTTAAATCTGTCCTTGGCATCGTTTGTTCGTATTTATATATCGCATTCAATACAGCTACGACCAAAATACGTTATCTCCTATCAACATCATTAAATATTTATACGCCACGGACGTCAGTAAAATCGATGACCTTTCAGAAGCTGTACAAAGATGATCAAAGTAGAAACCATTTTTGTGGTATTGCTATGTATCTGGTTTTCCTAATTTGTTATGATTTATGATCGCTTTAAAAATAAAATAAATTTTCAACCAGCTGAGTTAAATTCAAAAACCAAAATTTAAATGACAATACAGAATAAAGCAAATGTATAAATAAATAGTCAATGCCAAGAAACATCTTAAAAAATACGCACAAAGCAAATACGTCTTCGTAATTCGTGTTCACAGCTAAGTATAAAAATTAATTTTTAATATTTATACTCCACCCAAAAAATTTCTATAGATTCTTATAAACTAATGAATTATGTATGCATGTAGTTATGATACATTTAAGAACAGAATGTGTGTAACCACAAATTTAGGTTAAACAAAATACATGCATGTATGTGTATCTCCTTTTTCTTGAAGACATCAAACAATATCAAACATAGGAGAGACACATTACTTTATATCTATATTTCCTAAATACTATCCCACTGTTATAAAAAATACTCAAAATTCAAGAACAACAAGTTACCATGAGGGCGTCAAAAAATGACAAAAATGGGAAGAGATATGCATTATAAATACACATCAGGGTTTTTGCTCTTTGGAATTATTTTCCAAAAAAGAAAGTAATCAATATTAAATGACTACGCATTTTTGTTGTATTCAAAAAGCGACAAATTGTCTAGACTTTTGGCGCCAACATAACAGCTCAAACCCACTGTCATACTACGTCGAATCTAATGGCAAGCAACACATGTGTACATATGTTTGTATATCTCATCACAAAAGCAATGTCTTGAAATGCTTGATCTCTAAACTAAAACTCAAAATATACTGACAATAAAGAGCAAGCTGTGAACAAATTTTTTTTGCCTTTAAAGCAAAGCGATTACAGAATTCAACCCACAGTATTTTTGGAGAATAACTTGGGCATGACTTTTTTACCATTTTTATGGCAGCTGTAATAAAATAGAAGCACATTTAAATTACATAGAACAGAACAAAATTGGAGTACTAAACCCATTAAAAAACACAAATGACCAGAACTTTAACAAAAAAGAAGAAAAATATTTATAATAAAGGAAACACTTTAGTTGCGTCCTAAGCCAAATGTGGTATGGACAAATACAAAAACACTGCCACTGATGCAGGAAGTTAACTTCATCTTGATCTGGTAACGGATACTAAGTTTTCATTCTTGCTCAGAATCTGCGAAGAAAGCACTCTAGTTTATTCTATGCAACTGAAAATTTATCTCCTTTTCATAAACAAAAACAGTTTTTTCACAGTAAGTATAGATATGAAAAATAAAAAGAAGCAAAACTCCAATTCAAACTAATGTTCATATAGCTACATATAGATGTAAGGACATAAACAATAAACCAGCAATATTTGCTATAAAAACTTTGGTTGATCTTTCTGTAGAATTTGCATTTAGTAGCAAATTTACTGCAACCAATGTACAAGAATTACGTTAAGTTGATTTCGATACTCTAGCTTTTCGGTTTAGTAAATACTGTGACGAAATACTCGATTTGGATAAGGAAAATATAAGGCTACATAATTAAAAAAAACTAAGGTGTTTAATTAAAATATGATTATGAACATTTAATTTGCATTACAAAGCTGAGTATTAATTGTCTATGATATAAATGCAAACAATTTATAGCTAAAATATGTATAAACCCTAATTTTATCAACATTAGTTGCCAGAATTCTGGAAATATTTTAAAATTATTAAATCCTTTAAATTTGGTTTGCAGCACCAAAAACTGATAAGGACTAGCCTAACATATTTTGTTTCCTCATCACCACCTTTTTTGTGTTTTCCTTGTTTACTTAGGCTTTGCTAACAACCAGCCTGGCCAACCCACAAAGCATTAGGAACTATTTAAAAAGACCAAATTTAAATATACAAACTTCTAAGCACTTCTGTACACAATGGCTCACAACAGCACCACAAAGCAAAAATATTAAAAAAAAACCTATAATTTGTTGTCGAATATTGTTCACCAATTTTGAACAGAAACACAAACGCCAACTAACACAAATGCAACTAAGCTAAGGGTATTAATAAAAGCCCAGCAATAAAACGAAAAATAAATACAGCTGAAGTAAAAGCAGAGACACGTACAAGTCAACAAATAGTCAAACAAACAGATGTATGCGAGCATTTTCTATGGTAGAAACGAAAACAAAGTCGGAAAATAATTTTATTGCTCAAAAAATCAAGGCTCTTTTTGCTAGAAAGAAAAACATTAGCACTCTTTTTCAAGGACCTAATATTTCTCACAAAGGTGTTTGTTAAGTTGTACAGTGGTCTCAAAACACAATGATTTTCGGTTGAACTGTCTTTCAGATTTCAAAAAATTTTAATGAAACTAGTCTGTTGTCAAAGCCAGTCTAATACTACAGAGCAGCAGAAAAAACCCCGATAACACCCTTCATTATATTTTATGTTTCATGGTCTCCTAACCACATTTTTCTCATAAGCATAAGCACACAAACATATAATTTCTAGAATATATTCATTTTATTCACTTTTAATGTGAATTTACGAAAAAAAAATTAAAATGGGCATCATTTAAAGATTTGTATTTTGGACGAGCCTTTAAAAGTCCAAATTTTAAATTCTTCGGAAAAAGGTTCTCTTTATTTCTTGTTTCCAAATAACTCCAGTAATAATGGCTATCACAAAGTTCAAAATGTAGCATTGTTAAAAATTCTTGGAGATAATATTTGATCAAATTGAACACAAATTCGTGCCCATTCTTTTCATTTAGACATGCATATTGTAGACAATGGACTTTGGCTTTATTTGGAATAAAATAATTATTGACACACCGATTTGATTAATTTAGAGCTTCTTTTATTTAGATCATATAGAGCTTTATAAATAACCAATAAAATGGGAATTATTTCGCGTTTTTTGCGTGATGAGAATTTTTTAAAATCAAAAATTAGAACAGTTTCTAAAAAAACCCAGTTATGATTTGAATGACTATAAATATCGTTCAATAGAACAAAGCGCGTCATCTGAAAGTTATCTATCCAGAAGCATTTTCAAAGATCATGGATTTTTTGAATAAAATTAAAAAAAAAACTTTTCAAAATTATCGAATATAAGGATAACTATTGGGGTGAATGAACTAGAGCACATAAAAAATTCTTATGGTTATCAATGGAGGAAAAAACTTTCTAATTTGCTGCGTAATATAATTAAAAGAATTTTGAGAAGTACATAGTGGCTTAAAAATATCATATTATATGTACAAAATGTCCCTGCGAGACTCAAGTATTTAAAATTTTTTGTCTTATTTTCATTATTAACCAATTCGTTTGAAAAAAGAAGATTTGTTCATAAATTAATATTACGTCAGTCCGCTAAATTTTCAAAATATTTTTAAAATGCTGCTTTCGCTGAATGCAGAATGGTTTAAAAATTATTTTTTAAACATAATTTCTATTCAAATATGAATTTAATTATTTACTTGCTTTAAAAGCCAATTGAAATGTATTAATTCATGTATTAATTCAGACTACAAAGGCTTGCATGTATGTGCATCACAGGGGCCATGAAATCCACCCCGACAGCAGGCATGGAGGCACTTCTTAACCTGACACCACTTCATGTATGTGTACAGGAAGAAGCAGCCATGCGGGCTATCAACATCTATGGAAGAGAGGAACTGAAGGAAGGTAACCTTATTGGTCATCTAACAATCCTAAGGGGATTCAGAGACGTTTTGCATATGTCTCGGTCGAGTGATCACATAGATCCCACACTCTGCTTCGGTAGAAAGTATGGGGTCCTCTTCCCTACGAGGGAGGAGTGGTGCTCAAACCCAATATGGCTACGAGATGACTCACAAAAATGGTACACAGATGGATCCAAGTCGATCCATGGAGTGGGAGCGGGAATAGTGGGGCCTAGGGCACGCAGGGCAGTAACCCTTAGCAGGGACACCACAATTTTCCAGGCGGAATTATATGCTATACTGGGAGCTGTAGAGATACTATCCGAAAGGAGATACACAGGAGTCAAAATCAAGATACTCTCCGACAGCCAGTCGGTACTCAAGGCCCTGAGTGGCTGTTCGTTCACATCCAGGACAATACTGGAATGTCACGACAGGCTAAATGAACTGGCCACTCACAATCAGATTACTCTGATATGGGTGCCAGGTCATGAGGGGCACAAGGGTAACGAGTTGGCTGACACCTACGCAAAAAGGGGAGCCAATGGGGCTTTTATTGGACCCACTCCATCTTTTGGCTTTAATAAGCTACTCCTCAGGGGGGAGATCAGAAAATGGACAACATCCATCACAGAGAAACTGTGGAATGACACTAGGGGTCTAGAACACTCAAAGAAATTTCTTAGCTTTAATGCCAAGAGAGCGGATCTCGCTTTAAAATTAAATAGGAAGAACCTAAGGACACTGTGTGGGGCGCTAACAGGACACTATACCTGCAGGAAACATCTACACAGAATGGGACTATCCAGCACGGCAACCTGCAGATTTTGCGGAGAAGAAGAGGAGTCAATGGAACACTTGATTACTGAATGTGTGGCACTTGGTCACAGAAGATACAGGCTGTTGCAGGCCTATACATTGGGTTCACAGGACTTGCAAGGGCTTCCACTGAAGGAGCTAGTACTGTTTCTTGATGTATTAAACTCGTGAGGGAAAGGGGATGCACAATAGATCATTATTGGTCGCAGTGCAAAGGGCCATCCTGGACCAACCTAGCATAAATAATAATAATAATAATTAATTCAGGTCCAAAAATTAACCTTTTCAACAAACATTGTTTGAAAAGGTTCATTTTTGGACCTGAATTAATACATAATTTCTATTTTCTAAAAACTTTTTATAGGCTCATTTGTTTTGACATATTTATTTATGGATGTATTATTACATCCCAATTTGTACTTAAAACAATCCTGAGAGGTGCTAAAACGTCGCTAAGTGAGAATTTTCTTAAATCCAGCACGTTGTGCGTAATTTAAGCGCGGATTATTTAAGAACTAATATGGAATTGAGTATGGCTGAAAATATCAAATCCCAGTTTCATATTAGTTTCAGCTATATTCAATCATGTTTTCGGATTGAATATAGCTATAATATGTACATAGAAATATTATTTTAACAAACACTAAAGGCTACTTACGAGTTAAAAACTTAATAATATATTTCTACTTTGACTGGCTGCTGATTAAAATAAATACTTTTAGATTTGCTTAATTTAGAGTCAATAATTGATATTAAATCTAATGTCTGGATTGTGAGACGTTCGAATAAACTCTCAAAAAAAATTTATCTGAAATAAAATCATTCAAGAGTTATTCCGATAAATTTTTGGTTCTTAGAAAAGAAACGTTGTAGTGTAGTATATTTTATGATATAATTTCTCGAAAACTTAAATTCGACATCAGTTAATAAAAGTATTTGACGTTATGCTAAATACCGAGAAAATGGCACATAAAAATTTTGCAATTTTAAAGTCTAAGAAGTTAACAACATTTTTGTTTTCTGTCATACTTTTCAACATTATTTTTAACGACGACCTTTCGTTGATATTCCTAGTCATCTAACAGGCAAAAAAAAAAAAACCTTTGAAAAACTGTTACTATATTATGTTGTTTGTGTTTTGTTATCAAATATAAGACTATATTTTTGGAAGTACGAAAAACCACAACGTTCTATACAGTCAAATACATTTGCTATTAAAGATGTGTTTAGTAGCATCAAGGAAATGTCGGCGGTGTCTATACGGCTAAAGAGCAGAAAAAAGTAATATTCATCATTTTGTTCAGCAAAAGTTTTCCTTAATATATTATATCTTTAATAGCAAAGGTAATAATGTTTCTTTGTTTGTTTTGAACATTACCATTACAAGAAAAAAGAATGCTTGCTTAATATATGCATAAGAAATTCCTTCTGGACCAGTGTGTGCTGTGCAGTACTCTTTCATTTTTTGTGGCATAAGAGGGGGATGATGTTATTTGTTTATGTTGGCTGCCTGTTTTACTTACCGCATGTCCCCCATACTCAGATAAAACATGCAAATAAACAAACGTAAACACGCAAACCAACAATCTAAGTGAAAACAACAATTTTGCTCAAACAAAAGAACGTTTCTTTTTCTTTTCAACTCTCTGCTCATACCCTTATTCATTTCTATGATTAGCATGCTTTAACAATTTGGTTTACGAAAAATATATATTCAATGGAAATTCTCTCATTTTGGCAGTTTACCAAAAAAAAAAAAACATAAAAGAAATTTCTTCATACTCACACAAACATACACACACACGCACACACACACACATATTCATACGCACTAACACATCACGTGCAAACGGAAATGACGACAACAGAATTTACAAAAAGAGAGCAGAAAATTACATAAAAATATTATAAAGGAAAAACATATAAAAGACGTGGAAAATCAAAAAACGGAGAATTGTAAAAAGAAAGTAAACTGTTTCAGGTTTTGTTTTTTTAGCAGAGAAAAATCGTTGTTACAAAAATAAGGGTAAGAGAAAATTTCGTCCGTTGTGAGTGCAATGGCTGTTTAGACAGATATGTGATTTTTGTTTTTATTGTAACTTACATATTTTTGGTAAACTTTAAGAGGGTTCTTCTACGTTGTCAATTTTTATTTTGATATTCAAGAGTTTATGTGTATTTTTGATTGGAGTAAAAACATACTTAAGTACACCAACACAAAAGAAAATAAGAATTGGGAAAAAAGAAGGTCACAAGAGTCATTTGTTGACACAGTTAGTAGTCTAGTAGACAGTGTGGAATCAGCAGCAAATACAAGCAGTTGAAATAGTGCTACATAACTTATAGGATTACGTTTCCTTACGCTATTCTCTACTATTAATTCATACGCTAAATAACTATAGTACAAACAATTGTTTACATCTATTGTTTCGTTTTTTATATAATTTAGAATTTATAAGAAATAATACAAATAAAATTATTTTCACAAAGTGTAAATTTGGGTGCTTGTAAGTGTTAAACCAAAGATATTACTAAATTGACAAATAATCAATTAATACAAGCCTAAGTTAACTTGGAAACTAGACGTGAATATTTAACAATATTTTCATTGTGAATTCTTTACAATTATAATCTTATTCAAAAATAAGAAAAATACCAGCAATGCAAATGAAGTTAAGTGACAGTGTTGAGCATATATTAGGAACTAAATCAGTAATGCAGGCTATATTAAATGTGACAATTAACAGTTATAGTGAAAATAATATTCGTATAGTCTACATTGCACTAAATTGAAAATTAACGCTCAGGGCTTATGCTATTTTCTTGGTGTATCGTAAGCGATAACAGAATTTAATATTGAAGACCGGTTATTTGAACAACTGTCATTAGCGCAGCCAGAATTACATGCGTCGCAAAATAACAAACATTTTCGTTTTATATAATACTTGCTGTGGCTTCAGTGGCATATATTTATCTAATAATTCTTACATTTGACGACTTCGAGATATGATTTAGGATAAAAGACGTTAATTGGTTGAAATATCTCTTCTATTACTTCCTGAGTTTTTCTTTTGCTTATTGATATAGTTTTGTTGTATCATGTTGGTCAAGTAACATTGATACAACGTAGAATAGCACTTCCATAGTGTTTTCCGCAAAATAATGAGCATTTTGTTGCCTGTGTTGTAAGTGGCATTATCATCTTCGAACAATATATCGTCCACGTATATACCTTCAAATGTATCTTTAAAAATAAAATATTTTTTATTTGTTAATACGCAGAGAGACTAGCTCCAAATAAACACTTCTTTATGTTATGAAAAACTTATTTTAATACAAATAAAATAATTATAGATTCTAAGCTATCATTATAAATTTTATAAGAAAGTTTCTTTTTCATGGATCTGAATTATTCTTGTGTCAGTCGGCCACACAACCAACTCAGCCATCAAGATACTAAAAGAAATTAAAGAAAAAGACATGTTGTATACATCATCATTCGGAACCTGGCAAAATCTCAAGCAAATGCCCTGTTAAATAAAATTAATATATTATTTGGTTTTTTTCGACCCCCTTTTTATATTTGATATATTTATTTTCTTGAGCTAAATGTCTTTTTTTTTAATACTTAAATTTTTTTGCCGATATTTCCCTCTCCTTCGGATAGCTTCTTCAGGACAAAAATAATGAAAATAGTTTTTATTGTTTCTTTTTCAAAAATCGTGTACGTACCCAACACGTATCTCCCTTACCACTCATCGATGAATTTTGTATTAAACACAAAAGAAATTTAATTGTACTCTTAACATTTTGTTATTGTTTTCTATGTACGGGTTCATTTCGCTAGCACTTTTTCTTAAATAACGAGTAATATTCTTTTTAATCGAGCTACTTCTTCGCATGAATTGTATTTCGAATAAGAGAGTTTTGGCTGGGAAAATAGTTTGATTTATGTCAGTTTTCTGAACTAAAAAACGTATATTACACTTACGAAAATAATATAACAATCAAAACAAATCATATGTCCATTAATGTCAGATATAAGGCTTTTCAACATGATATTATGCTAAAGAGCCTTGTGTGCTAAAATTTTTCAGCTTAGTTTTGTTTGAGTTGTCCATTGACACAATATGAAATTTTCAAATTGCTTATAAATGCTATTATCAGAAGTAGAAACAAAAACACAATTGGAGATGGTTTTATGTTTTTTTAACTTAGCATATCACAGTTTATTCTACACGGGCCTTGCACAGTTAAACAGAGCCAACATCATGCTTACTATGTGGAAAAAAACCTTAAAAAACTTTTACACTGACGCACATCTTATATCTTTCATCAATTTGCAAAGATGTTTACATCTTTCCATAAGAATTATACTGGGCGAAAATTTTACACCTTTCTACATCAGTAGAAGATGATCCTTTCCCATTTTGTTTCATCTTACATCTTTCGATTTTTTTTTAGTGCCATCACTAAAATAGTTGCAGAAAATCGATTGCTTTTGTACCATCACTATCAAAATGACATTTCAGAAAACAAATTTAACATACAAAAATGAGCGGAACATGTATTTTGTTATAATTTTTAATTGATTATAAATAAATTCATTTTAATTGCAGGGCAAAAGAAAGCCCATCCTATGGTCAATAAATATGGAAAACATATTGCTTGACATATCAAAAGAAAAAAGTCCAGAAGTCCTCCTCTAAGTCGATTTTAAAATGCTTTTTATTTTTCACAAAAATTTTGTGTCTTTTTTTTACATCTAAATAAATGAAAGATGAAAGATGTAGTCAATGTAATGATCCTTTCTCATTTTGTTCCATCTTACATCTTTCGATTTTTTTAATGCCATCACTATAATAATTGCAGAAAATTGATTGATGGTACAAAACATCACTAGCAAAATTACATTTCTGAAAACAAATTTAATATAAAAAAGTGAGCGGAACATGTATTTTCTTATAATTTTAAATTAATTACATACATATTAATAAATTCATTTTAATATAATTCATTTTAATTGCAGTGCAAAAGAAAGCCCATCATATGGTCAATCAATATGGAAAACATTTTGCTTAACCTATGGAAATAAAAATGTCCAAAATGGTCTATTTTAAATGGACATTTAAAATTTTTTTTTTTTATTTTTCACAAAAATTTTACGTCTTCTTTTTTGGCATCTAAATAAATGAAAGATGAAAGATGTTGTCAATGTAAACGACTGTTTCACATTTTCAACATCTTCCATGCGTTTCACGTGGATGTCAGTCGGTGTAAAAAGGCTATTAATCGAGTACTCATGCAGTCCTCTCAGTCTGCATTTATTTTAAGTAACGCTAAGTACAGATCATTAACATGCAATGAAAAAGTTGTGGCAACAAGTTAAGCGAGTAATAGTACTCATTATTTTGTAAGTGTAATCGTAAGAGGGTGAAGCTTATATAGGCTTGCACAAAAGACTAGCAGGTAAAAATTACTAATAAATTTTTAAATTTGAAGCGATAGAGATTAAGTCTTAGCAAGTTACAGAGTAAGCCTGCTGAAAGTAATAGATGTATTAATGAAACTAATGCTGATGACAAGCATGGCAGGTTCGAAAATGCTGGTTCCACGAACATACGCTTTTTATTTGTGTCTGTTAAATAACGCATTTGGAAAAGATTGTTTTGTAAAAAGTGTAAATAGACGTATAGGTTATTAGCCATCTCCAAATCCTAATTTTTTGATGATTCGGAGTGCATTAGGTAACTGAAATAAAAGTAAAAAATATTACCTCTGATAAGTGAAATTTTTTAAATACAGTAGTGGCTAGGACTCTATATAAGAGTAAGGGTTAATAGGTTAAACTTCTTTCAAAATCGCAGAGTATGTAGTAAATGCTTCATTATTTAATTGATCAAGCTATTATCTCTATGAAATCAAACGTGTAACAATTTGTGCGCTAACTATTTCCCTCTGTATGTTTCAGAATTTAAATAAACCAACTAGCAACGAAGTAATAACAACAACAACCCATCAACTCCAAATAAAACAACTTTAAATCTTTAAATAAGACAAAAACATAACAAGCAAATAGTAAAACCAAAAACAAAAACTCTCAGTAAAAATGGCAGCATTTATAGCGAAACAAATGGTTGGCAACCAATTAAGCGCCGTTAAAGGTAAGTTTAGGAATACATTTTATTTTAAATTTTTGCACTTTGTTTTCAGTATATTTACGTAAGCCAAAATTTAGCTGAAGTAGAGGCATTTACTTCTATGTAATTAAATTTAAAATGAAAAACTGTATATATATAAACAAAATTTTAACAAAATTTATATTGCTTATGAAATCATTTTAAAGATATTTGAGTCAGATAATAACAATACTGGCAATAAAAAAGAACATGTTTACCTGTTTTTCATTACACACCTTTATTAAACAAATGTTTATAAAACTTTTGTTTGCTGTTATTGTGTAAATTTTCGCCTTGTCTTTTATACACACACATTCTCAATTGCCCGTCAGTAGTATAGAATAAATGCACTTGGATCTGTTTACCATATCCATCCAAACGAACGGCTGAAGTTTTAATTATCTGATAATCTTGTGTTCTGTGCGTGTTATGTAGAGAAGTAATAAAACGTTTAACATAATCATTTCTACATGGGTAAATTTAAGGTTTAATGTTCTGTACCGCTCCTGTGTGCACAGATATTTTTTTTAGAAAATCAAAAAAAACAATTTTTTTTTGTTAAATGGGCATAAACATAACTAAATTTGTTCTACTTGGTTAGTAATGTGTGACCAACATAATAAAGGAAATTATATAACAGCATCTAGCGACAGAGCTTTAAGTAATCTGAATATAGCAGGCAGTTCTGTAATATTAAGAAGTTCGACTTCAACTATAAGATCTACAAAACATGTTTCCTGTGTGAACGGTTTTAAGCTGAGGCTAAGAAAATTTCAGAAAAAGACGTTGGGCCATAACTACAGACATCAAAAAAGTATACTTTAAGCAATTTTAAGTCATTGCTAAATAAAAGTAAACTTTTTGTCTACTATACACAAGAAAAAACCGACTTTACCAGCAAAAGTCTGCTGTAATCTTACAACCAGCAGAAGTTGTCTTTAACTTATTGAGCAACAGCCTTGTTCAAACGAATGCCACTTTTAAATGTAAAAGCTTTTTAATATAATTTTTTACATTAAATAATTAAATTAAAAATTTTTTAACAATTATTATTAATCAGAATTTCCATTGAAATTTTACTTTTATCCAATTCGCTTTGATGTTTGTTGTTTACTTACTAATACAATATTACATTTGTATAGGTGTGTGTGTGCTTACATTTATACGTAATTTTTGAGAGCCATCTTCTTAGAAATGAGATTTTACTCAATTTTTTGTAAATGGTTGTATAATAAATAATTTGTCATTATCGATAAATAATGTGGCACCCATTTGAAGCTGGTTCAACCTAAATCCAACTTTTACTTTGACTATAGTTAAAAAAAAGTTAGCAGCGATTTTTAAAATGCATAAAACAGCAAAGTATTTAGAATCTTAATATGCCATCAAAAATGTTATGATGTTTGTTTCTTTCTACGTAGTTATCCGAGGACTAGTTCGGTCAAAATGAAAATTTTTGTCTGAGAGTCTGCATTTATCTTAATAACTTAACTAAATTAAACCATTTCAATTTGAAAGATAAAACGTATCATACATGAACCTTAGGATTGTAACACAAGATAAGTTTGTTCACTGAAGGCAAAGTATATAAACATATTGCAGCGTAGAGTGCTTTTAAATAGGGGTTTTAGCTGTTATAAAATGAAAGTAGTGTTATATTTTACATCCTAGGAGAAGGTCTAAGGCAAGCAATTAAGAAGTGGAAAAATCGCCTAGGACAGACTTATTGGTTTCAAAATATATAAGATAAAAACCATATGGAGATAAAGCAGTCACTAGCTGCGGCGTGCTACAGCCGCACTTAAATTTCGCTAGTTTAAGTCTGCTAATTATTATACCACTCTCTTTGGACCAAAATCTCATTACTTTAACTCCATTGTATGAAATAAGTTGACTTATGCCTTAGTAATTTTGAAACCAATTGGATATTTTCCATTGAAGATTTAAAGAAAAAAAAAATCAAGATAAAAAAACGAAGATAAAAATCGTTAGTAAGCAAAATTTCTGTATATAGGAACCAAAGAATTTACAAGTGGTCAAAAAAAGGTAATGAGGAAATGTTAAACGACACCTATCACGCCATTGGACTATTTTTGGTGCGATGCCTTTAAAGATAAAAGCCAAGCAAATAACAACTGATAATTTAAAGGCATTCATTTGTGACGTAATCGCCAAAATTCGACGACATTCACCTGAAAAAGTGCTCGAAATTTTGTCATATCAAATGCAGTAGTGCAAAACAATCCGCAGTAGAGATTTGTAGAAAATAATATTATATCTCTAACCGGAGATCAGCACGAAATATACACAAATCAAAATTTTAAAGCTTTTTTGCTACACTGTATTTCTGAATTAAATATTGGCTTAATATAATATACAAAAATTTATACTTTTGACTAACATATTTGAAAAATTAAAACCTCTATTTAGTTTTTTTAAAAATGGAAATAACAAATTTTTTATCAATAATATAAAAAAATGTTAAAGCAGTACACTATCCTAATTATATATATTTATTTTTTGTTAGCTTTTGAAAATTTTAAATATGCGTGCTGTATAAAAGTTGCAGAGAAAAATAGGTATGTGCGGTTGTTGATGTTCAGGAAATTGTTGAAAAACATACATAAAGTGATAGTTTTCTCTTATATTTGGCAGCAATAGTTTGGCCTTAACAATAAGAAGTTAACTAATATATAAAAACAAAATCTCTTTACAGCAATTAAAGTGAAATGTTTTTGATGGATAAATTTCCTATCTGAAAATTTGAAAAAGGTCAAGTGGTGCTGGCGTATGAGTAATATATCTTAGTTCATTATATGAAGATGTACAATAAAAATTACTTATACGCAGCTGCACGTTGCCTATTTTGAATTTCTTTTTATCTTTGTTTCGCAATATGTTGAAGTTCGTTAAACGAGTTTTTAAACGCTCTTTGCACCAGAAAAGGATCGCTTGCAGTTGTATATCAGATTTCATTTGAAATCAGAGAGAAATAAAGTTTTTTTTTGTTATGGTGGAAAAACAGTTATTTGTTCGTAAAAGAGTTGACCGTATTGTTTTGTCAATTGAAAATTTATTAAGAGAATAGTATTATTTATTAGAGTATAGGTGTTTTTAGAAGTATTCCCGCAAGTATTTTTCGTTACATTAATTCCTTCATAATATATTATGGCGAAGGAATATAACGAAATTTCATGTCTCTATACTCAAAGCTCCTGACTTAACATTTTTTAGTCTTTTTATGGCTGCAAATTCATTTCCTACCAATGTTTTCTGAATTTCTTTAGAAATTTATAGTAACAGTTTTAATCTTAACAGACGGTAAAGTATATTTATGGGCGTAGTAAAAAAATCTGTAACGGGAACGAAAAGTGGCTGTTCCCAGATTCAAATGAAAGGTTTAATGCATTCACTAGCAGTGATATTTGTCATACATATATTTCAAAATATTAAATAAATTACTCTAAATACTTTGTTTGAAAACCACGAAGAAGGTACCATCACCTGCAAAACTGGGGAAACTCGTATAAAATTTGCAATGATTCTAATAAAATATATAAATGAAAATAATTCGGTCTTCCATAAAGAAAAACGCAACAGCAATTAAAAGACGCTAAAAACCGCGAAAAAAATTTAACTGTTGAAATTAATTTTAAATACTTTTTTAGAAACTTAAAACAGCTACCAAAACACAACGTTTGCAATGCACGGAATTTCGCAAAAAATTTGAGAAGTAGACATTGACCTTAACGACTCTGCTGTTGCAATTTTGTTGCTCTATAGCAGTTGCAAAAGTAATAAAATGAGTTTTTCAATGTAGAAATGTTTGCACTTTTTGGATATTATGTTTTGAACTTAGTCTTTACTAAATCATTAAGCACATTCATCACCGCAGGCTACCGATTACAAAATGTAAAGAATAGTATACAAGCGCTTATATGGTAATAATTATTTTAACGACATTTAGCTGCAAGTTATTGTCTATAACGCTTTTGTCAATTAAGTCATATTAAACTAATTTTTATATGTTTTTAATACAAAACAAAAAGTGGTCTTAATAGAATATGAAGTGTTCAATAAATAAGTGCTAAAAAGTTTTTCTTTGTGCAGAATATTTCAGGGAATGTATGTAGACGCCATAATTCAACTGTGGATCATACCACTTATTGCATTTAAAATGTTTTAGCACCATGAGAGGTTTGAACTATCTTATCTCTTTTGCAATGGCAGATGTATTCAGGACTGCAATTGGTACCCCAAAAATGCAAAGGAATATCCAACATTTAACCCCTTATAGCAAGTCCGCCACTTACATTTCACTACAAGACAGACACTGTTGCCTGACAACAGGGCACCAAAACTATTACGATATCCGAATATATGCGCCAAGGCTACGTAATCATCGATTACCATCGTTGTTTACTATGAAAGTTATGAAGGTTCCTGCAATTATTACATTTTAAGCGAGGCAGGCACCATACTGGATAGAATCACCAATGCAGCGCTGGATAGAATCCAGCGCACCTTTAGAGGCATAACAAGTAGCAAAATTAAGAAATAATAAAATTGACAATTTTTTTAGTCACTACAATTTTCATAAACTTAAGCCATTCCGCAAAATGTTACTAGCACCTACACCTAAAAATTTGTGGAAAATTTTAAAATGCAAATATATACTCGGAACTTAAAAATAGCAGGGGAATGGTGAAAAAAAGCGAGAGTCGTGAAAATAACACTCTCAGAAAAACGTTTTTGCGAAAAAATTATTTAAACAAAAGTGTGCCATACCTGTTTTTAATTATACAGAAATTCATTTTCCAGCATTTTTATTCAAAACTGTATAAACTTATAAAAAATTTTCTGTTTTCAATGTAAAAAGATAGTTGTTTACGTTTTAGGAAAAACGAGGCAACTACTGGCTTTTATAAAACACACATAGATTTTTGTTCTTAAATTTAGGTTTTAAGCAATAATAATATATGAAATTTTTTTTTTTTTTGAAAGACAAATACACAAAAAAAATTTATATTCACTTACAAATTTTCGTTCTGGGTTCAGCTGGTATTGTTTAAACGATCAAAAAAAATTTTCAACTAAACTTTGTTCTTTAATGGCATTTTAAGAACGAAAATATATTAACCATAACCGAATAAAGGCGAACTAAATTTGTGCATTGCGCATTGCTTGGCATATGTGATAGTTGGTACATACGAACCATCACAATACGACCCATAAAAATAGCAGAGTACTGTTCAGTGCACTTGCATATATTTAACCTATTGTTAAGCTATAAATAATAAAATACAGGTTTATTTGGGTTAGGAAATTTCCTCCTTGTGTTTTGTTGTTTTATTATGATAGCACTGCTTCTAATTTTTGGCACTAAATGCATCATTAAGCTGGTGTACAAGTACATAACATAAGTGTAGGCTGCAAAAGTTAAAAAAAAGTATACGAAAGCCACGAAATTCAATAAGAGCATTCTTTTATTTGCATATTACCTCAATCAATCAACTAATATTTATTAATTGCCTTTGCAACATGTGTGTCATCCATGGCGCCTGTGTAAAGCGTGTTATAGAAACTTAAATATCAAAGCTTTAAAAAGAGTTTTGATTTACTTAAAGAAACAATAATCTGTAGAGATTAAACTTTATTTCTAATTTTATAAAGCACGACTCAAAACAGACACTTCTGAAGATCCATGCTTAATAAGCATCCCTCAATTACCTATATACAGTTGTGATGATGGTCAGCAATTGTTTTTTAAATTCTTTTCACAAATTAGGGTACGCCGTAATTTACGTAAGTTCGGTTATATGTTTGTTAAATATTGATTGTTTGCAGTCTACATTTTTATAGTAAACGTCTGTCTATGGTTCTCTTTGTTTTAGAAATAAAAGAGGGTGAGATTATTTTCAAGCTCATGATACAAAGCAAAAGCGTGTAATTATACAACATCTAAGAGAGCTTTTTGTTTCAAATTTTTAGACAGCATTCATTGTCATGTACTTCTTTTAGTGAGGGAATCTATTAATATAATTATAATAGTAGTAGCAACGATAGCAAAGTGTTTTAAATTGACCACAAACATTTTGAAAGCAAATAACTTACACAGCTGCATATACATTTGCGTTTTCAAACTCAGTATTTTTACGTGCTCGTTCAAGCGCACTTATGCATATTTTAAAAGAAGGTCATTAAGGCACTTAATTGAATTGGGATCTTTTCTTGATTTTATCTCTTTTCTACCCTTGCAAACAATGTTGAAAAATGCCAACGCTTGCATAGCTTATATTACACTTATACGCTACATTTGGCACTTTCTTGTCCGATTCAAAACAAAACGTCGGAAATGAAGGACAAACTTTTATGTACGAACGATTTGTTTTTCTCTTGAAAATACATACATAATTGGGGTTTGATTTAAAAACCCATACTCCTCCATTGATTTTTCGACAGCTTTTGGCATTAGCTCAGGAATATTTTCTCTCTATGCTTTGGTGTTACGCAAAAGATGTTAAGCAGGTTTTGCTAAGAAATATTAAAGGTTATGAAGCAGCAGTTTACGCCTTAAGGAAAGGCTTTTTTTACAGAGACAAAGCAGGAATTTTAGCATTTAATTTTAGAAGTAAACCAATACCTATTTGCTAGACAAAATCTAAAAATGTAAGTTAGTTCTTATTGAAATAACAATTATAGAAACGCGTACAACTTCTTAAGCTAAGTTATGTATATAAAACATACGATTTGATGGAACAAATAAAGAAATGATAAATATAGACAAATAAAAATTGAAATGAATGGTGTATTTGATACAATTAAAAATTGAGACAGAAAATATACAACAACTTAGGTGGCTGAGTGGCATGGTTGTTGCTTTAGAAACATGAGCCCCTGAGTTCAAAGGCGGGTGCTGACGAGAAAGTGTGGCGGCTTCGAAACAACTAGTTGTCTACCCTAAAATTCTTTGATGTTTTCTTTGTCTAATTTAATTAATATCAATCACAAAGATAATATAGAAAAACTTGAGCCTAATAAACTTAATACAGAAACCTTTAAAAGTTACTACAAGCTTTAATGAAGTGTTCGCAGATAAGTTGTAGGCTGTGATATGCACTTATTATATTAAAGCGTTTGATAACGCTAATCACGGTATTTTATGTCACAAACTATTATTTTTGGATCTTATAATTTAGCATTAAAATGGTTTCATTCTTTTTTTTTCACAAACAACTCAACAGGTAAAATTTCGAAATTAATATCCGAAATGCCGTTCACAAATTATCATGAGATATGACCAGTTTTTGTGAACGTGTTTTTCTAACTATTTTCTTGTTATAGATATGCATAAATGTTTAACTAGCTAAGCTTTATAATCTCAATTAAATCATATTTGAATCATTATTTTTAGTTATATGTACATACGTATCTTCGACCAGCTAGAACGTTTTATGCACAATTTTCATGGGTCTCTGGCACAAAATTCTGCTGACTTCTACATACGGTGTTTAGTACGGATATCTTTTTAAAGCAATGGTTTTTTAACTGATTCAGCAAACAACATAATCTTCATTTAAAAACGTCATTGCAAATAAAAAAAAGTAGAAGTACTGAAATTAAACAGTTTTGCCGAAGCATCGCTTATGCATTTCCCCCTGCCAAGATTACAATTAAAGCCAAAGCTAATGTATGCTGTTAAAGCAGATTGCTTTTTGATGTTGCTGCTCCTTCATGTCTTATGAAAATTTTTTATATTAATTCTACTTTTCTCTAAACGACTATAACTATTGATATTTACAATTGACTTTGATTTGTGGGAATGCATTAATTGATTCAAATATGCATTTAATTAAGTAATTGAATTTTGTGGAGTGTGAAATCAAGTTGATGTTTTTAATACCCGGTACAGTCAAGTATTGTGATATATTTTTAATGAATAATTAAAAAACGAAATATGTAAATTAAAAGTCATTTACCAGGAACCTAAACTAAAGCAATGATATATTATGTAAATAATGAATACACAAATTTAAATTAACTCTTCAGTTAACAATACAACAAACCAGAACTAAACTAATATGTATTAGAGTTATTTAAGTTTTTTTATAAACACAAATAAATTCTTTGGTTGACAAGTTATAAAGCTCAGAACTGATGAAACCTATGAAATTTCAACAAAAGTTCTCCAAAATTAAAAACTGGTCTTAAACAAGTTTTTAAAATAAAGCAATATCCAGTATTTTATCAGGTTTGAGTTCGAAATTTGCTTTCCCAGAATTGAAAAAAATTTTTGTGTGATTAAATTGGAGTGATCACCATTTTGAAAGAAGATAAGAAAGGTAAAGTTGATGGCTTACAGGCAGGAGTACATGCAATGGCTTCTTTACGCAAAGAGTGGCCGTTGTCAGTGGTGATCTTTATCGGGCCATATTGAACGAATTTGTGTTCACAAAAATTGAAAAAGACGATATTGGCAACATTTGGATTCAACAAGATGGCTCTACGTGCCACACAGCCAAAGCTACATTCGATGTTTTTTGCCATTTAAAAAAAAAAGGACAATTAAATTATATTCATATGAAAAAGATACACATCTGCAACCATTTTGTAGTGAAAATTTTAACAAACTTTGTTTGAGACAAACATAAAATTTTTGATCTATCAAATGATAATGAGATAAAAAACAAAATTCGTTGTTTTTAACAAAATTTTTGTTTTTTCCAATTTTATTTTGTGTGCTTATTAGTGAACATTTTTTTTATTGCATATAAATAAAAAATATTTTAAATGAAAAATCACAGTTATTAAAACCCAAATAAAACTATTTTGAAATACAAATTATGCAACATATGAAGAGCTGCCTTTATTGTGTGTATGGGTTAAAGTTTGAATGATATATAGATGTATATGTAGGTGCAAATATTTGTTTGCACTCTGGTAATATTCTAATCCAGGAGGCTTTTGTAACACTAAATATGTCTTTTTGTACTCAGTCATAATATGGCCATGCTTGGCCATACTGTTATAAGTTTCAACCCTTATATTCTCACATACATTTATTCCATTGCCATTTCCAAATAAATTTACAAAAAATTTAGGGTGCCCATATTGCTGTCGAACTCAATTATAATATTAAGGCAAGGAACCATGTTGCCATGTCCAATCTGCAAGATAAAAATAATATGGGTGGAAATTACAAAAGTATGGTTAGAATTGACAGTGTTTGCTTGGGACAATGGTATGGTAATATATGATGATCGTATTTTGGATACGACAGCCATTGAGTTGATATTGCCAATAGCGTCGTCAGACATAACAAGACTATGAATCAATATATCAATAACATGGTTAGTGACCACAATTCCCTAATCACTTACAGCGCAATTAGTAACAATGTGCTTGTTTTATTCAACATTTAATATTTTTAATCTGTAACTATATATTTAAATAACTCAACTGTAGTTTTTTATGTGTAGGCGTTATTGTGAGATACCAGCACAATTAATATATCTGATTTTATACATTTATTCATTAACTTTTTCTTCTAAATGCAACTATAAACATATCAGTATATAAATTCAAAAATATATATATAAAAAAAAATTTAAAATTTTGTCTCCATCAAAGGCATCGAATAACAGATACTTTATGCTTAAATCTGAGAAAATATATGTGGCGAGCAGAAATTTGAGCTCTGTGCCTGTATGGGAGGCGCTGAACGACATTGTTTTTGCTTTCATTACATAAAACAATACCTTAGTGTTGCAATGGCAGGAATCCCTTTAAGCTTTTAGTTTTATATTAGATAATTTTAATTAGCGCATCGTGATGTTACTAACACAGGAGAAGAACATTTACTACTTTCGTATTAATGTTCTGTTTTATAAAAATGTAATGCGTTTCAATTTTTCATTAGCCAGCTTTACATGATCTAATTTTGGGCAGTGTTGAATCGACTAACATTGGTCATAATGAATAAAAAATATGTTACAATATGCAGGGTTAAGACCACTTGTTTCGTGAAGATAATATTTTTAATTCGGCTCATACCAAAACGCAAATATTCTAAAAAATGTTTAACTAATGTGTACTAGATTTTAAATAAACATTATTGAAAATTAATATTTGACCAATTTCTCATACTAGAGCTTTTTGCATAGTTCAATATAAAGGCGTTTTAGATATAAATATACATTTGCCAAAAATTCACTTCAAACCATTATGCGTTTTGAAAGTTCTTGCGTACTTGAAATGTAAAATTTTTCTTGCAGACATAATAGATAAAAAATACTACAACACTGCTTTAAAGTGTGCAAAAAAATATTTTAAGTCTAATAGGGATATTTAAAGTCCCGTGAAGATTTTGTATAAAGTAATTCAATATACTCTTTTTCGTCAATAAAGCAAATCTGCCCAACTTATTTCACTATGAGAAAATTAGTTTATTTCCCTTCTAGGCACTGATTCAAATAACGACCATTTTCAAATCTCTTGTGGGCGTATTGAATATGCCTTGAAAAGTTCGTTATATTTATAAGTACGCAAAATGACAAATCCAACACGCGTTTACAAAAAAATAAAAAAAATACAGCAATATTAGTTGAAATTATCATTGTATTAAGAATACCACAACACCAATTAATCACTGTCAGTGATATGAAAAACTGAAGCAATTAAACGAACGTAACGTAATTATGACGATCAAACCTTCCATTCCATAAAATCATTTAGTAAATCTTTCATCAGAATTTCAGTCACAAACGAGAATCATTATTTTTTTTTTTTTTTTCATTTTAATTTATGATACGAAATATTAATTTATCATTCACAAAAAAATTATAATAAAACATTTCGAACCACCTACCATTCACTCGCTCGTTTAATAATGCAGTTTATTTTTCTTTTATTCTCTTAAGCACTTACTTTGGATGATAAAATAATCATTATGCACATTCGTGTGGGTTTAAAGCGTTACGAGCATTCTTAGTGGATGAAATGTGTACAATAGTTTTGGTCTGTTAAAAACGAGTGTATTTCCATGTTTGCTGCTATATTTTATGAATCTTGTTCCATTATTTGCAATTTAAGTAAAACGTTTGTATTTGAGTTGTTATGTGCTCTCTTTTTTATTTTCTCTCAATTTTAATGTTTCTTTTTTTTTTGTGGTGAATATTGCTAAGTGTGCTCCTCATTTTTAGCTTTACTGCCTGCTTAGAGTTAAAATATTGCAAATGTGTTGATAGCTATACACGTATTTTTTTACAATTTTTTTAAATTTGTTACTTGCGTTTCATTTATTTGGCTAACTGCCACAATCAATTGTTCTGTATTCAACATTATATCTTTAACTAGTTGTCTCAGAGATTTATCTGCAATTATCCAATTTCCAGTATTGCTGTTTTAAATACTGAATATTTTGAACTGTATTAAGGCCGAAATTGTTAAACTTATTACGTTTTTTCAAAGCAAAATCAGTTTCTGTGTTTTTAATAGACAATATTCAGTGGTTAAGAATCAACTATTGTACTTTGGTAATATTATTTATACCACACTCAAAAATAAATTTTACATTATACCGATGGCAGAGTATCATCAAGGTTATAACTTTAATATAGAGTAGAACGACATTAACAGTTTAAACGCAGATCGACAAATGTCAGTAGAAAATGTTGGCATTAATTGAGCGTCATAAATGTTTAGACTGTGGTGGCGTACATTCAATGGTACATAATAGCATAAATTTTTATATGTATTTAATAATAGAATTTTTTTAAGCTCATATGTTTAATAAAATTATTCTAAGCATTTTTAGCTTTCTTTGTAATTATTTTATTAATAACTAGCGGCCTGCCCCAGCTATTGAAAACTATAAATTTTAACTCACAAAATCAAAAAAATGTATTTACTAAAAAAGTACATTAAGGAGCAAATGTGATTGATGATAAATATACCTTTTATTCATATTTTTGATAGTGTTGCCCCCCAGCGGTTAAAGAATTTTCAAATTGGTACAGTAGACTTCGGAACTGATCAATACAAGCCAAAAAAAACCCACACAAATTAAATTGCTAAAAGGTCAGATTTACAATGCAAAAGCAGTTTAAAATTGATTGAGCTTTCTCATAAAATATGATTGATGTTGGTGTATCTTGTGATTGCGAAATGAATTGGCTTTGTATAGCTCTAAGCAGCGGTAAGGCAGCATATAGTTTGCCGTAAATAAAAATTGTTTTCGTATATCGATCTACTATTTAGAAGCTTTCTCCGTGGGACTTGCTAATAACGTATTATCCATTTTGCCGTTTCAAAAGTAAACGTAAATAAAACACATATAGAATATTTTTTTTCAATATATTTCTCTTTTATTACAAAGTTTGAACGTTGGCATTATGTATGAAACACTACATAATTTAAATGACTACCAAACGAACTTTTTCAAACATTGATTCTTTTGAGGTAATTTTCGACCATGTTCTGACATATATTGGGCGTTATCTCAGCCATAATTTGGTGAATGTTGGGTTTGAAGTGCTTAAGACATAAAGGTTTATCTGCAGAAACACAGCCCTGCAATTAAAAGTCTTATGGTGTCAAATCGCATGATCTTGGTGGCCAGTTTGTATTGCCACGATGAAAAATTACTCGGCCAAGAAATGTCGCTTGCAATAAAGCAATATTCGCTCGAGTTGTGTGTCATGTTGCATCGTCCTATTGTATTAGCAAGACTTTATATAGATGAAGGTATAGATCTAAGTGCATAATGTGCTGCAAGATAGTCCTAATTCCTGAGAACGACTAGGAATCCACACATTCGGGTCTTCGGCAGCACTTTCACATACAGCATCGATATTTGCAGCGGAACGAATAAACCGATGATGCACAGTTCTTACAACATTTGTAACCGCTCCAGTCTCTTCAAATTTCTTCACAATTTTGCCAATTTCTTACGGTTGACGATTCACCATTTTTGTAGCATGTTTTGATAATTTTTATGCGTTGTGTGATAATTAAGCGATCCATTTTCGTCGAAGTCAGACTTTCAACTGAGAAGAAAAAAATTGGTTTGAGAGATATCCAATTCTGGTGCTATACTTTTGAAACCACGAAATGGATAACCCGTAAGTTGGTGCGAATGATGCTTTTATTAGAATGTCAAGGCATTTGAATGAGATTTCCAGATTCTTTGGAGTCATCGGTGTCCGTGGTATATGAAATTTTTATTTATTTCTATTGTTTATCCCGTCCATCACAGATTGTTTTTTTGTTATAAATATGTAAAAAAGACGATTCCAAAATATACCAACGAATTCCGAAGAATTTCTAACAAGTATGTCGAGGTTTCAACGAGTTTAAGATATCCAATTTTATTACTGAAAAAAATGTTACTAAAAATAATAAGATAAAAATAATAAGTATTTAATTTTGCTTTTAACATGGCCACTATCTTTCGTTGTTAAGCTACTTAGACCAAAAATTCTTTCATAAAATTAGCACTTTATTAAATTAAGAGCATTAACAGTGTTTCGTAGATTTTTTTCTGTCTTATTAGGTATTGTTTATTAATTGTTTACTGAAATTTTTTAAGACATTTAAAACAAATCAAAAAAAAATTATTAATAGCTTCAATGGCACAGGCAAAGTAGTGCTAGGAATTGTTAATTAATTTCTTATTTTTTGGGCAGAATTCGGTAAAATGAGAGTAAACTATAATTTCTCTCAATAAAAGACTAAAATGCACAAAAGTACGGGAACGAATAACAACAAATATTTTACCACAAAAGAAAACATCTGGGTTCTGACAGCTAAATTTATAAAAAAAAATATTTTTATTTAACTTGTGCTAAAAAAGTTTGCTCAAAACAATTGAAAGTAACGAAATGCATAAAACTCTTTACGAACACAGCAGAACTCATACATTCATGTACATAAATGAATTCGTAAATATAAATTTATAGCAACCAACAATTATTTAGAGAATGCTTAAAAATATTTTTTTACACAAAACATTTATTTATTCTATGTTATTGTTTATTCTTTGAAACAGCTGACAGCTGAACTACTTGACCAAACTAGCACGAAGAAAAAGTACGGACTGTTTCGTCCGTACACGAACGCTTTTCGTGCAAATTGGGATCCCACGGGATGCCAAAGTAGAGTAAAGAAACAGAGCTAATACAGAAAAAATTTACTTTAAATTTTAAATATCGAAAACCACATCCAAGCCGACTTTGAAAATAACTTTTTTATTAAATGGCAACCAGCAAAAAAAAAAAAAAAAAAATTAAGTTAAATATTCACAATGTTATGCGTGGTATGAGTATTTAGTTTAACATGGTTTTTTTATAGGGCGATTTCTTAAATATTTGATATCTCTGGAACCACATTTGAAAATGGTTCCTTACTGAGATTTGCTCTTGAGAAGGAATGGTGCATTATAAGCCGAACCGTGCATTATAAGCCAAACCGAAAAAATGTTTTGTATGACATTGTCTGATTTCATTTGGTTGCTCCATATGATTTTACAAACGAAACTAAATCTGTCCTGGTATATTTTTAAAACTGTTTGACACCACTATTCACATTTAGAAGAGAATGCTTCTATTAAAAGATATTTCACCAATTGGTCAACAACTCGCAAATTTGGCCCTGCTTGTGGCCATTAGTGTAAAATAATTTTAGTTTATAAAACTTTCGCAAAAAATTAACAAAGCGGTTCCCTAAACAATACAGCAAGTTTGATTTTAATTTAGAGAAAATTTTTAAACGAAAAACTGTCTTCCACACTCGAAAATTATACATTCAATTGAAAAATTTTTCTTTATTTTTAATTCAGTGTGAGAAAAATTTTGGACACTCTTGCAAATAATAGCAGTTTTGGGACAATAACAAATAATATTTTACTTTTGTAATTGCTTAAACGCAAATGGCGGCTGCAGAAGACTATTTACAAAGAAAAAAATATAAAAATAGAATTTATAGATAGCAACAAAAACTTTGTTGAAAACTATTTAATTTTCTTAATTATGTCAACAAAACTTTGGTTACAATAAAAAATAATTTAGGATTTTATGGTATTTTTAAATGAACCATGTTCACAGGTTACAAGATCTCGTAAAATGTAAACTTTATAGTGCAGAACCCAAAAATCTAAAACAAACGCTCAATCAAATGTTTTAGTTTACTGTCGAACTTTTACGATTTACAGTTTTAACTACTTTGTTAGGCCTTAGTTCGGTTTAGGAAGTTTAAAAACTGAAATATTTTTTTTTTTTTTTTTTGTTGTAAAAATGAAATAAGCACCATTATGAAAGAATACAAGGTATATACAGATGTGGACGTAAAACAACCAAGGTATATTCCCCAGCTTATACGTCTACAGCTTTGCTTTTATTACCTTCTACAATAACGTATATGAACACAATTCTTATCGTAGAAAAAAATCACTGAACTAATGGTAACTATAATACATTAGTTCTTACTGAACATCATTCATTGAAAAAAACAAATTTTGTCTTCCAGAAGTTCATGAGATTTACTATTAAAATGTTAGCAAATAATTTGAATTGTAGCTGTTATGCATGTTAATTTGCGCATTTATCTTCCCAAAGTACTAAAAACTAGGCTAAATTGTTTTTTTTTTTTTAATTTGAATACATGCCACTAAAGGTAAAAATGTAACTATAGCGCCACAGAAACTAGTTTTCATTAGTGGCTAAACCTTTTATATAACTCAATAAGTGTACCAAAATACACGTAATATTTTTTAAAAGACCTTTGTAGTAGTTTACCCACACTGCACTTTTCTTCTAGTTAAACAAAATTATTTTACTATAAATCTCTTTTTTCCATCTCGATGAAATTTTTAAATGATTTATATAAAACTAAAATGACACACCATAAATTTCTCACAGAGCGTGGCAGGAAATTGCATTTAATTTGTTACTAGCTAACAAATATATTATGGTCACTAATGGTTAAATGTGTCAACTTTATGACTGAGACAAATATCTTAAAATACACCACTTAAGAGAGACTGGCAGCGAAGGGTACTGCATCGTTTCTAAGTCGTAAAAATAAAATAAGTGTTAAATGTATGAGATTAAAATAATAAATATCTTTAAATCCTTATTACTGTTAGTGAATGTCCTCATACAGTATGGCATTTCTGAGAGGAGCAATAAACGACAGTTTGTAATAATGCATTCCCGTATCTTCATCTATTTTGGAAAGTATGTGAAACGTATATTGCTATAAAACTTAAAGGGGACCGCAATTTGTGATGTGGAAAAGTTAAAGTTTTTACAATATCATAAATTCATAACTCAAGAGATCTTTAATTACGTATAAATATACTAGCTGTAAAAGTAAAAACGAACAATCATATATATTATCCCCGTTGGCATTTGTATCATCATGATCGAGTCTATTGGTAATCAGCTGCATTAATATTGTAGTTGGCTTAATTTAGCAATCAATATTAAGCTATCGATTTGGTGATAGATTACTGCATTAGAAATAAAACTTCCATTTCATTTTCGATGCCACCGAATGGTACCTTTTTGTATGGAAGGCATGATTGGTTTGTTCGAAAAAAAATTCTATGGAGGAAAGTCTTGCTGGGGCTGGGTCATACTTTTGATTCTCCAGTGGCCACCCCGGTACCGATTAGTATCAAGCGCCCTCACTCATACTTTCTTCAATCTTCATTTTCCCCTTTTCTACTTAAAAGCCTCTGGACGCCCGCACAGGAGGCAAATATATGACAAATTCCCAATGATTTCTTCTTCCAATATTTTCTTCAAACGCATTGATACCATGTTACACTTTCGTGAGAGACTTCTAAGCTTAACTACAAAATATTTAAATCAGATGCCTCGAAAATAATGTTGCCCTTAGAAGCTGTCGCAATCTGTAGCACAATACTCTTGGTGTAAGAATATTGTAACACACAAAAAAACTACCTCTTTTGGAAGAAGATTTTCTTGTTCATTAATGATGCTGTGGGCATTACTTTCAAACAGTTTTACAATACTTGACACAATTTTTGGAGTATATTTTAATCGTAAACTATATGAGTACAAAAAAGCTTCAACTAATTTGTTTAACACTAACTTAAAAACAATATTTTTTTTTTTGCTTGCCTAAGAGTACAAGTAAAGACCAACAGACTGTTGGGCTGTCTTTCTCCTACGCAACCATAAGTTCTGAATAGAATTATGTATTTTCAAAACAATACTTTTACACATTCATTTAGCCACAAAAAAGATAATTAATTGCATATACTAGCTACTGTGAGCTAGTATGTACATTTATGAGCTGCTATAACATATTCTACGTTCTGTTTTCCACAAAAAATTTTAAACAAAGGAAATCAGCATATAGTTTCCTTAATATTCATAGTACCTAAGTCTATACAGAACAAAAAGACGAAATAATATCAACGATAAGACCTATTACAAGTGACCACTTTGACGTACTTATTTTGAAAAATATATCATATATATGAAGATCTCATTTGGCAAATATCTATTCAAAATTTGCCAAATAAAAGTTTAGTGAACATGGAATATTTTCATTTGAATAAGCCAATAAAATATAGCACGACTATTACGACTACACATCACACAAAACACGACCGCCCTGATCAAAAGTTCACAAACAACTCGGGGAAGATTAATGGCATGAAGAACTGTTTTTTTAAGGAGTAAATGAATTTGAATCGCATACCTAAACCACACACTTGAAATGAAAATAACACATACATTTCTACTTTAGCTCCAGCAATTTAGTCCAAATATAATACAATACTCAATATTCTGCATTATCATCTTCTATTAATTCTTTAAATTTTGTTTAATATCCGTTTTATTTCTTAACGAAAAATCTGATTTAAAGCTTCTAACTTTTTTAGAAAAGTGTTCTAAAGTAAAAGCGTTGAATTCATATAACTGTACGCCACTTGATTTTAGGTCTTCTCTTTTTTAATAATTTAATTTTGTTGCTGGAAAACGCATTAAACACTTTTTGTACTCGAAGTTGGCTTTTGTCGTTGTTGTCGCAGTTGTTCGTTGTTCAAGTAGACACGTAGAAAACCATTTTTATGTTAAAAGAATTATAACTGACAGCTTAATGGAATGAAAAATTACGCTACTTGTCAACAGCGCAACGAAAAGTTACAAAAAATACAACCTTCAAGAAGTGTTAAGTATAGAAACAGTCAAGAATTATCCGATAAAAAAATAAACTTTTAAATAAAGTACAAAAAAATGGCTGATGCAACCCAAGTATAGCAAAGTTGTAGCAGTGATGAAAAAACTATAAATGATCTTCAGAAATTTATTCAAAAGATAATAACAAGAAACTATTTATTATAAAGAAATTCGTCTTCGTTATGGGGGTATGCACGTTTATTGATTTCTCATTAATATTATGCGAGCAATTTAAACATGTATTGCTAGGGAAAACGTTTATAAATTTTAAATATTCTTGTATTTTTTCCTACAATGAAGCAGGTAATTTTGATTACAAAATGGCGAATTAGTTTCACGAAACATTACAAAATTGCAGCAAAAATTTCCTCTAAGGTGACGTAAAAAACTTTAAGGCCCGAAAGCACCAATTCAGCTTCGTTCTTTCCTTACAAGCTTGGCTATAGCTTCACCGAAAGCAAAGCATTTTATCATGCTTTAGGAACGAGTTGTTTAATTTTCATTATACTGCCAGTATATTGGATTTTTCCAAATTGAAATAACATTTTCTTTAAATCATTTCTAAAAGTCTCAGAGAGTTCCAACTAATAGCAGCGATACATGTTTTTCTATTTTTTTGCTGAAAAATCCACGATGAAAAGATACGATTAAAACTAGCTGCAACTCCCTCTATTGATAAAACCATAGATTCACTGAAACGACGTAGTGTATTTTCTAATTAATTATGAAGCTGTTAGTTTTATTCGTACTTTTGTGGCAATGCCATTCTTGTACTAGCTTGTTTGTTTCCACAAGCAAGGAAAACAATGCTCATATATTTTTAATTTAGCTTTCATCTCTTAATTTAATTCTCACATTTGCACTTAGTAAAAAAATTGGGAATTGTTGTGCAAGTTTGATTCAGCAGAAAGTAGGGACGAAAAAACTAAGCATGTATTTTTGCAAAATTGAAAATATAAATAAAACTATTATTAATCCTTGCACATCCATAGGTATATTTTTAGTGGAGCAGCATTACACCCAATACCGGAATGTCAGAGAAACTGCATATAAGACTTTGTTTTATGATTTCCCATACCACGTGCTTGAAATGAAGCTACCAAAAACGGCCTAAATTTAATTACTAACATCTCTTCAGTAATTTTCTAGTAACCACTACATACCAAGATACTTTGTTACTATACATAATATTTGAATTTAAAGTGCAACATTTTCTCATAGCACCAGTAAAACTTCTTTATATGCATATTTTTACTAAATTTTACGCCGAGACTTATTTTATGTTTATTCCTTCCGTCTTTTGATATTTAATCAACAAACCAATGGCCGACTAATTCCTCAAAGTATCACAACAAATTAGCTGCTCATTATTTCGCCTCAGGTTGTGAGTCCAATACTCAGTGGAACACAGTCCAACCGTCATACGCAAACTTATCTCAGCAGTCTCCGATCCGCAGTAGCTATTAGTTTCCTTTCATACTCTTAAATTTTTTTAAATTTATGCAAGTACCATGCAACAAACCGAAAAAAAGCTTGTGACATTGCCTTCCCGATGCGTAATGTTAATTTAGCTCCTCAAATTAAAAAAAAAAAATGGCTGGGTTTGAAAAAGCTTCTTCACAGATATTTTCACATCTTTGATATGACAAGTTTAGTTTTCTCCGAAAGGTTCACAGTTGCTTGTAAACGTTTGCTGGGTGCAAACGATTTTTTTTTTTTTTTGTGATTCATTGTATAATGGGTATAATCGTAATATGAGAACACGTGTTTATATACTGGCTTATTTGAAAGAAGGTGTATTAAACTATTATCTTACAAATGTTGCATAAATAGTTGTCACAAAACATATAAATAAACATAAAATATGTTTAAAAAAAAAGACCGTAAGAGTCGTAGTAAATAAATTCGTAATATATTTGGTAGAGGTTCTTTTTGTATCGTCGCGTTGCACAGGAGGATTTTGAAAAACAAATGGAAACAATTCTGCAATTTCTAAACGGGTGAACCGATTGTAATAAAAATTCACGTACTTCTTAACAAAGTATTCTTGAGCTAAATTTTAAAGTTTAAACTTAATACGCCTAAAAAGGCGGAGTTCCACGGCGCTAAAATAAGCCTCCACGGGTATGCGAAAAATTCAAAAGCATGTCAAACTTATGGTTTTGATCCAAATAAATCGAAATTTCGTAGATAAACTTTCCTACTAAAGAGCGTTGAAGAAATGTGCAAAATTGATGGATTTTCATTTGCAGGTTAGGAGATATACGACAAATACTATTAAAATTTTTAATTTGTTCCCTATTCTGGCCCACTGTTTTGCTAATAGCAAAGACAAAACTAGCCGGATTGAAAAAATCTTTTCTTTCCTAAATTTTCAACTCAAATTAAAATCTTGCAAAGAAAGAATTCGTGTGAGAAACTTATCTGGTCAAAAGTTATAGGAAATTTAAATTCAAATTTAAAAAAAAAATAATCGATTTTCCCCGTTTTTGAGGAAAAAAGTACGTTCATTATTTCGTAATTATAAACAAACTTTGCGGAAACATCTGAGCTATATTTATATGTATTTGTTTAAAAGAATATACTATGTTGTATATAACGACAAAAAAAAATTAAACTTTTTTTTTAAGAAAGCAAAGGAATTTTTATAGCAAGTTCTCGGTTTAAGGTTTTTTTCTCCAATCGCAAAGCTAGAAACAAATAATTTTTGATACAATCCTAAGGCATGTTTTTAAAAATTCCAGCTGTACCTTGCAAAAAATAAAAAATAAGGCAAAACTATAAAAAAAATCCCATTTTTGGGATTTTTTTTTTCTAGGAATTACGGAGTTTCAAGAATTAAATCTTGCCAGGCTTTACACTTTTCCTATTAGATACGTTATTTCCTACCTAAGTGACTATTTTTAGCAAATAATAACAAATAAAAATTTTGTAGTATAAGAAAAAAGAGCTGAATATTAAAAAAAAATTTTGTGATTTTTTGATTTTTTTCTGGGAATTTCGGGATTCTAAGAGGTAAATCTTATCGATTTCAACTTTCATCTATTAATTACGTCATATTCTATCTACATGCTGGATTTTGGTAGAAAATGTTCACAAATAAAAATATTGTAGTGAAAGGAGGTAGACCCTTATAGGTGTATATACATGCATATATTCGATCTTTTTTCAAGAATTCTTTCCTTTAAGACGACTAATGCCTCTCATTATCACTTTTTGAAAGGAGAATTTTTACTGTGTCTTCGTAATATTTAAGAAACTTCCAGCTGTATTTCCATCATTTGTACTTCCATATCTTACGAGGGGCTTATCAATATTCCATCAGGTCTGCTGGTTGAACTCCTTTTGAATTCTCTGCTTTTCATTACCTCTCGTTTCAATTAGTTCATTGTTTTTGCAAGCCGATTTCTTGAAATTTTCGGGAAAATTCCTATACTTTAGATCATATACCAGATGCGGAGGGTATTCAAAGAAGCGTGGAGAGGAGAGATTCGAAATTTGAGAACTTCTTCATTTATCGTTTTCTCCTTAGATGAAATCGAAAATTATGACTTCTTTTCTCTACATATGCAACAATGCCAATTTCCAATCAATCACAGTTGATTTCTTATCGAAAGAAATGCTGAAGAAATAATTATCAATGGCAATTGAAATAGGTTCGGTACGTTTTAATTCGGAGTCAATAAAATCAATTAAATCTTGTATTGAAGTCTTCGTTTACTTTTTATATTCGAAGCTAATTGGCCTTCAAAAAAATTTCGATCCCGGAGTTTGGTTGATCCAGGCATCTTCAAAACGTGTTCATAAACTCTTGCAATCCGTATATTTACGAATTCTTAAGGGGACTAACGAAGCCATGAATACACTTATACATTAAAGTGATTGACCTGTAGTAACTTGCATGTACTCTGAAGGCAATGGCGAGCCATCACATCACCATTCACAAATCAGCTGCAAATTGCTGTTATTTATTTTTTTCAACTGCTCCGTTGTCAAAAGTGACGCTATCCGGGAAGCTATATTTTACAGTAGAGTTGACACTTTAACGCTTACTTTATGTTCATCATCTTCATCATCTTTCTTTTTAAGCATCGCTTTGTACGCATCCGAAATCTCTTCAGTGGATTGACATAAAATAGAATTTACCATCCTTTTTTCTTTGATCTTTGGCTTAAGTTTTCGTATCCCTTACATGGAGACCAGACGTGGAAATATGTATTTAGTTCCATGTTATTATCCAACCAATCGGAATATTTACTTAGGAATTTTATCTTACTTCTTCTCACAGTTTTCCATTTCAGCTCAAAGTTTTGTAATTTAAGATTTTCTTCACTTTTCAGTTTGATTTTGAAAAAAAATAACTATGTCTGTTGTCAATAACGTGAGAAAATTTAGATATTCACTTCTCTTGGAATATAAAGTCTTTATAGTTTATATTTTTTATAAAGAGTAAATTGAATACAAGTTTATTGAACATTGCTATTTTAAAACGATACAGAAACAGTTGAACGAAAAAATAACATACTTTTTCCAAATTTCTATGGAATCTCTGAAGTCGTGTTTTTTACGTTAAATGCTTTCAAAAACAAATCACTTTCTTCCAATGACACACACTAATGTAAAATTCAGTACTCTCTTATTAGACCTATAAGCTAAAGAAGTTGTGCTGTTTCCTCTACTCCTATTTTCCTTTTTTTCGCCAGGTTATACAATTATGTAAATACTATTTTTCATGTTGTAGAAAATTAAATGTTTATTTCTGCTTTTTATTTTCAGTAAAAAGATAAAAATACAATTCAATTTCGATATTATTTCAATTATATGGTAGACAAAATTTGGTCTGGTATTGTTAAATCCATTTGCCAGGAATGTTTTAATATGATAATAATAATCTTTAAATTTATCTTAAGATTTCCTCTGACACAATTGTGTCAACCCTTTTCAGCTTGCATGGAATAGGATTATGTTCCTTTTAAAAGTTTTTTTTTTTGCTCTCGTTTGCCCTTGTTAATTTGTTTTGTGCAAACATCTCTGCCACCTAAAAAATCATGTCGAAAAACTGACATGAAATCCTTTTTTATCACAGGTCATTTTCTTAATTGCTCAAGTAAATGGAAAGTTTAGAAGTATTTGTTTTGTTTTTTTCATTTAAATTTAATTTAAAGATAACATGTTAAGCTTATTACTTAGAAGAGAAGTTCACTATTCAAACTTTATAAAACTGATATTTATTTTATATTTTATATATGTACATACATACACAGCTGAAAGTTATTATTATACATACATACCTGCATTCATACATACATACAATTATGTTATGTAACTAAACAGGGAAAGTTTTTGTATTCTGACATCAATTGATCTAAAAGAGGGTTGTTAAACATTGAGGAAAAATGCTGTGAATTTAAATATTTAAATAAGAAAACTTTAAATTTGCAGTACATTTAGTAAATGATTAGAGTATTGTAAATATTCAATGTTCGATATAAATGCAATATCTCTTTAAAATGTTTAAGAGCAATTCAAGTGTTTATATCCTTGTGTCAGTTTACAGCAAAATGTATTGATATCCATTCAACAAATGTTCAATCATTTGGAAAATGCATTCATTGGATTAAAAAATATTGTAAAACAGTACAGAAATGGTAGTCAAGGGAAAAAGCCAGTCAAACTTTTGAAGCAGCTTATCAGAAACAAAACAGCTGGTTAACTTTGCAAAGTTTTGGTAGTGAAGTATTAACAATTACAGTACCGAGTATTGAGTATTTGTACTCAAAAGTAGTTACTTAATAGCTACTTAGTATTTTTAGGGTTGCAAATTTAAAGGAAAATTTAAAGTAAAATATATGTTTGTTTGAAAACCATCAGATTTACGCAAAAAGTATTGAGCATCATTAAATAATGAAAAAGAGTCGAATTTACCATCACTACTGACAAGGTAGGACATCATGTCTAATATTAATTGTTAGCTTCAAAAGATAATAGTCTCGTATTTCTACTTAAATTTGCTTCAGGTCAAAGGTATTTCCTTGCCTTGACAAAGTGTTTTGAAAACAAGTTAACAAATAAATTGTAAAGTCTAGTTGTTCGGAAATTTTTTTTAGAAAACGTCAAGTCTTGGAAAGAAAAACCTCAAAAACGTCATTTATAAAATTGTACAAATAAAGCCAAAATTAGTTAATGTTATTCAATAAAATCTTTTATATTGCACAAAAAACAATTCAACATGTATTTTACTTACTATAACAAAACAAGTTCAACTTGAAAACTTTACAAAAAGTATTACACCGGTATTCATAAAAAGTAAAACGCGTTGCTCAAACACATTTTAAAAAAAATGTTATATGAAAAATTTATCGTAAAATGTGTTTCAACAATGCTTTATTTTTTATGAATACCGGTGTTTGTATGTACATATATACATATATGTCTGTATTATAAAAATTTTATGTTAATATTATTCATAAAAAATTATTGCTTTGTGGTTTCTAATTAAACTTTTTGTACTGTTTACATTAAAACACTCTGAAGGGTTATATTTTATAGTCCTTAGCAAACAAAATCCCTTCAGTTGTTTTTGCCTCCAGGGAATTTTAGTTTTGTTTAAATTCACTTGACTAAAAATTCGTTCAAAGTTAGCAGATCAATTTGGAAAAACCATTAAATCGTTAATAAAACCACATAAGATAGGAAAAGCCGGTTCATTATTTGATAACTTGATTGAGTTGATTTGTTTCCAAAAAAATATTAAAATCGGTTGAACTTTTATTTAAATTTAAAATCCGCATTTCTCTTACTTCGTTTTCAACTTGTGGTACTTCTCTTTAGATACCAAATTTAAAAAAAATTTTAGTAAGCGTATTATAGAAGTATTTTTGTTTACAATAAGGAATGGATTATTTAAATTTAAATTATTTAAAACTAAATTTCCAAATTCAAATCTTTTCTTTATTTGACAGCATAACTCAACATAGAATTCAATACAATTATATACAAGTTGGTTATAAATTTTAATTCTCTACTGCGACATTTTTTGTTTGACGTGAACACCTAGATCAATTTCATCCCTTGGAAAATAATTGTTCCTTTCACAAAATTTACTATCATATAATGAGTTCTGCTTTATATAATCATCTTTTATAAAATTTGTCAATACTACTTTAAAAAGCTTTGACACATCACTATGCGCACTATGAATTTGCATACCTATTGTTTATTACATTTTGGGCTGTTGCCAACATATGCTTGTTGTAAGTGATCGTAAGAATGCTATTTATTAGCCTCTTTCTTGAGTAAATTAAAGTATAAACATTTTTTTATAAGTTTTCTTGCAATTAGATTCTAGTAATTGCCATAATTTTAAAAAAGAGCGAAGCTAGTTTTCAAAAGAAAAATAGAAGAGCTGCTCTGAAGAAAAACCTCAAACGTTATTTTAGTGTTTTTTTTTAAATCAAAATTACCTCCAAATGACGTAGAATCGTCACATCTAATACCCCTGAGTCTAGGGTCTGAAGTTTCTAATTACCACTACCCTGCTAGTTCTTAAATATTATTTCTTAATGGGGACCTAAGGAAGTTTACAGGATAAAAGCGAAATTCTGTAAAATAGATAGAGGAAACAGGAGTTCAACTAATAAATAAATTTCTAAAAACATCTACAGTCAACTGATAATATTTTATTATTTGCTATTAACTAGGGCCCCGCTGGCACTTCTTTTATTTTATAAGCGCCTTACAAAAATATTTTTACTAATTTTGAAACTTAAAAAATTGCATATCCAACAAATGCAAGCATTAAAAAATATTAAAAAAATATTTTAGTCATATATAGTCTTAGATAACTTTATATAAGTCTGCATTTATAACCACATTTGAAACGCAAAGAAAATCGTTTTTTTTTTTAAATTTACCAAACCACCCTACAATGCTACAATTTCAATGACTATTTTGCCCAAATATCACACTTCTAGTCGTGCTGTAACACCTCGGACGGTCTTATTGGCTCAAAATATTTTCATTGGCCTATAGTGGATACAGTAATTTACAGTAATGAGTTCCAAGAAGTCTGAATATATATTATCACCTTCCCAGCAGAAAGGATATAATGGGGCACTGTAAGTCATATCACAAAACTAAAATTGATGTGTAGTGGTTCCTGCACCCCGTATAATGAAGAGAATGAGGACGAGGAACCACTTACCTGTCCGGTAGGTTGTGGGATCGACGAACTCGTTCATCCAAAATTTATGTTCGAATTTTCTTAAGTAGATTTAGTATCTTTAAGACAAAAAAGTTTCAATACTGTTTGTTACCGCCACTACTGCTTTATCAAAAGATTGCTAGCTTCACGTACATAATTTGTTCTGTAAACACAGCTCTACTAAATGTCACGTTATATGTTTGTATTGGTTGAGTGACTATATATTTTATTACGCGATCATAAAATCCAAAAGAATTCCACGCGGATTTCTGATTGACGTACAGATAAAAGGGTTGGAAATCAGCCATTTTTAGCTGAGTTATCCTGCCAAACTAAAGCGGTGACCACACCAAAAAGAATTTTAACGCATAAGTATCTAATTTTTTAATAAAGGCACAAGGCCATTTAAATTGAATGAAAATTGAAATAAAGAATTGTAACTAAATTAGACTTGCGCGTTTATAATCTATAGTGGAAGCCACCAAGGCAGATACCTCGCCAACACTGTTATCAGGTAAGAGATAGATTATATGTAATAGAAATCAAAGTGTTTGACTTAAGTGAAAAACTTCTAACGGAAAGAATTCAGCCTTCTTAACATCATCTACTGTTACTCTTTTTGTAGCCGAGTTACTGGTTAAAATAAAACCACCGCCTTCAAGTAGTATGAGATTTGCAGCTGATATCTGAAAATCTCAATTAATGGAAAACGTGTGATACGCAACGTTTATAAGTGCATAAACTCAGCCATGTGCGAAACTGATAAAAAAAACACTTGGTTTTGGTTGATAAAAACACTTCGTGTTTACGATTAGTAAAAATAAGTCAGAAATGTTTTTGAGCATATGTATGTGAATTGTTGTGAATTGTGTGCCCCCTGCAGCCCTTTCAGGTTTAAGCCAACTTTGTTCTTATAATTTATTTTTGTAGTACTCACTTTTGTCTATACTAGGTGAGAATTTCAGGTCTCTGTCCTCACGGTTCGAAAGTTACCACCAGCGTTCTGTTTCTTGTGTAGGATCTCTCTTCAGCTCTCAGTTTGTTCTGGCGATTCTCTAAATATATTTTAAATTTTTTGTTGCAGCTAGTTTTTAAAGTTTGTTATGTGGGGATACATTTAAGTTTTTAAATTTTTGGTGTATTTGCTATCGTATCAGCAAAGTAACTGCAAATGCTGTGAAAATGTTTGTCCAAAAGCTTTTACTGTTTTAGAAAATGGGTGCTATCATAGATGGATAGACCCCGAAGTCTCAGTTAGGGTTAATTTTAAGGAATATGAATCTGCGCTTATTGAGTTCTCTCTATGGCTTATTAATTCTAAGCAATTAATTTGTAAGTTTTAGTTTTATAAATGTTGACTTTTCACATTTTTACATTAACATTTTTGAATTTAAAAAATTTATTTTTTCGTTTTTTCTTATATATTAAATTTCTAACAGCGTAATGTTAGCCACTGAAATTATCAAGAGATAACGCAATGTGAAAATTTACATTAAAGCGAAGTAAAGTATCGCAAAATTAAATAAAACGAAATTTATTAAAATGGCCAAAAGTTAAAACTAGTTTGAAGTTGGTTTGAAGATATCTTATTTTTACCTGAGGAATTGTCGACTTTATGTGTTCCCAATACTCCAATAGTAATAGTTTGTAAATAACAAAAATTTACATCTTTCCGCCTAAAAATATAAAACTCTATTTTAGCGTCATTTGACAACAAAAAGGAAGCGAAAACTGGCAACACTGGCACCAAACCCTTCGTTAACGACATTTTATTTAGGGTTGAATGCTTTTTTATTTGTTTGTTGTGTTTTTCCTATTCCTAATGAAATCTTCAATGTGCATTTGACAAGAAAAATAATTTTTAAGTGATAATTGAATAGACAACAATATTACAGGAAAATATAAATTTGTATTGAAATGAATTGAAGTAAAATTAAAGCCAGACAAAAGTAGAACTTTGTAAGGGTTGTAAGTGCAAAATGATTATTGTAGATTTAAGTATACAACTTCATCATCTTCAAATAAGTTGAAAGCAGCAAGTTCTTTGTAGCCATTCGTTTGAACATCTAAAACGATATGCGAAACAAAAATACTTTTCCAAACTCGCTCGCTTAATTCGGTTATTCTGTTACTTTTGCTTTTACGTATTTATGAACTATATACATATGTATAATTTTTCTCATTTGCACTTAAAGCTTCTTCTTTATAATAACAATATAAATTGTACTTATCGCAAACAAGAATAATAGTTGACCTGTGAAAAAAAACTTCTGTATACACTTGCGTTAAGTCGTATGCTTTTGTTTTTGTTCGTGACGTTCATAATGTATATGTATGTATTTATAAATATATAAATGCCATCGCTATTAAAGCCGAAATGCTTTCCAATTGATTATACCAATTATTTAAATGACCAATAGCAGTTATAATGCAATTAAAAAATTACACTTTCTCGTTATGCAAAGTAACGCAAATTCGGTTTTCCATTGTTTAATAATTTTTTCATTCTTTTTTCTCTTTGCTACTTGGTTAAAATAAATAATTCAATTAATTGACACAAAAATAAGATTGTGGCAAAAGACATGTATTGTTGTGCGTTCGTACATTAAAAATGTTAAAACATTCCCAGTTACTTCAATTAATCGATTTGTGTATCATTTTAAATGAATATATTGTTACAAATTTGGTCGTGAACGGACCGATTGTGATTGTTCTAGAACGTACTAAATCATCGTTATTTTATATGTGCGTATATTGTCTTGTTATTATTTGTAAATGAACACAGGAGGTATATACACACATGCATACATAGAAGCTTGTTGATAAACAAAACGGCAGCACAGCGAGTGTGCACATACTGACACACATGTGTGGATAAATAAGCACAACAGCGAAATAAAAGAAACCACCACCGCACGATACAATATTCGTGTGTGCATGTATGTGCGCGACTCAGATGCTTGAGTTTTGCTGCCGCGTGTATGTATGTCGGTATGTGTGTATATCTCTTGTTCATGATGAGTCATCGCACATCGCATATATGTCGGTGTGTGTGTATATCTTTTGTTCATGATGAGTCATCGCACATCGCACTATAGATGTGGCGTGATTAGTTTCTGTAAACGTCTAGAATGTTCTAGTAATGATCATTGGAGGTATAAAAGCAGCGAAGCTTAACGCTGAACAGTCAGTCGATTTTTAGCTGCGCTAACGTGTAAAGTGTCTTAAGTAATAAAAAGTGATTAAGTGAAAGTGTTGTTCTTTTAGTAAAGTGTTCTTAGTAAAGTGTTTACAAGTATAGTGTGTTCAAATAAATAAAGTGTTGAACTGTTGGTTATTGTAAACTGAAGACGTGAGTGTTTTAACTTCATTACAATTAAAGAATCTACGAGAAACGTTTTGAAAAGGTTAAAACGTAACAATTGGTGTCAGAAGTGAAATTGTAAAATGAAGTTCGACGAGCTTAAAGTGGAACAACTGAAAAAGGAGTTGTGCAAGTTGGATCTGCCCACAACTGGTAATAAAGTGGAGCTGCAGAAGAGGCTAATGGAGGAGTTTCATCGGCTAGGCCTGGACATCAATACTCATGACTTCGAAGAAAAAGAAGAACTGGAGATGAGTACACGAGCAGTTGCAAGTAGCATGGACTTAAACTCGATGTTTGCTGCTATGATGCAGTCTATCAAAGAGGCGTCAATTACAACAAATGTAATGATGAAAGCGAATAATGAAATGCTTCTAGCAGAAATAAACGCAAAACATACGACAACGAATGAAAATTTGATGAAGCTTTCTTCCGCTATAAACCAGAGAGTAAATGCCATGGAAGAAAAATTTGTTGCCCTGGAAAATGAGGTCGATCAAAAGCTTCATAGCCTGGAAGCTAGAATGAATGGCCTTCAACTGCAGGAGGGGCCAGTGCGAGTCATTCCGGAAGTCGCGAGCAGAATAAAAGCGCCCACCTTTGATGGCAGCACACCTTTTAACATTTTCCAGTTTCAGTTTGAAACTGTGGCCAATAAAAATGCATGGACGGAGGAAGAGAAGTGCATTGAGTTAATTTTGGCGTTGAAGGGTGTCGCTGCACAGGTCCTGGAAACAGTGCCCGCTTCATCTAGAGACAATTATGAAGTCATCATGGCAGCTTTGCAACGTAAGTATGGTGGAGAGCACAAGAAAGAAATCCACAGGATGGAGCTGAGAGGCAGAGTGCAGAGAAGCAATGAGACTCTTCAAGATTATGCAATGGAGATTGAGCGTCTTGTGCAGCTTAGCTATCCTGGAGAGAGCTACTCGTTTTTGGACCATTTCAAGACGGAGGCATTTGTGAATGGAATTCGAGATCCCGACATTAAACTTGCTGTATGTGCAACACAAAAGCCGTCATTCGCCGAAACCGTCTCATTTGCGTTGGCCCAGGAGACAGCCAGACTAATTTCAAGGCCACAGGTCCACAAAATAAGGGAGCTAGAGGTAGTTCATGAGCCAGGAGATGGCTTGGCCAGTACGATTAAAGAGGCAGTGTTGCAAGCGTTGGCCGAAAGCTCGAACAAAGGCCGAGCAAAGTGTTTTAACTGCGGAAAGGCAGGCCACTTTCAGCGCAACTGTAAAGCTCCCAGGAAGCGTACAAGATCCGTATCTCCACAGAGGCCGAGCAAAAGGGCTAGCCATCAACAGCCCCAGGAGTCACCGTTAAACTAAAACGAGTCAGCTTTAAGGGGCAAAAGCTGGCTCCCACAGACGAGGGCCCCACAATCTCCATATCAGTGATGCAGCAGAAAAACAGCAACTTAACTGTCAGTGGATACATCAATGGGAAGAAGCAAACTTTAACCATAGATACAGGAGCGTCGCAGTCCATAATAAGGCCTGATTTGGTATCAGGAAGGGTTGAACCGCTACGTAACGTGAGGCTGCGTACAGCTACTGGGGAGGCCGCTAGCGTCTATGGTAAGTCTGAGGCAAAGGTGCGTATAGCTAACATCACCGTCAGCCACATGTTTATTGTCGCCGATATTGTTGACGAGGTGATTATTGGTGCAGATTTTATGATAGCACATGGCATAAATCTGCACATGGGTCAACAAATTATGACGTGGCGTGACGTGGAGATACAGTTAGATGTTGGCTACGAAAATAAGCCCCATGTGCTGAAACTGGTTGCTGAAGATACTCAACGAATTCCACCACGATCTGAGGCACTGATATGGGCTCGAACGAATGGAGATTGTGCGGACAGTCGATTGTGGGTAGTAGAATCAGAAAATATAACGGGCGATTTATTAACAGCGAAAGCTCTCGTGGAAATGCGTGCCGATAGGAAAGTCCCAGTTAGAGTGCTCAATTTGTCAACCAGTGAGAAGGTCGTAAGTCCAAAATCGCATTTAGGAAGCTGTACTCCAGCAGAGGCAATTGTAAATTGTGAGACCAAACCAAAATCTACTAGCTTGTCACCTAAAGAACGAGAAACATTTGAACAGCATGTCGAGAAATGGGTCACAGGGCTGCCAGCATCTGATAAAAACAAAGCCAAACAGCTGCTCAGGAAATACGCCTCCGCTTTCGCCATGAACGGTAAGAGCCAAGGGAGAACGGCTATTGTGAGGCATGAAATCGATACTGGCGAAGCGAGGCCCATAAAACAGGCGCCCAGAAGTGTACCCCTGGCCAAGCGTAACGAGGTTAAAGAGTTAGTCAATGAAATGGAGAAGAGTGGGGTAATTGAACCATCTACTAGCCCGTGGAGCTCACCGGTAGTTTTGGTGAAGAAAAAGGATGGTAGCACGAGGTTTTGTGTGGACTACCGGAAGCTAAACGACGTCACGAAAAAGGACAGTTATCCACTACCCAGGATTGACGATACCCTAGATACGCTGTCCGGAACAAAATGGTTCTCAACATTGGACTTGCAAAGTGGTTATTGGCAGGTAGAAATTGCTCACAAGGACAAGGAGAAGACTGCGTTTAGTGCTGGAGATGGTTTATGGCAGTTTAGAGTAATGCCATTCGGGCTCTGTAATGCTCCAGCCACATTTGAGCGACTGATGGAACAGGTATTAAAGGGGCTTCACTGGCGGACGTGTTTGGTCTACCTCGACGATATAATCGTAATGGGAAAAACGTTTGACGAGCACCTGAAAAATTTGGCGGAAGTTTTTAAACGAATATCGTCGGCAGGACTCACTCTTAGCGCGAAGAAGTGTGCATTGTTCCAGAAAGAGGTGAAATATTTGGGACATCGTGTAACTGCAGATGGCATTTCGACGGACGAAGATAAAATAAAAGCCGTAAGGGACTGGCCACAGCCACGTAATCTTCACGAGTTGCGCAGTTTTCTGGGACTTTGCACATATTATAGACGATTTGTGCCAAATTTTGCCAGCGTAGCCGCCAGTCTGCACGAGCTGACTAAGAAGTCACGAGCATACCAATGGGGAAACGAACAGGAACGAGCATTCCAGAGGCTGAAGGAGTTATTGTGCACGGCACCAGTTTTGGCATACCCGGTTGCTGGAGGAAGGTTTGTGCTAGATACCGATGCAAGTGGCTTCGGTATAGGAGGTGTACTCTCTCAGGTGGTAGATGGAGTCGAGAAAGTAGTAGGCTATTATAGTCGAATACTTTCAAAGCCAGAGAGAAATTATTGCGTGACACGGCGTGAGCTTCTGGCAGTATTGGAATGCATTAAGCATTACCATAAATACTTGTATGGCCAGAATTTCACGTTGCGGACTGATCACTCCGCGCTTAGATGGCTGTTGCAGTTCAAAAACCCCGAAGGGCAGTTGGCACGTTGGATTGAACGGCTGCAGAGCTATGACTTTAGCATCGAGCATAGAAGAGGGACAAAACACAATAATGCGGATGCCCTCTCGAGACGACCATGCAGTATAGAATGCCGACATTGCATCAAGGCCGAACAGAAAGAGTCCATCATTGATGTTCGGCTAACGCAGATAGACTCCCACGAAGACTGGCCAACGGCGCAGAAAAATGACCCGGTGCTCAGAAAAATAATAGCTGCTAAACAGAGTGATAGCAGGCCTGCACGCAATGAAATTGCGGCTGAGAGTCCCCTCGCTAAAGCTTATTGGGCGCAATGGGGCAGCTTGCAGCTGGTAGACGGATGCTTATACCGTATATGGGAAAGTGCGGATGGCAAAACAACTTCTAACTTAATAGTTGTACCATCATCGAAGATACCGGAAGTTTTGCGAGAGTTCCACAATGGTCCCAGTGGTGGTCACCTTGGAGTTAATAAAACACTGGAAAAGGTGAAGCAGCGTTTTTACTGGATTGGAGCGCAACAATCAGTAGCCGACTGGATTGCAAACTGCAAGGAATGTATAGCGGCGAAGGGTCCAGCACGGAGAACTCGAGCACACCTGCAGCAGTACAATTCGGGTGCGCCCTTTGAGCGAATAGCTATGGATGTAGCAGGTCCTTTTCCAGTCAGTACTGCCGGTAATCGTTATGTCCTTGTGGTGATGGACTATTTCAGCAAATGGCCAGAAGTATACCCCATACCAAACCAGGAGGCTCAAACTGTGGTAAATGTTTTCATCAATAATTGGGTGTGCAGATATGGTGTTCCGATGGAGTTGCATTCCGATCAAGGCAGAAACTTTGAGTCTGCAATTTTTAAGGAAATGTGCGAGCTCTATGGAATAAGAAAAACCAGGACAACACCGCTTCACCCGCAATCTGACGGTATGGTTGAAAGATTTAACCGCACGCTGGAGGAATACCTGAGGAAAGTAGTGAGCGACCATCAGAGAGACTGGGATGAGCACATTCAAAAATTTTTGTTGGCATACAGGTCCGCCGTACATGACTCAACGTCTAAAACACCAGCAAAAATTGTCTTTGGAACAGAACTCAGACTGCCTGGAGATTTGGAATTTGGCATAAAACCTATACCGAAGAATGAGGATGCCGAGAATGCTTCACAGGACAAAAGTGACCTGCACGACCTTCACGAATTTGTACGCAACAGAATTCGAGTAGTCAGCGATAAAATGAAAGCCAGGTACGATCGAGCAGCAAATTCCGAAGGATTCCGCGAGGGACAACTGGTTCTACTATATAACCCACAAAGGAAGAAAGGACTGTCTCCCAAATTACAAACGCATTGGGATGGACCGTATAAGGTGATTAAGAGGTTGAACGACGTTGTATACAGGATACAGAAGCATAACAGCCACCGATCAAAAATGAAGGTTGTACACTTAGAACGACTCGCAAGGTACGGAAGTAGTGGTTCTGGGCCTGTTCGGGACGAACAGGCTTGAGCGGGCGGCAGTGTTACAAATTTGGTCGTGAACGGACCGATTGTGATTGTTCTAGAACGTACTAAATCATCGTTATTTTATATGTGCGTATATTGTCTTGTTATTATTTGTAAATGAACACAGGAGGTATATACACACATGCATACATAGAAGCTTGTTGATAAACAAAACGGCAGCACAGCGAGTGTGCACATACTGACACACATGTGTGGATAAATAAGCACAACAGCGAAATAAAAGAAACCACCACCGCACGATACAATATTCGTGTGTGCATGTATGTGCGCGACTCAGATGCTTGAGTTTTGCTGCCGCGTGTATGTATGTCGGTATGTGTGTATATCTCTTGTTCATGATGAGTCATCGCACATCGCATATATGTCGGTGTGTGTGTATATCTTTTGTTCATGATGAGTCATCGCACATCGCACTATAGATGTGGCGTGATTAGTTTCTGTAAACGTCTAGAATGTTCTAGTAATGATCATTGGAGGTATAAAAGCAGCGAAGCTTAACGCTGAACAGTCAGTCGATTTTTAGCTGCGCTAACGTGTAAAGTGTCTTAAGTAATAAAAAGTGATTAAGTGAAAGTGTTGTTCTTTTAGTAAAGTGTTCTTAGTAAAGTGTTTACAAGTATAGTGTGTTCAAATAAATAAAGTGTTGAACTGTTGGTTATTGTAAACTGAAGACTTGAGTGTTCTAACTTCATTACAATTAAAGAATCTACGGAAAACGTTTTGAAAAGGTTAAAACGTAACAATATAATAGAAAATATTCTTTTTAAAGCAAGTGCCAGAGCTGAGAAATTAGTATGGTTAAAAATTACCTTGCTGAAAGTCTTTTGATGAAAGTCTATGGGTGGTTCATCTTTCAGGGCTATGATTTGTAGGTTTTGTTTTATTTTTAAAACGTTGATCATTGAAAATACAAGATTCTAGGTTCCAGAAATGTGTTTTCATCTCATTCAGTGGCTTCCGATGTGAAATTAAATTCTTCTTTTATACAATATTTTTCTGTATTGCTCGTAACGGTTACTGAAAGTAAATTTTTTAAATAAAAATTGACGGAATCTTAAATATCCTTCACAACAGTCACCTTTATTTACTTATAGGTATATACCATGTATGCATGTGTGGGATATTCAAAAGTATAATTTTTTCAACTTAGTCTAACTCCTAAGCTGGAAGCTTTTAGGCATTAAATTTCATAAACTTTTTTCTTACAATACAACGAGAAACATTTTCTCATTGCAACAAGTTTTTGTGCCGCGAAGATTCTTAGCAGTTCCTTTGATGAATGAAATCAAAAGCAATGTTAAAGATGAACTTTGGGCATTTGTATCGCAACCTGGAATTTGTATCACCACGTACGCTTTTCCACATACGATGCATAATTTTCCTGTTAATAAAATTAAGAACAAATTTTTAAAATTATTTCTGATCATGTATAGATAATAAATTAGATAAAACTCGTACTATCAAAAGAGTATACCCTTTCGTTTTTGCTTATTTAATATTTTAGTCAGTCGATTACATAGTTAACAGTTCTGCGGATTTTACTCCAAAAATTAAATATTTTAAAGACCCATTTTTTTTGCGATTTGCTTCCAAATATATTATAAATCATTTATGAACACGCAACTTTTTTTTTTGTGTTTATTAATTCAAAATTTGTATTATAATATATATAACTATAATAAACGATAGTTGACAATATACATATATCTTATAAATACAATTTGGCCCCGGTACGAGCACTCTAGTGTAATTGGTATGGTATGGTTAAGGTTTGTTTTTAACAAATACGTTAGGATACATATATAGTATATTCTTCACAAATGAACAGATATATTTCAGAATGCAATGAAAACTAGTTGGAAAAAACATTGCTTAACTATTGTAAGGTAAAGGGATGGGTCAAGAGGTTAAAAAAAAAAGAAAAAGTAACTGATGTACTCATATTAGATATTCGTAAGCCACCAACACTTACAGTTTTGATTTGTTTTTTTGTACAACCGTAAATTTTTTGTGATATGTAACACGTAACTTCTTTTATAACATTTTTAACTATTTAAATAAACTAAATTTACCTATGAGTTTATTATTTATAGTTCTTTTTATTTAAAGCATTTTCTACAAAATACAGACGTTTTAATAGTTATTAGGGCTTCGTACTCATAGAGTGGAAAGCGATTATTTTCGCTGAGACTTTTACCTTCATATTTCCGTCAATCATATGCCCCATTCTCTCGAACGGTAAAAGCTAGTCAGCTGATGTGGTTGCCAAGCTACCACAACAAAAGAACACCAAAAATAATAAAAAGTAAGAAACTAGACGGGGTCCCTATATAAGAACTTGTGAAAATTAAATAAAATTAGCTGCGAATTTTGGTCCATCAGAGCTGAAAAGCTCTTTTTATAGGGTATTTAATTTCATTAGCTCTACAATAACAAATACTTAAACTAACAAAAAAAAAATTGAAAACGAAAGGGTACTTTTATTCAAGAAATTGGGAAAAGTATATAAGAGTAGCTGTAGTTTTTGAGCCATAAGAGCTGAAATTTTTACAGGACTTGTGACTATCCAGCATCTACAACAATAAAAAGAACAAAAACCTCAAAACTAAAGGTAGTCTTCATATGAGAAAATTATTAGTAAATATAGTTTTTACTGTAAATCGTATGCAGTAGAGACTTGAATAGGTTCTACAACGACAAATGCCAAAATCAACAAAAAACTTTAAAACTAAAACGGTACTCCCACACAAGACATTAAATTTAGCTGTAACTTTTGAACTGTAGGATATAAAGACTTGAAATTTTCAAGTCCTTTGACCTTACTATTTAAACCACAAGGAATAGCTTCTTTGTTGTGTGGCCTTTACGGTAGAAAATACTAAAAACAAAATGGAATAGGAGAATTTAATACTTCAGGCCGTTTCCCGTTATAGGTAATATACCTACAACGAGGAGTTAAGCTGGGGGTGGTAAGTTTTTTTTATTTGTAAAAATCACAGTTGAATAAGGAAAACTCTTGAAAGAATAATTAGATTAATTGGTGAAGCTATTCGTTTTTTTAAATAACCTAAGTGATCATAAAAGATCGTGTGGTAATTTTTATACTTATAAGAACGTAACATAGAACATGGGAAAAGTTTTAGGAAAATGGTCTGAAAATTCATCGCTTTAGAGGAATTAAAGAAGGGTCTAGCATATATGCGTTTCAGATAAACTGAAGAACTCGGGTATTAGAGGAGGCATGGATACAAAACAAATTATTGTAAATACTAAAAAGAAAAATTAGACGATTCGATCCAGACGCTCTCCGTTTTATGTGAATTAAAAAAAGTGGGCTCAATGCTGAGAGAAAGCTTAAGGAATTTGTTCTAGTCATTCTCCGTCTGAAATAAGCTATGAATGTGGTCAGAGTGAATTTTATTAATATAAAATAGAAAAATTAAAAAAATCATATACCCTCATCCGTTTTGAGTTACACAAAATTTGTCGACGGACAAGTGGGCGCATTCAAATTAAACACATCTTCTGTCGGGCACAAAAACGTAGCTTTGCGAAGGTGAAAGAATGTTGCAAATAAGTTTAGAAGTTTCCATGCAAGCCTACAAATAAACAATAAAATCTCTCCTCTCTATAATATAAATATAAACTAGATACACGGAAAAAATGAGTTCATCAGTTAAGCTTTTGATTTTATTGAACTAAAAATTATTTTGATCCAATTAAAGTGTTACATAGTTAAATAAAAAGATTAATTAGATAACTACTTTATCAGGGCAAAATCAAATAAATTTTAATTAGTATCATGAAATTTTTATTTTATATTACAAATTCTTCATATTAATATTTTTCTGTGTAGATATATTTATATGCATGTACAGTGTTTATACTTGCGTTTATTTTATTACTCATAAAATATTTGTTTTATATATTTTTTACTGGGTTTTTACATTGAATTATCTTTTGTTTGTCCTTTTTTTTCTGTCTATGATCCAAAAAGCTCTTTTTGTCAGTTTTCTTAAAAAAAAAAAACTTATCGCTTTAACAGGAGAAAAACAAAAAAGACTCCGTTTGAACTATTTCATTTTTTGCTTTTTTATTTACAATCTTTCAACGGCATTAACAATTTTACAAGATACACTTTTTATAGCCAAATTTAAAGTGTTGACAAAGCACAAGGTTAACTGCCGGACAGCTTTCCAAGGAATTATATTTATGTCTGATTTAGTGTTTCAAATATTCTTAAGGTCAAGTTGTTTTTTATTTGGGTATTATCTGAAATCTAGGCATAAAAAATATCTCAAGGATTATATAGAAATTTTGCTTTCCTCATTTTGAAAGTGACATTTTTTTTTTGATTGGTTTAGGTATTAAATTATAATTTATGGCATTTTAAAATTTAGGTAGCTGAAGATATGTCAACTATGTGTTTCAAAATTTTCGTATAAATAAGACATATTTATTATGTTTATAATAACAATGTGAATTTCAAATCCTTAATGATTTTTCATAAAATTATTTTTAAATAAATTTAATAGCTCTTTGTTTTTGCATTTGTTAGCTCAACAATTTGGTTTTATTCACAAACGGCCTAATTCATAAACGCATTATAAAAAGGTTATAACCAACTTAAAGGCAAAAATCGAGAAAAGTGTATTCAAAAACGACTTATAGCTTATTATGCTGCTTATAACAATCTCATAAATTGGATAGTTTTATTGGGCCCTGTAGGCAACTGCTATTTTACTACATGCACAGAAACTACTTTTCTTTTAAATAATATTTTTATATTGTTAATATTTTTCATTTACTTTGAAAACAAAATTAGTAATTTCTTAACTTTTTCAAATTTTAATATTAAATGTAAAAAATAAATTTTATCAAATTCTTTTTATAAATATAAATGTCTATTCATTTATAATTAGAACATTTAAAATAGATGCAAATTATAATTTGGATACTTTCATCAATCAACATGCCAGTTTTTGGGGACGTTCAACAAAGCGGTTCACCGCAAAAGCAGCTACCATTAGCCAATGAGCGTTTAATAAAGTGAAAATATTTGAATTTACGATTTTTTTTTAACACTATTTATCAATTTTTTGCTTCTTGAATGTGTCTATATGATACACATCAAACTATGAAATTCGAAAATATGTACATAGTTTAAATTCTACTGATGATATGGTGTTAAAATCAATAACATGCAGTCATAAAAACGCATTTAAACTGCACTAAGAAGCATCTCTTTTTGTTATCAAACAAATTTTCCTTTAGTTTTCATATAAATTACAAATATTCTGACGAGTTGTGTAGATACAATACACAAAGAAATGAATACATACATACATATGTATAGTACTATCTCTTTGCAAATTTCAATTTACATGTACATATGTATATGCATACATACATATGTATGTATGTATGCATATTTGCAAATAATTATAGTGCTGCACAAATAAATGCTAGCGAGTAAGTAGTTGACTACTTTCGGTACCAGTCGTTAAACAAATATATTTAGAAACAATTTTTTTACGATTCAAAGACTTGAAGATAGATATTCTTCGCAATACAAAAAGATAAACCAATAAATTTATATTCGAACCAAATTATGTTATATTTATAAGTAAATAATATATTGCATTTTTCGGAGCTACCCGAATAATCGGTTTCTTATGCAGCACTAGGCATAAAATGAGAGTGAAAATTGCGTGGTATTACCAACAATTAAAAACAAAAGTAATAAAAGAGTTTAATAGTTATTTCACCCGTATAATGTGTTTATGAACTGATTTTTTTATGATTTGTTTATAACACTGTTAGTGTATGACAACTATTACCAACTTATAAGCTGAAATGAGAATTTTTTATGAATTACACCGTAAATCGATAATGCCGTTTTCTCCACTTGGGTCTTTTACCCTCTTTACCCCTTTCCCGTGCGAATTTCCAAAAATCCCGCATTAGTGGATCCATACATCAGAATAGCTGCACACATAAGAAATTTGATTACTCTAGCTTTAGCCGTTAGGGCTGGGCGATGATGATCCAGTCAGTCAGTCAGTTGCGTTACAATTTTATATATATATAGATAAATAACAATATCTGCCATGATCGTGCATGACTCACCTAGTTAATTGTAAATTCGTAAGCAATTAAAATATACATACTTATGTATATATGTAATATTAATGTTAATTGCAACGACAGAAATTTGCAATAATACTTGGAGCTCATAATTACTTCTTCACCTAGTTACACAGTAATTGTAAGGAGGTGAGCTGTAAAAATATATGCATGTAAATATGAATGCAAGAACAAACAGCAAATGCTATTGTTAAGAGAAAATGCAATAAAACTTTGAGTTCATGATTGTTTTTTCACTTAGTAACACATTATTTGTAAATAGGTAATAAAACTAATGCGCAATTAGTTATTAATTAGGCCTGACGGCTAAGTGAAGATCATAACTGCAGAATCATGTCGACTAGCTGTTTAAGGAATATTGCTATTATTAAGAGAAACATATAATATTCTACATACATATATATCATATATGTATGTATACATGAGTAAGTGTTATTATTAAGAGTGTTCACTTAATGCATATAACTCTTAACCAGCTATGGATCATCTTACCTTTTTAGATAAGAGCTTGTTGTTTTAAATGTTAGAAGAGTAGTCCTACAAATTTCAAATGGCAACCACAACAAACAATGCTTCAAATGAAATTCGAACGAATAGGATAATTGAGTGAATCCCAAGGTTTAGTCAACTATCAGCATGAGTAGGAAAACGTTTTCAGCATGATATTGTGTAAATAAATGAAAAATTTTGGTAACTTTTATAATGTTATAGGAATTTAAAAACTAAGCTGTTTCTGGGCACCAATTTCTATCCTTAAATACTGCATGTCCTAGCTCGAAAAGTTATAGAGATTTCATATTGTCAATATTACTTATCGATGTTTTATCAGTATATTATGTTTACTCATTATCTTTTGAGTTCTTCTTTTTTTCAAACAAAATGTTCTATCATAAATACCATAGGTAAAGCCTTTGAATGAGTTTTTCCAAGGTGTCGCAATCATGCAAAAGTTGAAATGCAATCCCAATTTATTGGAATGGAAAATGTTGGAAAGAAAATTAGGCCATTTCCAAATTAATCAAACTAATTTAACTAAAAACACTTTTACGGTTTGTTCACTTGTGTAAATAAATGTCCAAAGAAAGATGAAGCGTGATTATTTTCGATGATTTTTACTCTTTAATGAGTCAGTTTTTGAGTTAGCTTTCTGCTTATGTCAACGAAGATTAAACAGAAGTAAACATAACAGTGATATTTGTCTCTGGTTATATAATCTAAAAATAAATTCCAGAAAGTTAGACGTATTAATTACTAGTTTAGCCTGAACTAAATAAATGTAAGTGTCAGTGAAATTATAAACAGGCAACAACTAATTCTTTGGAAATCACTCCTACGACAACTTCATAACTACCAAACTAAAAGCGTTTGTCCAGTCAGCATGTGTGCAAGACACACATACATACATACACAAATGTGTGTATACCAATATTTTGACTGCTCCACTGCGCTATTTTCTGAAATGAAAGAAATGAATGCTAAATCAGAATTATATAAAAATCAATATCAGGCCAAAGTAATTTTATCAATATGAGTAATGTTGATTCAGCTAATGCGAGGACTATTAGCTTCTAGACTTTGTTTTTCTTAGCTGTAACTACTGTTTTCAGTCTGAAAACGCACGTTTAAAATTCTAGGAGATGCTGCGACTGTAAATAGAAAACAATTGCAGTAATTTGACTTAATTAAATTGCTCAATTATTAAGAGGCAAAAATACAATGCACATCAAGTACAGAAGCAAAATGTTGCTATATTATGTTGCCGTAGCACGTTATCGAAAGGAACAAAAAACAAATCAGACTCAATTGCATGCCCTTTTCATTGGAAAACATTTCCAATAATAACGTCAGCAAGTTGTCAGTTAGTCTCGCAAATATATCTGCGAATACACGGGCATGATGACTTTATGTGGCAGCCAGTTTTGTCACACTCAAATCAGTGAATCAATTTATAAACACACAAACCAATTACCAATATTGTGCAAGATTTTCATACTTCTGCAATATTATTACGAAAAGTGAAGAAAGTATGAGTGTGAGAGAAAGGCACACAAAAAAGTTTACGCGTTAAAAGCATAGACATGCATGTGCACGCTTATTTATGCCAGTCATAAACACAGACTTTCACTTGCGAGTGAGTTTTCCCAACCAGCACAAAGCTTTGATAAATTTGCAAAGATTTTGAAGCTTTATTATAAAATACAAAACATTGTTATAAAAATACTGTTGTGTACTTCAACTTGACTTACACCCTTGTACTTGGTATGTGTACTTGTAAAATAAAGTTGAGGACAGTCATTTACAGGCACTTGTTTTTTTGTTTGTTGGGCTAAAACAATCGAAAATGTCAAAAAATTAATATATGAATGTTGGAATTTACAACAAATTCACTACTTAGCTGTGTGTGACTGTATCTTTTTTATTTGGCTACACTGAGATTGATTGGTTATAAATAGAACTATCATAACAAAACCAATCCGTGAGTTAAATTTCATAGTACTACTAATTTCACAAAAAAAATCTAGGTAATATATATATCGGCATGTATGCGTACTAAAACTTGTATGCAAAATATTTACATACATATGTGAAACCAAACGCATTCCTAATTCACTTTGATTTTGCCCTGATGAACATTATGCTCTAAAAATTCTATTTTGATTGACAGTTTTATAGAGCAGCTGATGTGGTAGCTAAATTGCAAACGCTTTTCAGGCAAAACTTTATGAGCTTAATGAGACAGCATATTTTAGGGCAATACTAGTGGTTGAAAACGACACTTTGACATACCGTTATGACTTGTGATATAATTGCAGGCATATAAAAGGCTTTACAATTTTTCCAGTTTCTCAGAAACTAATACAGATTAGTCAAATATATCTATGTATGTATATATAGGTCATTAATTGTAAAGCGGATATTTTGTTGCAACAACTTAATATTATAAAAAACTATACTGTTAGTTGCAATGAATGAGACTGCAATTTAGTTAGTTCTTTTACTTATTTGTTGCAATCTAGGACGCAAATGTGTTGCCGCTTTGGAAATGTTATATTTTAGTTACCTTTTCGAAGCAGAAGAAATTTAAAAAAAAATAATTAAGAGATTTGAAGCAGTTATTGTTTAAAAAAAAATTAAATTTAAATTAAGAGTCATTACTACAAATTTCCCATAGCTAAAGGCTATTGATCAAGCTTGAAAACTTCAAATATGTGTGATTCTTGAATAACTGAAAATTTTTGGTTTGGGAATCTAAAGCTTCAAATTATAAAACAAAGTGTTACATATAAAATCCTCTCTTTAGCTATTGGTAAGCTGTAGTAGCTGACTTAGCTATTTTAAATAAAAGCTCAGCCAATTTACCCACGTTATTTGCTTATTTTTTTACCATAGCTGGTGTTTCAACTATTCTACTCATAAGTTTAGTAGATATGGAAACATCTTTACAAAAAATAAGCAGGGAAAAATTTTAAATTATGTCGTAGGAGTGCGACAACCATTACAAGTATTTGATTGATTTTAAACTTATGTGTATTGGACAAGCCTATGGTATCCTCAGCAGCAGTGCAACTAATTTTCAACTACCAAAAAAAATAATATTTTGAGAGCAGCTGCAAAGATCACAATTTAAAATGATTACTGTCAGTTCTGAAGTTATTACGTATGAAAGGAAATTTCCATAACTGCTGACTGTCTCTACCTTTAATTTCTAAAGCTGATTTTCACAGTTTCTTGTATTAAGAGAATCTTTTGTTTTAAATTTTGTGTTATTTTTTTTAATATTTATATTCTGGGAAAATTTAATTTCTCTAGAATGGGCATGCATGTCCGAGAATAGGTGCTGCAATGAGAGCGTAGTATCAGTAACAGGTAACAGAAACCAATTTTAGGACAACATACATAGGTGAAGATTTTCAACCCAAAAAAAATTGTTCGGAACAAACATGGAAACTAATTATTTCAACAAAATTTTATAAGACAAAAAACAGGTTGGACGCATTTGTAAACTTTAATTTAATAACTATACAAAACTAATTCAAATGTTTAGTTAGGATTGTTCTTTTGAAAAATTTCAGTTTACAATCTCGAAGTCTTTCGAAGATTTTATATAGTAATCTTAACGAATACAGCTGATTTAAAATTATGATATCTGTGACCCTTACCCCAAGACAAAACAAATTCTAGAAACCAAAGTGTCCTTGTTTGCATATCGCAGTGTGCCGATGAAAGCAGAGTAGACATGATTCGCTGCTTAAACGTACCTCAAAGCAAAACTACATTCCGACAAATGTAGTTTGTAATAGTTTCTCCTATTATATAACTAAAGAATTTTTTTTTTTTATTCTGGAAAGGGTTTGTAAACAGAATGGTCATACAAAATATAACATCTACCCCAGCTAGTATTTTTGACGATTTTAAGTCAAATTGAAGCCTTCTTTGATTGCTGAGAGTGATTTAGTCATAGTCACTTATGCTTTCGCGCCTGAGCCGAAAATAAAGCTTTGATGTGAGAAAACAGTACCCTATGGCGATTTCTTCTGGAAGAACATTTTATGAATCGGCTCTCTGAATTATTACGACATCTCGGTGACTCCCGAAATCAGATGGGAGTTATTTATATGAATCTAAGGACACTGTGTGGGGCGCTAACAGGCCACTATACCTGCAGGAAGCATCTACACAGAATGGGACTATCCAGTACTGCAACCTGCAGATTTTGTGGGAGAGGAAGAGGAGACAATGGAACACTTGATTATTGAATGTGTGCCACTAGGCCACAGAAGACACAGGCTATTGCAGGCCTAACATGGGGTTCACAGGACTTGCAAGGGCTTCCACAGAAGGAGCTAATACTGTTTCTTGATGTATTAAACTCGTGAGGGAAAAGGGTTGCACAATAGATCATCTTTGGTCGCAGTGCAAAGGGCCATCCTGGACCAACCTAGTAATAATACAATACAAAAATACAATACAATTATTTATACATCCTTTTTTAGTCCTCTGTGCTATTATTCGCAGCCGGTTTTTTTTATATTCTTTATTTTATCTTCCGACTTAATTAGTGTTTGGGCATGTGAGGGAGTCCCAAAAGACTCTTTTTGCTGAAAATAATTTTAACAATTTTTCAATTGCTAGCTGAGCCTTAACTGATAAAAAAAACTACTCTTCAATCCTTGTGAATGTGTGCAAAGTTACTTTTACTGGAACAAAACACTTTCACAAATAAAATAAGCTGTTGCTACCAATGAAGTTTTTCCGAGTTGCATTTAGCCCAATCTAGCAAGGTTTTGGCCATTTGTACCCACTTTACTACCCTGGTCATGCTGCCTATGAACACCGCTTTTTGATCCAAAGCAAAATGACTTCTGCAGTCTGTGATTCACTGCACAGAAAGAAAAAGCTCGTATTAAATTAAATTTTTTTTTTTTTGCTTAATTTTACTACAAAACCTAACAAGTTAAATACGGATTATTAAAGAAAATCAATCCTGTTATGTCTTAAAATGAGTCGGTGATTCTTGGGTGCGACTGCAACCAGCATTTGTATATGCTTGTATAAATATTGAATTTTGTTAAAATTTTTTAGTTCCTATGATGGCTGAATTGGTAGAGTGATTGGACTGGCAAAAGTTAAGTTCCAGGTTCAAATCGAAAAAATCAAACTAAAATATAAATTATTATTAAATTAAGGAAGTAGATGGATATATTTCAGGTACGAATTTAGGATTATATAGGTTTCAAAAGCACCGAATCAAGTGCATAACAAATTCACACTCAAAACAAATTCGCTCCTTCCGCACTTAAGTAAATTCCAAACGGTTTCAAAAGTATAGTCAGTACCAAAGTTCTTAAATCAAGAACGTTGCTCTTATTCTTAACCACGGATAAGGGTTATATTCAAACCGAAGCCTGGATTGGACATGGCTAAAATCAATCTGAAACTGTGATTGAATATGGCTAAAAACAAGTATTTAGCACTTGAAAAGTACCTATTTAAAACAAGTACAACGTACTTGATTTAAGAAGATCCGTACTTCTGACACCGCTTGGGATTGATGTAAGAACAAAAGGACTTTTTCAGTGTACCTGGTTAACTACGCTGTTTATTGCTATTCATTAAAAATTTTACACAAACTTTTGTGTCAGCAAATTTGTATTTAAAAGTTAATTTTTTGTAACAGAACTATCGAATATCATCTGTTTTTACACAAACATAACACACAGCAGCGCAAATCTTTAACAATACCATAAACTATTAAGTTATAAAAATACATATGTAAATACTAACTACAATTAGAAATTCACTCTTATCATAACTGTAATTCTTTAAGAGGATTTAATTTGTATGTATAATATATATGTATGTAAAATACATTTTTGTTTATCTCTCATTAAACTAATACTTATTTTACAAGATATCTATAAAAATTGTATTGACTTTGAAATGTTTCTTAATGTATTTCATGAAAAACCTTAATTAAGACCATTCTAAAAATTTCTTTTCTTTTTTATGTCTTATGTTATATTATTTAGCAAGATATTTAAGTCAATTAAAATTTTGCACATAGAATAAATTTCAATAGATATAATTAATTTTTATTTAATTCCTTTTATTTCAGGTATGCTCTTAATAAATTTTGTGCTTTGTTTACTGAGAAATATATATGATTCTTCAATAAGGTAATATCTATAAAATTAATATATTATCCACAAAGACAGACCTATTTCAATCTGCTGTCACAGGAATAAAAGCTTTGAGTAGGTGCAGTAAAAAAAATATCTATTGCAATAAGAACAATTTAATGTACTATTGATTTGTAGTTTTGTCTCCCAATATGTCTTAATACGTTCTATATTTATTTAGTGTTTTCCTTCCTATTTACACCAAAATTCCTAATAATGGAGGCTGATATACAAGAAATCAAACTGCTGTATACAAACATTAAGAGTACGATTTTACATTATTTCTTTTAGATAAAAATACTGGAACGACCGGAAAAACTATAATACCCCATTATAATTTTTCGTCGTAAAATAAGTTACTTATAGTAAGTGAAAAAACGACCTGCTCGACATATAACGGAGAAGAACTAATAGTAGTAGATTTGGAACAATGTAGACTTGTGAATTTATAATATAAAAAAAAGGAAATTAATTTTTTTTTAAATAACAAATTTGTATTCACTTTATCTCCGATTTATTTTTAATAAATTAAGTTTTCTACTATTGCAAAAACGAAATCATTTATAAATGAATAGCAAAAGCTTTAATTTAGCTACTAGCAGTTCCTTTCTTTATTATTAAAATAACGTATAATTTCAAAATTTCCCTTTAACGATAAAAGGTTTGCTTGAATTGGTGACAGTTTTGACTTGAAAAAAAAGCCAGAGTATACTAATCCTGCCTTTCCTGAAAATAAACAAACTAAAACAAGTCAATGAAATAGACCCATAGAATACGGGGGAAATAATAATTGGTTTAAAAAAATGTACATCAGTGTACAAGAAAATGAATTGACCGCAAATCTCTCGAAATCTTAAAATCTCATCAAGTAGAAAGAGGAAACACATAAAAACGAGAAGATATAAATCCACACAATGCATGGCCCTTAACCAAGAATGCAAACTGAACATATTCAGAAACTAACGGACTACTAACAAGCAATGTGCACAAGACCGCAGGAGCGCACACACAAAATGGAAAAACAAAAAAAAAATTTTTCTCTCACTTGCTGAAAGCATGCAGCTGTTAAAAATTATTAGAGAGTTGTTCTTACTTCTGGGCAATATTTCTATTTTTTTCCATTCTTCTGCATTTCTAAGGACACAGAAATATATTTTTCATAAAGAAAATAAACTCGTATTTCATTACCTTAATGTACAAAAGCCTTACGCCTCTTTTTATTCCAAAGCTGTATTCATATTTTTATATTCAAATATTGTTGTCATCTTGATAATATTGACATGATCGGGAAAATCCTTGTTGGCTTTTTATTACTCCAGCGTTTTATAACTAAGCATCTTAAGCGATAGTCAAACACCTTAAACGATAGTTTAGAATGATTTAAAAATTTAACTCATTCTAAACTCGTTTTACGTAACTTCTAAACACATACATACACAATAAATATATTGCTAGATACAAGATATTTATTACATAACTGAAGATACCTTTAACATATTTTGATGTCATTTGAGTTTTTTAATCTTATTACTTAAAATAGATTGTAAATTGATAAATCAAGTAAAATGAAACGGGTTAAATCATTTTCTTGGTCTGGCTGCTTGGAAATAAGTGGTTTGCTCAATACTTACGCTCTAGAAATGAACTAGCAAAACGTGAACAAACTGTTTATATTAATTTCTCGAATTTTTCAAACTTTATAGCAATGACTCATTTTATTTTTTTTTATCAACAGTTCTTTAAGAATGTGTTGAAGGCCTTATGGAAACCAAAAGAAAGAAGTGCGGTTTCAAAATAGATTTACTCATTTTCAATTTTATTAAATTTTTTATTCTATTTAATCAACAGTAATTAAAAATTTATATTTAATATTTCAATTCTAAGAAAAAAGAGGCATATGAATGACATCTTGACCAAGTCACTTACATATATACTCTAAATAGTATATATTTTTGAGGAACATCATATTAGAACTGTTTTTACTTCTTTGAACTTTTTACTACTTCCCATACTATTATATTTGAAAACAGTATAGGATTACCTGCAGGAGACGATACACACATAGTTTTAGGACTCAACCCCGTATCTATGTAACCAAAGCGCAAATGTTTTTATCCTAAAACTGAACTAAGCAAAGTACAAAATAGTATGACCTAGAAAAATTATATTTCTATTTAATAAAATTCAATAAATTAAATTAAATTAAATTAAATTAAATTAAATTAAATTAAATTGAATTAAATTAAATTAAATTAATTCCAATTGGAAGCAAATAGCTTCCGTTGCCCTTTATGATAAAAGTTGAGCGAAGTCAGCCTTTAAAATCCACAAAATCATACCAGTTATATAGTTGGAACAATCGGTAGACGTTATGTGATGAATGCCGTTCTCGATTTGAAGCTTAAACGTGTTGATCTCGGTCTGATATGGCTAATGAACGGGTTTTCATTGCTGGAAAACAATTTTAATCGAATTCAGCATTTCTACAATGCTGAATTCTGATCTGAAGTTTAGTACTGTCTATCAAAGTTCGCGAACTTGTTGCATTTTGTGGGTCTTTGCATTATTCATAATTAAAGAACTTTTATGCTATAGGCTTTGCGCAAGTATCTACGTCAATGTATTTTTGTTTTTCTGTTCTCCACGGAGATAATCTGATGTTATACCATCTCCCGTATGTTTTCTTAATATACTTACTTTTAGGGGTCTTCATTGCATTAAATTTTGGTCTTCCTCCTGATGCAAAAACGAAAACATATACCAATCCTTTTGCATAAATACAAAAACGACCGCAATTCATACTACATATATGTATGTATATGACTATGAAAAAATGTGTGTATAAAGTAATGTAAGGGTGTTCGTTGAAAAGTAAGTTCACTGATATTTAACTTTTCCTCTTTGGGGGTGAAATACTCTTCATATATTTTGCTCGCACCGAATACTAAAAACCTAAATTAAGGTAACGAAGCCAGGATTATATAACAGACAAAATATCAGAAACAGTACTTAGTTTAATTTAGTTTGCGTAGTTTAATTAACATTATTTTCAAGTTCAACTGAGCTTTATTTAAATCGCTTCGCGCTATGCTTTCACACAAATCAATTTGCGGTTGGGCTATATCAAGCCCAATTTAAGTTAAATAAATGAGCAAATGTTTTACAATCACTAATTATATTTGTTTGTATTTACTTGTTACTCTATTTCTCAATTATTTCATTACTTTTACCCCATCTTTTAAATGCATACTGGCTTTGCAAGTACATGTCCACTGTGCAAGTTAATCCTAAACATACAAATGTCATCAACACCATGCTGTGTAGATGTAGCACTAACATGAAGTTAAATGAAAGAAATATAAAATCATATGAAAAAGTAAGACATAGAACATGAAAACTCTATTAACGGTTGTGGCTAAAAGGTCATAGAAAACTAAAACACAGATGTACATAGGTATGTGTACAGGGCGTTAGAGCTCTTTTGTAATTATTTAAATTCAAAATGTATACTGGCTTAACATAATAAGCATCCATGGTACCTAAAAAAATATATAAAATAACGAAATTAATAATCTATGAGTAAGCACTCAAAGTTATCCATGGACAATTCGTCGTCTATCAATTCGACATAATCTTCCTCAACTAAGGGTCATGATGTCTTTGTTTCGTTTTTCGTTGTGCTGTCAGTAACGTCCAAATTTAATACATAGTGGATAATCTTCTCGACCAATTACATGCTCTCGCTTCTCGCTCAATAATTGGACTTATCGCAAAGATGAAAATCCTGCCAATTGACCGGTTACATAAAAAATTGTAATAAGCAAATCTATTTCTTTTTATGTCATAAACAATGGTGACTCGTCATTTAGAGGTTGTAAAGAAAAGTAAAAGAGTTGTAAAACAATAAAATGTTTTCTGTATTTAAGGTTTGATCAAACATATCTGATTCTCAATGTAATCGTGGAAATTATGGAACAGGTAAGGGTCCGCCATCTAACGTTTTTTTTTCAATAGTGCTTATTTCGTGACTGGTAATACTTAGCTCATATCTGATTTGACAGATAATTAGTTTTATCCTTCGGCTGTACGAATATGGTTGTGGATACGCCTTGCTGAGCAAGCCTGCGATCGACTTACGTCATTTCTTTTCAGATGAAGCTCATTTTGAATTTGGCGGGTATGTAAACAAGCAAAATTGTCGCATTTGGAGTACAAAACAACCGCACGCATATATTGAAAGGCCGACGCACCCAAAACGAGTCAGTTTTTGGTGCGGATTTCGGTTTAGAGTCATAATTGGGCCATTTTCCTTCAAAGTGAGCAAGGAGTGGCCGTTACAGTCAATGGCGATCGCTATCGGGCCATGTTGAACGAATTTTTTTTCACAAAAATTTAAGAGGAGGTATTGGCAACAGTTGTCTACACAGCCGAAGCTGCACTCGATGTTTTGCACCGTTTTCAAAAAAAAAGTTATTTGGCGGATCCTCAAATATTGTTTTAAGTTTTTTCGAAACCTTCTGTTGATTAGCATCATCGAAAGGTCGACGAGGCCTATAGACGGCTGTAAAAGAAACAACAAAATTTTTTTGTTTTTTTTGTATTCTGTTTTTATTACACCTGTCAACAAATTGACAATAAAAGATTTAATGTCAAGTACAAGGGGTGTTAATTATCTTAAATTAATACTAAGGACAACTTATATGGTATGATAATAAGAACAAAATATGCACATATAGATCCTATTTTTAGGCAGCCACTGGACCCTTCTGTTAAGGGTTAACTAGTTTCGATAATGCATATTGTTTAAGTCTTCTGGGTGCTAGGGTTTTGTTCACCGGCAACTGTCTGAGTTCCCTATTAAATGTTAAACTAAACAAGTTGTATAATTAATAATGTTATCACGGATAACTTCATTGACTGCTTTAACTTTTAGATTTCAATGTATATCGTCCTCTCTAAGGTACCACCCAGTATCGAGATTAGTTCGGAATATTTTGGACTGTATTCGTTGGATGATTTTAATTGCCATAATTTTTATGGTTTGCAGCACCCCAAATTTTTACACCGTACTTCCAAATAGGAGCAGTTTATTTTTTTTAGTTGATAGTTTGGAGTCTCCCAGCAGCCAAAATAGTTGTCCGTATTTTTTGTTCAATTCCTTTTTCTTTTGTGTGACGTATTTTTTCCACATAAGCTTGGAGTCAATAAGCATTCCCAGGTATTTAGGCTTTGAATCAAAAAGAATTGCTGAGATTTTGATTAGCGTTCATGTATTTCTTCTAACAAGTTTTTGATTTTCGTTGATGTCAACCGAAAATTATATTCTTTGATTTACAATGAAGTTCCTTGAAAATTATTATTTTTAAAATATGGAGTTTCTGTGCATTTGATGAAGTTGCGTATTACTATCGCAGTACCCCCCTGAGCCGCACTGTCAGAATGATTATTGCAAACAATTCAGCAATTTGGTATAGAAAAAAAGCTTTTGTGGGTGAAATGTGTATTGCAAAAGTAAAAAAGTTAAGAAACTTTTGCAAGAATACTTTTGCAAGAAAACTAAATTAATGCCCATCTTATAACAACATATTGTGCGAATAAGCAATGGTAATAAATATTTTTTTTAACCATAAAAAAATTATGTGTTGTATAAGATGCGTGGAGATTGCTATAAAGTCTAGTTCTTTTTAGCAAAAAATAATAGAGAAAAAAGCACATAACTTACAGTCAGGCTGCCAAAAAATAAAGACTAAACATTAAACTGACATCTGTTCCCACTTCCGCAAAAGTTTAAAAATAAAGCATTTTCCAAACGAAACTAAAACCGACGTAGTTTCTGCAAAGAAAATGCATAAAACAAGTTGACTCTTACTCGCCCAGGCTATCTTCAGCTGTATATAAAAAATTAATTATCGAGAGAAAAGTAGTAGTTCAAGTTAAGGTGCGGTCAACCTTAAGCTTTTCTTTGTACAGTTGTGCCTAAAAAACGGGACCACAACTTTTTTCTTAACATTTATATAGGGAAAATACATGCCTATCAATAACTAAAAATGCATACACATATATACATCAATAGCGAGAAGAAAAACGCAGAAAAAAAGTAAAAAAGAAATTTTACAACTTCATATTTTACTTGCATAACGGGTATAAATAAAATTCAGAAGAAATTTGCAAAGCCTTTTTAAGACCGAATAATTCTTTGCTGTAAATTTAGTTTTTGTTACTTAATCAAACAAAACTTTAAAATATACTCTTGTGAAATTCAATGTTATTACTCTTTTTTTCACCGACTATCGATTTCGTTTTTGTTTGTTGATGTATTCATGTGTACATATGTATATGAAATTATAGTTTTTTTTTTATCCTTGGGCTTGGGCAAACCAAGTGAACAGCGGTCCCGTTATTTGACGGCTAATATTGCCAGTTTGACCGCACATTTAGCCACAATACATATATTGCTGAATTTTCTGATTGAGGACTTAAAATATTGTTTAAAGATAAATATGATAAGTAGGTACATGCTTATGTATACATAAACCTGCACTAGTTTTCTGTCCCCTTTTTGTAAAGGTTTCCTTAAGAAAAATGTGTTTTTATGGTCATTACTGCTATTAACATTTCTTTTCTCTAATGCAAAAAAGTCACCCATATTGGTTTTTCGCGCTGAAAACTTTACTGTCATCATATAGAAATGGTAAAATGGACAAACAGTATTCTTCAAAACTGTCACAATATGGAAGAAATCGTCATACAAAAAGAGTGTATATTGATTGATTTTCTGTACAAACAGCAAAGTAACGAAAATTCGGGTTAAGGCATAGTGCATAATTCGAACTTGTTTTTTATAATAATAAATGTAAAAAATATTATTATTTGCCTTAAAGTTGTAATATTGTTTAGTATGGTCAAAATTGTAATTAACATTTTTCATATCGGCTTACACTTACTCTAGCTCTGCAAGCAAAATTAAGTAAATTTTTACATAAACGAGATTGAGGTATGTTCAGATTTTCAAATATTATCCGTTAAACAACTGGTTGGCTACACTCTTGTTGCCCTTTGTTTTTCCCAGCCACATAGATACAAAAAACAGTTAAAAATGTATACACCTTCAACGGTCACTTCAAAAAACACCAACGTAAAAAAAAACTAGGCAAAAAATGTAAAAATATCAAATGTCACTAGAATATATGTTAAAGCTTTGTTTGATCAGAAAACAAAAATGCAATCATCTATACTATAGATTCTATAGAATGAACTTTGCAAGACTGAGCACGAATTTTCACTAAGTTCTGTTTTTGTTGTTCGAGAAAACAAGACAATCAAATATGCTGTTGTAAAATTTAACACATTTATTTTTATTTCTCTTATTTAGTTTAGTGATGTATCCATAGGTATTCGTATGCATTTTTAGTTGTAATATGCATGTATTTACTTAAGATAAGGTAAACAAGAATATTGTGGTTCCATTATTTTGGTATACATTTTACAAACAAAAGCTTAAATATAAAAACATACAAACGTTTTAAACGTCAGTCCATATATATGTACATAAGCCAGATATAGTGCAATTGATTTTTCCAAAAAGTTGTCTACTATAGATTGTGTTTCAGCCTCATACCCAAAAAATTAGTTATTCTCTAGGTTAGCAAAACTTTTCTGTACTTTAGTTGGAGTTTTAACAAGACTAAATTAATTAATTTAGGTCCAAAAATTAACCTTTTTAAAATATATAAAAAAATATCTCTTCAGCTCTCTATATGTCTACGACATTTCGTTGGTGCTAATCAACTCATCAGTGGACTTGAAAAATTCTTAAAAGTTTGTTTGAAACTTAACTACTTATTCCTTAATTCCCATGAACAAAATGAGAATCAGAAATGTTCAAACAAAACTTTAACAAAGCAAACATTTCTTTTCGTTTTGCAATAGGGGTTCAATATTTGAAAATTCTAAAGAAATGGAATTTGAATTAACATTTTTATTTATTTATTATTCTATTAGCCTTATAATTAAAATTAAAAGCTAACATTTTGTTTTAGGCAATGGCAGCTTAGGCCTTCAGCACATTGAACCATATGAGAATAATATATGAAATAAAGTTGAAATACAGCTTACTTACCTTTGTGGTGAGAAACTCTCACCCGGTAAATATGCAATGATAAATATAGAAAAACAAAATAGAGATGGTGTGTTCGATATAATTAAAAATTTAGACAGCAAATTAACAACAACTTGGGTGGCTGAGTGGCATGGTTGTCGCTTTAGAAACATGAGCCCCTGAGTTGAAAGACGGGTGCTAATGAGAAAGTGTGGCAGCTTCGAAACAACTAGTTGTCCACTCTGCTAAATGTCTTTGATGTCTTCTTTGTCTAATTTAATTAATATCAACCACAAGGATAATATAGAAAGAACTTGAGCCTGATAAATTGAATACAGAAATATAATTATAAGAAAAAGTTCGAATAACAGAAATTGATTAACTTTTTATATTTATTGAACATTGGTTACATATAAGTCAGACATCCGCTAAGAATTTCCGATTCAGTAAGGTTTTTCAACTCGGGACAATCAACAACAGCTTTTACTGTTAATATTAAAAGATTTCAATCTTGCGTGGATATTGTCAGATTCCTCTAACTTTCCTAAATTTTACCATTTACTGTGCAAAAATATATTAATAGTGTTTAAAGGTTTTTTATCGTCTGTTGACTTCATGATTACAAATTTCGCGTTGTCTGAACTTTTTCAATTGGTTATAAATTTAATTTTGAAAATTCATTGTCGATAAAAAATTTTCCTTTATTTGATTTTTTTCCTTGGTTTTGCGGCATCAGAGATGGTGCGTCGATTCCGAGCCGGTGCAGTAGACATATTTTTAAGATATAATATATTTTATTAGGAGTGATTGGGTTTTAAATTTAGATAAAATAGAAATAAGAAAAAGATAGAGAAAGAGGGCTTTACAAAGAGAGGCTCAAAGTTATTGCTCAGAACTAAACGCGTTTACTTTATAATAAACGTCTGATTACAACGATATCTGCCAAGAGACTGTACAAAACATGCAAATTACTTATCAAATCAGCATATAGCTATATGTATATTTATTTATTCAGATAAATTGTGTGTACCTTGTTTTATTTTTTATAAAATTATACAATTAAGTCAATAAAAATATGGACACACACATAAACAATATGAAAATTGAATTAGTTACAAATAAATGCAATTAAAATGTTGCACAGCAAATTTTCCAGCTGTCAAACTCATTAACAAATGCGTTAAAATGTGTTGCAAGTTTTTCTGCAAAAAAAAAAAAATTAAAAAAAAAACACTACAAAAAACTAAAACGGATGTGTGGTGGAGCACATAGATTGTTATATCGTTTTTACGTTCAATAGTTTTTGCATTTGAAGACAAGTCTTTTTTTATTTTTGAGTCTATAATTATAATTGATTGTATAACAAGCAATCGTTACATGAACATGAAAAGAATGTAGTTGTACAGTATAATATGCGTATATAATTAAACATTTATAATTAAAAACCTTGTAATTAATGAACCAGTTACATAACTGCTTTAAGTTATAATAAATCAAATATAAAATGGTTTATCCAATTAAACAAATATATGTTAAATAAAAGGTGATTTTAGCATACTTAAATTTTTAAAGTTTTCCTTGTATTTAATATTTTTTACAAACTATTTTGTATGAAATACAAGCAATGACTTAAATTACTAGAATTTGTCAGTATGTTTGCATTTTTTCTGATGCAAAAATAAAAGTAGCTGAGACTTCTTTAACATTACTTTGACCTTATGGTCGAACTTTAAAAATTTTTAATTGATATTAATACATTGGCGTCTGGAGCTCAGATTTACTTCTTTTAAATTTAGAAAAATATTTTATAGTAAAATTGTAGTAGATTGTCGGTTTTTACAGAAGTCGAAAATATTGTATTTGAAGGCTTTGAAATATATAATGGATTATAACACCAATCAAATCGCTTTGAGCTCAGGTCGAAACTGAATTTTATATCATTCTGAAGCATCAGTATTAGGTAATCTTTCGTCATTACTGACGGTATACACATTACTTATTGATCAGATTTAAATGTTATCCCTGATCTATTTTGATATCGCATCTTCAAAAAGTTTACTCGAATTTGTTGCTAATAAACAGCTAATAATTGTCAAACTAATGTATAATAATGGCTAAGTACGGCGCATAGTGCAGCATAAACCTAAACCGATAAAATCATGTAAGATCGATTAAGTAAACTAACACTGCATGAAAGTATGTTATCCTGAAGTTCTGCGCAAGCACAAATGTCCCTTAATTAAGTGTCATAGGCATAGTAACAGGAATTGCAAGTTCATTTCCATACAAATTTCTCATAATATCTATATTTTTCTGGGCATAGATGGTGGAGGCTGCGCTTAATTATGTACATATATTAATAGTTAAATAATGTAATAAAAATAAAATCAGTATGAAATAAAATAAAGCTATTTATTTATTAAAAATACAATACAAAATTGATGCCAAAAGTAAAAACTTTACTCTACCTAATTAATATAAAAAAATAGATAGTTATGCAAGGGTTGAACTTGAGCGTTAAAGATATGAAGGTATGAAGATATGTTAAGAAAAACACCGCCTATAGCGTGATAGTCCTTGAGCTATATTAATATAACTAGCAAAAGGAACTTCTGATTGAAATACTTAAGTAAACAAACACAAATTCCAATAAAACAAAAATTTTCATATCAAATATTATCGAAAATAGGCAATGAAGGCATTGCTTTATATGTATTGGTTAAAAATATAAACTGAAAATAGATTACGTGAGCTTTGGTAATCAAGCGGCACTAATAAAAGTGTGAAATTAAACAAGTCCAAAGTTTCTAAAGCTGCTCTTGCGAAATCGGAACCAACCGCTTGTCCACTTGGCTATAAAACTTTACTTCACTGTATTTAGTATTAAAGGATATCCACTCAAGCCTCAAGCATATTAAAAGTTTTTTCAAATAATGAGATAAAAATAATTATTTATTTTCCCCCAAGCGATTGAATATTCTTTGCAATTTTTTCTCGTATGATTTACACAAGTATATGCTCAATGGCCTATTTTAACAGCTTCTGATAACATTTATATTATCTTAGTTTGATTGAAAGTTGTTGCATTTTGTGTATGCTGAAGCCATGTAGTACCAAAATTATATACTGATTTACGAACTACCTATCTTTTGTTAAAAAAAGAGCATTTTTGAAACAATTTTGTTTTATGCACCTTTTTGAAGCGTATTATTTCATCTCCACATTCGTACTAGTAATATGGCGATTGCTATGCCATCGCCATACGACTTATGCGACGCGAACTTCGACCTGCGTTGGTCATATAGTGTGAAAGCAGGAAACAACAGATTATATTAATATGTTTTGAGCTTAGACAGCTTTTATAACATTATATCAAATAATGCAGAAGGTTTTCGATACTTATGCTTTGTTTTGTGTCAACAAATTTACAGCTTGGTAAGATATCACTTCTTTATAATTGTTTCCATTGAGAGTAGCCGTATAAAAGACATGAGTAAAATAAATGCACAAGTTAATCTACTATCATTAACAAGTATGTAAATTTATACAGTGCTATAGTGACACATGTTTTTTTTTTTTTGAAAAATAACTGAAAAATCACTTGTCTTGGGAGCGAATCACTTTTTGTAAATAATTTTTTTCTCAACTCTTTAGAATTATTTTAATCAAACCTTTTGTATGAAATGATAAATTGTTTTTTTTTTTAATAGTGCTGTAATATTTCTTACTTTTGTTCGCTAGTGCTACACTAATGCTACACGTTACGAGCTCAATTAGAATAAACACAAAATTGTACTGAAACCCAATTAGATGCTGCTGAAAAAAAAAAAAATATATAAATATCCAATCTACAGAAAAACCAGTGATAAGGCCGTTTATAATGGACTGCTGATGGTTTAGACTTGGGGTGTTAAGAATCCGAACAACATTATTCTCCGAATTAGCTTAGTGAGCATGCTATGTTTTTTTCCTAATCACATTGTTTGATATTATTATTTTAAATACATCCCATGAAGTCTACCACGAGGAGGCACTCAGAGAATATATTTGGTTGCCTATGGTATTATTGTATTGAATGTGTCATTTGGGCAGACTTGCGCTGCATAGAATGGCAGATGTACAGCAATGCGATTTGAACATGGTGGAGTCTTTCATTTGGATGGCTCAGAGAAGAGCCACTGGATGGCGTGCAGGGCTGTTTTCTTACCGCCTCCCCCGGTAACCCAACAGGACCTTTTACGACTCAAGTGGAGTAGTCTCACGACTGGCAGCTGGTGAAACATAATGTACTGATTACAGTAAAGCGCTGTCATTAGATGATAAACATGGAATATTTGGTGTCGTAGCATTAGAGACTTGTTTTGGTACAATTAATTTGCTTGCTTTAAGTGAAACAGATACCATCAAGCAGCAAAAATATTGAGAAGAATAAGTCATAACAAGCATATGAAGTGATAAAAAGATTGAATATTTTCTAAAAATAAATCACAGACTCAGCTGATTAAGAAGTGCAAGAATAGCTCTCATAGTTCTAATTAATAGGCTATAAAAGAAAAATATTCAAACTAGAAACTATTACCGAATGTTGAGGTTTTGAATGCCATATTCTAAGATATATATATCTTATTTCTTTGCGCTAGCTCTACGTAATTCTCTATGAGTTTAGAAAAAGTAACATTTCGATGAACGCGTTGCAGTTTACCGAATCAAATCCATACATTGTCTCGATTGTACACAGGATTTTAATCTTGGCAGGCAAATAAGTATTCAATCAAAAATTCCGAGCATTTGACTTAGACATAAAAAACCCTGGCTCCACCTGTGAAATGCAAAATTTTCAAGCTAACTAATGTGATTATATCTAAAACTGCAATTTCTACATGGTTTTGTTTGCAACAGTGCTTGTGAGAACCATGTTAGCTAATTAAATTGAAGATTAGTTTTAAAAAATATTTGCTTGCTGGTAATATTTTTAAAAATTTTAGGCTTAAGTGAAACCAAAATCCAAAGAAATTATTGTTATGATTGCAAAATGCCGGTACCAAAAGCAGTAATAAAATAACGATTTTGTGCAATATGAAAAATAAATTGGCGGGTAATAGAATTTATGTAAAAGTTTCATATATTTATTTTCTTGAGCCAAAGGTCTTTTATTAAAATTATTTAATTATTATTAAATAAAAATTATTAATTATTATCCATTTTATATTCTTTAACATTAATTTAATATTTGGTTTTTTCCGACCCCTTTTTTATTTTATATATTTATTTTCTTAAGCTAAAGGAGTTTTATTAAAATTATTTAATTATTATTAAATAAAAATTATTAAATAACTAAATAAAATAAAAAAAGGGTTTGGAAAAACCAAATAATAAATTTATGTAAAAAAATATAAAATTGAACTTCTTTTCCTAGCAATTATAACGGTTTCAAAAACACATATCGTCAGTCGAAAAAATGTGGTATATTTAGTGTGATGCCACGTATAGCTGGCTTAAAAAATATATATGTAAGTTAAAGTTCTTGTCTTAAAATCAAGATTTGGTAGTGATCTCATGTTCGATTAAAGCAAAAAAACTTCATAATAATAATAATAAAGAAAAAAAAATTTGCTCTCTGAGAGCATAAGAAAACACAATCAATTCCTAATCAATCTTTTTCCAAATCTCATAAGAATTAAACCATGTATTTCACTTCTTGACCAACTAAGAATATTGCAAATACAAAAAACTGAAAGCAAATCATAAACCAACAATCAGTAGCAGTTACAGGAAATAAAATATTAACATTACAAACAATAATGTTGTACATCCGTGCAAGAGCAAAAAATTAAAGGCATAAAAAACATACATACGTATGTATGCGAATGTGTGCATTCGTTCTGTTTGCTTTTACAATGCGCAAACCCTCTAACAAGAAAATGTGAAAAGCATACAAATCTTAACACATATACATATACGCACACCGACAAACTGAAATGAAATCAATTAACCAACACAATGACCACAAATTCCCTGTGGCCATACACACACACACACACTCGTATACACACAACGCATAAATACACCCGGCAGCCATACAATCACAGAATTAACAAGAAATATCAATGCCCAGTACAGCACATACAGACATTTTATATTTTTGGTTTCCAACATTTTCACAAATCGACATAAAACTACAACAAATAGCACTAAAGGGACACTTGAATTGTGAACGTACAAGAAATCAAGGCAACTAAAATACAGCCATTAAAAACACAACAAAAAATGAATACAAAGAAAAACAGGAAAATAATGGGTAAATAATATGGTTATTCAATCTTTCAAGCCATTTCAGAGAAGATAAATTACGAACTAAAAATATGTGTAAATGTATTGATCTTGAGAACTAAAGCCCAAATTCAACATAATTTCGGCCTGTTATCTACATCATATTGCCAAGTATTTCTTATAGTATATTGTCTACAAGAAAACAGTATCAATTAAGGTCCAAAAATTAACCTTTTTAAAAATATTTGCGTCTTTTTCAGCTGTCTATATGCCGACGACATTTCGTTGGTGCTAATCAACTCATCAGTAGACTTGAAAAATTCTTAAAAGTTTGTTTGAAACTTAACTACTTATTCCATAATTCCCATGAACAAAATGAGAATCAGAAATGTTCAAACAAACCTTTAACACAGCAAACATTTCTTTTTCTAAATTAATACATTTCAATCTTAAAGCAAATAAATAACACTGTGCTTGAATTTGGAACTTTTTTTTGCCGACAAACGGGGCACCCAGTGACTAAACCTAATTCGGGTACGCTGAATTTTAAAGATCACAAAATTTCAAGAATTTGCGAAAAATAATTTTTTTTTTCAAAAAAAAATTTTTTTTTTCTAAAAACCAAAAAAATTTTTTTAATAAATTATATATCAGATTAAAGGTTATTTTATTGCGGAATTTCGGTTTTTTACTAAAGTTCAATAAACGAAAAATTTTTTAGTTAGTTCAATACATGTAGTGCAACCTCCTCCATTTTTAAAATAACGGTAAATCTCGAAAACGCGAGCTAACCTAGAAAAACGGATAGCACCACTGAATTCAGCGTACCCGAATTAGGTTTAGTTACTGGGTGCCCCGTTTGTCGGTTTTTTCAACTAGCACAGTGTAATTAAGTTCCTATTTGAATATTCAAAAAGCGAAAAACCAAATTTTGAGCCACTTTGTGAAGTTTCGCGAACTAAACTCAAAACATAAATACGTATTTTACTGTAAATTTTATAATTTTATCGAACTTCTGTATTGTAATAGGGTGCTGATGAAGGGTGTTTGCTACCCAGAAACAGCCAGTTGTCCACCTAGCAAATAAATTTTACTTTTCTTTACTTAATTGATATTGATTAAAAAGTAGTGAAAACCCAAGGGTTGAACTTAAGCCTGAAAAAGTAATTTAATATAAATGTATCATAAATACGTATATCAAAACAGTTGCCATTTTAATAATAATTTCACAACGTTTCGTTAGCATAGGCCAAACAAATCTTTGGTGTTAAATCCAACAGTTTGCACCCAACTAATTCATAGATGGATCAACCAACTCGAATATTTCTAATAGAATCACTTCGAGCACCAAATAGATTCACGCCCTTGTAGTTTGGAATACCTTAGAATATGTTTTTGCATCAGATTCTAAGAATTTTTCTAAGAAATTGTTTCAATCATCTCAAGTTTTGTTTTCATTTGTAGAATATAATGGCTTATGTAGAGGCCACAGATTCATTTTCCAATTGACATTTAAAAGTACTTTCTTAGACGCAATAAATACTAAACAAAGTTTAAATGCATATAATACTGCAACTTTTTAAGCAAACCTACTTTTATTTATTCCTTAGCAACAAATAAAATATTATTTCTCGCTATAAAAATAGCGGTATGAATGTAAAACAAACTACGCAAAGACAAAAATAAAACCAGTTTCTATTTAATGTAATAATGTAGAAAGAACTTCAGCCTGATAAACTTAATACAATAGTAATTCGTATTTTTAGAACGTTTTTCATTTGTATGCCAAAGTTTTATCGACTGCTATATTTTTACTACTTCTGTCAACATTTAAGAGATATTTTGATTTTGAAAATAAAGGTATTAGATGGGTACCGATCCAGTACTGTGGCTTATAAAAAAATATCATAAATCTTTCTTGTGGTATACGGTGGCCATATACAGGGAAAAGCTTATGAGAACCACTAACTAATATCATTAAACAATTTTATTCGTAGAAAAATAATGGTGGTCTCAATAATTTTTAGGTTTATAGTCGAATCTTAGGACTTACGATTGCTAACAATTTGACTAGGCTTGAGTTTGATCTTATTTACTCGAGATTTTCTTGTGATATTATTTTAATGCTCACTTTTAAACTGCTAGAATTTTGAAGATAGCTAAAAACTCAAAAATAAGCTATAGAAGTATACTTAGTAAAATAAATTTGCTTTACTTTAAAAGGTGCTGTATGCGGTTTTTAAATATATAATACCTTTCGGTGCTCTTGTTCACATGGCAAAATTCACCTGTGGTTGCGCTCTCTCAGCACCGATTGTGAACTTAAATGTTTATACTCCTATTTGATCTTTTTAAAAAAAAGATCTTAAGCTTGAGTGATTTATTTAATAATAATCTCAAGAGTAAATTAAATAAAAATAAACTATTTGTTCAGTTTTGTTGTAAAAAATTTAGTTGGCGGCCCAATTTTTCCTATTGTACTATTTTTTTTAATGTACTATTTTAACATCACTTCGTATTTTAAGTAACAGTAACAAGGGCCAAAGAAATGGCTGAAGTCCGAAGTGCTAATTGTAAGTGAAATTTTTGCTAAAACATGAACCAATTGCAGGACTGTCGTAAAACATTGCATTCACATTCAAAATATCTTCTTTAAAACCATATTGTCTATGATTTTGTTTATTTTCTTTTTATTCATAGTTCAGATAAAGTAGTGATTGCATGTTATCAAAATTAGAAAACATAGTATTTTTTCCGGATTCACAGAAAGATATAACTTGATATAAAAAGATTCACTCTTAAAAGCTTTTATATTGAATTATGCTAATTCAGTAATTAGACATTTGCGCATGAAACTCAAACCTGAGCGCGAAGCCTTATATTAACTTGCCATCTTTGTGATCATGGCTGTAAAATATAAAGTCAGTTTTGAAAGTATGAAAAATGTCATGTTGTTCACGTAACTACCAGCATTCTAGAAGTAGAATGACATTTTTGAATACAAATTATAATAGTTTCTTAGTTTTCCGCGGAATTTTGTAGATGACCTATACTATTTATTATTTTGCTGCTATCGCTTTCAACAAATATATACGTTGTAAAAAATAATTTCCGTATGCTTTACTTTTTTATACCCTTCACATAAATGTGTAAGGGTATATATAAGTTTGTGATTCCGTTTGTAACGCATTGAAATATCCATCTAAGACCCCATAAAGTATATATATTCTGGATCAGCATCAATAGCGATTACGATTGAGCGATGTCCGTCTGTCCGTCTGTCCGTCGGTCCGTCTGTCCGTCTGTCCGTCTGTCCGTCTGTAGTCGTTGAAATACCGTTTCTGAGAAAACGGTTTGAGATAGAAACCTCATTCTTTCGCTAAAACGTGTGAAACCCCGGTAGTGGGTCTGCTATTGAAATTCAGTAAGATAGGTCCGCGGATAGCCGAGATATATTCAAAAAACCGGGTTTTGAGGGATATTTTGTGTAATTTTTGTATTCAGATTTTTGAAAATAAAATTTTTCTTAAAAACTAAACCATATCATTTTTAGTGCCCATTAAATCCTAAAAATGAAGGAATTTTTGAAATCGGCCCATATATATCCGAGATATAGCGTCTCCCGATTTTTAAGGAAATCGGCTTTATAAGCCAAATAAGACAACTTTTGGCACCGAAGATCAATCAAAATGGTATATATAGGCTATTTAGAGGCAAAAGTGGAAAATTTTTCTACATCGGCCCATATACACTCGAGATATAGCGCCTCCCGTTTTCTCAAGAAGTCGGCTCTAAAAGCCAAATAAAACAACTTTTGGTATCAAAAATCGATTAGAATGGAACATATAAGGGGTTTAAAAGCAAAATTGGAAAATTTTTGAAATCGGTCCATATATATCTGAGATATAGCGACTCCTGATTTTTCAAGAAATCCGCTCTTTAAGCCAAATAAAGCAATTTTTGGCACTAAAAATCAATCAGAATGGTACATACATATATACTATTTAGATGCAAACGTGGAAAATTTTGGACATCGGCCGATATACACTCGAGATATAGCGCCTCAAGTTTTCTCAAGAAGTCGGCTCTAAAAGCCAAATAAAACAACTTTTGGTACCAAAAATCGATCAGAATGGTACATATAAGGTGTTTAAAAGCAAAATTTGAAAATGTCTGCAATCGGTCTATATATACCTGAGATATAGCGTCTCCCGATTTTTCAAGAAATCGGCTCTATAAGCTAAGTAAAACAACTTTTGGCACCAAAAATCAATCAGAATGATACATATAGGTTAGTCAGAAGCAAAACTGGAAATCTTTTTGTCATCGGCCCATATATGTTCGAGATATAGCGCCTCCCGATATCTCAAGAAGTCGGGCCTGGAAGCTAAACGAAACAGTTTTTTGCACTAAATATTTGTCGGAATGGTACATACAGGCTGTTTAGGGGCAAAATTAGAAAATTTTTGGACATCGGCCCATATGCACCCAACTTTTGGTACCAAAAATCAATCATAATGGTACATACATACATATGTATATAATGTTTAAAAGCAAAATTCGAAAATATTTGCGATCATGTATGAATGTATGTATGTATGTATGTAGATACGTTTGTGTGTATGTAGGTATGTATGTATCTACATATGTATGTATGTATGCATGCAAGTATGTTAGCATAAACAATTTTTTTGCTTTGGTGTAAAAATGTGTATGTATGTACATATGTATACACGAGCTTGAAAATGAAAGTGATATAAAGAATTGTTGAAAAAAGGGTACGCAATGAAATTCTTTTAAACAATTGCGTCTTCAAATTCATTCACACAAAAAATCATTTTGGGTTTCCCTACGTACTTACATATGTACATACACACACACATGTGTATGATGATACGCAATAGATCATCAAAAACGTGCACAAGAAAAAAAATAATTTTGTAAAAGCAAGCAATGTAAATATGTATGTATGTATATATGTATGTATATAATCATTGTTTTATGCAACACACTGAAAATATTCAATAATAAAGAATTTATTTTAGAGTTTTCTATTATAGATACATACATACATACGTATGCATGTACCCACATACGTAAGTAAATTGAAAAGAAAATCACACTTAATGGCAATGTTTAACATTATAATTCAAAACTAATGCAATTATATGCAATTTTTTGTTAAATAAATTTTACTATAACGTTAACTGATAAATAATTAAGAAATACATTTTGCTTTTCTTTATTTCATTGATATTAAAAAGAATTGGTGTCACCCAGTGGTTGAACTTGAGCATATTAAGAATTATTTAAATAAAAGTTTTGCAGCCTGTGTTAAATCCCGGTAGTGGATCTCATATTGAAATTCAGAAAAAATCGGCCCATATATACCCCAGATATAGCGTCTCCCGATATTTCAAGAAATCGGCTTTAAAAGCCAAATAAAACAACGTTTCGCACCAAAAATCAATCGGAATGTATGTACCATTGTGAAGGGTATTTAAGATTCGGCCCAGCGGAATATAGCACTCTTACTTGTTTATCCTTAAAATTATCGTAGTACAAAACTACATGTAGTAAGATGGTTATGTTTTGGGCGGATGCCCGACTGTTTATAAGACAACAGATTATTGGTATGAATGTAGTTATCTACTCGTTTCGTAGGACAAAAACGTCTACTAAAGTATTGACTCTCAGAGCATTGCCGCCATATCTCTCATCATATTATGCTAGTAAAAAAATTTAAATTAATAGATATGAGTAAAATTTAAATTTTGGTTCGAGAAATACCTCTTCTTAAAACAAAATAAATCCAGAATTTAGACAGGTACGAACTGCAAAGTCGCAAGCTTTTATATTGTTGTACCATTTCACCAAAGAACTAATCTCTTAATATCAACTATTTGTAGAAAACAATTTTTTAAGGTAAATTGAATGGGTATAGATATTGATAGTTCTACTTTAGAAGATAAATCTACTTTAGAGGAATATAATATAATAGCGCAATCGTTTAATTAATTCCTGTATCAATCAAATTGTAATGGAAACAATAAAATTTAATTAAATTACAAATACAATATGCAGGAATAAAACAGACAGCAAATGTGTTTTTTTTTTTTTTCTTATTGTGTTAAGTTTTATTTTACTAATTTAAAATCTATTAAACAAATATTTGCACAACAGCATTTAATGTACATCAATGTAATATATATGTTCGTGTATGGGGCTGTCATGTATAAATTCAATTAAATGCAAATTTGTATTGATGGAAGAAATTTCAAATAAATAACTAACAAACCAGTCAGACTGTCTTATCATCAATTCAATCGTGTAATAGACACTTTACCTTACATTGAAAGCATGTCTTTTTTTGTTCATTTTGCTCATTTCCTTTTATTGTATTTCAATGCGAGAACGATTTTTGTGTGAAAACTCAAAAGTGTGGGTGTGATTTTTTGTGCTGTTGAAGTGTGTGTGTCTATATGTGTGTGTCTACATGTGTGTGTAGCTATTCTGCGTAGTGCTTTTTCTTTGTAAATATTGACAATTGTTAAAATGTTTAACATAAATCATTCATCATTTATTTTATCTTTCTCAGCCTGTCTGTTTCTGTGCAATGTTTTTTAAGTCGATGTTGCTGTTAATTTTATTCTTTTATTTTCGAAGTAAATTTAATTTGTGTTTTGAAAAGAGGAATGTCGCTCGCAGACACGTTTACAACTCATGTTATCGAAAAACATTTGTTTCAGTGCTCAGTATATTTTCTCGCTTATATTATTTGTTTATTTTTTATTAAATAATTAGGTTTTCATCTACACTTATTGTACTTCATTTATAAATCTATTTATTTATTTCTAAATCAAACCGAACACTGATCTGTCTTGGGGGACTATAATTTACTCAACGATGATAGAAAAAGATTGCAAAGCAGGAAGCAATGCTCAAAACTAAAAGTTTTAAAAAGATTATAAACCAATATATCTCGGCAAATAATTTTCGCCTAAGCTGGACTCAGAATTTGTTGAGTCTTAGAATGGATTTTGTTGCTGTGAACTTTATATTTTTACGTTTCTGTTATATTTGTAACGGCTTTGCTTAAAATTATAGACTTAAATAATAAATCGTAGAGAACAAAATTCAATAATATATAATAATAAAATAGCTGTATGGCTTTGGCTGAAGAACAACTAGCTCATTGGAAGCCGCCAAGCGTCAGCATCGATTTGACATAGAAATTAAAAACTTTTGTTTTTATAACAGTCTTTCGAACAATTTTGATTCATGTTAAAAATAAAGTTTAATATTCCTAGAAGTGCAACGCTTATGGATTGGGTATTTTATAACATTTATGTTACTTTATATTTGCAAAAAAAAAAATCGTAACATAATTATTGGCACATGAATAGTTCTATTTAGTTTTAATCTTGAGAAAGAATTTTCTGGTTTTTGTAAAAAATTATCTAAAAAATTGTAACAACTTTTATAAATTTTTGCATTTGGCTATTTCTCTAAGCGTCAAACTAATGCTTTTGAACATTTTATAAGATTGGTCTATTTCTTTATTAATTTGTTTGAATTGTAGGCAGGGATGTTAGATGTCAGGATTTTACGTAATTTTTTTTTTTTTTGAGGTTTTTCTTCAGAGAAACTTTTGTATTTTGATGTTTTTCCAGCTTCGCTCATTTTTAAATTTATGGCAACTACGAGAAAATAATTGTAAGAAAACTAAAAAAAAAATGGTTTTACTTTAATTTACTCAAGAAAGAAAGAGACTAATAGACAGCATTCTTACGATCACTTACAAAAACCATATGTATATTAATAAGAAGTAAGTAGTATTACTATGATATATATATACATACATAATATGTCTGTATAACTCTACATAAAATTTGAATTTTTATGGCAGTCAGATAACACAACATTGTTAATTGTAGTACTACGTTTACTTTGTTTAAGAAATAATGGTAAATTATATCCATACACCAGGTATGACAGAAAGCTTTGGGAAAGGAAAAATTTTTTACCAAGAGATGAAGTTTAACTTGGTGTCGCAGTGTATAATTGACTTTGAAATTTAAAACCAACTTTTAGATAAATGTATTTAATTTTATGTTGAGTTAGGCTGCCAAATAAAGAAAAGATTTGAGTTTGGAAATTCAGTTTTAAGTATTTTAAATTTACATACATTTATAATAAATTACTTTTTCAGGCTCAAGTTCAACCCTTGGTTTTTCACTTTCAAATCAATATTGAATAAGTAAAGAAAAGTAAATTTTAAATTTAATTAATCCATCCGTTGTTTTAAATAAAAATACTCGTATAATACACTTGTTAAAAATTTTTCCTAATTTAGTATTAAAGCGAAGTACCAGGAAGTTGGAAATGAAGTAAGAGAAATGCGGATTTTAAATTTAAATAAAAGTTCAATCGATTTAAATATTTTTTGATATAAATGAACTTAATCAAGTTACCAAATACGGAACCGGCTTTTCCTATCTTATGTGATTTTATTAACGATTTAATGGTTTTGCCAAATTGATCTGCTAAAGCTGAACGAATTTTTAGTTAAGTAAATTTAAACAAAAGTAAAATTAGAAATTCTTTGGGGACAAAAACAATTGAAGGTATTTTGTTTGCAAAGGTCTATTTAAAATATAACTTTTCAGAGTAATTTAATGTAAAAATTACAAAACGCTTAATTAAAAGGCACAAAGCAATAAATTTTGTAAGCATAATATTAACATAAAACTTTTATAATACGTACATACATACATATGTAAAATTGTACTTGTTTTGTTATAGTCAAATGCATGTCGAATTGTTTTTTGTACAATACTAAATATATTATTAAATGAAATTAATTAATTTTATGTTTATTTGTATATTTATATAAATAACATTTTACGAATTTGTTTTTGACGTTTTCCTTTCCAAAATTTGAACAATTTTTCCTAACACCCCTGGTTGTAGGGTCACAAAAGTGTGTGTAAACAACGCGTGTTTTCATAATAAATGGCATTTCAGACTATTATACTGTGTATTAATACTTGTGAAAAAATTAAATAATTAAATATATTTATAAAAGGAGAAATAATACAACACAAATTTGACATCATTCACGATTTACTCGCAATTTGAAATATCCTTAAACGATAGCACTTTGCATTGGATCAGGATTGTTTATCTAAAAAAGTACATGCTCATTAGAGACGATATTATTCTTACTTTTACAATGGATGAAAGTTTGGATTGTAGTAATCACATAAAAATATATTTTTTTCACGCCATATCTTTACCACTTACCTTTAGATATTTTTGTGCTCTTACATAACAGTTACTTCAGCTGTTGAATATTTCTCGTGAGCAGCACTTCTTTCGTCTACATACAACTGCCCAAATCTCTCCGATAGGATGTACTAGTGATCATTTTATAGAATTGGGTTATTATTATTATTTAAGAAAAATAATAACAAACCTGAAGTGTGGCAGTTTGCATTTAGAGCTTTCTTTTGACAAGTGCAATACTCAATTTAAAAACAAAAAATGAGATGACGCGTCATTTTTATTTCATTATATCTTGTCTTGAAGTCAGTTAGGAGGTGAACAAGAAAACAAATTGAAACCGAAAATAGAGCAAGAAAAAATTTTTATTTTAATATAAAAAAATGCTAGAAGAAAACAAATATTTCGTGATAAAATAAAAGATTCTTACTTCAACACAAGCACAAAAAGCAATATTTAAAATTCGAAAAATATACTGCCAGTGTTTTCTATAATCTGGTCTCACAAAAATTATAAGTGCGCCGAATATGCTCAATAAGGTCTTGACGTTCATACATGTGCAATATCGCCACATAAAACGTCATTTTTGCGTTTTGCTATTTTTGATACTTGCTGTTGTTGAAGAATCTCAACTACACAAACTGTGCAAATGTAAAGTCTTTATACCCCACAGTTCAAAAGTTAAAGCTAATGTTTAAACAAAAGAGTGGTCCCATATAGAAGACAACATTAAAATTTTTCCTTTTCAAAATTTTTTGTATACGTTTTAGTTAGCAACTGCATATCCTGCGTACATTTCAAGTGTCTATCTCTTACAGTTCAAAAGTCACAGCTAATTTCATTCGCTGTGAAATGTAGTTTTTCCTTCTTTATTTTAGTACGAATCTTACTAGAAAATTTAAGTACGGGTAACACATAATTGTACTTGAAACAAGCCGCATAGGGATTATTAAAGAGAATCAATTCTGTTATGATTTAAAATGAGGGCAGAATTCTTGGGTGTCTTTAAAACGAGCACTAGTGTATGTTTGTATAAGTATTGAATTTCGTTTCATTTGTTTAATTGCTTCGATAGCTGAATTGGTAGAGTTTCTATACTAGTAATAGTAGGTTTTCATATACAAATGAGCAAGGAGACAAACAATTTATAACTTTGAAAAAATGCTATCTTCCCGTACTTAGACAAATCCCAAACAATGTCAAAAGTAATTTGGTGCATATATTCTTGAGGAAAGTACCGCATGCTTATTTTTGAGTATAGATTTTAGCTATATTCAATCCGAAATTAGCATTGAATATGGCTAAAATCAATCCAAAATTAAGATTGAATATGTCTGGAATCAAGTATTTAGGGCGTAAGACAACCAAAACAGCCGGTTGTCCACCTAGCTATAAAAATTTTACTTTTTTTTACTTAATTAATATTGATTTAAAAGTGACAAACTAAGGGTTGAACTTGAGCCTAAAAAATCATAGTTAAAATTTCAGTAAAAATGTTCACAACGTACTTGGTTTAAGGAAATTCGTACTTGCGGAACTTATGACACCGATTGTGGTTTGTACTTAAACAAATGAATGGAATTATTTTTCAGTGCATGTGTATGCCTATATAGCCACATATTTTGTGCAAATTTCAAGTCGCTACCTCTTTTGATTCAAAAGTAATTGTTAAAGTTTCTTGTATTATGAGCCATCTTAGTTTTTAGTATTTGTTGTTCTAGCGGCCAGGTAACCACATGTCGTGTGTGAGTTTCCTTACCTTTTGGGAGAATTAAGCCTGTGTCCGAAGAATGGATAGTGTAATCTCAGTATTAGGGTTCCTTTTCCCCCTCTTTAATGCGGAATCCTAAAAATAACAATATGGAAACCTATCTTGATTCTGTTTTCGTTAACTTCACACATACTATATGCAATTTTATCAATTCTTCATACATGTCTCTTATTGTTTTTGGTACATAGCAATCACTCTTTAATCTTTAAGAGTGCTTCTGTTTATTCGTTCTTGATGTCCCTAGTTTATGTTTTCATATTTTGAAATAACTTCTCAATAAGCTCGTGAACTTTGTCGAGCCATTAATTTTACAAGGTACTCAAACAGAAACTTTGAACGTTCCTTGTGTAGCCAATTTGTTTAACCGGGACTCTACTCTAGTTAGCACTTCTACATATATATTATTTGACCAGCCATTTTTTTTAGTGATTTAAATTACGAAAATCATATCGTTTCATTTATTTTTGCAGCAACTTTAATTACACTTGCTTTGACACCACAACTTAGTTTTTATCTCCATCAACTTAGATAATTTGAAAAGACAACCTACACTGATTTGTGTTATTCCCAGCAGATGCTCTAAATAAAAATATAACGAAATACGTTACATGAAGTGTTTTGTCATTTATATGCAAATAAGAATTTTATGTAGAACACTTTACTGAAATGTTTTGAGCAGGACGATGGCAAACACTGTCATCAAGCGAGGAGGATCCAGCTCTACTTTTTTTAAAATGTGCCTTTACAAGTACAAAGCAAAACCATTAACATAATTGTTATTAACAACAAAAACTTTTTGTTATGTAAATATCTGGAATTATATAATCTAAACTTTCTTCACTGCAAATGTGCCGTTTGTTTTATTACAGCATTTATTTAACAAGATACTTACATTTTTAATAGTAACTACAAAATAAAAGCAAGAAATTTTCACTGCAGCACAAAATTTCAAGCTTTACCGATTCCACAATTAGGTGATCTCACCGATCTGGTACCAAGAAAATATTTTTAGTGTCATACATTAATATACACACACACACACACACACACACACACACACACACACACACACACACACACACATATATATATATATATATATATATATATATATATATATATATATATATATATATATATATATATATATATATATATATATATATATATATATATATACATATATATACATATATATAAACTGATTCCTTTTGTTACTGGCAGACATAACAGCACTAAAAATTTTATAAATTCACACGGACTCTTGGCCACTCATCGATTTTATGTAGCATGTAAAAAACTTTTATTTTCAATATATGTATGTATTATCAAGTGCTTTTTCTTGTTAAATATTTTTCAATTTAATTTTTTTTTGTCAATTTGGCAGATTATATTTCTTTTCTTGTGTTCTGTTCCATCTCAAGATTAAATCAATGTTAACATTGTAATATGTAAGTATATCATTTCGATAACATTGTTCTTGTTTTTTCTCTGTTTTTTGGGGTCAATAGAAAAAAACATAGAAAAAAAAGCTTAAATAAATTCAATTTTAGCCTATTTTTTGTTTTTTGTGTGTTTTTAATAAAATGCTGCAATTTATTTTGAAGTGTTGTTGGAATTTGTAATCGAAATGCCATAGGCCACTTTACAAAAATAAAAAGATTTTTAAATCTAACTTTTCCCAGCTCATATTTAGGTGATGAAATCGTACGACATAAAAATAAAAAAGTTCCAAAAGAGCGTCTATATTATATTTTGTACATATTTGCATTTGTACATACAAACGCAACAAAAAGCAAAAAAAGAATCACTTAAAATGTTGCTTTGCTATTAAAACGACAAGTCCCAAAAATACTTTTTAATGGATAAAAAAAATAAGAGATAATGGTTTGGCATTGTATTTGCTTTAAAATTTCTAAACTTCCTGCAGTACATTATAAAAAACTTGTAATCAGTTTAATTTCTTAACACCGACACTAATCAATGCAGGAAGAGTAAAATTATTGATCAATCAGTTTGAACGTAGTCATGATAAAATTTATAATTTTAATGCCTCCGCTTGAGCCAGTAGGTAGATGTTGTCCTTTTTGAGTGATATTTTGACATATGAAAATAATATTGAAGTTCTTACCTCAAAATTTTTAAATTTGTGCATATTCAACCATTTACACTTGAAGAGCTTGTACCCAAAAAAGAGAAACAAAAAGAACTAGTGAGTTAGATGAGCTCCACTAATTTTAACGTTGTATTCTCCATGCATAAAAATTGGTTCCAGACAGTTCAACTTCAATTGCAACCTTTTAAAATATTCTAAAATACTAAAAAATTACATTCCATACGTGGCGAAGACTATATAGAAGGCAACAACCACAATCGATAATAAAATTTTCCTGGCTTGGGTAGTCCGAGCGTGTCATTTTTGATTAGCGACTGTCGATAGAGAGAGAGTGAGAGAGAGAGAGAGAGGGAGCAACCTATAAACTTCCAAAGTTCATAGGTTGCTGATAAATGGTATTTGTTACCCAGAAGCAGCCGGTTCTAAGCCTTGCTAGAAAATTTTACTTTTCTTTACATAATTGATATTGATAAAAAAGTGACCAACCAAGAGTTCAATTTAAGCCAGTTAAAAGTCATTTAATATAAAAATAGCTATGTGTTAAACTTTTCTAACTAATATTCAACATTAACTTATATTCACAAAAAATTAAAATTACTCCACATTAGTTTAAATTAATGTTACCCTCAGGAGACGGAACTGAAAAAATTTTTGAAGGTAGGTCATACATTTAAATTCTCTACGGATAACCTGGCATTGAGTAGTACTAAAGGTACCAGCTCATATTTTCTTTAATATTGTTTTTCCACTCATGACACATATTCATCCCAGGGTGTTCATAGAGGAGCAATAAGTATGACCCACCACCAATAATTTTTATCTCCAACATTTTTCTCGAGCACACCATCTCGTAACATGCCTCCTTAGGGGCACTCCCAAACAAAAAAAATTTTAACTCAGGTGTCTACCGATAAATCAATAACACAATATGGAAAAATTTTCGCTATTAAAAATTGTTCCGCCCTAATATAATTACAGCCACACATAAAAAACAGCTTTTTATTACAAAGTGTGTATGTTTTTGGCCGTTAGTTGTTTTTTCAGCGCTTCAATTTAAATAAAAGCAAAGTTGAAGAAAATTCAACTTTTACCGCAAAAGTTATTAATTTATTTCTTTTAGTTGCATGCAAACACGTTTTAATACATACATAGAAAAAAAGTTCATAGACTTGCTATTGTAAAAACTTTGTGAGTTTTTATACAATTTGCCAAAAGGGTATACATACATATATCGATTTGTCCTATTTTCGGTCACCGATTGTGAAGCCAGCAGCCAATTTATTGATCTAAAACTTACTTTAATCGTTTTATAAATGTCACCTCTGCAGGGGGATTGAAAGAAATCGAAATCGGAAGTTTTTTGCCACAATTATTGTATTAGTTATAATAATAATAAAAAAAAAAAAATAACAAAAGGAACAACTAGGGCTCGAACAAGCAACACCCGGGTTGGTAAGCAGCTAACACTATCACTGAGCCATCGGCGTTTGTTGATGGGAGCGGCGTTTTAGATATATGTATACATGTAGTTTTTTGTCAGAGTTTTACCATTTTTCTTATAGATTTGATTTTTCAGTTGCCAAAGGCAAGTGCTACGTTCTAACACATACACACATGAGACTTCTAGTCTCATGTGGTTGACCAATGGTGACTATTTGGTGATGAATGCGCGAATTGGGGTTGACAACACGTAGGTGTGTAGATTGGCGCTAGGTATGTGGACTGGCAAAAGATAAATGCTTCAAGAAATGATGATGGAAAAATTCGTTTGATCAATGTCTGCTTTTCTAGGCTTATATTCCGACACTCATGGCTGCCCCTGGATAACTCTTCCTTCCGTTCCAGCCAAAGGTCCACTCGTGGGCTTCTGTAGTAGCTTGGTGTCTGGCTATACCGGTGTTTCTGAGGCTAATCTCTCGCCAACATGTCTCCTTCACTTCGCAGTGGCCTTAACAAGAACTCTCCAGCACTTTTACCTTGCCACTTGCCTCTAAGCTTAATTTTCGCCGGTGGCTGCTATTGCCCACTTGCGCCAGTCTCTTCAAACATCTTTTGGTTGTCCCCGGCCTCTTATATGCTGCAGATCTAAGCGGTTGCAATCACCGTTAATCTTCATCTTCTATGGACTTTTAACTCGCTCTATTTTTCTCGTGCTGTCTACTCCTCAGCTTTCGGAATTAAAAAGGACTGGAAAAGTGGCCATTCTTCCTGACATCCGTTCTAACTTTTGCAAACGTTTGGAAACATATTACAGAATCGATTGGAAAAAATTTTGGAATTGTTTGGAAAAAAATTCTTTATTAATACCATGTCACATGGGGCAAACTTACTACTATCTAGGATATCACAATATTCAAATAGTCAGTTGTTTGCTTTGAAAAGTAACACAGGCGACAACCACCTGAACTTGTTGTGAAATAGCACCTGTTGTGAAATAGGTTGCTTTAAATTAGTTTAAAGCTAAGTTCGTTTATAACAGAGTCATTACTGAGCGTAACGTTTATGTTCTGGCTTTTCGAAATAATGACCGTATGAATAGAATGTGCAAAAGAGTAGATGGAATCAGAAGTAATCCTTGAGAAAGATATGATGCAGAATAATGGCAAATGCTGCTTTCATGTGCAAAATAGTGGATGGGATTATAAACAATCATTAAGAAAGACATGAAGCAGAGTAGTAAAAACAACAGAAACTTGCGGTAGCCCTGAATCTAGAACTTGTTTGCTAATACCCCGTCTGTAACAACTCACATAGTTCCATCTGTGAGGGAACTCAATAAAACTCAAAAGGGGTCATAACTGACACCAAAAGCAATAAGCTGTGATCGTAGTGCACCATCCCATACTCTGCTAAATGCCTTACGATATTATATTACTTGGGTCCTGTCCTTACAATATTTAGAATCACAAATTTACTTTCGCTAAAATGATGAACCGACTTGCACATAAATGACCTGAATTCAAAAGCGTTATGAGCGTTGATAGTCTTAAACTTGACTTTTCATGTCTTCTTTAAAAATTTTGATCACTCCATTTTCATCACAAATGATCATTCTCAATTTTGAGGAAGTAAGATCAAACTTACGCCCGATAAAATTATTTCCAATCATGAATAATAACAATGCAACAGGTCCATTGATATAAAGTTTTGTGTGAAATGCCAGCACTTTTTGCAGATGAACCTGCATCCAAACCAGTTTTATGATATAATATAAAATTTTTAGTATTAGTTGTTTTTCGAAAAAGATAACATCGATAGCAAATAAGAGCCAATTTTCGTTCTCACGACTAAAAGAGTGAAAAGGATTCTGATTTTAAGAGCCTAAAAGCAGTGACAAAAAATTTGCTTTATTGTTGTACAGTTGTGAAAATAAATCTGAAAGGCCAACGCTTCGACCATTTAAATTATATTTTGTACAAAAAGAATGTTATTAAGCGCTGTTCGGAAGTAGGCCGTAAGTAAAAGACAAAAATATTAAAGAGAAGAAAAAATAAAAATAAAATTAAGCAGCATATACGTGTGCCAGATTGGGTTTGGTGTTCACAAGTATCTCATATTATGCTGAGAATAGTTCAAGACATCAACACATGTCTACATTTACTTTCTTATTTACCAAGTTAAACAAGTTATAGAAAAAAATTAAGGAAATAATACATGAGAAATAATACAGAGCCTTGGATTTAGCAGTCTGGTAACAGCGGGATAAAAGTAGCAAAGTTGCTGCCTTGTAATTAATACATCGATTATATCAAATTAATACTTTTTTTCCACCAAAATCAAAATACAAGTTCTAATAAATGTACAGTTAATGAAATCGTAGCAGAGTCGTAAGTTTGGAGTCTCCCCAACTAATCATCTTTTTTAGGTTTTAGGCATAATTTGTAGATACAGTGAAAAAATATTATCCCAAGTAGGCAGTAGTTTTTTCAAATACATCCCCACTTGTTTATTAGTATTGCGTTATATTGAAAAGTAAGAAATAATACTAATATAAGCAAGAAAGCAATCTATCAATTAACAGTTTTGCTGTTGTGTTGCCTCGGAAACTGCTGTCACTTCAAAAATTCTATTACAAAGGAAATCACACACTCGTTAAACACACCACACATACACACTTCTGTTACATTCTTTAAACTTGACATGGCAAATACAAAAAAAAAAAAAAAAAAACAAAGTTGAAAGGCACTTGAAAGAGGTTGGCTGTACTAAATTTAGACGAACTTAATAAGAACTTTCATTTGCAAATACATCAATCACTTTTACAGCGTGTAGTTACAGTAAAAAAAGAAAAATAATTTGTAATTTTTTCATGTTCTTTTTCCCCAATTGAGGGGCGGGATGAATGTGCTTCACAAAATACATTTCTGAACATTGTTTGAACGAACAATGCTAAGCAAATACTTGAAGCTGTTCAAAGTAATTCAAGTCAATTGTAGGACAAACAGTAAAAGCAGACTGGGAAAAGGAATTACATTTCAGACACCTTTAAACATTAAATAATAAATCTCCGGAACCGAAGTACAAAAAAAACTAGATTTCAAAACTAGGTAAAATCGTTGTATACGTCATGGAAAATTTATTTTAAAGAAAAAGTCAGCAATTTTTCTTCACGTGTTAAATATTTTCAGGCGAAATGTTAAGATAAAGGATATTCAAATCATATACTTAGAAAATAACATTTGCTCTGAAATCCAGAGAAGGGTTGAGTTAATGAGATTTAATGTAAATAAATTGGAAAAGATTTTTTTAGCTAAGAAAACAATTTAGTAATAAATTGCGACCTCTTTCCAAAACTTTTAAGCTGTTAAAACTTTTACTTGATGAACATTAGGATGTTTTTGAGCAGAAGATCAAGAGCTGCCAGGTCACTATTTTGACAGCATGCGAGTAGATATGACCTGGATTCGAAAGAACTTGGGCGATAGTGAACGTCATTCTGGACATGCAACAGCCGTGGTATGTTTCCAGCTCATAAGTCTTTAAATTAACTTTTCTTGTTTTCTTTAAAAATATTAATCACTACAGTAGTATCATAGAAAAATCTTCCTCAATACTGCGAAGATGAAAACAAGCGAACATCCGATAAAATAATCAAAGATATATAAGAGCCTTAAAACTTCGATAATCTTAAATGTCTAGATATATAGTTAATATCGTTATGGGGCTTTCTAGTTCGTTATTTACTTCCTTAAAATTAAGAAAGATTTTTTTTGTGACAAAATTGGAGTAATCAACATTTTTACAGAAGACAAGAGTTACTGGCTGGACTACATACAATGGCTGTTGCACGACATCAACGGTTTCAAACTCTCCGCCGGGCCCAGCTTAAAGACCGCTTGGCCTGGCGAGAAGTTTAAAACTAAAACTTTCAAGCTATTAAACTGCAACTGTATTCTTCAAAAAAAGAAGAGAAAAGTTTTAAGCAATTTGAAGTTAGTTCTACCTAAAAGTTAAATTTTTTCTACAATAAAAAATACAAGGATATTTCACTGGCAAAAATTTGTTCCTTGCTTAAAACCAGCTGAATTCAACTTACTTAACAATAGAACCCATCCAACAGATGTTAGTGTTAAAAGATAATCTAAAAAAGTGCTTTCCTACACACGAAAATTAACTATTATTATTTTTAAAAAAAATATACATTCACCAAAAAATATCGACATACTCATACAAGCACCACGGTTTGACATACTTGGAAATACTTGACGGATATTTTAAGACATTAAGAAATCTCATTCAAATCAATTATAAGTTCATAAACTGTTTTGCTTTCATACAATTTATTATAACTGCGTAAAATTTTTTACTTAGATTATGTTAAGAAATAACTGAAGTAAAAAAGAAAATTTAGAAAACTACCTTTTATTCGACACTTAGATCGAGATAAAATTATTTTTATATCTTACCGAAACAAAACTTACTTTTAAAAGTTTCATTAAGTCTCTGAAGTGGTTCTCTTTTAGGGTACTAATAGAAAACTTCTTAAAATACATAAATGCTTTATTTTTTTCACTTACTTTTTTGCTTCAAGCCCACATAAATTCGTATGTGTGTATGTAAACATACTTATCCAATAAACTAATTTTAAGGCATATATTAAGAATTTTCATAAGAATTCTTAATATTTCTTTATATCTGTTAAAAATGACAATTGTTTCCTATACATTCTAATACAGTGTAGAAGTCAACACCATCTTAATATTAGTCTACTTAAAAGACGATTGAAAACTAAATTCAGCTCAAAACAATTGGTAAGTGATTAGTTCAATTAAATGTTCAGCAGGGATTTTTCTGTATACATAAAAAGAAATTGCCTACCAACTTTAACGTTTCAACCAATTTTTTCATGCATGTAATACTGCAAAAAAATTTACTTCAAATGCTTAAATGCTTATATCCAAAACTAATAAAAGTAAATGCATAAAAGATTGATTTAAATATAAATTAACGCAATTTTTAGCAAGTTTGTTATGTAACTGAAATTGCAATTTTTTTTAATCATTAAACCATGATGGCTTACTGATAAAATTCTAAATTAGATAATCATTATCAAGACTTTTTTTTAACTCTACAACAAGTCGGTAAGTGCCGGGTGCAAGCACTATTTTTCAAAACACATGTGAAATAATTTTTGTAAATGTAAATTCTTTTATTTAATTTAAATAAGCAAGATGCTTTGTCAAAAAAAAAAACGTTATTAAAATAATACTTATAGTTTTAAGTTTTCTGATCAATTATGTTGGCTAATCTTTCTATGTAGAAAAAATTAAGTCTCAATAAAACTATCAAGACTTTTAAAATCCTTTGTACGATTAAGGCTCACAGTAAAACAGTTCTACTTCATATATTTTGTACATATAACTTTTGTTTATTGGAGTGTTTGATCTTTATATTCTTATAATTCAGATAGTTAGAGATACCTCTTTACATACATTTGTAACAGACTGTAGAAAACATTTTCTAAATCAATGTCACAACCATTCATATCTAAATCAACTTGAATTCAGATTAAATTTTGTTTATAGTTAAAAAAAACTAGCTACAGCTATTACAATTTAAGTTGTTCCTGAACTGAAATTACTTTAGTGTTTAACTATAATTAAGACCCATTGTATAGCCAAAATTATAAAAAGTTTTTTTAACTTCTCAAGGTTTACAATTCAACTTAAAAATTGCTCTGATTTTTTTCTATGTCCTTATTTACTTTTTTCGGGTAGGCATGAAAACACCATCAAAATTGCGGTTTCCTAGGTGCATATTTTCTCAGTAACCTGCTTGTTTAGGTTAAACAGTGCTTACTCTCTTAATTATAGAAAATTTTTTGAATCTTTGTCAAAAAGTATGTTTTTTTGGCTAATAGGACTTGATTTTGAGATTTAGACAAATATTTGAAGTGTGAAAAAAAATATATTACAACTTGGCTTAATCGGTTCTATATTGCAAGCACAGTTTAACTTATAGACGCCCTCAATATTTCTACTCCTACAACAATTTTCAGAGATTCCTAAGATCCACATTTTCTCCTGAGTGCCACTTATAAATTACTGTTAAGCACATTACGAAAACTCTATATTTCCTCTATCTTTCATCTCGTTCACTTCCAAGGCTTGAGTTTTGCTTTTGTTTTGTTTTTGCAGTGATTTTAAAGACATTTCTGCTTTTAATGTGCTCATTTCATTTAGTGTTTCCTTTCCAAGCATTTAAAGTTTAAAGGCCATCACCACCAACCACGCACTTATTCACTCATAAGTGTCAAGCAATAATTTTTTCACTATGATTCTTTTATTTTTGTGTTCTATAATTTTCTATATCCGCAATTGTCATAATTTTTATGTTCAACTTTTTGCAGCATTAAATTTTAACAGCTTTTTGGTTTGATTGGAGCAAAAAACTGGTAACACATCGTCACTCTTCAAAGTGCCGCTGAGGACGTGTTGTTGGCTGGTGTACAACTGGCACAGCACGGCTTCATGGTTGATTTTCTTTCAGCTGGAATTTTAATGTTTTTTCACTTAAGTGGGATTCTTTTTTATTTTCTGGCATAAAACATCTCAAATTGTTTTAATAAAAAAAATACTTCGGTAGTGAATCGTAAATTGCAGATATGATTTGATTATTTTTTTCTTTTTCTCTTTTATTGTATTTTTGAAGTATAATTTTACAGAGGCAAAAAGAGCAGTTCTATAAATTTTTAGGGAGTAATTGTGCAAATATCCTACTGCTGCTGGCAACTGACTCTTGTGGACTAGGTGATAGTTAAAATAAAGGTTTTTGAATAAAGAAATTTAACACCAGATTATAATTATAATAAATAATCCACCAATAAATAAAGACCAACTGTTTACATTAAACCACACGAATCAACCAAAAATTAGTAAAAACAAGTAAGAGTGCTATATTCGGCTGGGCCGAATCTTAAATACCCTTCACAATGGTACATACATTCTGATTGATTTTTGGTGCGAAAAGTTGTTTTATTTGGCTTTTAAAGCCGATTTCTTGAAATATCGGGAGACGCTATATCTGGGGTATATATGGGCCGATTTTTTCTGAATTTCAATATCAGATCCACTACCGGGATTTAACACAGTCTGCAAAACTTTTATTTAAATAATTCCTAATATGCTCAAGTTCAACCACTGGGTGACACCAATTCTTTTTAATATCAATGAAATAAAGAAAAGCAAAATGTATTTCTTAATTATTTATCAGTTAACTTTATAGTAAAATTTATTTAACAAAAAATTGCATATAATTGCATTATTTTTGAATTATAATGCTAAACATTGCCATTAAGTGTGATTTTCTTTTCAATTTACTTACGTATGTGGGTACATGCATACGTATGTATGTATGTATGTATCTATAATAGAAAACTCTAAAATAAATTCTTTATTATTGAATATTTTCAGTGTGTTCCATAAAACAATGATTATATACATACATATATACATACATACATATTTACATTGCTTGCTTTTACAAAATTATTTTTTTCTTGTGCACGTTGTTGATGATCTATTGCGTATCATCATACACATGTGTGTGTATGTACATATGTAAGTACGTAGGGAAACCCAAAATGATTTTTTGTGTGAATGAATTTGAAGACGCAATTGTTTAAAAGAATTTCATTGCGTACCCTTTTTTCAACAATTCTTTATATCACTTTCATTTTCAAGCTCGTGTATACATATGTATGTACATACATACACATTTTTACACCAAAGCAAAAAAATTGTTTATGCTAACATACTTGCATGCATACATACATATGTATGTAGATACATACATACCTACATGCATACAAACGTATCTACATACATACATACATACATACATACATACATACATACATACATACATACATACATACATACATACATACATACATACATACATACATACATACATACATACATACATTCATACATACATACATGATCGCAAATATTATATACATATGTATATAATATTATATACATATGTATGTACCATTATGATTGATTTTTGGTACCAAAAGTTGGGTGCATATGGGCCGATGTCCAAAAATTTTCTAATTTTGCCCCTAAACAGCCTGTATGTACCATTCCGACAAATATTTAGTGCAAAAAACTGTTTCGTTTAGCTTCCAGGCCCGACTTCTTGAGATATCGGGAGGCGCTATATCTCGAACATATATGGGCCGATGACAAAAAGATTTCCAGTTTTGCTTCTGACTAACCTATATGTATCATTCTGATTGATTTTTGGTGCCAAAAGTTGTTTTATTTAGCTTATAGAGCCGATTTCTTGAAAAATCGGGAGACGCTATATCTCAGGTATATATAGACCGATTGCAGACATTTTCAAATTTTGCTTTTAAACACCTTATATGTACCATTCTGATCGATTTTTGGTACCAAAAGTTGTTTTATTTGGCTTTTAGAGCCGACTTCTTGAGAAAACTTGAGGCGCTATATCTCGAGTGTATATGGGCCGATGTCCAAAATTTTACACGTTTGCCTCTAAATAGTCTATATGTACCATTCTGATTGATTTTTAGTGCCAAAAATTGCTTTATTTGGCTTAAAGAGCGGATTTCTTGAAAAATCAGGAGTCGCTATATCTCAGATATATATGGACCGATTTCAAAAATTTTCCAATTTTGCTTTTAAACACCTTATATGTTCCATTCTAATCGATTTTTGATACCAAAAGTTGTTTTATTTGGCTTTTAGAGCCGACTTCTTGAGAAAACGGGAGGCGCTATATCTCGAGTGTATATGGGCCGATGTGGAAAAATTTTCCATTTTTGCCTCTAAATAGCCTATATATACCATCTTGATTGATCTCCGGTGCCAAAAGTTGTCTTATTTGGCTAATAAAGCCGATTTCTTTAAAAATCGGGAGACGCTATATCTCGGATATATATGGGCCGATTTCAAAAATTCCTTCATTTCTAGGATTTAATGAGCACTAAAAATGATATGGTTTAGTTTTTAAGAAAAAATTTTTTTCAAAAATCTGAATACAAAAATTACACAAAATATCCCTCAAAACCCGGTTTTTTGAATATATCTCGGCTATCCGCGGACCTATCTTACTGAATTTCAATAGCAGACCCACTACCGGGGTTTCACACGTTTTAGCGAAAGAATGAGGTTTCTATCTCAAACCGTTTTCTCAGAAACGGTATTTCAACGACTACAGACGGACAGACGGACAGACGGACAGACGGACAGACGGACAGACGGACCGACGGACAGACGGACAGACGGACAGACGGACATCGCTCAATCGTAATCGCTATTGATGCTGATCCAGAATATATATACTTTATGGGGTCTTAGATGGATATTTCAATGCGTTACAAACGGAATCACAAACTTATATATACCCTTACACATTTATGTGAAGGGTATAAAAATGTATTTGTCAACTACGGCGCCGGTATTTATAGTATTTCTGTCGACATTTCTTTAATATCATCGCTTGAAATAAATCAGTTGGTTTATTCAAAGATGCAAACTGATATTGCTATAGCGATACCAGTGTCATAAAAATAAAATAAAAATAAATAAATATGTTTTAAATTTTTCTAGCATGCACCAGCCCGGCTCTCTCAATTGAACTCTTCACCATATTAAATTTGTTTGAGACAATTGTCAGACTCTGTATGAAAAATAAAACAACAATAAGAGCAAAAAAATTTCATCTGGACCTAACTCAACAGAAAGAAAGGTTTTTTTTTGTCAACAAAAAATAATTGATTCTTTTTGGAGAAGGAATAATTTATCGGAACACCGAGTGTATTTTATTCGTTTGGCTTTGCTGCGACATCACTATAATAATTAGTTTCATTATTTTTGCGTGCAAAAGTAGAGAATAAATCAAGCTTTACATTGATATGCCGCATACACTCATCGGTCCCTAATTCATAGAAATAATTGACGTTGATAATTGTTTAATAAAATAATTACTATTTTGTGTTCTTCAATTAACTAAGAGACACTTTGGTCATTAGCGCCTTATTCAACTTTTACAAATTAGATTGAAAGAATAATATATATATATATATATATATATATATATATATATATATATATATATATATATATATATATATATATATATATATATATATATATATATATATATATATATATATATATATATATATATATATATATATATATATATATATATATATATATATATATATATATATATATATATATATATATATATATATATATATATATATATATATATATATATATATATATATATATATATATATATATATATATATATATATATATATATATATATATATATATATATATATATATATGTATATATATATATATATATATATATATATATATATATATATATATATATATATATATATATATATATATATATATATATATATATAACATATATTATATATATATATTATATATATATATATATATATGTATATATATGTATATATATATATATATATATATATATATATATATATATATACATATATATATATATATATATATATATATATATATATATATATATATATATATATATATATATATATATATATATATATATATATATATATATATATATATATATATATATATATATATATATATATATATATATATATATATATATATATATATATATATATATATATATATATATATATATATATATATACATATGTATATATATATATGTATATATAATATGTATATATATATATATATATATATATATATATATATATATATATATATTATATATATATATATATATATATATATATATATATATATATATTATATATATATATATATATATATATATATATATATATATATATATATATATATATATATATATATATATATATATATATATATATATATATATATATATATATATATATATATATATATATATATATATATATATATATATATATATATATATATATATATATATATATATATATATATATATATATATATATATATATATATTATATATATATATATATAATATATATATATATATATATATATATATATATATTATATATATATATATATATATATATATATATATATATATATATATATATATATATATATATATATATATATATATATATATATATATATATATATATATATATATATATATATATATATATATATATATATATATATTATATATATATATATATATATAACTTCCAAATTTTATTTTTATCTAAAACTTCAATGATAGTGGCATTGATTGGTCGGCGAGCTAATCTTCCTTCAAAATTTACATAAGAAAAAAGAGGAGTATGATTCAATAAAACTGCCGAAGGCTAAGCAAGGTTGGATTTTACTTCAGTAGTTATTGACAAACTAGGTTGTAGTTATTGACAAACAAAACTTTTTTGAAGGAAAACTAATTTTTGAAATTTTTGGTGGTGCTAAAATTTTATCGCGAAAATCCGTAAATTCAGTTTAATGTCTAATGTCCACCAAAACAAATCCATATGATCCATATACGAGATTTTAGCCATTTATTGAAATTATTTTGCAGTGCATTTAAAGCTTTTAAATTCAATACATTTTTAAATCTACACACATATATATCTCCTACCAGATCACAATATTGTACGTACAACTCTGTACATTATTTAAAAATATAAATTTACTGCAAACTACCCCATAAAAATTATCTGTTTTTACACATGAATAATTTTTGAAAAGTAATGAAAAAAAAAAATACTACATTATTGCAAGTATGTAGTATGTAAAGCAAGTTAAACAAAAGCATTTTAGTAATATTATAACAAAAGTATTAAATGTGTAGTTTTAATGATAATAAGAAAATTTATGTGTTTTTACTACAGTTTAAGCAATCGAAAGATACAACAAATGGATGCACCAAACACACCAATTTAAGAAGTAATTGCAATTGATATTAAAAAAAGCATTTTTATAAAGTTTACAGTTTACGAGATCTAAAAGCGCTTTTGTTAGATTTGCAAATATTGATCAAGTAACCGTATTTACTAAGAAAATATGTTTCTCCTTGCCTAACATAACTGCAAAACTAATTATAATAAAAAATTCTTTAACACTAAGCTTGAGATCATAAAGGCTGCTTTTGCTCGTATATGATAACTTTATTTTCATACAAATAACCATACATTTTGTAGACAATAAATTTATTGTTCTGCTGCACTATGTCCTGTAAATAATGCTTATTTTGCCAGCCATGTTCAATGGTAATATCTTTTCACAGTCAAGCAGGAATAATAGACACTGACTTGTACCTCATATTAAACACTGTATCCTTCTTTCCAACCCAGCAGACATTATTTTAAAAGTTTATAAAAACAATACAAAGAATATCTATTTAGTTTATTAAGAGAAAACTTTTATTTAAAACAATTTTGTAAATTCTTCCAAGTGAACTTTTCACAACTCATCTTGAAAAATCAACAACCACTTCATAGCTGATCATTTAACCAACGCAGTTCATATTTAAATATTATTTTTACATTAACTCTATGTTGTTTTTAATTAATCGTTCCACAAAGATGTGTACTTTGGCAATAAACTTTACACATTGTTATTTTTAATACATTAAAAAAAACTTCTTTTTTTTTGTTTTCTCGCAAAAGGGTTGTTAAATTAATTGGTTTTTATTCTGTTTAAATAAATAATTAAAACTAGTTTAATGAAAATTTTATATGATTAATTACAGTATAATTTTTTAATATAGCGTTGCAGAAAAATCAATTTTATATAACATTAAAAAACTTTAGCATTGAAAACGACGGAGAAACTTGTAAATAGATATGAAAATCAGTAGAACACAACAACCAAAACTGTTTTTGAAAATTTTCCTGTAACTTTAATAGCAATGGCAAGAAATTATAAAAATTTAATATTACCCATGAATGTATACTTCATTAAATGCAACGTAGTAATAAACAAAAACATGCATACATATACAGTTTAATATATGTACTGTTCTTTAAAAAATAATTTTTTTTTGTATTTTACTTTATTAATCCGCGCACCAAAATATTTAAGACCATCTGATACAAGTGGGTGTTTCAATTAGTTTCAGATAAAACAAGACAGAGGAGATATTGGTACCACTACTAAAGGAAAATCACTATGACGTTTTCTTACTCATTTTCGAAATAATACTGACCGATGATATAGTCTAACTGCAAATCGCACCACATGGTTAGCTGAATTGCATGTAATGGTTTTTTGAGGACTAGTTGCGGGTTTGGTAATCCCTTTATGGGACAATATTGTTTGCTTACATAAGCACTTCGTTGAAAATGAGTCTCACCACAAAAGCTAATTTGGTTGCAAAGTCCTTGTATTTGTACAGTTTTTAATTAAGCATATTAACGAACGTTCTAAACAAATAAGTACCTTTGTTCAAGGCTGGACTAGATTTTCTAACCGTTTGCTCAATAAATGTCAAAGGATAAAAATCCATTACTTGACATCATACCATTTGTGGGATACCTTATAGGCCAAAATAATCAAATGTTATTGATTGACATTGAAAGCCACACCCGAAAACTAATTAAGCTCTTTTTAGATAAAAAAAAAAAAAACTAGATAAAGAGTTATTTGTAAATACCTTGTATGTTTTACAATATGTTATGTTGCGCGGGCCGCCGGAAATGAAACCGACCCACTATGTTTTACAATGGTATCATTATTCTTCATCCACTCTAACGCCAACTACTAGTTTTTTTACACATCCAAAACATTTTAAAACCGTTTTGGTAATTTACATCCCGCTAACGAGTAAAATGCTTTTATTTATTTATTTTTTGTACAAATCTTTTAAGTTAAGAAAACAGTTAGGAGAAAAATATTGTTAAAAATTTAGTTGTGAAAAGTCCAAATGTGATTGTTCTAGAACGTTCTGAATCGTCGTTATTTTATATGTGCTTATGTTGTCTTGTTATTTGCTATAAATGAACACAAGAGGTATATATCAGTGTTGCCAGTTTAGTGGGTTTCCCCCTAAATTTAGGGGTTTTTTTTCTTTTAGGGGTAAATTTGGGGTGTTAAATTCTTTCAGGGAAAATTTAGGGGGAAACAATTTATTTTTGGCGTTTTTTTTAGGGGATTTCTGTGTTTGGTTGAATGGTAAAATGGCTGGAATTAGAAGATTTTTCAACAGACAAATTTGGAGACTTTAACGATTTTTAAAGTAAAATTAAATGAGATATTTTATGTTCATCATTAGCTTCAAGTACAGAATTTTTCAACTGTTAATTTGAAGTGCTTTTTTTGTTGAATTGAATGAATTTTTTCCTTATGTATCATTTCTTTATATTGTTTCCGTTTCTTAAAATTAAAATATCTAAGAAAACTTAAACTCTTTTTATGAAAATGTCAAAAGAACGTCAAGAGCGAAGAAGACTTATAAACTCTTAATATTTTTGGAGATACATAGATAATAATTCCAGCTGCCTATAATTATGTACTTCGGTCTCAAAATATGTGAATACAAACAAATCGAAAATTTGTAAAAATAAATAAACATACGCCTGTAATTATAACATATGCTCTGAAAAATACATATAATCAGTTAATTTTTACTTCTTTTTAATTGGGGAAGGTTTAAGAATTTTGTGCATTTGCCGGACTGTCAATGCGTTAATGTTGGTGATTCGCAAACTAAAACAGAATCTTCACCAACACTTTTTAGACGGATTTTGTTGAAAAACATTGAATTTTAGGGGATTTCAAAATTTTTTTGGTGGGCAGAAATACATTGACCTGGGAACAC